>CP099840.1:13237436-14437436 GCA_030062745.1 Capitulum mitella
GGGAAAGCCGAGTGAGCTAATGACGTTCCGCTGGCGTACAATGACCGCCTTATCGCCGTCTGCGGCATCCATCAGAGCGGCCGTCAGCTGGCATTTTCCACGGAGAGCGGCGCCGAGGCCCATCAACACGGTCCCCATCACGATCAGCGCCGACCGCACTCCACCATCGCGTGCCTGCTCCACCCTCTCCAGACTCCAGACTACGCATCTCCCACGGCCGGAGACGCAGTCAGCGCAACGGACTCTGGAACGGCGTGCAGGAGGTGCAGAGCTCCTGCGTTTTCCACAACGTGCGTCTGACTGCGCGGCTGAGCGGAGGCCGGGCGGAGGCCGGGCGTTCGGCCGGGCGCCTGATCCCACTGCCGACACCCCCGCCCCGGGGAAGCCCCTCCGGTGAGCGCGGCTCGGGCCCGGGACGGTCGTCGGCGCTGACGGGTCGCCACTCCGATCAGGAGGGGCCGGCGCCGGAGCCCTCCGTCCAGACGGCCGGCTGTGCACGGCCCGGAGTCGCCGTGTTCAGTCGGCCCGGTACCGCGAGGCCGTCCCAACATCACAGACGGGCCACGTCGCACCGACGGCGCCCGTCGGGAGGCCGATTTGCGGCGAGGATCCCTCGGACTTATGGCCCAGGACCTCCCTGTCCCGCGGGTCTCAAGACAGCACGGGTGATCGATCACCCGGAGCACTGCAGCGGCCGCTGCAGCCGCATGTGGCAACCCACTATGAGGTCCCGTCCAGCAGTTCAAAACCCTACAACGGTCTCCGTTCAGCAGTAAGGGACCCTGCCGTAGCCTCCGTCAAGCAGCAGGTGGACCATACAGTGACCTTCATCCAGCAGAAGGGGACACTACAATGACCTCCGTCCGGCAGTAGGTGACCCTACCAATGGCCTGCCTCCAACAGTACGGAGCCCGGCGTCATGTAGCGGGCTTCTTCCGACAGAGGACCCTACAAACGTCTCTGTCCTCTCTGTCCCGCAGCAGGGGACCCTACCGTGGTCTCCGTCTGTGGACAGCGATGATCGATGGCAGCAGGAGCCGGCGGCCGTCCGTGACCAGCGTCACGGCTGGTTCGGCCCGTCTCCCTCCCCCCCCCCCCGACTCCGGCCCGTTTGCCCCGTCCCGGAGCCGGCTCACAGACGCCCGGGATGTCCCGGCAGTAAACGGGCGGCGGCGCCAGCCCACCATTCGCAGCCGCAAGCCGTCTGGAAACTTTCCAGCACGACTGCACAGTTGGGGCCGTGTTCGGCGCGAACGGCTGGCCTTCAGAGCTTCAGACCAGCCCGGCGCTAAGCGCATGGCCGGGGCGGCCGCGGGCGGCGGCTGCGGCTGCCGGCTGCCGTCCCGCCCACCGATCCTCGGCCGGCCAGGGCCGTGCCATTTGCCGCGCCGTCTGACGCCCGGCGCGGCCAGCCAGCCGTGGGATGACGCGCCGCGCAGTCTCGCGGGCCGCGGTCCACGGAGACAGGCCGCGACGCACGCCAGATTTCAGACGTCTGCATCGCACGGTGTCGGGCAGGCGTGGCGCCGCCGGCTATCCGCCCGCTGGTGATTTCCCAACGCGGCGATGCGTCTTGCTGAAGGTCGCCCTCCAGGCGCGATGGAAAAACAAGGACGGCACTGCGGCGGAACTGATGCGCGCGGGCCGTCGTAGCAATATACCCGCGGCCAGCGATGACGCGCGAGAGAGAAAAACACCGCACTCGCCGCTAATGGTGCGTACAGACGGAAAAAAACTGACGAGAGGGTACCGCAGTCAGAAAACAAGAGCGAATGAGCAGACGAAGCTGATATGGCACACGGCAGATAAACTACACGACGATGTCATAAAAACTGCAGCGATCCCCCAGAGAACAAGTTTGTCAGAATTGCTGGCCAATCAGGCACGTCTATTTTCGCATCACCTGACGACCCACCACCTGGCCACTGGCTCGAGATACCCTTGTGGCAGCCGGTCAGCACGATCTGACCCGGGTACTCCTGTGGCAGGTGGTGAACAGGGTCCGGCCTGGGTATCCCTGTGACACCTGGTCAGGAGGGTCCGGCCCCAGTACCGCTATGGCACTTGGTCAGCAGCGTCCGGCCTCGGTTTCCAGTCGTTGGTGATCTGCCATCGCTAGCGGTGGCTCGGCAGCTCCAGATAGAGCTTATCAGCGCCGCACTCGCTGCCAACTGTCGCTAACTTCTCTCAGTGGGGCGAGGCGTCGGCGGGCGCAGCCGGGTGGACCGGCGCCGAGCCGCGACCGGACCTCCCAACTACGGCGGAAACAAGGCTCTGCCGTAGTTTGGCGATACGGTCGCGGCTCGGCGTCGGCCTAGCCGGGCGTGGCCCACCGAATGAAGCTGGCGGACAGTGGGGAACGGGTGTGTGACTGGCAGCGGAAGCAGCCTGGGCAGACGCCGGCCGGCGCCGGCAGCTGACCCACAGACGGTGCGGACTGGAGGGCCTCACGGTGCTCAGTTCCGTGTTAACCCTATTCCTGGAGGGGGGATAAATACGCCCCTCGGGTTTTTGCCTGCCAATTCAAAGATTTTTGACGCAGCTTCACGAAACTTGGTGACTTTTCCTAGCTATTCTTTCTACGTACTGTGACAAAATTTCGTGATTTCACTTTTCTCAGGGGCGGAACTAGGCAACGTTTTTGGGAGGCACCTCAGGCCATTTTCGGCCCTGTTGAGAGTAAAAGGAAAATGTCTGCCAAAAAAAAACGCGTTTTTAAGATAAAACTTAAAACTTTTGATGGATGCATACGCAAATAGCTGGGCAACATACCATTACAATTTTGTTCATCTGAGGTCACTTCGCAAGGTCAGTTCAGGGTCAAAAATTAAAACTTAGTTTCATAGTAGTAATTTTGGCGCTGTTTTTTTTTTCAAACGCCATACCCGGAATACATATGACGTAAAAGGATGCCCTCTACTTGTGTACCAAGTGTGAGCTGGATACCAGGTCGGATCACGGAGCCATGACCTAAAACGTCAGTGCGCGAACAATGTATCACAACAGCCGTAACATGGAACTTTAAAAATAGAGTGAATTCAAATGAAACGTTTTCAAACAATATGAAATGCACACAAGATCATTCCATGTGACTCTAAGATCACTGGAGGCAATTTAAGGCTAAAGGTCCTTAGTTAACCTGAAGAACATGTGACCATGACAGTTCCCCCTTTTTCATGTCCCTGGCACCGCCCATGCTAACATTATGCCAACACTGTAATACGATCTGTACTTCTTCAGCATAACATGACCAGCAGAGGCTAATAAACCCTTTTTAACTGTTTTGTTATTCGGTTTTTGAAAAACTAATCCTTCTATTTTCGAAACCCTGTGAACGCCCATAAATTCCCTCAAAATTACAAATATAAGGACCCAAGGTAAAAGTCCTATCCATAATCCCTCGATTCACGCCAATCTCATCAAAATCGGTCCATAAACAGCAGACTTATAAGAAGTCTGAAAACATCCCCATTTCGACTTTTACCCCTCTCCTGTATCCACCCATCTCAAACTTCAGAAAACTTCCTTTTGTAGAAAAGTAGTTTACGCCACGGAAAATCGACTACCGTTTGTTGCAATGGCATCGGATTTGTAGTTCTCGAGATCTCGGGGGCCAAATCCACACCCCCCCCTGCCGGGAATCAGCCATACCGTCTAGCCCTCCGGAAATAGGGTTAAACTACCTCGGAAATGGGCTATAACTGTCCAAGTCTAGACTCTATGTCAACGCACGGCGTATACCCAGAATCCATCTTTAAAGCCTGGGGACAAATTCTCCTTAATCCTCCTCCTTGCCATTTAAGATTCAACTCATGGAAATGAGCACCAGACCCAAATTCCGGGAATTAAAGTCGACACGAGCCGAGTGAGCCACTGAACTGAGCCCACTCGGACTCGGACGAAGGTCTGATCTGCGGTCTCAGACCGCTGGCTGTGGTCTCTGGCCCTGTTCCTGTCCATTCCAGCCCGACTCTGCTCCTGATGACTCTACGAGGTCTCTAGCCCTGCTTCTGTCGACGCCACTCCCTGACTCAGTTCTTGACGACTCCATGCAGTCTCCGGCCCTGCTCCTGTCGACTCTAGTCCCTGACTCTGCTCCTGACGCCTCCAGCGACGGTCCGCGGAGTCCTGGACGGTCGGCCGGCGGCCGCCGCGGCAGCGTTTGCCGCCCGCAGCCTGCCGGTCGACTGCGCCCCATTTGACCCGCTCGGCCGGCAGGACGGCGGAGGCCGGCCGGAAGGCACGTCCGGAGCCGCCGACGACGAAGAATCGGCATCGGCTCCGACGCGGCGCGTGAACCCCGGTTACGGCCAAATCAATAGCGTCGTGGCCGAGCCCGGCTGCCAGTGAGAGCGCGCCGACGGCGGGAGGAGCGACCGGATCGAGCGGCTGACCCAATGACACCGTGGAGCGGCGAACGTCCCCACTGGCGCGCAGCAGAGCGGCGACCGTACCCACTGGCTCAAAACAGAGCGGCGACCGTCCCCACTGGCGCACAGCAGAGCGGCGACCGTACCCACTAGCTCAATACAGAGCGGCGACCGTCCCCACTGACGCACCGCAGAGCGGCGACCGTACCCACTGGCTCAATACAGAGCGGCGACCGTCCCCACTAGCACACAGCAGCGGCCACCGTCGCACTGGCTCAATACAGAGCGGCGACCATCCCCACTGGCGCACAGCAGAGCGGAGACCATCCCCACTGGCGCACAGCAGAGCGGCGACCGTCCCCACTGGCGCACAGCAGAGCGACGACCGTCCCCATTGGCGCACAGCAGAGCGGCGACGGTCCCCACTGGCTCAATACAGAGCGGCGACCATCCCCATTGGCACACAGTAGAGCAACGATCGTCCCCTCTGGCTCAAAAAAGAGCGGCGACCGTCCCCACTGGCGCACAGCACAACTGGTACCAAGCCCAATGACGTACAGCAGAGGGACCCCCTCGTTAGCGCACGATGGAGGGAGAGGACGACCCTACCGTCACGCGCGAGTGTGCCGATGACACACCGCAGAGGAATGAGCCAACGAGCGTGAGCGCGGCGGGCGCAGTACAGATCAGCCAGTCGCGTCCACCGGCCAAATCTCTGCCGGTGGCGTCCCACCAGAGAGGTCGGCGGCGGCGCCGGCCGGCCCTTCAGGCGGCGGGCCGGCGGCGCCTGTCCGCCGATCGATACCTGGACCGTGCCGTGATTCACCGGTACCTCCCCCTCCCTCCCAACACCCTCCCTCGGTCACAGACACGAGCGGCCCAGCACGCAGCCGAGGCGACCGCGGCCAACACGACAGCGTAGCGCTCCGTGAGGAACCACCTCCACACATCTCGCATTTTTTTCTGTTTCCGAATTGCCAATAAGTTATGCGCATTGCGTCAGCAGCAGCAGTTACTCATCCATGAACAGACAGAAAATCGCTCAGGTACGCAAACATACGAAACTCAATATCATATTCCATCATTCCTTCCATATGTCCAGTGTAGCAAATCATTCTCGCCTTTCTCTATCACGAGCCACCATGCTATTTAAGGGATGACACTTTCACAGAAGTCCAGATACTGTTTGGCTTGTGCAGCAGCGCATTGGTTAATCATGCCGTAATCGCCGCCAAATACATCATTAGAAAAGGTGATACACTCTATCCTGGCTGCCTGTTACATGTGCTCCGTGCGGATAAAAATATGAGGACTTGATAGATGCTTTATATCATACAACTCACTACTATAATGAAAAATGGAGAAATGTATTCGGCGAGCCGACCGCGATGTAGGATAATATGTCACGGTTGTGTTTTTGTGAACTTTTGGATGAAATAAATGGAAAAAGGTGAAAAACCACCATGCTATTGATAATTACCGACTGAAACAAAAATCCGGAGACCATACATCTTTTACGCCCGTCTATTTTACCAATGAATATCGCTACATATTTCTCCAATACGCATGTATCGCATCAGAAGTATAAGAAACCTTTCAATGTACATGGCACTTCCTGCGCTTCTTCACCGCCAGATATTCTGTTTTCCCAGCAGTCCCAGCAGTATGCATTGCCGCCATGCTGCCGCCGCCAGGTCCCCGTTTCTGCGGCCGGCGATGACGCGCGCAAGAGGAAAACACTGCACTGGAAGATAATGGTGCGTGTAGACGGAAAAAAAACTGACGAGAGGGTAATGCAGGCAGAAAACGACAGCGACTGCGCTCTTGTTTCTGCGACTGCGCCCCGTTCCTGCGGCCTCACTGTCAATAGTTTCTTGCATGTGAGGGACTAATCAGAGACAGTTTTTGCTGCAGATGGCACATTTGTCTCAGATGACATCCGACAGGCTAGCGTCAGGTCAGGCCGGTCAGCGTCAGTTCCGGCCAGTGTCGGCTCCGGCCGGTCGGCAACCAGTCGGCCTGTGTCAGGCCGGCCGGTATCAGACCCGATTGGTCGGTGTCACTTCCGGTCGGTGTCCACTGCGGCCGGTCCGTGTCAGTTCCGGTACATGTCCGTTCCGACCACAGCACGTCCCCCCAAGCTCGGGCTCCTCAGGCTCCGGCGGTCGCTGCCGGCCGGCCGAGTCGCTGTGCCAGAGGCGCGGGCGTGGGAGCGGGCCCGATCAATACAGGATGCGCCCCTCCCCGGCGGCCGGCGGCCTTAAAACGACATCAAATGTGCGTCTCGCGTGAGCGCCGCCCGCCGGCCGCCAGTACGCGTGGCGCCGATGCGACTTATCACTGACGACGTGCTCGGCCTGACAAATGATACCCTGTCCGGTACCGGCGACAGGGCGGCGTGATTCAGTGCCGCCGGACGAGGCTGGCGCGGCGGCGGCGGTGACTGCTCGGGCTTCCCTGCTGGCCCGTCACGCCGCCGCCTCGCTCCGGCAGCCGATCTGCGCCGCAGGGCGGGGCGGTCCGGCTCCCATCAGACGGCGGATCACGCCCCGCCCGGCACGGGGCCGGTCAGACGGCCGCGTGGGCGGCCCCACCCCGGCGACAACACGGCCGGTCGGCCCGGGAGACGGCAGCCGACCGGCCGCCGGCGGCGATATCCGGCCACAACCGGCATCGATTTGTGACGTCACCCGATAGCGGGGTCCCAAGATGGACCGTCCGGCGGCCAGTGGTCCATCGACGGGTCACGGCCCGGGCCTGGCAACAAGTGCGCGGCTCCCAGGCACCGTGACGGACCCGCCGGCGTTCCCAGTCCTGCCGAGCCCGGCCGCGACTGCCGACTCCAGCCCCGGCCGAGACCCGCTCCCCGCTAGCCCGCCCGACTCCCGCAGATCAGCCGGGCCCGGCCCGGCACGTCCCGGGTAAGTCGACACCCACCGTGGAGAGGGCCAGGATCTGCTCCTTCAGCGTCTCCTCGTCCGCGTAGCCGACCCACGGCGCCACCACCTCGCCAGGCGGCTTTTTGCTGTTGACGAACGCCTCGTTCTCCCGGTTGAAATCCGTCAGGATGCTCTGCGAACATCGGACAGCCCGGAGTGACTACATGCGTCACGTGGTCGGGGCTCAGTACCCCGAGCTGAAATTACGATTACAGCTCATCATGTACTACACTGACTTAAGGTGGATGAAAAACCGACGTATTAGAACAATAAAGTACAGCAGTACGCTTCATATGTCCACACTGGTCAACTAAGGCACGTCTTTCGTAGCTTGGTTTTATGCGCCAACACTGCAAGCAACTTTCACGAGTATAAAAGGCTCCGTGGTCAGGCAAGTCTGAATTATCAGGACCAAAATTTTGCGTAAGAACGGTTTTCACAGCTGGCGATCCCGACGAATGCATATCACGAGCGGGTACAACAATGACTGTCACAATGTGCACTGTGCCAGCTCTCCAACTTTGGCATCACTTGGCCGATGGCGCGGAATTTCCTGACGGCGAGCATGGTTTTCCACTTCCCTGGCCGTCAAAACGCGTCATATCACACACAATGACAACTTAAAACTTTCCCCCGACTCTCACTTCAGAAATGGAAATAGTACTTCATGTGGGCTACGAGTGAGGGGGAATATGGAAGCATGCGAATGTCGACACAGGACCAAACGTTGCAGCAGATCCCGGGGCAGAGAGATTCACAAAGGCACAGCGAGACATCCTTTGACCAGTTACTCCTGCGCCGTCACCCCTCACTGCGTCAACCTGTCCAAAAATCACTCGGCGAGCCTGGTCTGACGAACAGTACGCGGCCATGAAGTGCCGGGCACACGCCGGTGTCCCGTCTGCCTGATGAGAGGACCTACCAGAGCGGGTCCTCACGGTCCCAGTTCACCCCGTCCGTGCGGTGCAGCCGACTCTGGTGGCGCGCTTGCACTGGGAAGACCAAAAGCACGACCCCCTTGGACACGCAGGGAGACGGCGCGAATCATGTCACGGATTTCCAGAAAGCCCTGTGCGGACCATCAGAAACGACGCACCAGACTGAAAAGTACCACCCACGCCCTGACGGCGCTCAAACCTGCTGCCAGACCCCCCGGACAGCGGCCGCGGGGCACTGCCGTTTAGCTCCAGCCGACGGCAACAAAATAAATAAAATAACTAATTCATTAATTTACTGATGCCTTCATTCATTAATTCCTCTGACGTGCTCAGGAGCAGACCGCACGCCAGTCCGCGTTTCCAGCCCTCCCCACGCCCGGCCCCGGTGCACCACAGTCGCGGGGCCCGCACAAAGTAAACGGCCTCTGAACGTGCTCTGACGGCCTGGCTCGCCGCGGCCCGTTGGGTCGCCGCAGCCAGCACACCGCCAGTCCAGCACGCCGATACAATGTGGCGGAGTTCCCCGTCAAAAAACTAAATCCCAGCAAACGGCGCCGTACATTTTCGGCAACGGACTTCTTGATCTTGCTGCCGGCCTCGGACACGGTCTTGCCGGCCTTGTTGAACGCCGACGAGATGAAGCTGCCGAAGGTCTTGGCGCCCTGGTTCAGCTTCTCCGACATGCCGCCGATGTCGGGCATCGCTCCTGCCGGACACAAGTGCTGGCGTCACCGCACCTGTCAAATGGCATCGACCGCACCCACCCGGCCACAGCAGACAGACGGACACACAGCACCAGACACACACACACGCACGGCGCGAGAAGACGGTGTCGGCGGCGCGCCGGCCGCTGAGCCTGATCAGGTGGCGCCGGCGGGGCCCACTCCCCGTGATTGCCCCCCGCGGCCTGTCGCGCATCTGCCCAGTCTCAGCGCCGCGCCCTCCGGCTGTGTAGCTCAGAGCAGACGGACACAGGTGGAGCGTCGAGCAGACAGGGAGGTCGGAGAGGGCCGCTGACGTTGGCGTCGTTTTTTTTATGCTGACTATAAAGGCAGAAAAAAACAGACCAAAGAGAGCGCGGCCTCCAAATCGGTTCATAATCAAGCTAGGTGGCAGCCCGCAAAAAACATGATTTTCAGACGACATCGTCTACCTCGTCTCACCGCATCGGTGAAATTAGTTCCTTGCCCAGGACTCGCAGTCACGTCCGAGGTACTCTCAGACAGTAACGCAAAGCAGCAGGGACCTAGGTCCTCTGCCCCTGTCGGAAGGCAGGTCCAGCGAGGCGTTGTCCGCAGGCCCGGACTGGAGCACCTGTCCCGGTGCGGCCCGCTCTGACTGGCCGGTCCCGTCCTGCTGTACCCGACGCCTGTGCAGCACGCCGCCTTACTGCCGACGGCCGGGCTGACCGTCCTGACCGCGGCGGCCGCGCAAACTACTGTCAGAAATAAATTACAACCAAACACGTCAAACTGCTGCGCTGTCAGATGGAGGCCCGTCGTGTCCTGTCGCGAGCAGCAAATAAACCCGCAGGCGATTAACCAATCGAGTCTACAAAAGTAATGCTGACAGCATCGCTAAAATGGCTCCTACATGGAGAGCTCGTCCACAAGTTTATGGCGGCGTAAGACGTAAAAGCCTCTGATGGCCAGTTCGCCCTTATAACGGTGCTTCTAGATAGCTGAGAATACCAGACGCCGCACCACGTGACCGGAACGGCCAGAATCACCTACGCCACGCGACGGTCTCCAGACCACCCCGCAGTCCTCTCCCAGCTGCACCAACCAGACCACATGACCTCCAGACTCCGACAGTCCCCTCCCGGCGGCACCAACCAAACCTTGGCGTGACCTCCAGACCACCCTTCCGTGCCCTCCGGGCGGTGTGAGCGGGCGCAATCAGCGCTGGTCGCCCGCGTCAGGCGCCCTCCAGTGGCACTCCAGATCGGGCCGGGCGGTGGAGCGGACGGCGGCCGGGTGGCGCACGCAGCGTCGTCCGGGCAGAGTTCGGCCGACAGCCCGCAATATGTGTCGCCCGGCGCCGTCCGGCGCGACTGATTGCATTTGGACGGCCTCCTTCTCGCCGGAGGCGGCGGCTCGCGGCCGCCGCTGTCGCTCTCAGAGTGCCACCTCTCCGCCCAGATTGGACCCCAGGGGACCGGCAGCGGGGAGCGACAGCCTCGCACCACAGGCCGACCAGGTGCGCTCCCAGATTACATCTCGCTCCTGGACCAGCTCGACAAACAGGCCTTCGGACACGTGATCGGGACGCACGGGACGGGATGACGTGCACGAAGATGAACGTGACGAACAAAGCGCGCCGGCCCGAGTGCCTGCCCCATCGGTGGCTCTGATTCGTCTGGCCAAA
Organism: Capitulum mitella; assembly: GCA_030062745.1. Lineage (NCBI taxonomy): Eukaryota > Metazoa > Arthropoda > Thecostraca > Pollicipedomorpha > Pollicipedidae > Capitulum > Capitulum mitella. The sequence continues at coordinate 13,248,051 of CP099840.1, forward strand.
CGATAAATGTTGACTCGGATCTTCTGCGACATCAGCCCACTGGACCTGACGTCGATCCTTTGTTTGTGACAGAGGTCCTGTTCTGGACGTCGCCCGTGGCAGCATGGTTACACTACAACAGTTTTGACAGTCATATCCAGAATAGGAACTGTCATTGCTTCGAAGTCCCTGCGTCCCAACTGCGTTGCTGCGTTGGAACAGGTAAGCTGCCCAAGTAAGACAGTATGGCAGCATCTACAGAATGAGCGCAAGCTGAGATATCTATACGTCGATGGGGACGACATTCCATCCTCAATTACGGTCGCACGAAAGGCAATTTATCGAGTCATTCAGCACTGACTTCCATGTATGCATTAACAATCATGACACCTTCTAAATCTCAATCACACTTTGCACCACGGCAGCACACAAGTATGGCTGTTATCGCATAAGGTCTTGAAATGTGATGGAGAGGGGTGCACATATGCATCCGACGCTCGTTCCACATCATTGTTCCGTGAGCATTTCCACTGCCGGCTCAGGCATCACTTCCAGATGGCAGCTCTTTCAACAGGGCAGCGACAAAGCCAGCAGCGAACAGGGTGCTCACGTGCGGTGGTAAGCGGCTGTGCTGGTCCGCCACCCGGCCGACAAAACGACTGCCACTCATCTGTCGATCGGTTGTGCGTCTGACTTAGTTTCATCCATCGGTTTTATCTGACATACGTTTGTTGGGGAGACTACGCTTCAGTTGCCCTGAGCAGCCCAGTAAGCCGCAGCAGCGGGTTTTGCTACTGGAGATTTGCGAGCTAAAAGTGAACGAACGGGCAAGCGTAACTCCATGCTTGCGCAAAGTGCTGCTTTCCGAAATGATCTAGTCTCCAACAAGGATGGAGGTAGGGGGGGGGGGGCATGCGACGAGGATTTACTCGGTACCAAAAGAGATCAGCCGTGTTTCTTTCCATTACCTTTTATAAAATGCTGATTGCACCACTGAAACAGGATAGCTTAAAGGATACAGACAGCTTACTCCATTTCTGCGATGAACAAGCATCTGTGTCACGATATTTTGTGTACCACCCGCACATTGAGTAATGCGCAAATCGGCGCTGGCGTGAAGGCTGAGACTGTTGGAATATACTGTATAGAGCAGTGGTCGCAGAGCAATGCCCTGGTAAAAGCACTGCTCAGATGACTTACCGAAACACGCGCCGCTACGTGAAATACGTGTCGCGATCATCTTCGCTCGCGCTCACAGCTCGCCGGCACCAGCCCGAATGAGACCGGAGAGCGGCGGACCGTCAGCGGCCCCCTTCAGCGCCCGCCACTCGACCTCAGGGCCTGCGATTCCGCGCCTCCGACAGGCGCCCCGTCCGCGGTCTCTGTTCCCCGGAGAGTCACGCGGCCCTTCGGCGACGATGGTGCTCATCAACTGGACCACACATCCGAGTCCGCCAACCATAGGTCGAGCCGCTCAACTGCCACGGCTCCCGAAAACAACGACCGCCACCCAGAAGCGAATAAGCGGGTAACTTTCGATTCAAAAAGTTTTTCGTGCAGGAGAAAGAAGCCCTGCCATTTAATCACACCGGAAGACCGGCTAACGAAGAGGGGTCCGTGGCATGAACCACGCGAAGGTTTTGACCTCTGCAGTTTCTCGGTCGTGCGGTGGAGAGTCAGTACGATTTTCTATCAAGCTTGGTAACATAATCGAGCTCCTCATGCACGTGCGTTGATGCGCACAACTTATTAAGTCGTCGTAGCACTTTTCTCAAACCGAGCAACTGATTTTACATGCAACAATTCCGGATTTAATTCAAGGCAAATGCAGTCGCTAAAAGGCAAAGGCGGTACATTTTAATACGCAATGCATTACGCCACAGTCTAGATTGCTTTCATGACGAATTCAGCTTTCATCTGTCTGATCGTGAAAAATGCAGAATATATGTCAGATCCGCAATCTGCGGAAAAAACAGAAACCCAAAGCGAAAGCATCACATGGGCAGAAATTCGTTGAGAGAAATCCCGAAACAAAGGGGAAACTGAAAACTTACGATCATGAATGCTAGATACCCAGCACACCTACTCTAGCGCAAACACTAACGGCACTAATACTCGCACCGCACACTGTTCGCGTAGGAACCACGACGTATATCTCAGAGCACCACGGACCACAAAGTCGCTTCGGGTCGGACACGCCCCCTGATGGACATGGCAGGGAAAAATCTGGCGTCCCGGGCTCCTCGGTGAGAACAGGCTCCTGAGCTGAGACGGGAGAGGAAAGCACGTGCCGCCGTCTGGGACTGACTCACCGATCGGGGACTTGTCGTGTGAGGGCGAGCCGGCCGGCGAGCTGATGTTGCTGTCGGCCCCCTCCGTGGTGCTGAAACAGAGCGGACACAGCGCCGCGTCAGCAGCCGCTAACCGCCGCCGCGACACCACCCGACAGCCGACGAGCCGACCCCGTCAAACGCGCCCGTCATTCACAGCATACCAACACTCAGGCTGTTTCGGGGAAAAACCGCAAACGTGAGAACGGCAGTGCCAATGGAATGCATAAACAACGACGGGCATTTCGTGGCGTCGCTGGCGTTACAATCGGAAAACTGCAGTTCCAAATGTCTGTTCCGAGTAGTCGGCATCAGATACCAATCAGGGGGAAACAATCGTACTACCAAATACGCGGGGAGACACATAAACTTCCCAAATATTCATAGGCATTTTCAGGTTGCGTGGTTGACAACAATTCGGTTGAATGCCGCCAATGCTAGTCCCAACTGTGACAGCTCTGATTACCAGCCACTGGCTGATCTTCAAACGGCCAGGACCACACCAGCCGGCGAACGGTCACCAACACGATACTGGCACACCCTAAACCAGCAAGCAACCTCGCTTGGTAGAACGAAAACTACAAAGGCGGGTTCCTGGACGTGCTTCCATTCCTCTTCCAACTTCGTTACCACCATAATGGTACCTCGATTTCGTGCCTACCGCGTGCCGTGACCAGTAACGGCGCTGATCTAACTCCACCATCAGATTAGAAGCTAACTGGACCAGCTTTGACCTTTCGCCAGTTCAGTACACCAATAAAACACTGACAATCCCATTTAACACGAAGTCGGGGCTCCTCCCGCAACCCAACGCAAAGGGGCGGAGGGGGGGGGGGGGCCGCGACAGGGTGGAGTGATAAGGAACGAGGAGGCGGTGACAAATCAAGTTACCAGCCTCCGCCCGAAGACTGGCAATCAGAGGCACGCCACTTCTTCAGTATTCATGAGAGTCGCCGGGAGCTCCTGGAGTGATGGAGGGCTCCAGCGGGACTCCGAGTGCAGGCTTGCGGTCAAGCCCGGGGGCCTGAATACACTCGGTCAGGGACAGAGCCCAGGGACAGACTGCAGTCAGCCCCGGGGGCCTGAATACACTCGGCGAGGGGACAGAGCCCAGGGACAGACTGCAGTCAGCCCCGGGGGCCTGAACACACTCGGCCAGGGGACAGAGCCCAGGGACAGACTGCAGTCAGCCCCGGGGGCCTGAATACACTCGGCGAGGGGACAGAGCCCAGGGACAGACTGCAGTCAGCCCCGAGGGCCTGAACACACTCGGTCAGGGGACAGAGCCCAGGGACAGACTGCAGTCAGCCCCGGGGGCCTGAATACATTTGGCCAGGGGACAGAGCCTAGGGACAGACTGCAGTCAGCCCCGAGGGTGTGAATACACTCGGCCAGGGGACAGAGCCCATGGATAGACTGCAGTCAGCCTGGTGAAGGACTGCAGTATGTCAACAGCGAAGTATGTACTGCTATGTACTGTAATGTACTCAGCCAAGGAAGACTAGTCCGCCCGAGGACAGACTGCGGTCATCCTGTGAAGACTATAGTCACCTCAGGCGACAGACTTTAGCTCCCTTGGGACAGATTACGGTCGCCCCCGGAACAGGCTGCAGTCAGCCGGGACACAGACAGCATTCAACCCGGGACTGACTGCAGTTCCCCGAGGAAAGATGGCGGGCCGCCCAGAGGCACACTGCAGTAAACCCTGGGAAAGACTGTACTCCTCCCCCAGCGACAGACTTGAGTCACCCCTGGATAAAGACTACTGCCGGCCCGGACACGGACTGCAGTTCCCCCTGAGCAGACTGCTGCCATCCCCGAGGACAAGCTGTATTCAACCCAGAGGCAGACTGTAGTAAGCCCAGGGACAGACTAGTCACCCAGGGAGCACAACGTAGTCAGTCCGGGAAGACTGCAGTCGCCCGGAGGACCGACAGACGCCGGGGGCTGACTGCGGTCGGCCTGGGGACAGACTGTTCACCGCCGTCAGCCCGGGGAAAGACTGCAATCATGCCGGGGACAGACGGTACTCAGCCCCGGACCAGAATGCAGGTGTGTCTGCAAAGGCTGCAGACTGCTGCCTGAACAGTGCAGTCATCAGCGAACTTGACAATTAAACAAAACAATTATAATAAAATAATTGGAAGCAGCTCTTAGGCAAGTCGTCTGCTGGTTTTCTGCCCATCAGATGAAACTGAACATGACAAAAAACGCAACTGCTTGTTGTAGGCACACCGGCTATGCTGAAGGATGTTTCATCTGTGTCGACCAGAATGGACGACGTCGTGATGCCTCCGTGCAAGTCTGTTAACCCGCCCCCGACTGAGGGGAGGGCAGCTGACCGCCCCCTCCCCCTGAGGTTTTTCTAGGATTGCGACAGAATGAACAACCACAGAGCCACGAAACTTCGTGTACCTTTTGCTCCATCATTTTTACACCTTGTGTCACCGTTTTGACCTCAAGTCAAGTCAGATGTCTGACCTAGGTCAGGTGAAACGGACCTATGTCAAAAAAAGTTTAGCGCCCTCCAACTTTTTCGGAAAACAAGATATCACAATAATACCTTCTGGGATTAGTGATCTTGATAGATGCACCAAATCTGCTATCTCAGATTTTTCGGAATTTTCCGGATCATTGACCTAAGGTCAAGCCCACTTTTAACACATGTCGTCGTTTTTTTAGAAATTGGCGGGATTTTTCATAACATTTTCAGTGTGGAGTGAATCAGACATCTAGTTACCGTCATTGGGCAAAGTATCAATGACTTCCAGCCATTGGCCTGACGTCAGGTCACGAATAACTGTTGCGAGCCAAAATGTATCACCGTCAAAATCAGCGATGAATTATTCAGAATGGATAGAAAATGGCAGATCTGGCTTGTACAGACGAAGTAATACCAAAAACCTCAAAAAGTTTTAAAAAATTGCATATCTTCGAAATAAACAAGCTCTCGCGAACAAAGTTCCGCCAGCTGTGTAGATTGGTACCTAATGAGTTTTTCCAAAATTTAAGCATGAAAAACCATCACAAGAACCACTAAGATCAATGAAATTTACATGGACAGGCTTAAGTCGCAAACATAAAGAGAGGCTAAAATTAGTTCCCATCAATTTCTTACTGCGTACGGCTGCGGCGCCCACCAACAGACGGCGTGAAAATTGCCAAGTCTTTAACTCATTGTTTCGGCGTATATATTGAACAAATCTGAGAAATTAGACGTGTATCGGCATCTGCAGACTTTTACTTGTGCGCTGGTGCCTTTACCTATGCGTTATTAGTCACAGCCCTTGAGATTCAGACCGTTTCTCAGTCTCACGCAGTCGGGTATGAGAAAACATATATGGGACGTAAATTGCTTACCCATTACCCAAAACTAAAAAATGAGACCAGTTTCGAGCTCTAATCGTCACAAGCTTTTCAACAATGTGTTTGTTTTTTGCCGTGCGACCAACCGTTCGTGAGTCAGAGGGGGCGGCCAACCGCCCCCCGTCCCCAAGCTAAGCTGCCCAGGAGGCTTCGGCATTCAACTGTGACACAATTTAAGGCGGAGCCCATGCAGCGTCTCTGTAATGAATGACGAGAGTGTGCATGCCTGTTGTATTGTATGGCTATATCTTTACCTTCGATGTTCTGTTTTAATGTTGGACACGCGCACGTTTGAAAACGATTGTGTGGATAAGGCGCAAATACACGTGATGACGACGATGTCCTTACAGACCTCTGGAGAAATTCAGATTTTCCCGGAAATTTACATCGCTAGTAGTCATTTTCCTGGACCTCATGGGCCGCGGTGGATGAAATGAATGATTTACAGCCAATTTCGATCAGTCCAGAAACTTAAGCTATGGCGCCTTTAAAATTACCATCCTCAACAGAAAGTGCAGACGAAATCAACTGAACGATCGATGCTGACTCTGCACCCCGCGATCCGGAAACGTCTCGGCAGCCATGCTGCGCAAACCAACTCGGTCTGCGCCGTCACGAAACGTAAACCCTGGTCCGGATTTGGGACCAGGTCAAACAGACAGCCTTCGACAAACCGCCCATACTCGACTACATTTCTGAGATTCTGCGCCACTCTGTGACCCTCGGCCTGGCACAGATCCTCACCAAACAACACCACGGCAAGCTTTTCCATCGTCAAAATATTGGCAAGGTTGGATTCAGCTGTCTGACACCTAACTGAAAGACCCAAGCACATTCCTCTGACACGTTCTGCCACCTATTCCTTTCCAACGACAAACTGACACATCGTATCCAAGCAACTGCCACACCCTAGAAGTTACTGACATTCCGTCTATAGGTGGGCCTGTAGCAGCACTCCACCATATTCCTCCACTTCGATCCGAGAGAAACTGGCTACGACGTGGCACGACAGCTGACCGTGGCACTAACCACATCATCGGCAATGGTAAACAGCCTCCCAACCAGACATGCGTGGAAGTCCAGAACAGGCAGTCCGAATCGGAGTTCCTTTGGGTCCGATCCTGAGTCTGACTTAGCGTCTCCCCGATCTGGCGATTGTCGGTCCTTGCCTGAGTCATGCCTAAAAGCTTATTCCTCACCTAGATCCCGGACAAAAAGGTACGAGTCCGGGATCTCCGGCCCAACCAGCGTTTTCTCTCAGTTCAGTCCCACACTGCCCCTGTTTTGAGAAGATGACCGACCGTTCCATTGTTTTACGTGTATGTACGTCACTGTGGGTGATTCAACAAATTAATCGCAGCAATTATCCGTAACTTTACCATCTCCTGCATAGCTATGAATTCACAAAAGATCTTAATGATGATGGTGTGTACACAACTCAAAAATGTTTCTTGACCATCCACACCATTCCCATGGTATGATGCCATCAATCTCATGTTATTACTCATGGGAATGGAAGCAATAAGAAATTGTTCTATCTTACCTGACAATCAACTGAATCCATGCCTACAGCAACAAACTGAACTGACATGACCTGACCTCATTAGAATGGGAGCAATAAACAATTGTCTTATCCTACCTAACCTGACTTGACATAACATAACATAATGTGCATAATTTGACACAATGTAACCTAAATAGACTTGAACTAACCTGGCTGATCATATGCCCTGCAATGATGCCACTATACCTAGGTAGCACTATCCCTACATCACCACTATTCCTATGGCAATACCAATATGCAGCATGCAGTGGAACTACAGAAAGGTACCAATACCTACAGCCACACAAAGGGGAATAATATTTCAACTTATTGGATTTTGCTCAAGGCTAACCAATTTTATAGCTAGGCTCACCAAAATTCTCAATCACCACCTTTATTCATCACTTCACTGTTTTTAGTCATCATCTCACCATTTCTGCTGATAGCCTTGCTTCTGCTATGTCTGGGGTATAGCTAGATGCAGGTCAAGGCCACTCATTCCTTCAATGAACTGCTCATGCAATCACCAAAATTACTCATCTGGCCTTTTCAGGGGATGGTACCATCCCAAACACAGATTGCATCATGCATCATGTCATGATGCACAAATCACTATGGATGATGCAATGATAGAAAAGTGACTTTCCTGACTACAGCATATGCTTAGTTATCTTGTTACACATTGGGTACTGTGCCTATGACAACAAACAGTTGTGTTAAGCCATTAATGTCAACCCTGAAGCCACTGCAATGGTGGAGCCAGGCCAAGCCAGTGGTGAAGAGGAAAGACATAAAGGACAATTGCTCCCTAGCTTAAGAAAATTACCCAAATGACAATGCATAGGCAGACAGGACTACTGTCATTTTCCACCTTGCCTGGATTTATGTTAATACTTTTACTACTGACATCATGTTTTCCAGACTGAATATCATGCAACCTGTAGTTGAAATGCTGTGTGAAAAGAATTCAATCCAAAAAATACCAAATGATTGATGGTGGACATCAAACTTCTGACATAGGAGGTCTCTGCTGCTATACAACCTTAAACATCAATACTAATAGTATACCAAAATCTATAACAGCATTTGGAAGGATACTATGAATCTAACTGAAATAGTCTGAATACATATCAGTGAAGCCACCAGGACTATACAGATGTAAAGGCCAATGAATTAGCAACAACCAAGCAGACCTGATAAAAGCAGCCTTGGGTAGCCAAACTACAACTGTGTTGTTCACAGCAGCACCAAACATTTGAACATACTTGGTCTTTGTTTTAAACATTAGGCAGGAAAGATCACAAAGGGTGCAGAATGACTCTATGCCTCAGGAACCTAATGGGTACTGAACAGAATTGGAAATATGGAGTATAATTTTTGTTTTGGAGTGCAAAATTTTGCAAAGGATACCAGTTCAAGCTGGTATTCTTGGTCTAAGTCAGCTATGGCATCATATCTGCCTCTCACTGAATGGCAACAGTCATTTGCTTGCACAGTCAGAAATTAGTCAACATGGTTATAATGTAGCACTTGATGGAGGTGCAAAATCAAACATAAAATGTCCTTGAAGCACATATTTTCTGGTATTTTTCAGCACCAAAAAACAGCATCATTTTCAACTGTTGTCCTAATCCACTTTCTCTTTTGCTTGGTACATGGAAGTCCACAGCATAACAAAACCTTTAAATACTTACCTTGAGTGATCATCTTGCTCATCCAGTGAGCCTTTAACAGACTTCTGAGATGTTGGTGTATCTGTTTTTGACTCTTGCGTTTCCTTCTCTTTATCAGAATGCTCGGAATGCTGCTCGCTCCCCATATTTTCGGGGTTGTCCGGTACCTTTTTGGACAATCCTCCTAGCCAGCTACTCATTTGGTTTGTCACATTGGAAAACATTGTTTAGCAGCTTATAACACAACGCTCTGAGACGCTACTCTCACTAGGTTCACTGATGCCTGAAGACGAAAAAAATTCTAGGGGGTTCCCCAATGTCCAACGCAGATGATCTACGGACGACTGAATGCCAAACTATTCTGAGGCCCTCTCCGACTGCCATTCACTTAATATCACACCATGGAGCAAAGCGTGTTCAAGCACAGCGTTCGCTCCGGGAGCGGCGTGCGCCCGACGTAACAACGCACGACCCGTCACGGTGAAACACACTGCCACATCCACATGCCCTCCGTACGCGTAAACACCCTTCTACGCGCTTCCGTACTGTGCTGTGTGACCTGGCTAGTGTCAAAACAAACATGGCGAGAGGCCAGCTGATCGCAATAGAGGCACTCAAACGATATTTCAAAAAAGTTTGGTTGAAAAAATACATTAATATGCATAAAAAAGCTTCATTTTATTACTACATATATATCCTTCCGTTATAAGTATATCATTTGTACCAAAACAATTGGTCAAATTTTATAAAATCATCCCTTTCAATGTTCCTTACTCAAGAATCGGGAGGGAGTAGATGGTCAAAAGCACCAATGAGCGAAGCGGCTTTCGCAATCTTCACCCAGTAGAAGTCACAAGTCTGGTATGGTCCCTTTCCTACACATTTCTTTACGACGTACTTGACTTGTCTCGTGCAGACCTGGCGCACGACTTCGAGGATCTAGTTTCCCTAGGAGCTTCGAGCGAGTTTGGATATTGGGTGTTTTCACGGGTGCTGAACGGTATTTGGGTGCGTGAGCGAACTTTGTTGATAGGTGAGTTTGCCATCAACTATTTTAGCTTAGTTAGCGCTTTCTTGACGGTTTTTTCCATGAAACATCACCCGTGTTTCGTTAGCCAAACTTTGTTATGGACATTCAAGTGCGTAACTAAGGTTGCTGTGCAGCTTCATCATATTATAATAGGTCTTAGAGCCTCTTTTAGAAGGGCCTACCAATCTCATTAATCCGTGTGAGGCATTTTCAAAGCCTTGTATTACCAATTCCTCACTGGAATACTAGTCATCACTATTCGACCGAAGTAGTGGGTATTATTAAGTGTAAAGATTGAAGTGTCCAAAATTATGCTGCCTACACAGTGTTGTTTGGCAACATTGAAAACTGCTTCATTACTACAGGATGGCTATCGCTTCTGTGAGGGGGAAGCTTATGGCAGTTATTGGTGATGAGGTAAGTGCTTTTATCTCACCATGTTGCAAATGGAGTTCAGGCAACTATATTTCACATAATAAATGTGGATTGAATTGGTGCTCCAAATTTGCATTGTAAGCTTTCCTTTTGTTTTCAGTGATATATATTGTCAGGTTGTGTGGTACCTTGCTCTGTTTAACTTTCTATGCCTAGCTTTTGGATTGTGTATTGACATTCTTCTACCCCCAGCTCTTGGCTAATATTAGCTTGTAGCTGAGAAGCTGAAGTTTATGGAAAAAGCCACAAAACTGAGGGCATTATCTCAATATGTTTGTCTTCTGGACTAAAAATTCCCAAATGGTGTGAAGGCCTGCTTGCACAAAAATAGAGCCACAAAGTCATTGTCACTAGAAAGATACATTATTATGGAAATATGCCCAATGTTGGTTTTGTGTTGCAAGGAAAATTGATGCTTAAGGGGAATGTCCAGCCTTTAATCCCATTCAGACCAGAGTCTTAATAAGTCTTTCTTAGGTGTTCACCAGCTTTTTTGCTTAAGTTTAAGGTAGAGCCATGAAACTAGGTGGCTTTTGATAGCCTTATTTTTTGTGGTTGTTTTGTAATGATGGATTCTGCTCTCTCAGTATAATTCTTTCATTGTTATCAGTCATTTAAATTTGTGGAGTTATGGACATTAATATGATAAGTTATGGGAGCAAACTGAATAAGCTGACTTGCTTAATGCATGACAAAAGAAATATTCTCCAGGATACATGTGTTGGTTTTCTTCTGGGAGGAATAGGAGAAATGAACAAGTCGAGGAAGCCAAACTTCATGGTGGTGGATAAAAGTAAGTCATCCTTATTATGTGTGCTGCCAAAGTTCCAGCAAAGCCACATGCTTGATTGGATTGATCAACATAAATTGGCTTCATGAGCATAATTCATGAAAGAGGTACTGTGAGAGTTATATTTGCTATGCATATATCACTCACATAGTAACAACTCCTCCTCATCTGCTGTCTCATTGAATTTTTACCACCATTTATCACTGGAGCAGGAAGATGACAATGAACAGAAAGAAAGAAATTTTCAGAGTTCTGTTTTGACTTGATATAGCCATCATAGGTTCATGCCATGGTCAGACTTGTTCAGGGCTACTGTGCAAATATTTTGACATTGTTTGGACTTATTTGTTTTAGATACACCACTCAATGACATTGAAGATACTTTCAAGAAGTTTATTGCCAGAGATGACATTGATATCATCCTCATCAATCAAGTTGTGAGTGAATTTTGTGAAATTTCTAGCTGTCTTGTGTTTGTTCACAATGTTCATGTTGTAGCATAGCCAAGAAGATTGTGTTGTCTCACACATTTATGCAGTATGTGGTAAAAATGGTGTCAGTTGCTATGCACCTAATGTGTTTCAGAGTGCTGCATTGTGTGACTTGCTAGTCTTTGAAAAATATGGCTGTCATTGTATTTCAGCTCATTTCAGTTTGGAAGTTCCATGTTTTATGTTACATTTGTTGGCTGATTCTCTTTTGCAAAACTGAGGTTACTGCTTCTGGCTGTTGAAAAAAATGTGTGTTCATGGCCTGCTACATGGTTTAAATGGTATTGATACTAAAGAATAAGAGCCAGCAGATGGCAGATGTGTGCCCAAACATGAAGCAGAGAGCTCTTGTCCCTCTTTTCCATGGACTTTGGCACTGTTGGCCCTTCTGGCAGGATACCCAGACAGTTTGGCCAATCCCCCTGCTGACTGTAGTCTGGTTGGGCAAACTTCTTTGATGAATGCTAAAGGAAAAGCCAGAAACGTCTGCTAGCTGCTTTACATCATCATCTGTTTTTGTGTCACGTGGCCCGGCAGATAGCGGAGCAGATTCGCCACGTGATCGACGGCCACAACAGCGCGCTGCCGGCCGTGCTGGAGATTCCTTCCAAGGACAGTCCGTACGACCCCACCAAAGACTCGATCTTGCGGAGGGCCAAGGTTAGCTGGCCGCCAGGCTGCCATTTGGGTTCAGCCTGGCAAACCCTCTGCCATATTGGTGGTACCAGCCATAGGGATTCTGCCATGTTTTTTTACCATATGTGTTTGCAGCCATTTGATTGTGTATACCCGGCGCTGTCTGCGTTCAACCTAGAGATGCGAAAATGTGTAGCTTTTCTTCTTTGTTTCCTAGACTGTATTTTGAGTCATATCACCAATGCATTCGTTTTCATGTTTTTAGATATGAATTGTTTTTATCTTCTCCCACCCACTCCATTATTCCACATTTTCCGAAGGAGGACGGGATCCTTATGAAAGACCTGTCCGATTACAGGGCATGTTCAACGCGGAAGACTTCAGATAGGCGGTGGGCTGTGGCGCCCTCTGCCGGCCGAACTGCGGCCCGGCGGGTCCTGCACTTACGACGTCCAAAAGCCGGGTGTAGGCAGCCAGTCGGCGGCGTCAGAAGTAGTCTCAGAGTGCCGCAGATGCTGACACGTGGACCCCCGCGAATCCCCCTCCTCCCGGCAGCGGCCTCTGCGTGCGCATGGGTGTATTTGTGTATATAGATATACGCGGATGTGTGATTATCTGTCTTCAACTCTGAACCATTCCAGCGGTCGCGGTTCGTTTTTGGGATGTGGATTATGCAGAAGTTATTGCGGCCGGTTTGAAGGATGTACTTGTCACTGATTTCGGATCTGGAAGCTGGCTGAAGCGTCATTGTGTAAAATGGGGCGTCGGAGGAACGGAAACTGAGCCATGTTGTGTTAAATGCAAGTGTGTATCATGTAGAAGCATATATGGTGCCATGATTGGGAAATAAAAAGTGTCTGTCTAAGCATATTGTGTGATTGTTTAAGCATGGCAAGAAGGCATTTTAAACGCATTGGTGACAACATAACTAGGAAGCATGCCTAATTCTGTTTGCGTTTGTGCATAGAAGTAACGCCGGGTTCACGGCTAGTAAGTATCGTTTATATCGTGTTTCCGGCGTTTTTCCCAGGTCGGATGATGCTTTTATTGGTATGGCATACCCATTTGACTGGCATTTTGTTCAGCTTGACTCTTTTTGTTTTGTTATTGGTCCCATTTGTTCACTGCTGCGTCATGTGAGCTTCCAGAGTCGTAAGTAATTGTTCCATGTAACTTCCAAGTTTTTAGGGCAATTTTTAACCGTTCTTGCGTAAAAGAATACTTGCGATGTTCGTTACATTTATTGGCAAAAGGGACGCTTGTGTTTGACCCATTTATTGGTATCAGGGCACCTTTCATGGTACATGCGCTTGTCAGCTAACTTTGGCTTTCGCTCTCAGCTTGACGTCGATCAGAATATAAGGCACACCAAGCTCTTCGACGGATCTGTTGTTTACGATACACCATTGACAGATACCAGCCACTAACTCCCCTCGTGGTTTGTTCTGTGCCATACAGCACAATACGAAGAGGCTGTTTCCTTTGTCGGGAGTATTTCTTGGTAGCGTCACGAGGAAAGCGGTCTGAAAAGCGTGACACAATATGCGTCACCACGAGACAAGCACTCCGAAGACAACACCGCTAGATTGGCACGAATCACTAATAAAGCAGGCTCTCGCTTCTACTTCAGCTCCAAGGCGTAGATGTGTTCATCGAAGCAGGACCACCAGACGGGCGATAATTTACCGCTGCGCACCCGGTACGGCCGGCGGCGGCGGGCAGCGAGCACAGTCTATCACGCGGCGCCTGCGCGCCCTTTAATATCACGTGCCCTCCGGCGGCAGCAGGCAGGGCCGATTCAGCGGTGGTCGGTCGAGCGTCAGCGCCTTCCGATGGCCTGACGCGGCGACGGCAGGAACGCGCCTCTCGCACGGCGCAGTCGAGCAAGCCGTCGCTGTCTCCGCGGCGCCGCGTCACGCCGAAGGCCGGCCGTCCGCGTCTCCTCGACTCGCGGCGCCAGCAGCACCGCTGACCGCCGTGGGATGCTGCAGCTGACTCCAGACCTCTGGCGGGCTCGGCTCGGGGCCACACCGTCTGCAGGGCTCTCTGAGCGGGCCGGCAGCCTACATGGGCAGGTTGGTCAGCGCGTACAGCCAGACAGAGGGCGCCACGCCGCTGCCGGCGGGCGGCCCGACAGGCGGCGCCACCGTCGGTCGCCGGGCGCGCCCGGCCGGCACCTCGAACGGCTCCACACCGTTCAGCCGCTCCTGGATCTGCGCTCTGACACGGTCAAAGTCGTACTGAAACAGAGACGGGTCGGTTCTGGTCTCTGTCTCGGGCCTCGCCGCGAACTCGTCTCGCCCTCGGACGTCGCCCCTGTTCTGGACGGCGGGCATCTCCTCGCGTACCAGCGAATTCCCCGGGCCCTGCCGATTCCCGGCGGCCGTCGGGACGAGCGGCCGCGCCGGCGCGGTCTGCTCGCCGTCGACCAGCACGCCGTAGCTCTCCGTGGTGGACGGCAGCCGGCCGGCGCCGGTCGGCGGCCGGCGCTCGTTTGACAGCGGCAGCAGGTTCATCGGCGGCAGCCGCTGCCTCGGCGCCGCCTCTGGGGCCGGGCTGTACTCGTCGACGCGCTGGAGTCCGCTCGGCGGCGCGGCGATGCTGTTCGGCAGGTCGAACGGCAGCAGAGGCGGTAGCGGCAGCGGCCCACCCAGGAAGCCGCGGCCGGCGGCCGTTGGCGGCCGTGTCGGCGGCGCCGTCCCGCTCTCCGGCAGGTAGCTGCCTGCCGCCGACGGCGGGGCTTCGGACCGGCCGGGCCCGCCGCCGAGCGGCAGATACCCGGGCCTCTGGTCGGGCGGGGGTGCCTGCTCTTCCGCCGCCGCCTCTGGGAGGTAGCCGGCCCTCTGACCGGCCGGGGGTGCCGCCGGCTCCGGGAGGTAGCCTGCCCTCTGGCCAGTCTCGGGAGCCGGCTCCCTTTCCACCGGCTCCGGGAGGTAGCTGCCCCGCCCCTCAGGGGAGGACCCGGGTCGTGTTCCGGCGGCCGGCGTCGGCGCGGGGCCGGGCTCCTTGCCGCGCTGAACGCCCGTCTTTTTGCGGTCCTCGGCGGCCACCCCGCCGGGTGAAGGAGGGCTCCGGCCGGGCGGCCTCTCCTGGGGCGGGGCGGAGGTGACCACCGGCGCCACCACGAAAGGTGGGCAGGTTCACGGTCAGCACGTTGGGCGTCAGGGTGCTGCTGAAGCTGGACGTGGTCGGCTGAGTGGCGGGCCTGCTGCTGGCGCCCTCCGCCGGTCCTCTGCGACCGTCTCCGGCCGGCGGCGGGGCCGGCGTGGTGCTCTGGGAGAGGCTGGTCAGTTGGCCGGCGGCGCTGTCCGGCCGTCCCCGCCCCTGCTGTTCCCGGGACCGGCTGGAGTCGACCTGGCCCTGCCCAGCGGCCGGAGACGGACGCTCGAGCACGCCGGGATCGGCACGGCTACCCTGGCGGGTTTCACCGGGCAGCCGGGCCTGCTGAGCCCTCTGGTCGACGGAACTGTTTATCTGCCGGCCTCCCTGGCCGTCGGTCTGACCCGAGTTGACCTCTGGTCCGTCCCTCGGGCGGTCCACATTACCCTGTCGCCCCCTCTGCGCGGCCGATATGATCTTCTTCTGAACCCTCTGGCCGATGGTCTGACCTAGGTTGACCTCTTGTCTGACACTTTGGCTGGCGGTCTGCGCCGAGGCCGTCTCCTGGCGCAGCCCCTGGTCGGTGACCTCAGCTGAGCTGACCGGCGTTTGGACGTCTGGTCGCGCCCGCCGGCGGGAACTGGCCGGGGACGACTCGCCATTCAACCGGAACGGCATCTCGGAGCCGATTCGATTGTTCAGAGAGTAGAAGTCGGCGGAGGAGCCGCAGTCGACGTTGAAGTTCCAGTCGCACACGAACACCTGAAAGATATCGAGCAGTAACTCGGGCATGAACATATTCCAAATGCAGTGAACTGAATATGCACCACCGAGCAATGATGGACCGTGTCCGGACGCTGCAGCGTCCGGAACACGGAAACGAATAATTAAATGAGTGTTTGCAAAAACACTTTAATTGTCCCCTGGTGCGGAATCATGGAGTTTCAGAGCACCCCACCCTTTGCATTGTTTTGATGAAAGTTGTCTAGAGATTTTGCAGTCTCAAGAGAAGTTGCACATTTATGAGACCTTGTCGTACCGCGTCCATCTTTCTGAAATCCTGGATCCGCTCCTGTTTTTTTTTTTTTTTTAACGTGCATGGGTACGTTATTGCTTTTCTCACACAGGTTTATTCAAAATGCTGATGTGATTAGATTGGTGTCAGCATTTTATCCTACTGCGACCTAAATTTTCCCACCTTCTGGTTGAAAGTGGTGCCGCGCGGGCAAATGAAGGAATCCATGACGTTGGCGTGGCATATGTGGAAGACCTGGAACACGATGGCAGATGTTAGCACTCACTGTGCATTTAGCCATGTTTCGATAGCAGCGCCCCATTCTGAAGTCACCACCCCCTCCCCCTCTCCCCCTTCCTGCAGATGCCCATAAACGTTGTCATGTTGAGCTGAGGATGCAAGCAGAATCTGATGCTTGTCTAGCAGGGATTGTTCTTTTACTGCTGCTTCAACGGCACTTGTAAAGATGAGGCCGCTGATAGCGCGATGAAAAACAAAACAAAAGAGCGCTCATGCTCAGTGTCAGCCAGGGCGAAAGTGACAGTTAACGGCACTCCCTACTCACCTCTAGTTTCTTGATCGCATTCGGCTGAACCAAAAACACCAACCGGTCTGGCTGTGCGTGACCCGTTGTTACTGACGGCACCGCGGCCAGCGCCGGCCGGCCGCCGCCGGTGCCCTACCTGACACTGGGTCTCCACGTCGGCATAGTAGCCCGGGCCGTGAACATCGCACGAGAAGGACGTCTTCGGCACGGTGGAGTAGGTCTGGAGCGGTCCTGCGGCCGGACGGGGAACGGTGGGAGGGTGAGACTCGGTCGGCAGCACGCCGGTATGGCGGCCAGTCGAGACGCCACGTGCACCCGACGTTCACGAAGTGCTGCGGTCGCCCAGTAATTTTCCCCGCTTCCCCTCTCCCCAGCGTGTTGACGTATGCGCCGTACTTCGCGTGCCAACCGAACGACCGACAGCGGAGGCTTGTGGCAGCCACTCTCGCAGGAGGGACGCCCAGGAATGCATCCATGCATGCATATGATGCGTACGGCACGTGCGGCGACCCTGGCGAGCGTGCGCAGCATTTTCAGCTTACATCCCAGGGAACTCAGTGCAATGAGCCTTGAGGAGGACCATGAGAGATGGCTGTACTTGTCAGGCGGGAGGAGGTGGCCTTCACCCCTGGGCCCCGCTAACCAACTCCCCTCCATGCCTATTCAGCGACGTCATGCCCGGCACGGAGTTCGATAGCAACGCCATTCTGCAGCGAGCGATAAACGGCCCAGGACGGCTGTCTGCCGAGGGCCCGTTCAGCCGCATGACATCACCAAAGACGACGGTTGAAATCACCTCTTGAACAAAGCCCTGGTAGCCCGAGAAGCCCTTCCCTCCTGCGACGGCCTGACGAGGGACCCTGTCCGCGGGGATCCAGGAACGTTCCCCACCATCCACCCGGTCATTTCCCCCATTTGGCGGCCCAGACGGCGGTACCGACGCAGGAGAGTCACGTGGCTGGGCGTCGCCGCTGCCGGTCTTCTGCCGCATAAACTTGACCCCGGGACGATCAATCAGCGGCCGGCGGGCGGTCGGCCGGCACCGGTCACGGGCGCAGGCCGGACGGGTCGAGGTCGGTCCGTGTTCGCCGCCCCCGCGCCGCCGCCGCCGCCGCCGCCGCCGCCGCCGACGCTGGCCCGGCCGGCCCGACCGCCGCGGCCGCAGTAAACGGTTTACGTCCTGTCCGGGGCAGCGCCGCGCCCATTGTGCGCGGCGGCTGACAATGCCGGGAGGGCGGCGGACCGGAGCCGCCGCTCACGACGCCCGCCGGAGCCGGCCCGTCGCCGCGACCCGGTCAACCGCTGCTCCCAGACAGGTGACGTGGTGACCCGGTCAACCACTGCTCCCAGCCAGGCGCCGCCGGCCATCCTCGGTCGATTCCGACCGGTTACCGTCGCCGGGTTTTATCGCTGCTCGGACGTGAGAAGTTACGCGCCGAGTAGGCGGGTCAGTTCTTGTGACGCGCGCGCACGCGGAAGGGACGCGCATGCCAGTCAAACAGGCACGCTCCAGGCTGTCGGACTCGCACCAGCCATGGACGTGATTAGGACAGACTGAACCGGTAATTCCTCCCACGCCTCCCCCGCGCTCGCCTGTCCGGGGCGGCGGCCTCCCGGTCCGGCCGACTCCCGCCGCTGTACAGACGGTACATGGGAGCCTCAGACCTGGGAATGTCTGACTCGCCCAACAGCTTTATTATTCAGTCCGCGCACGTCAGGCCGTTTCGAAAACGAACATCCCTTGGCCTTTAGTGTGGACATCGGAGCCCAGGCGCGGGCCTCAGGCTGCTGTGACGATATCCCCCGTTTAGCATAAGCCTGTCGTCCGTCCGCACGTGTCACTCAAACATCTCCTCGAGCCCCGCCCCCCCCCCCGCTCCTGCTGCGAGCCGTCGTCTTCAGTTGGTTCCACTCTTTCCACTTATCAAGACTTTTCCAGCTATCTCCGCCTTCTCGGCTAACTCTGTCGTCCCCAGCTATTCCCATCATCCCAGCAAACTCCGCCGTCGCCAGCTATCCCCGCCATCGCAGCCAACTCCGTCGTTCGTAGCTATTCCCGCCATACCGGCTAATTCTGTCTTCCCCAGTTATCCCCGCCATCCCAGCTAACTCTGTCGTCCCCAGCCATCCCGGTCATCCCAGACAACTCTGCCGCTGGCCCTGGGAACGGCAGCTCACTCTATCGTCCCTAACTATTCCAGCCATCCCAGCGAGCTCTGTCGTCCCCAGCTATCCCCGCCATCCCAGCTAACTCTGTCGTCCCCAGCTATCCCCGCCATCCCCAGCTTTCCTCTACGTCTCCAGGCGTTCCCGCAGTCCCCAGCTAAGCCTGCCTTCCCCAGCTAACCCCGCCGTTTCCGCCCACTGTCCATAGTCTGTCGCCGCCAGCCCTGGCCGACTCACCTCCGCCCAGTTGCCGTCTGACCTGAAACAGCGGAGCACGGGTCAGGGGAGCAGGCCGAGTGTCCGCTAGAGGCCGCCTGGTATGTCCGGAGCACACCCGCACGTTGGTGTAAAGCTCAGACCCATCGTCAGACTCAGATTCGTGCAACATCCGCTCATATTAAACTGGCTCGTGGAAGAGCCGATCCCGGCAATAGATAATAATAATAATATCAATAATAATAATAATAATAATAATAATAATAATAATAATAATAATAATAATAATGGCTACGGAGGCACAAATGACCTAAAACGTGTCCTCTAAACTGCAATGTTCTGAGACTGGAATGCACTGGGTTCTTTGACAAACACAGTATTAGCTGGTTACGGCACTTTCCGTCGTTACACCTGCCTCGGGCTTTATTCGCCGGCAGATAAGAGGCCAGGGCGCGAACGGAACAAAAATAGGATATGTTAGCCACGGTTTTAACGCGCAGTCTCACAACTGTATCTGCCTCGTTCACTATCCTCACGTCATTTCATGTATACCCGCAGTGTCATCGGTACGTTGTGCTCACAGACGACGCGTCTGTGTGGGGCCGTCGTAACTCTCAGGACCCCTCTGTTCGCCGGGGTGGCAGGTCAGCCGGAAGAGCGCACACCTTTCACACCTGGGCGGCTCAAACGGCTTATCGACAATGGCGGGCCTCACTGGCGGGACGTGCACCTCTCTCACGGCAGGAGGCGGTCGCCTTTGCCGCGACCCGTGTGAATGCCTGCTGCTCAGCGTCACGCGGGGCGGGGTTTGAACGGGGCAGCGTTGGCGCGGCCGGGCTCCGGGTTTTTCCAACGAGTGGCAGATTTAGGAGCCACCGTAACGCCAGGTGCCGCCATGAGGTCACCGTCGTGCCTTTGGTCACGGAACCACAGCCCAGCGTATGAGAGGTGAATCGGCCTGCACCCTGAAGAGATGTCTGTCGCTGCCCCTGTCCCTGTCCCTGTCCGTTGAGCCTGACAGGCCTCGTCCGCAACGAAAGAAGACTTTTCAGTGCATACTCAGGTATTACGGTCGTCAAGAGATGTCGCTGACAAAATTCAAAAGGCCAGGGTATGCGGGTGAGGATGGTCCGGGCAGTCGTGAGCTGGCCAGAGCCCGATAGATGAGGGTGTCTTACTCAGCTGATCTCGTCCACTTCCCGACACCGGCCTGCGCATACCCTGAAGCCAACGCCGACAGTCGCATGGTAATCGGCATGGTAGAAAGGCCGCTCTTGGTGACCTCCCAAGGTCGGGTGGGTGTGATTAAAATCATTAGCGAGCGGCTGGGTCAACGGGGAATGCGAAGGTGACGATCAGGTCCCGCTCAAAGAAAAGGATTCTACGCACGCAGAGGTTCTGGAAAACTTATCTTCTAACGGCAGTTGCAAACCCAAGGGGCCATGCTGAGGGTCGTCATGTAGGAGAAATGATGATTAATGGATAACTGCGACATCAGACGTCTTCCGCGGTTCCGTCCTACGCGCATTAGCAATTACAAATGCGATGGATACGCCATCATTGGCATGGCCCTAAGGCTTATCTAAACACTACCTGCGTTATATGTATATGCATGTGCATGGGTATACATATGTGTGTATATATATATATATATATATATACACATATATATATGTGTGTGTGTGTGTGTGTGTAAAATGTGTTTCTCAATTTAATAAAATGTATTATCCCTCCTACGTTGCAAAGAACTAATGGTTGACATATTCAGTACTTTGCGCGCCACGTAATTTCAGTCAGGTGGTGGACAGCAGAATGCACTGAAACAATGGGATTCAAATGTGATGAAAATGCACATGATCTCTTCGTCAAGACTATCAAACAGCATTTAAAAGCTGTCCTTCGACATGTTTTTGCACTTGTTTACGCGACCCCGTGAAGTTTGGTTCGAATCGACATGCGTGCCACTGCATGTAACCGAAGCGTCACGCTCCGAGTTTGGGCATTGCCGCATTCGCTAGGCAGCCCTTCCAGACCGGGCCGGCACGTCCCCAGCGTGGCCCTCAAATCGATACGCCGATGAGCCACGCATCACCTTCGCCCGAGGGCCGGCCGTGCTGGGCCTTATCACGGTAAAGTGCGGCCCGTCTCTGGACCGTCCGGCCGGAGGCGACGGCGCACCGTCCGTCCGGGCCCGGCGCTGCAGCCGGGGGAAGGTCACCGGGTCAGGCTGCGTGTGACCTCCCCACCACGCGGTCCGGCGGCGGCCACGGCCGATCTGAGGCCCAGCTGCCGCCAGACCGACCTGGTCTGTTGTCACTCCGGCCTGGTCTGGTGTCGGTAAGACCTGGTCAGTCGCCAGTCAGTCCCGGTCTGTTCTTCAGTGTGAGCCGTGCCGAGGGCGGATGATGTGTCGGGTTCGCGGGTAGATGACATGTCCAGGCAGGAGGCGGGTGATGTGTCGGGTGGGGGAGGGTGATGTGCCCGGCCCGGGGCTGAGTGACGTGACAGGTCCTAGCTGAGGATGATATGTCGCATACCGGGCAATCAGCGACGTCACAGCAGCGGCGGACAATGCAGCATTGTCGCGACGGCGGCCGGACCGGCGGAAACGCAACACCCCGGCCTCCAGGCCGACACGGCGGAAAATTATGGACTAGTCTGACAACAGAGGAGGCGACCTCAACCCGTTGTGACACACAGAGGAGACAATCACAGCCCATCAGGCCACTGAGAGGACAGCCTCAACCCAGCAGGCCACGCACTGAACGATGGCGTCACAGCAAACCATACAAGAGACGATTATCGTAATCATAATGATGAAGAGCAGACAACTGTGATCCTCCAAACTACGCAAAACGTACGGCAAGGAGGGTAAGGGAAGGCACAACGCATCAGCCGATTAGTGACACGACAATGACAATCTCTGAAGCTGTGTCAGCCTAGCTCCATGAAGCCATCGACGCGTGAGCTATCGCCAGGGCAGCGAGAAGGGTCACCACGTAGCCAGGAGCAAAGTAATTAAATAACAGTAGGGGAGGAGGCAGGCGACGTATTTCGAGGAAATCCCCTTCGATACATCATCAAAGAGTTGATTTTTTTTATTCACGAAAATCGGTGGCAACTGCTTCTAGGCCCACTCCCTGCTGAGAGTATGCCTTAAGGCCATGCCTATCTTAAATAGATAACTCAAAGCACTGTTGCATAAAAGCATGCCACATTGTTTATCACTTAGCACCCATCAAGTTATCATAATGCCATCATGGCATGAACTGCATGACTAACTTAAATGAGATTTGATATGTAGTTACTCCATCCGACACGAGTTCAAGGCAACCAGACGTGTATACCGTGAACAAACCGCGATGGCAGATCGATCTGGCCAGATAATTGAAATATTGGCTGCCAGCACCTACCGCTGACTACAGCCTTGAGTAATCGATTCAATCACAGTTTGATTGATACCTCTGCCCCGGGTCATCAGATCTCAGACGACAGTTAGACAATCGGCTGTCGCGAAGAAGCCTGAATGACCTTTCACTGCGGGAGTGAACCTCAGGGCCGTGTCCGCTGACACAGAGCACCTGTTCGTACTGCGCCCCAGCGGCACCAGACGCAGAATTTCCCTCCGCCCCGTCAGTGCCAGGAATCCGCGATTCGCTGGCGGTTTCGGCTAATGGCTATTCGCCGCACCGATGGCGGTCATTACGGTCGTGTCGGGTCGCCGCGGGTCCGAGGCTGCGCGTGCGGCGGCAGCCGTCCTCTGACGAAACCGTCGGTCACCGCGGCCGGGGCGCCGCGTCGTTCCCGCCCCCTGACGCGCCGGCAGACCCGCCGGCTGGCGCCGCCCAGGCCGGCCCACGACCCACCCTACCGGAGAGTCAGACGACCGGCGGAGTACAGACGCTGAGGTACGGACGGCCCGCAGAGTACAGACGCTGAGGTCCGGACGTCCCACAGGGTACAGACGCTGAGGTACAGACGGCCCGCAGAGTACAGACACTGAGATACAGACGACCCGCACAGTACAGACGCCGAGATACAGACGGCCTCCAGAGCATAGACGCTGAGGTACAGACGACCCGCACAGTACAGACACTGAGGTACAGACGACCCGCACAGTACAGACGCCGAGATACAGACGGCCCGCAGAGCATAGACGCTGAGGTACATACGACCCGCAGAGTACAGACGCTGAGGTACAGACGGCCCGCAGAGTACAGAGGTTTAGGTACAGACGCCCCGCAGAGTACAAGAGACTCGCAGAGTGCAGACGCTGAAACCCGCAGACCACAGACGACCTGCAGAGTACAGAAGCTGAACGAATTGTATTTATAGCACCTGGTTCACATGTGCATATGTACTGTACTTGCCCTCATGCATTGAGTTTTCTATAACACGCTCGTGGATGTCTCGGTAACCACAAAGATGAAGTTCTTACCCATAACTATTGCTCGGTTGTGAGCCGATCAAGACCGCTTTTCATTTTGTATTGTGTCTGCGTGTTTTGCTTTTGATTTCCGTTGTTTTCTGGCGCAACTTACCAACCAGTTGACTTCAAAACCGTTAGATACGCATGGTGTGGACGTGTGTGCTGTTAAATCAATGTCTTCGAGCGCTTCCGGTCGAGGTCCACGAGCCGTCTCACGGAACAAAACACAATGCCGATTGCCAACACTCCGGCATTCACCTTTCAGACTCTGTCGCAGCTAAGTCAAAAGCGTCTTCTTGAACGAGAGCTCGCTCGCACTTGCACCATGTGCCCATGCATTGTTGCCATTCGCAACCACGGTGCGTTGCCAAACAGCCTTGAGGTGACGTCGACTTTGCCGCATGGCATCATGCGCTTCCATAAAAGCCTTGGCTATTGACGTGGCTCATTCTTCAGTGGCTCAGAGAATCAGCGCTGGATGCCTGCGCTTCAAACCGAAATGTACAAGACGTGCGACCGACCGCAGCATGAATGGAAATACGCGACAATGCCTGCACCCGGCCAGACAGGTCGAGGTTGACGGGGCCGCACTGGACTGGCGGGACACGGCTGGCCAGACGGTGCGCATGGGCTCGAGTATTTCCGCAGCAGAGGGACCAAGCGAGACTGACCAGGCCAAATTCATCGGGACATATTACCGAAATTGACTTCAGGTACTAACACCCGGGTGCGAAGTGTAAGTGCCCGGACATAGAATGTCGGCCCTAGGGCACAGAATGCCAGCGCTAATTACTGGCATTCATTGTTGGGTGTCGGTACCTGTTCGCAGGGTACCAGCATTTGACCACAGAGTGACGTCACCCATGTCCCAGATTGCGTTGAACGGGCACAGGTTGTTGAGAAGCACTCGAGCAATGAGCGCAGGATGTCGGTACGTGGCCAGTGCGCACCGGTGCACGGGGGGAGGGTGCCGATACCGGGCCAGGGACTTCGACACGGTCCCGGGCCCTGCTCGAACGGCACGCTCCCCGGGCCCCAGCGGCCACCCGCCGCCCTGGGCCGGCCAGTGAAGGGAAGACGCGCACGCTGACCCCTGCGCGCCGCCGAGCGGTTGCGGTGTCACCAAGACGCGCTTATTTCGCAACGACTCGGCGCAGTCGTTGACGCTGGCAATAGGCCGTTATGCAAGGTAAGCAAACGGTGAGAGCGCGCCTGCGACGGATCAGCCGGGATGAGGCGGTCTCAGTCGCGCGCGATCAAATGCGTTCAGCGGCAGCATTTACACAATTTCCAAAAAACCCGTGCGATGTAAAGCCACGATCCATCGACTTACGGGACGCGATGAGGTCTTTGTTTCTGCAACTGGCCGGCTGCAAAATGCTTTGAGCCAATGTTCGGTGAATTAGGGAACAGGGTTGAAGTATTAGCTAGGGTTTCATGTTCCTTTCTGACATTTGGATTTTTAAACAGGTTACTCCACGATTGCCCCACGACTATTTAAACCGGTTAATACCAAGGAAATGGTTCATGTATTTTTTTTGTGAGATTAGCAGTTGAAAAAAACCATCGATACGATCTCTGCTGATTTAAGTAATGAGTAAACTGCACAGTGAACTCCAGCTGTCAGCGTCAAGAGATCGGTCTATATCAAAATTAGGTGCCTGGAAGTCGATGCAAAGTTTGTGCGTGACTGGCATTTGAATCAAATGAGAAATACTAGCCTTGAAACGATTGCAAAGCAATTGTGCCGTCTTCGACTTAAAGCATGAAAAACCGGACAAAATGTGGTTCAGAAGGGTCGAATCATTGACTTGGTCCAATCTATGGGAATCGGGAGCATGAACCTTATTTTATTACAACAGCATGCTCTACGAAGCCCTTCATTTGGTCGGTTGTCCCACCATATATGCCAATCTGGACCTTGCCTGCCGTCGACCTCGAAACAATAATCAAACAAGGTTTTCAGAAAAGTTGCGAAAATGATCGGGGAACAGGATAGACGGCGAAAACCAAAACGAAAGCGAAAACGGCAGGGGAATCTAGACAGACATGTTCCTAGACGACAGAAACGGGGTGAAGAAAATAATGACGGTCTCACCTTGTCTCCCTGGACGGTGACTGAAATGTGTCCAGCCGAGACGAGCAGAAGGCCTGCAAACGGAACAGTGCTTTCAGTCCGCCGGCCAGGGCGGTCCGCTGCTCGCCGACTCCGGCCTTGTCGGCAATGCCAGTCCTTGACGGCTAAATAACCGTACTAAATCCAAACAAACGCAACATGACCGGAGGTGACTTCGCCGCCGAGTGAAAGCGGCGAAAACAGGAAACCTGCAACGCGGACCACGGACAGGAGAGGGACGGCAGCAGTGCGACACGGACAGGAAAGGGACGACAGCGCGCCACAGACAGGACAGGGACAGCAACAGCGAGCCACGGACAGAAGAGGGGCGGCAGCAGTGCGTCACGGACAGGAGAGGGACGGCAGCAGCACGCCTCTCGACGCTGTTTTGTAATGAGCCAGGATCAATGAAGTGGGCGGCTTACGGAGCGCACACGACGGCGTCTGATTAATGATGCATCGTAAATTATGAGCCGCTAGACGATAACGCGCTTTATTCCAACTAATGACCAAAATAATGGATACCTCGGACTGTACTAGGAACAGGTTACGTCACGTGAACAAGGAATAAAACTGGGCTAATCACGGCCGCGGACTGAGCCTATAGGGCCGATGAATTATCGAGCAATAAACACCTGTCTGTAAACCACGGTCATGCCCAGCTTTTTAAAGCAAGGAGCTCCCACAAAAGGAAACAGAACGTGGACAGTCGCTGTTAACTGGGAAGGAGGTGCAAGACCGAATCAAATCAATGCATATTTTCAAGGGTCAGTGAGTGGTATCACATTTGCTTTGCTTTCAGAGACACCTTCTAAAAAGTAAGGAACCGCTAGACATACCTAAGAAGTCTTTTTCTAAATTACTATAAAAAACTTTCTCATTAACGTTGACATGAAAACGTTTCAGAAAGAAAAGGCTCCAAAATTTGCCAAAATTTTCAGACAATTCCCGTCTCTACATGAAGACCCACGTTTTGTACAGTCCCGCCCACTATACCACACCATCCAGACCACATTCCACCGCCCTAATACGATAACATATCTGAAACCAAGGGGACGCCCTGACCCCTACGGAGAGTCCGCATTGGGCACGACCAATGGGCTTTCCGCCTTTGTCCAATGCCGGTGCCTGCCGACATGAAATGAGCGCGATCTCAGTACTGTAAATAATACGCTCAAAATCACGATCCTATCGTGATTATCTACTCAAAATCACTATTAATCAAAATCAAACTCAAAACCACGCAGCCACCCTGCCAGTGACCCCTGGCCACGCAGCCACCCTGCCAGTGACCCCTGGCCACGGACGCCACCCTGCCAGTGACCCCTGATCACGGGAACCGCTCTGCCAGTGACCTCTGTTCGCGGGAGCCATTCTGCCAATGGCCCCTGTTCACGGGAGCCGCTCTGCCAGTAGCCCCTGGTCACGGGAGCCCATACGCTGGTGACCCCTGGTCACAGGAGCCGCTCTGCCAGTGACCCCTGACCCGCCCTCCGGTGGCCGGTGGCCGCGTCCGCCGGCGACCGCCCGCGGCCGAGCCATCCCAGCACACTCCGTAAGCCGGTCAGATAATGTGAGGATAATTGGTCGGCCGGCCGCAAAAGGACAGATTCTCTGGGCGGTTGTGTAACGTGGCCGCGGCCGGGTCAGCGGCTCACGCGCCGCCCCTGACGAAACGCGCCGCGTGCTCCGGGCAAACGCGCCGGGGCAGCGGCGCGCCGCCGGTCACGTCATTTGGCACGGGCCGGCTTCAGAACTGTCATACGCCGGAGTGATTGCGGAAATGCGTTAGTTTCATGACGTTTTAACTGACCGAAGTACTCTACATTTGGAAGGTGCGCAACGTTAATATATTTATTTTAAAAGTATTCGACCCGGAATGCGATAAAATTCTCCAATTACCAACCCCATTACCTGCTATATGTCTCAACTGCAGTCGGATGCACACCGCATACATTCCTCTTACTGGGTGTCCGCTGCCCGCTGACGGGAGCGGGAGATTGCAGAGGGGTTATGATTCCTGTCCATCCTCTTGATGAATTGATTGTCAGGAGCGCCTAATTGTGTTTGGGTCAGGGATAACAAAAAAGCGAGTGTTTGTCTGATTCTCCTGCAGTCGCACATTTGTTACATACCCACAAGCCATGTCGAAAAGGAACAATCCATCGCTGTAGCAGGCCGTGGGAAGAAATCTGAAACGAGACAAGTCCATGGTTGATCTCGAAAGCTCCACGAAACAGACTGTAGGCGCATCTCGGTAATGCTGTTTGGGTAGATGAAAACGTTTAAATAGACCGAAATTCGGTGGCATGTGACGAAAACGTGACGAAATCCTCATCATATATCGGTTGATTATACTGCGTACAGATACGAAAAGACTAAGGCGATTTATAAAGCCTCGGAGGCAAAGGTCGGTGCGGAACAAATTAAATCGGACTGTTGCCGCCGGCCACATCTTTGATACTGCATTCCCAAAGACATTGCTCACAAAACGTGTTGTCAAATGCTAAGCTGTGCATATCTCTTGATGCAAAAAACTTGCACTTCGCGATCGTAAACGCATACAAAACATCCCGAGAGGACCTCGGTCTTATGCAAAACAGGCGGGCCGTGCTGGTAATGATGCGCAATCTGCTTTGATTTGACGCCGAGTGAAAAGTAACACGTGCTAGTTCGCCAGAGCTGAAATAAAACTCCTCTGGTCTCCCGAGCTTTGACGCGGCTCAGATCCACGCGCAGATTAACGCTCAGGTGGTTCACCGTAGCGGCAGATGCCACAGTCGCTTCACGCGGCGGGACGCGCGCATTATGCAAGTGGCGGGGTCGACACGTGGGAATGTCGCACGCGCTCGCGTGAGCAGTTGGGCAACAGCCGCTGTGTGCTCGTGCGCCGGAAGGAGCCAGAGGTCGGGCAGGAAAAGTGTCGGTCCCGGCCCAGGCGGTGGGCTCGCCAGCGCCAGCATTCTTGCC
The DNA here is from genome assembly GCA_030062745.1 of Capitulum mitella. Taxonomy (NCBI): domain Eukaryota; kingdom Metazoa; phylum Arthropoda; class Thecostraca; order Pollicipedomorpha; family Pollicipedidae; genus Capitulum; species Capitulum mitella. The sequence continues at coordinate 13,276,882 of CP099840.1, forward strand.
CACCAGCTGCGGGACGAGTGGTTACCGCTGGGAGAACGGAGTCCTGTAATGCTGAGTTACGCCAGACCGTGCGTCAGGAGTTGCAGGTGAGGCTCTCTGGCGAGCCGGTTCGGTACAGGTCCGCGTCCTTGCCTGCAGCGGCAGCGTGCGCGGTGACGCGAACGATCGGCACCGATTCTTATCGGAGAGCAGTCAGGTTTCGTGATAATATGATGAGACCAACAGTCCAAAGTTGAAGATCACAGCGCTGCTCGGCGTGGGACGTGGCAAAAATATGCGTTTATATAGCAAAATGCCTTGAACACAGACGCGATTCTCCCGACTACGTCGCCCAACGTGTTCTTCAGCGCGTTTATAAAAGCGGTAAACTGCTGTCATTGGGATCGTTATTTGTTGGGAACCGGGAGCTTCCAAATCATGTAAGGGAAACAACGCATGGTAGCTCACTCAGCCAAAGGCGATGCACATATCGGGCAGCCTCCCGTACATCTGTCCACCCTCGGGCTCGCAGATAGGATTTGCGCTATTTTTAGGAACGCCCCGGCCAGGCGTCAACAGTTTAGTTCACGCGAACACCGTTGACGATGACCGATACCGTGCTCTTTACTCTGCGAATATGTTTTATGTGGTTAGCGCTGACCGGTGGTGCAACGCATGCCATATGGGAGTGTTTATTCGTCTCGCATGTCTTCAGTTCTTCATTGCCCAGCTGACTCGGGATGAAGAACATCCTTCATCGCCTTGGTCATGTTATTAAGAACAGTTGCCAGCAAAAAGAAAAATCAAGTAGTACGTTTCAGCACCGTAACCCGGGCACACAATTTTCCGTAACCTTCTCCCCTGTAGGGTATTCCCTTGAGTGTCGGCTGTTCCGGCTTTAGCATTGCTTATCACCGCGACAGCAAGCACATTTATCGGGTGAGCTGTCAATGCGTGCGTGGATTATCCACCAGAGCGAGAAGCTTGGCGACCCGGTCTCGTCTAATAGCGGCGCTTACCGCAACCCACAGGGAGCGTTGAACTGATGCGACCCGCCGAGGATGGTGTACTGACCCCGACCGTGGGCGACGGTAACAGAGACCGCCATCATTGCAGAGGTGGTTGCACCAGCCTGTGCTCCCTGACTAGAGGTGTAGGCCTTCCGTCGGTAACGCTAAAGCTCTGACAGACCTCGATTGTCGGCATCCAAAAGTAGTCTAAAAGTAGTTCCAAACGACTTGTAGGGACACACATCGGCCACAGAAAATAGGACGCTCCACAAATGACGGCAGCAATTTCCCCAGCACCTTTGTTCAGCTGACCCCTTGGCCACTGCCACCTCTTGTGTCTGCACTGCCGTTGCATAACGCCCAGTCTACAGCACGTCACTCCCCGCTCTGCGGCGGGGAGACACAGTCCCCCCGCGGGGAGCGGCCAGTGTCCTCTGCGGGCCGACCTGTCCCCGTGTTCGCGCGTCTGCCGCGTAAAGTTACGATCCGGCTCCGGGCGCGACCAGAGCCCTCGGTGGACCGGCCCGTGCCGGAGTCGGCGGAGGGCGATAACCACCGCTATCTGGCGGCCGCCGACCTGCCGTCTGCTGGCCCGCCGATGGCGCTGACCTCCGGCGGCCGGCGACAGATGCTGTCGCAGGCACGATCGGCCCCTGCAGTGGCAGTCCGTGTCGGCACGGTCACGCCGGCCGGACGGCGTGAGATGTTCATCAGGCCGGACCGTGGACGGCGGGGACACTTCGGCTGCCGTGCTTTGGTGACAAGGACGAAAGAAGCGAAAGGGACGGCCGGATATCTGCTCCCCTCCCCCTCCCCCAGCTGGGATATTTACCACGGGTCGCTGCATGAGAAGCAGCACCTTAAAACAGCTTTTGGTTTCGGGGCCAGATCTGGAAGTATTCCATCATAACTGTGCTGAATACTGCAACATTTTTGTTTTGTTTGTTCTCCACAGCATTTTCATATTTTACTTAAGTTGCGGGTGACTATAACCTTCACATTAACATCGACAGATAAGGATTACTGGAATGCAAAGTAGGACATATTGATAAACATGTGGCTCTTTCGTATGAAATGAAATAGCAACGCACATAAGTCGCGATTAGCCGTTCTTGCCGTTAATGTAAATTAAAAAGTATTGCATGCTAACATATGTCAAACAAATTATATCAGATGATATTTTCAGGTATCGGTACTTAAGCGCGGACCAGAAAATGTAATTCCTGTTTTTTCTTCCCCTTTCCACCTCTTTAGCACGGCGTTTGTCAGCATTTCTGTCGCCTGGGACTGCATCTGGTCATCAAGATGCGTTTAGCACCAGCACGTCCTCATCACTACGCGAGCGGTGACCGTTGAAAGCTCCTGTCAGACATGACAGTAAACCAAGTTCCGGGAGGACAGGTCTGATCATTGCAAGACAAATACCCGTAGAAGTTACCAGTTCTGGTGCTTAGTTCGCCATGAGCGGAATCAGATGGATTAGTGCGTGGATCGCTGGAAATGGAGCGGCACGTTCATTCGGGATAAAGATGTAGCTCAATGATGCGCAACGATATGCATCATGAGGTTGCAGTCCTTGTTATATCTGCGGCTAACTTGTGCTCGGCGTTTCAGTCGTGTTCGAGATAAGCATGGCTTTGATACGTCTTACACTCCAAATGGAGGGAATAAACCCTGACCAAAACGCAGCTGTCGTCTTCCCGCTGGAAATTTTTGTCATTGCATATAGAGAATACCACTTATGTCAACGCATCATTACTGGCAGAATTATATATAATGGGCCCAACCGTGTGAATCATAAGACCACGAGTTGCACTCAACATCAGGAACGAGTCGAACCTTCAAGCCGAATGGCCGCACAATATTCGTTACAACGACGCATTCAAAAATCTTTTCGAACTTATGATTCAACACAACCCTGCAAATTTTAAAGTTAAGGCTGGAATTAACGTCATAAACAAAACAACGGTTTGTAAACGATGCCAGTACTAGGGTATTTCGAGAAAATATTTCCTTGCAAAGACAAACAATTAAGGAATCGTATCGGAACAGTACACCGCTGTGAAAACGGTTAATATTAGCACCAGAGACAACTGACGGTAGTTCCTACGTAGAGGAGGGGGGTCTGAGCGGCCATATATTAATATGTAGATATACGCATTTTGGGCGGATGCCTACATTTATGGAGACGACATGTTCCTCGTTACCATGTGCATATTAGACTAGCAGCGCTGTCCGCGCACTGTGGTATAACTGTAAATGACCACCCTGGTTATTGCACAAAACAAGCCGCAGCCGCTTAATGATATGCGGGTCTGAAGATGCACCAGCCCGGGCAAGGCCTGGGAAAATGTCCCATTTTCCTTTTTTCGTGTAACTTCCAAGTCACTGCCTGCGTCGTCTGTCGTGCTCTGTTGAACTGATTACTTGGCAGTCCGGTACTTCTAATGGCGTCTTTCTGAACAGGTCAAATGCGATAGCGCAGAACCGTTAAATTTACCGCGAAGCAGCTCGTTAGACTGAGACAAGTCATTCATAGGGTTGCTGAGCAACCCTGTCCGGGTTTACAAAAACGCCTGGAGTAGCTAAAGTGGTCGCCTACCGACGGAACTACACCGCTCGATCGTGACGACCGTGGCTCTTCAGCCGACAGAAGAGATGACCTTGTAGTTTTTTGACAATCTGATGCACGCACACGCGGCGAGTGCCATGTCTAGCCTGCGAGATAAAGCCGCGGCATTTTTGTCGTTTTCACGCTGGCTCGGCCCTCCAACATACTTTGGGAGACGTGGTTCCAAAACCTCGCTCTTGACGTCCTGATGTCCCTCCCACCGGCCAGTGTCGGAAGGCGCAACACTGGGTTCGCCGCTGGTCAGTGGTCGTCACCAGCAGTATCTGGCTAGCCTCATCAATCAAACAGAAAATTCGCTACCTGAAACTTCCTCCAGTCACGCGATAACCTGGAACACTGAGGAAACGTCAATCGGAAAAAACTAAATAATCAGATAGGACAGCCCTCAGGTGATCATGAGCCCCAATGCGCAAACGCGGCACTAATTTTACACATAAGCAGTGCTCTCCCACTTCTCCTCTGAATGGTCAATATCTTCAGGAAAGAGCTCATAGCTCATTATATTGATCAGACCTCATTACTTCATTATCACAACTTCAGGGGTTTTCAGGTTCCAGTTTATTTTTTCGCCATATTTCCTGCCCTTTGAGCCCTGTTATGAATATTCCACATAGTGACTGACGTTGTTTATATTGTGTGACCATTATTATGAGTTCATATTTGAGAACCGTAGAGGGCCCATGGTCAAAAATGTAAATAAATAAAGTAATCCGCGCATGCTATGAAAGTGTCATTGCTACCGAATACCGTGTCGTGTAAAGATATCACTCGCACCTATCAGATGGTAATAATCCAGCCGAAACGGTCCTATGTAAATACACCCGTGAACGAGTTGCATTCTATCCGCACTCACCAGGGACCTGTTGGGACATTCGCCGGCTCCTGCCTGTGAGGTAACGGACATTTGTCAACCGAGAGGTACTTGCGGTTGAACGCAAACGCAAGGCATCCTCCCGCACTTGTGTTTGGGTTTTTTCGTATGTGCAGTCGGCTGAAAGACACCCATAATCGAGTCAGATTCTTGAGCAAGGGGAAAGTGATCATGCTTTCTACTTTTTTTGCGGGACGCTTTCCTTGAATTTATCGTCCTTTAAGCGCATTATTTGTCAACAGCTCTCAGTCCCTAAGACTCTTGCCAGGCCGAAAGAAGATTCGTGGGAATAGGTATGTTCCATTCTGGCAGTGCGGCAGCTGAGCGCAGCGTTGGTTTTGCGCAACCACCCGTCATTAACGGATCTCATACCAAACAATGGAGGCAAAGGACGGTCACTGTCGCATCTGAACGCTTCAGAGACTTCATAGCTTAAACCATTTCTGCACAATGCATGCTCATTGGCTTGTCTGATTCTGGGCATCCATTACAAATGATGCTCGTTAACATCCATGGTAAACGTAGGTTTCGAATATACATAATTCATGAAAAACCTGCCAGATATTCAGGTCTGACTTGATTTCAGTGCCGTCCCGCATCTTGGACTTAACGCTTTTACTCGGGACATGCCCATTTTGGTCAGTCACCTGCGACAGTCAGTGAAGTTTCGCTGATCTTATATGCATGATATCTGCAAAATGTCAGCTGCAGCTGTTGACATGTTCCTTATGCAAACCACACGATTCACAGCGCTCAGTTTCAGATTGGCATGGTTGAATTAGCGCATTTAGGTGTCGACACGCCAGTGACGTCAATGCACCGTTGCTCTCAAAGTTGCACTATGAGAATGAATCATACCACCAATGCGAGCATAATGTGCATTGGTCATATCAAGTCAAAAGATACCGTTACAGCCATGGAAAGATGACAAGGAATGCGTGCGGCGTGAGAACCTTCACAGATAGACATGCATGACATCCATTATGGAAAACGTGGGATGGTCGCAAAGGCTTGCAGGAACAATCCATAGTGCTCAGATTAATCTGTCAATTGTGAGACAATTGGACTTTTGAATACAGGCGCGTTCTGCGGCCCGGTGCCGAATCTTTGCATCAAATGCAACAAAAAAGAAATGTGCAAGCTGCGCGGGAAATTCGTTTCATGGCATGTAGGAGATGATGCCCAAATATTGCACCTACTCGTGCAGCTGACGGCAACGCTCAGAGTGACACGCGGTCATGGACGGACATGAAATTCAGGAGAGGTCCGAAATGAGTCACTGGAGAGCCGTTTAGAGTCGGCGCCCTCCGAAGGACTGAGCTTTGTTTATTCATCCTTCCAATGCCGCGAGCACCGAGGAATCCCAGGAACTTCCAACTAGGGACTTATGAAATCTTTTGGATCCGCCCTGACCATAGCCACGAAGGCAGTTCTAGTCATATCAGCTTCAGACGTCAGCGGCTGCAGCCACCCTGGCCGTGAGAATAATGGCCCCAATCCGACCAGTAACGGTCACAGCCGGGTCGGCTGCACCGGTCGGTGGAGTTTGCAAGCCAGGTGGTCAGAGTTCATCTGGCAGCCACCACAGTCAGTCAGTTCCGGTCGCAGTTCTATAGGAGGCGAGGCTCAGTCATAGCCAGCCGCAGTCGACTCAATGCCCGGCGCGGCTCTGCTACCTACAGCAGTCGCAGTTTGGCCGGCTCCAGTCGTGATTCAGTCGGCGTTAAATGCAACGCCATCCGCCCCCTCATCCTTTGTAAGCCTGTCTCCAAACTCGCCACTTTCAGACACCCAGCAAAAGCGCCACGAAGACCTCGCTCCTTTATCCCATGGATTCCAAACAATCAATTTTGATCGAGGGCTCTATCCGACTCACAAAAAAACATCCACTTCATGGTACTTCCTGAAAAGCCGCGAACGACCTGGTGACCAGTTTCATTAGACAATGCAAGAGAAAACTAATCATTCTTTAACTTCTTGTTATTTTTTCTTACGGGACCACTCAAGTTTCGGCACGCAGTGCCTCGTAACTCACCTATCTGTCGCCGTCAGAGCGATCCCTGGCGTGCCCAGCAGCGGTCCGCCCTCGTGCCCGGCAGCGCGCCTCCGTCCCTCGGTCGGTCAGCGGGCTGCCGCCGGTCTCCAACAGCTCATCACTGGCCGTCCACGCGTGTCGCGCCCCACGTGTCGCCACCACCACGGGCCGGGTCCGTGTGAGGCCGCGGCCCGACCGACGCGCGGGTACATCCATTTCGCCGGGCGACCTTCCCGGGGATCCGCGGCGCCGGCCGGTCCGCAGTCACCGGCGCCTCCTCCCTCTTCCCTGTAAAGCCCAGCGTCTCCCGCCTCCCCCTTCCCCCTGTAAAGGACCCAGTGCCTCCCTGATGTCCATCTCCCTGTGAAGAACCCAGCGCCTCCCGCCTCCACTTCCCCGTAACGGGCCCAGTGCCTCCCTCCTTTCCTCCATCTCCCTGTAATGAGCCCAGCGTCTCCCTTCTTTCCTCCTCCCTGGAAAAAGCTCAGCTTCTCTCTCCTTCTCCCTGCAAAAAGCCTAGCGTCTTCCTACTCGTGATAATACACAGTTTGTTATTTAGTCATTGTAAATGGTGCTTTCAAGACGGAAACTTAACGGCCCAGTGATAACCCTCTCGTCAGTCCTTTATTGTTGCTGCGTAATTTGTATTCCCAAGGTCGACCAATTACTCGTCCAAACGGACATTAGCCATTTGGAGCGACTGAGCTGGTGAGCGCGGTGGCGATGGCCGGCGGAACCACGCTGGATGGCTATTGGGCCAAAGGCCCACAGCAAAATTGTACGAAACCATTTGTGTTAAGCCTTCAGGCTTTCTCCTCCGCTGTCATTCCGCACCGAAATTCAAATGACTTAAGAAAATGAGCAAACCAAATTGAATTAAGAAAAAGGACTCAAGAAAATGGGCCCGGTTTCTCCTGAGTCTGATCAACATGTTCTTGATCCTTGATAGAAACAAATAGAGAAACACGGTGACGTATTTTCCATTACCTTGCACGGAGAGGACGAAATTCTTTCCAAAATTATGTAAATGCCATTTCATTTAGTTATTTCTTAAAAGACGTTGTGATACTACGGAAAGTGAAACAAGTTCGTTGCAATCATGTCTGTATAAAAATAATAGGTTGGAAAGAAATTATATCGTTGCCAGGATGGGTTTCAGATATTCAGATTGTAGAATGATGTGCATGTTCTTATTAAACTGCTATCAACAAGCAACGGCACTCAACTGCAGTAAATGACTGGGCAGTCGGGCCGAGGGCCCGACGACCTAACCTCCCACCAGATGTGGGTTTGTCATCGGATTCGTACCAGTTGACTTTCGCCAAAGAAAATTTACATTTTTTTTTGTTATTATTTACCAACTATAAAAATGCATTTATCACCACATATATATGTAGATTTATATAGATAGAAGATAGAAAGATAGATAACACATCATTTTAGACTGTATTCTTTACCTTCTGCCTATCTCTTGTCTATTGCAGCCTTTCTATTCGTTGTTATTGCTCGTTTCCCTTTAAAACATGCAGAAAATATTGGGGTGCCCAAACCGACATGGGGGCAAATCAACGTTGCGTGGGCAAGGACCCTTTCAAAAGAAGACAAATCGACAGCCCTGATTCACACTCCAAATAGTATAGCTAATCACAAATTCGTCAATCCCACATACCTTCAATAAACATAGACGCTTGCCTTGAATACCACTAAAATTGTTACTCAAAACGTCGGCGCAGGAACCTCAACACAGCGATACTGAGATTTCAATCGGCGGCAAAACGTAACAGTTTGGATTGCATCTACCCTGAATTGAGGTACATCGGCCACCGGTCAAAAACGAAATGTTCCGGTGGGCGCAACAAACCAAAACATGGACAAAGACTCCTGAGTATCTGGTGGCCGCAATACGAAAGTCCTGTACGAAAATCAAAGACGGTGGAACGGGGGGGTGCCGTGACTCCCCCTCCCTTAACTGGCGAAATTTAACATCAACCCTAAGGCGATGCATGGAAAAAAATAGCAGTAGCCGGTGCCCCCTTTGTCAGAACACGTTCCGCCTCTACTAACGAAAATGGGAGATAAGTAGACATTGCGGTCTGAGAATGGCAGGATTCTGAAAAAGTTGTCGAAATCTTGAACTGCGTAGTGCTGCACAGCTTGTTTCTGTTGCAAACTAGCCAGAGAAGTTAGTTATCTTGCAGCAAGCTACGCAAGATGGGATTTGGCAGCAACAGGCCAAAACGGCCAGAACGTGCTGCGTATTGTCCCATGCGCTGTTTAGGTATGCATTCAGTTTTCCGTAATCCGAAAAGCCATTACAGCTTTTTATACGTCCTTGACATTGATTGCTGTCAAGCAACAGTTAGTCCAGCATTTTACAAAAATGTTCTGCGGTAGATTTTAGGTCATGCTGCTGGAATTCACGTATCAGCTGCAGCAATTCTTCTTGCCAATTTCTTTGTGCTCTTTCGTTTTGGTCCAGTCGCTGTTCACAGATACAGTTTTAGCCGCGACTGTATTAAAGTGAACTTCCTACATTCAGCCGCGGCAAAAACTCAGCCATCTGACCTGGGAATGACGCAGTCATAGTTTGACCTTAGTAGTGATTCATGTGGATCCAGAACGCCGTAAGGCGTTCGGTGCACCGTCAGAAAGGGTCTTTGTGTATCAAGAAGCGTAAGGAGTCTTGAGTGCGCCATTCGGGACCAGGCTAACTTCTTTGACCCAAGCGGGTTCAGCAAGGCTGCTTCGCAACGTTTAGAGCCAAAGAACATGAGTGCATAATTGTGATCTCCCAGCACAGTCCGCAGGCCAACCGGAACTGCTCCCGGCCGCCTAACTATAGTTCTAGCCCTAACTTAGCTATAGTCCGGAGCCCGGGCTTACATGCACGGGCGAAGGCTTTCTTACAAGGACCGAATCGCTCTTACCGAGGACGGATGCTTTCTTGCACATGGCCGAGGCTCCGTTACACAGAGCCGAGGCTTTCTTATACAGGTTGAAGGCTTTATTGCACAGGGCGACAGCTCAGAGTTGGCCGTGGTGACAACCATCCAGGTGTGAATTAGCCTCGGACGGTGTCACTGAGCCGTGGACGCTCCGAGGCTGACTGGACGGAGACCGGGACTGACTTCCGCCGGATCCGCCCCCCCCCCTCTGCCCCGGGGTCGCCGTGCAAGACGTCCCCCGTCTGCCGGCGATACGCACCAGCTGGGCCGACGGTCACGCGGTGATGCACTGCCGGGCGACAAGTGCCGCCGGCGGCGACACAGTGACCTCCGGGTCAGATGGCTGACGACGGCGTGCCGTCACGCGCCACGCCGGACGCAGGGCGGACACCCCGCTGCGGGGCCGCCACCGCAGATGATATATAGCGGCTCTTTATTGCAGCCCTTCTCGTTATGAAAGCCTGATTACTGCTATCAAATGTAAAACATATTTGGTAACCGGTGTTGAAATGACGTGAAGTGGGGATGCCTTTTTCATACAAGCTTGAAACCAATTCAAGTTATGTATTCGTATACACCAAAATGGCATCACACCATAATGGCAATTATTGAGATAGCATCCACGGGGCTAGAACTTTTGTGCCGCCGTTGCCTGGAAATTTCCATCCGGCAACAAACAACTCACCATCCCTCCGGTCGGGAAACCTCCAGTGTGCTGTGTCATTCGTCTGCCTCGCGATTTTTTTCAACGGAGGCTCGTTAGCGTTGAATGCTTTTTCTACCAGCAAAGCAAACACATAACATCGTGACGTTTATTGAGTGATAATGCGGATTCAAGTTCCAATGCTTTCCGAGCTGGCAGTCTCATTAATCAAATGTATTTACCAAAATGCCGCTGCATTCCCGGCCGAAGACCGTCTAGGCTTGCGTACTTTGAAACGTGTTACGTTGCAAAAAAGAAGCCAATCTTAGCAAAACAAATAAAATGTCTTGGATTCCACTTTCTGCAGCGCGGTCGGCTGTCCTAAAAAGCAGCTTCCCGGATTTGGGATGTTCTGGACAGGTATATGGGAATAAGTAACATATGGCGGCCTCTCGTCCAGTGCGTCCCGATGTCGATATTCAATAAATCGCATTCCAGATGCTACTAATCACGACATATTCCTATACCCACCCGTGTTAATGGTGTTCGTCCTGCTGGCATCGACAGGTAGCGGTACAGAAGCGCTCTCTGTGCGTTACAATTGAATTTTTTGCTCATTTTTTTGCATTGTTCTTGGCCATGAAATCAGACAATGTGGGCGCATTTTGGCGAATGGCTCAGTTGCTAGAAAATCTGATGGATAGGACTCCGAAATAATGTTTGGGTTTGTTCCTCCCAGCCATATCAAATTTGTTGAATTTGCACTACCGTCGACCAGTATCAGTTTCTAAATGCACCCACTACACACCTCAGCTAAAGTGAATAAGATGTACGAAGCAATCATGACATTAACACCAGCAATATTCGTAAACTAATAGTACAACGGAAAATTTCTGCCCGCATTTCAGAGGAACACAAATTGTTGTGGCGTTGCTAATTTTCATAAATAAATCTGAGAACTTTTCGTCTTCGGATCTTCCAACGGATTCCTCACCGGGCGTAACTAGCAGTCGATTAACCCGTCCCCGACTGGGGGGGGCAGTTGACTGCCCCCCCTGAGGTTTTTCTGGCATTGCGAGAGAACTAACAAACACAGAGTCACGAAACTTTGTGTACCTTTTGCTCCATCAATTTTACGTCTCGTGTCAAAATTTTGACCTCAGGTCAGGTCAGGTGCCTGACCTAGGTCAGGTCAAACAGACCTATGTCGAAAAAAGTTTAGCGCCCTCTAACTTTTTCGCAAAACAAGATATCTCAGTAATACTTTCAGGGAGTAGTGACCGTGATAGATGCAACAAATCTGCTATCTCAGATTTTTCGGAATTTTCCGGGTCATTGACCTAAGGTCAAGCCCATTTTTAAGACATATCGCCGTTTTTCGGAAACTGACGGAATATTCTATAACATTTTTAGTGTGGAGTGAAGCAGACATCTAGTTACCGTCATTGGGCAAAGTACCAGTGACCTCCAGCCATTAACCTGAGGTCAGGTCGCGAATAACTGTAGTGGGCCAAAATGTACCACCATCAAAATCGACGATGAACTACTCAGAATGCGTAGAAAATGGCAGAACTAACTTGCACAGACGTAATTAATACCAGGAACCTCGAAAAGTTTGAAAAAGTAGCATATTTTGGAAATAAATAGGCTCTCGCGAATAAAGCTCCGCCAACTTTGTAGATTGGCAACTAATCAATTTTCCCAAAATTTAAGCATGAGAAACCATCACAAGAACCACAAAAATCAATAAAATTGACATAGATTGACCTTTTTCGCGAAAATAAAGAAACGCCAAAATTAGTTCCCGTCAATTTGGTACCGCATACGGCAGCGGCGCACACTGACGGCCGACCGGGAGAATTACGGTGTCTTTAACTCAACGTTTCGGCGTATATATTGAACAAATCTGAGGAAATTAGACGTGTATCGGCATCCGCGGACATTTACTTGTGCGCTGGTGCCTTTACCTATGCGTTATTAGTCACAGCCCTTGAGATTCAGGCCATTTCTCGGTCTCATGCAGTCGGCTATGAGAAAACATAGATAGGGCGTAAATTGGCTTACATATTATCTAAGACTAAAAATGAGACTAGTTTCGAGCTCTTCTCGTCACAGGCTTTCGAACGGTATGCTTATTTTTATCGTGCGACCAACCGTTCGTGAGTTAGAGGGGGGGCAGTCAACTGCCCCCCCAGTCGCCGATGTTCGGGACGGACCGACGGTCGTGCGCGGGTTAAAGGTATAAATGCGCCCCACTATGAAACATTGACTAAATTCAGCAAAAGACCCCAGCAAAATAATTTATCTGTACCTAACGTACACCATCGGGAATACAGGAAGGTTATGTCACAAAATGCCGTTTCACCGAAACGGGCTTTACTCTAGTGGTGCTATAATCTATACTATAACTCACACTTTGTATTGGTGCTTCAAAAGTTCGCTGATAATTTCATTTGCCCAGATCAAACCGGCCGGATAAAAGGCACATGGAGATCTATTACACACTGATGCCAAAAAATTAAGGTAATGCTCGCTCTCTGTGACCTATAGGTGCGTATAAGGGGACTATATAGTTCGAATAGAATTATATCCCGTTCCTCAGTTGAACGGGACGAGGGTTTTGGCGTTGCCATGCAGCGATGAAAAGGCAGTTTTTCCCCAGACCATTCGCAACCAGGTACGTATCCAGGGGGAGGGGCGATGGGGACGATCGCCCCCCTCCCCCCCGGTCTTCGAAGGGACCCCTCTCGAGCCGGCCCCGAAGGGACACCTCTCAGACTCAAAAACGGCCCCGAAGGGGCCCAGTATGAGCTTCACGGGGTCTCTATGAAAACTTGACGGGTTCTTGATGCAGTCAGAGAGGCCTCTGGGAGGGTTAGATGACCTCTGAGACTCATAGAAGGGCCCCTGAAGCTCCCAAGGGCCGCTGCGATGGCCCAAGCGCCCTTGAAACCACAACAGGGCCCCAATATGCCAGAGATCGCTAGAAAGGCTACGGGGCCCCTGAGATGACTAAGATGAGGAATGAGTCCCTGGGACGGCATCGACGCCCCTGGAATGTCATAGGGGCCCTGAATGGGATTTACGGACATATGTGAAACGCTGAAGGTTCCTGATGCAGTCAGATGGCCTCTGGGAAGCTTGAGACGGCAAGATGTCCCCTAAGATGGATAGAAGGGCTCCTGAAACTCTGCAAGGGTCTATGGAACCGCAAAAGGGCCCCAATGCGGCAAAGGGTCCATGAGGCCGCTAGGAGTGCCAGACAGGCCCCTGAGACGGCAAGAACTTAGGAGGGTGCCTGGCGCGGCATAAGGAGACCCCGACCAGCCAGAGGGGCCACCTGGACAGGGATTCATCAGTGACCTCAACCTCGAGAGGGGCCACAAATGGACTACACTGGTGCTTTTGAAAACCTGAGTTCCTGATGCAGTCAAGGGGCCCTGGGAAGGCCAAATGGGTCCTGATACGGCAAGGTGGGCCCCTACCCGGCAGATGGCCGCCAAAAAGGTCGGAAAGGCTCTGCGAGGCAAAGACAATAAGAGGACCTCTGAAACGGCATGAGGCCCCGGACAGCCTGAGGGGCCCCTGAGTGATGTCAGGCGGACCCCTGGCACAGAAAACGTCCCCCTGAAATTGCCAGTGAGCCCCCTGAAGCGCCAACAAAGGCCAGTAATACGACTAGAGGGGCCTTATGACTGTCAGATGTAACCAGTGCAACAGAGGAAGACCGCTGATACAGCCGTGGAGACCACTGGAGACGTTCATATGGCTATTTTTGGACCCATTACAGTGCACAGGAGGACTGAAATCGCCAAAAGGTCTTTCATAACTGCTAGAGGGCCCCTGAGATGGAAAAAATACTTCCCAGAGACGACAAGAGGGGCACCTAAGACAACAGGGGGTCCACTGAGACGACCAGAAGAGGCCCCTGAAACCACTAAGCTTTGAGACGTCTTGACACCTCCTGAAACGGCCAAAGAACCTCGAGCATTGCCAGAGGCGCCTCTGTCACGGCAGAAAGAGACTTAAAAAGGGCCCTTGTTACTGCCTGAGGGGTTTATTGGACAGCAAAAATTCCCCAGTACGACAGGAGGGAAACCGAGATGGCTTAAGTATCCCTGAAGCTGCCGGTCTATGTCACGTCCCTGAAACTGCCAAAGGGGTGCCTGAGACGTCCGGAGGAGCGCGTGAAACCGGTTTTAAAAGGAACATGTTGAAAAAAAAAACTAAAAGGAACCTGAGACCACTAGACGGCCTGACACGGCAGACGGCCAGAGACCACTGAAGAACTACGTAAGTCTGTAGAAGACCTAAGGATAAGACATGACATGGAACTTGGCACTTGCATTTACCACGAAAAAATAAAGTAACCCGGTTTTTGTTATTCGACATAAAATTGAATTATGAATCGTGAATCCAATCAATTCCGTGCAGTTAAGGACGGTCTTTGAATCAGAATCAAATCGATTCTCTGTTTTCCTAAGTAAATCAAAATCAGAAAGAAAATCAACTCCTTGGGCTATGAATTAGAATCGAATCGACTCGCAATTTTTGTGAATCGCTTGCAAGTTTGAATACGACATGATTATTCTTTGAATTGCACTTGATATTGTCCAATATATATATATATATATATATATATATATATATATATATATATATATATATCCAACTAATCACAAATGCTTTCCATGGCAGGACAGGTGTTTAAAGGACAGGCGTTGGGCAATCAGAAAAAAAACTTTGCTTTATGCGAACGATATTACATTATCACTAGACCATCCAAGAGATTCTCTCAAGAATGTTGCTTCTAAGGTAATTTCTTGTAGCATCTCAGGCCTACAGTCAAATCAAGAAAAGGCTACAGACTCATCGATTAGAAAGGCAAAACACTCGTTAAATGTCATGCATCCTGATCTCAATCTGAAAGAAGGAACTCGTCCTCGAAGTACATACACATATTACAAATTGATGCTGGCTCGCGGAAACAATGGCAATTTACACGCGCCGGTGGTGCTCTGAGAATTACACGCCCTGGTGGGCGTGGGGGATATATTCTGCTCCCCTTCATCTCCTGGTTTATGCAACCGATTGCAACGCTTTATGGGAGGTAGTCTGAATAGTGATCTTACGGTCCTAAAAGACTAAATGACCTAGGTCAAGGTGATCAAGGTCAAACAAGGTAAATGTGAATTATCTTTTCCCTAGGTATGCTAAACTGATCGCCACCAAACACTGCGAAAGCTTGGTCCGTATGACTATGCTACCGCATACCGCAGTACAAGGTTGAAAAACGTCAGATCAATAAAAGACAAGACAGGTCAATGTTTAAAACGTTGCATTTTGGCAAAATGAACCATAACACAATCTGTTGAGTTGCTGGTGGGTAGAATTTATTTGTTTATCCGTAAGTCAAGTAACGCACTCAAGTCATCTGAGGTCATCCGAGGTCACCTCAGGTAGAAAATCACATCCTGGCAAATTGGGTAGAAAAAAGGGAGAATGTTACAGCTTTACTTACTGACCTTTCAGAGCTTTTGTTGACCTGACCAATTTGGCAAATTGGGTAGAAAAAAGGGAGAATGTTACAGCTTTACTTACTGACCTTTCAGAGCTTTTGTTGACCTGACCTGGCTTGCCTATGCTTTGTGACACCTGCTCTCATCATACGTCCAGTCCCCTGTATCTCGTCTCATAGGCCCCTTTTACAATCCACTGCATTTCCAATGCCTGGTCTCGGTTACTTTTCGATTGACTTGACCGAGGCCACCTATGCTTCAGGGCAGGGACATCGCCAAGGGGGGGGGGCATGGGGGCTATGCGGTCTGCACTAGATATATGGCGATTTCGCACGAATACGGAATAGTGATCAGATATATGTTGCAAAAGCAAAGCATTAGATGTTTCCTGTGCGCTAAATATAAGGCAAATTACATAAAATTGCTGCTGTTCCTTCAAATTTTGTCAAATGTCAGTGGAATATGACACAATTTGACTTCGCCCAGGAAAATTCTGGCTATGTGCCTGCTTCAGGGTAAGTAGGTACAGCCATCTTGTAGTCTGACTCCCCACAAAGTTTGATCAAGAGCGGGTGGATGCGATAAAAAGGTGGAATACTTTATAATGTTGCAAGAAAACATGACAGAGGTGAACGAAACATTCCATTTGGGAAATCTGGATTGTTTGTAAACTGTCTTCTCAGGTATGACGCGGAGTGCCCATAACGGCCACCGATGGAGGCCTTGAAAACGGCGGTAGTGAGGTGATCGCTCACAGGGATTCGTAAATAGCATTGCTCGTGCTCTTCCTACACGCTATGGCCGCAGGCGTATCCGCGTTCCGCAACCTTCCCCGCCGAGTGCATGTCGGCAGGTCAAGACTGCGAGCTGATCACCGCGTGACGTCATGGAGGGTCTGACCTATCGACCTTCAGCCCGCGTCAGTGGCCCTTCACCTGTCTGTGATCCGCAGATCGCATGATAGTTACAGCAACACTTTACAGGAGCTGTCGGTGTCCCGCACCCTGCCGGACAGTAACAGCGGCCCCCTCTCATCGGAGCTCTCTGTGTACCGCACCCCGCCAGACAGTCACGGCGGCCCTTCACCGGGGGACAGCGGCAGACAGACAGTTCCGACAGAACAGCGGCGGTGCCTGGTGTCAGACAGCAAGTCAAGTCCAGTCAGGTACTTTATGAAAAGCCATCTGCAGTACATGTGTCTATTGTGGCCCTCACGTCAATGAAAATGCGGATATGAGGATGCAGTATAAAAACAGACATACACATTATACAGAAAATACAAATATAAAAGCGAGCGTGATGCCATCCCTGATAGGAGGGCTTATTGATGATCACGGGCAGCAAACGTCTATGAACCTCAACAATGGCGGTGTCTCTGTCCTCGTCAGACAGCGATAGTGTTTGTGTCTCAGTTGTTGAGTTACTGAGTTCCAGTCATAAAGCGGAGATGCAAGAATTTCCCGCGTTCCGCAAGGCATTCCGTCGCTGCACCTCGCGCCCCGTGGACGGCACAATAACCGGCGGTGTCCAACTGTACCGATTATCAAAACAATCTTTACTGGACGCTGAGGTGTGCCAACGCCAACACCAGCAATGTTTGCATTCAAAGAGAACGCAAGGTCTGCTTGCATGGTGGAGAGCGATGCAGACTTTTAGTTCCTGACGCGTAGATCTCTTCGGCTGAGGTCATGCGACTTCTGGCCTTAGTGACGGCCTGTGAAGGGACTCCTGACGGAAGACGCAGCCCACTGCGTCCTTGACTCACTGCCGATATTGGCTGGCAATCAACAGCCTGATGATTGCCTGTGTCAAGCGGCAGTTGGCTCTGCGTGTGAACGGCCCGGCGTCCGTCAGCTGCGCTACATGGAGCCAAGTCTTCGGCGCTGGAGGCCGCGGCCACCGAGGCCGGCCGGACTCGGCACGCCATGTTTACACATACAGACGCGCCGGCCAGTAATGAACGCCTCCGCGGCGCCTGTTTGCGGCTCATCCGCACGCGGCGGCGGCCACCGGTGCAAAGGTGCGGCCGGATCACGCACCGCTGGGATCGCGCCGAGCGAGCGGGGTCCAGCAACGCGGCTGTCCGCTCGTAACGCGCGGTTTGATCTGAGTCATCTCGACTTTATCACCGGCCCGGGAATGGTGGAGGACAGCGCTGCCGGCTGGCGGCTCTCGCAGGCACCCGAACGTCTCTGTTCCAGTTACCGAATGCCGAGAGGGCTTCTGCACTTGCGAGGTCACAGTCCAGAGTTTGCTCGAGAGAGTCCAGACAGGAAAAAGCAGGAGTATCGTTGAGATCGCTGGGAAGCGGAGGCCATGTGCTCTTCCCTCGATAATAAATAATTTCCAGGGTAAGTGTGACACAGTATTTGGAATAAATCTCGCTCTCTCTGAAATATTGGGCCAATCACTTGCTCTCTCATATCGATGGAAGATTGTTACCATCGTTTTACGGGGTTTCAAAAAGATTCCCGCGAATTTTCATATCCTATCGTGCGTCCTAATCAACCGTGTCATATCATCAACTGTTTCATAACGTTACGAGCGGGCCAAGCTCTCTGCCAACGTACAATGAACGTTGTCAGAAACCCTAGAAGACGCTAAATTAGCGAATGGCTTAAGAATATGATTATTCATTCATTACATTTCTTGATGGTTTTAGGTATTTATCGGAAAATCGAGTCATAACATGCCCAGTGTCATTTTTAGATCAAAGGAAAAGTAGGCTAAGGTGGAACTTTCCGTTCTTCAACTGCTCAGTTTTGTTGGTCAAGCAAGTACTAAGCTACGTTGCCGATGAAACTGCACAAAGTGGATTATATGCAGACATTCTGGGAAAATCACAAAAGATCACAAATGAAAGTAAGCACGAAGGTTTTAAGACACCACAACTCGAACAAAAAAAGCAAATCTCAGAATTTTTGGTATGGAGCAAACAGCATCCCCAGCGGTCTCGCCACCAGTTTCGCCGTCCGCGAATCACCCGACTCCCCGCCCTCCTATCGGCACCTGAGTTCGGGAGTCTTCCCCGCCGTCCCCACCAGGACGTCTCGGCGTCCTGCCGAGCTCTATTGCCGCGGGGACGGATCAGAAGGGCCTGCTGTCGGACACCCACAGGGTCGCCGTGTATCAGCGTCGCCAGCGAGCACACGGCGACCGACAGCCGGCCGCAGACGGGGCCGCGTCACTGTCGTCACGTCGGCGGATTTGACAGCGCAACGAACCCGCGTTCAGGCGCGAGAAAAACGTCTGCCACGAGCTTCTGCAATGGAACCGACCACCAAGGACGAGCTCCCGAACACTTGGTAGTCTTAAAGCAAAACCCTGAGCACTCGCGCGAGCCATTACAAAACGTCCGCAGGCAAGGTATTTCATTGCGTAAACGCCAGACCATTTTGCAGGACGTCGCAAAGTGGTGGACCCACGTGACTTACGTCGCTTTAGGCTGTGCGAGGACATTTCCCTTTAAGCACGATTTTCTCGGAAAATTAGCTTTCAGTACACAGCCTGCTTACATGTCAGTGATCAGTGCTATATGTTTCGCAGCAGACACATCAGCCTTGCATCGACGGCAGGTAATACTTGAGTGGCCGGTCCGTTGCCGTCCGTCTCCGCGCGCCCGCCAAGCGGGACTCTCCGTCTGTCGGGGGCACGACTGGCGGCCTGAGCCCCGGCTCCGAGACGTCACGGTCGGCGCTCGGGGGAGCGGCTGGCGGCTGAGCTGCCGACCTGGGATTGGCGGGCCACGGTCCGCCCGACCGCAGCCGGGGAGCCGACCGGTCGTCCCCACGACTGCCCGGCTGAAATCCCCCGGCCCTCGGCCGAGTTCAGGGTGATGTCATCCCATCAGCCCTGCTCGGGCCGCTCGAGATGGCGTCACCGCGCCATCGCACGCGCCGAGACCGGTGCCCTGACGCAGCAAGGTTCCCATACGCTGTCGGAGCGTTTTCAATTAGCGGCCGGCGGATGCAGCCCGGCCGTGGGCTGAAGCCGTTCTGCCGCTCCGCCTCCCACGAGCCGCCGCGCCGCCGACACGGCCAACAATACACCGCCCCATTACCTGGTCCAGTTTCGATGCGGGGTCGGCCGGCCGGAGCGCGGTCTGACCGGGGCAACCTTGTTCCCAGGCGCCGCTGTCCCGCCCCGCAGGTCACGGGCCGGCCGTGTACGCTCCGGGATCGCAGGACTCCGTACCAGCAGACGGGCTTCAGACGTCACTGAGCCACGCTGCTGGGAGCACGCGGCGGTGCAGCGTTCCACCTGTTCGGACAATCTCGGACACTGAAACGCAAACATTTTGCATTTTTAATTTCTGTTTGTTGCTGAAAAGTAAATTAACGCGTGCTTCTAGTCACCGTGCGTGCAACTGGATCGTAATAAATGCAAAAAATAAAAATACGTGGAGACATGGATACGTATAACCAACAAAGCATGACGTCTTGCAGAATGCATGGCAGGTGAGGCAAAATGCATTGCTCTCGGATTTCGAAAGAAGATTTGAAGTAAGGTTTGGCATGAGTATTGTTCACTGTCTTTTTCGCAGTGCCAACGAATATTTTTCGACGTATTTCAGCTTTTTGCACCAGAGGAATCGCCGGTTGAAACACAAGGCGGGCCCGTAATTTTTTCGCCGTCGCTCCTGAGTGACTCAAAACCTTCGTCGGAAAAGGGTCGACGAGCGAGGAGACAACGCATGGTAAAAACGCAAAACTCTTGAACGACTGAGGTGTCCTGCGGCGAAAACGGCATGCTTTAATGCTAAGTGAGCTACGAAACCGTCCGGCCTGCAAAAAGCGTTACGCCAGGGCTGAGAAGTCCGCCGGCATTTTTCTGCGTGTTGATGCAAGACCCACTCGGCCTCGGCCTCGCTGGCAAGAACCAGCGAATGCCGCCGCACACCGCGCCCACCGGACGGTTTATGGCCGCGGCGCACGGCCGTTTGAAACGGAACGACATCGGTGACACGCAAGCCGCAACGTCAAGAGATGCACGCAGTGAGACTCCAGAGAAGCCTGTGAGCGTTGAGACGCATACAGCACGTTATGATTCGGTGGCGTCGCAGTCCAGCGTTACAGGAAATTCACGGCGGGTTCGTGAGCTTGTGACGACCAGCAGCAGGCTGCTCAACGTGAAGAAGCTCTGAGCAGCATTGGCGGGCGGCGGGCCGGCAGCTGAACGAACCTCACGACGTCCTGGTCATGCCCGACCCACATGACATATACCTCGTCTTACCGGTGCGGATGAAACTCAAACCTTCCTTCGTAATGCCACATCTCAGAAACGATCAAAGCCGGTCGAAAGGCTTTAACCAATGAACCGGGGAGCCAACTTCAACACGTCCGCCAAGGCCGGACGGGTGGAGCGCTGAGGTCGTGTGTTACGTGAGGTGATTGGTAGCCGGACAGCCACGAGGGCAGGCAGGTCGCTCGGAGCCCTGACAGCGGTGTAGCATGTCTCACTACAGCCCACGGCACGCACACGCATCCAGCACCCCGAAACGTTTTCTCGACCACGGCCCCTAGTGATCCTGGCGCCAGAGTGGGCCACCCTCAGCCCTTCTAGGCGGTACATGACGACCTCTACTCAGGCGAGAATTGGCGATCGAGAGGCGGAAGAGAAACGAGGAAGAGCACTGGTCTGGATACGAGTTAACTGACCTCGGACGTGAGGCGACGTCGCGTTTCAAGCAAACGGGAGGAGAGGAAGAGAGAGGATGCCCTTTTAGTTAGCCTTGGCTATGTGCCGTTCCCAGGACGCCTGGTCCGTATCGGCGCCGACTCCGTCACGGATGGTGAGGGGTCTGATGGGTCAGTGTGCGCTCGGCGTTGTTCACACAGGACGGGGTTTTCGGAAATGCTGTGCTGTATTGTGTCGCGAGGTCCGTATTGTTGTTTTGGTGGGGTTCACATCTGGTGTCACTGAGTTGTAAGTAAACTGGGACTGCGCGGTTACAATTGTTCACTCCTAATACGATTTCTGAGCGGAAAGCTGCTAAAATAGCCCTACAGTATGATCAAAACCATTATTAAAAAGAAAGTTGGGTCCGGTTAGGACGGTTGCTGGATGATCGGGTCTGGTTAGGTTGGCTGCTGGTGGTTCTAGTCTGATTAGACCGACTGCTAATAGACCGGGTCTGGGTAGGTTGGCTGCTGGTGGTCCTGGTCTGGTTAAAACAACTGCTGATAGACCGGGTCTGATTGGGACGGCTGCCGCTGGACCGGGTCTGGTTAGGTCGGCTGCTGGTGGGTCTTAAAACCGCAGCTCAAATGCATTGTGGGTTAATTACCGTGGTACGACTTGAAACCGGGGCAGCCACCTCGATGCGACGCATACTGAGATAAGCCGTCTGCTGTCCGCTGTTTTGATCGGCAGGCACCTGTGACACGCCGGTAAATACACATTGTCCAAGGATTAGTGTCACGTGCATCGAGCGGCCAGGCACTGACAAGTCGCCTTGACCGACAGAACCGGGGGGACGGCGCGAGGCCTGGCGTCAGCCGGACTGGCAGTGCCGTCACAGACCATCATCAAATTGTCACGGGCGGCTCATCACTGCTGAAACGGCCCTGTCCGGCCACCGGGCGGAACAGTCCACTCCATCTCCTGAGCGGAGACCATCACGAGCACCGCTCAGCACGGCTGGCGCTGGGGAGGTCACATCTCGGGGACAACCGACTCGATCTTCTGAGCACGGACTACCATGAGCACCGCTCGGCGCGGCTGAGACGACGCTTCCGGCCGCCAGCTGGGGACTGTTGAAACCCGGGACCGAAACTAGGGGCGGACCATGAACTCGCCAGCCTCAGCGCAGGAGAAAGCCGGCCGGCCTCAGGCCAGAGTCCGACTGGCGGCCTGCACCGCGTCACCGCGGCTCGGCTCCCAAACTGACGACCGTGAACGGCTCTCGCTGTCCAGCCGCGTTCGATTGACGGGGAAAGGCCGGCCGATCTGACGACCGCCTGCCCCGCGGCACCTGACTGGGTGACATCACCGGGAGCAGCGCCTTGGCATTCGGGTGGTCCGTTCGTACCTGCAGCGGCAGACAGCCCAGGAAGTGCAGCGGGAGACTGACGGCTTCAAACCATGCGATCATCTGTTGTGTTGCTTCCGAGGGCGAGCGTAACTTTTCCAAAATCATTGGAGATGCACAGGCCAATCCATAGGCGCAGCCATCAGGGCCGCAGGGGGGCCCAGGGGGCCCGCCCCCCTCCCTTAGGCCCGCATTTTTTGTGAAAGCCATTGCACATCGTCTTCCTGACAAGCGGTTTTCGTATGATTTCGGTTCGCACTGAGCTCCCCCCTTAAGAAAACCCTGGCTGTGCCCCTGGGCCAGTTTGAGCGTAATTCCTTCCAAGTAACATCATGAGCAATAGGTATAATGTAAGCTTTTCGTGAAGCTGGGGATTCACCCGCATCCCCATCTTACATTAAAGTCCCATCCACGCTTCTGAGGTACTGACAGCTCAGCATGAGTTTTGTCGAAAGTTGGGCACAGAGATGCACAAGAAATATGTACATTGGAAAACGTATAAGAATGTCATTTAAAAAGAGGCGCTGAGCAGCATAAAACGCTTCTCAGGTATGTATCGGTAGAACAGTCCGTAGAGCATTGGTCTTCTCGTCCTGACAAGACGGCCTCAGGTCGCTTCGGCGCGAGATGTCTGGCTCGAAGGTCAGCTGACAACGAGCCAATGCAGCGTGATGTTGACCACCGCACGGCGGTGTCACACCCTCAGCTGTACGTTTAATCTCCACCACAAAACCAGCCATTATGTGGAACTGCGCGAGGGAGAGGGGAAGGGTGTCTGAGTCTTGGTAGCAAACTTCCCTTACAAATGGTCCTGATCCCCCGCATCCCTCCTGGCAACGATTTCATGCAGTTTTTGAGCAAAATAAAAAGTCGAAAATGCAGACGGCGCGCACCCGGGATTTCTATGAGTGGATGAGGGAAAATACACATGAAACGTTGACAGACCGACTCTTCTCCGCAATTTTTTGCTCCCCCTGTGTATTTTCTCCTGCAAGGTGACTGAGCGCGCCGGCCCCGTTGGATCTGATGCGTCTGTCAGCGAATATACGCCGCCTCTTGGTGTTCTCTCAACGTAGCCAAACTCGTACACAGGTCACAGCTCCACCTGGAGACTGAAAATGGAAATAGCAGTCACTGAAACATAACGAAAAAGGCCGATCATAATCTTCCGGATCTGCGCAAAACGCGGACTTTGTGGCAAACCACAGTCAATGCTGCACCTCATGAAAGAGCTTAGCGGACCGCGACTAGTTGTAATAACCAGTAACATCCTTTCCGAAAAAGATATGTTCGAAAAGACTCAGCAGGCGAAAAACTGAAGTCTTAGAGGGCCACAGCAGTAGCCGGAGGGGGGGCAAGGAGTTGGGAATTTAACGTTTCTTTGCGCTTTTTTCTTTTTATAAATGAAATGAATAACATTTTCCGGACCCCAAAATAAAGCGGCCGAAATCCGAAGAATTCTCAGCCTTGATAGGAGGTTAGGTTTGTCCTGACCCCCTCCTTGGCGAAATCCTGGCCACGCCCCTGCAGTTGGCACAGTGTTGCGGTTTGCTCCTGCAATTCAATGCCTTTCGTCGTCGCGGCTAATGCGCCAGATACGTTGAAACAGGTCTTGAACGTGCGGCTATTTCAAAAGCCCACCATTGCACTTGATGTGACATGTCTGGACGAGGGTTCTGTCTGTGGACAGTCCATTTCCCCTGACCACGCTACTGGCGTGTCTGGATGAGGGTCCTCTCTGCGGACAGCTGCAGTACCCTTGACCACACTGACATATCAGGAGGAGCGTCCTGTCGACGGCCAGCTTCATTGTCTCAGATCATACCACCGTCGTGTTTGGAGGGGGAGGGGTCTTTCTGCGGTCAGCTGATGGTAATCTTAAACATTCCGACTGATTATTACTACGGAGTACGGACACACCGGACCATTTCACCAGCAGTTGTCGCAGGCTAGGTGAGGCCTATGGTGAAAGTCGCGAAAATGACCACATGCGAGATGCCCTGAGTTTAAAATGACCCCAGAACTCAGAGTCAGAATTAGTTTTTCTTAAGCTATGCCGTGACATTCGCTAAGCCAACTGAACGAACGGGTGACACGGACTGCTTCTTGTGCAGTATGACAATCGGCACCAGACACACTCTGACACCTGCAGGTAACTCAACCACGACATTGCTTGGGAAGTTAAAAAACCTTCGGCGTTATTATGCTAAGTCTGAAATGCACTTCACATTACACCATGCAAAAGTAAACACAATTACGCCGCGAGAACTAACATACAAACGTTCCCCAACAAAGTACAACAAAAAGTGCTGCTTATTTTCGTGCCGTTCCAGACACCGGTAGGTTACCCACTATGTGCGTTAGCAGTTTCTGCAGCCAAACCGCGCTGAGCGTTTTTCGAGCCGAGGCAGCCAGGTGTTAACGTGACGGCACGAATCGGACGTCGGCGCTGGGCGGTTTCTGATGTCGACAGAGACGCTTCTCACGTCGAGGGCGGCTCCTTCGCGCTAGACAGTATGAGAGCAAGGGGGATTTCGCACGAACCGGGGCGGCAGAACGAAGCATTCTTCTCTGGGCGGCTAAGCGGCACAGTGTATCCCCACCATCTGAGAGCTGACTTTATATACGTGAGCGGTTGGGTTACCCGACATACAATACACGGCGTAAAACACAGTTCTTTTTATCCGGTGGAAAAGAGTCGAAAACAAAATCCAGTGAATGTAGCAAACACTGAGCTCGGGCTCAAAGAGAGATGCCAAACAGCTATCAATCCCGAGACCGAAAAGGTCAACTGGTCACGGAACAGCCAAGCCGTGCGGTTGCACGGCACTATGAATGTTTCTGAATATAAACTGGGCCGGTGTCTGAAAAAATTATACGGGATTAGTAAACATTCATGTGGAAAGCCCACGATCAGTACAACTCCCGCTAAGAAAGAGCTCTGATGCTAAGAATGATGAAGTACCAAAATCCTCAGCATGAGATAACAATGCTTAACAAACTTCAACGAGTGATTTAAATGTCTACATTCCAACACATACACATATGTGTGTACAAACAAAAAGTATTCCTTTGCATACCAGTTTTAACCACCGGTGCCTAAAAATCGATGAAAGCATACATGGTTTATCGACGAAAATAAGTGGGACAAATCAAGACAGAAAATCAGATCTGAGGCTGGGCTGGGTTGATGTTTCTTTTGAACACTATGCATGACTTTTCGGTTGCCTTATTACAACCGTATTTGTCTATCTCAGTCCGGGCCCGACTGTTGCAGCAGACGTGCGGCTCGTACCGCACCGTCTCACGGGTGCCATCTGACCCCAGCCTGGTGTGCGGGGGAGATCGGGTCATCCCCTCCCGCCTGAGACTGCGATTGGCGCTTATCGGACTGTTTTGGCGGGAGGCATCAGCTCCGTGGGAACGACGCGAATGCTGCGCGAGGACCCGTTAGTACCTGCCGCTGCGGTGGGTTTATCTCGGCAGGGCGTCCGCCGCTAGACCGTCCAGGTCCGGCCGACCGGCCCTCACTGTGTACCCTGCCCGGCTCCGGCCGACCGGCCCTCACTGTCTACTCTGCCCGGCTCCGGCCGACCAGCCACAACACCGTCCGGCGGTTTGGCCGGCCAGACCGCCGGCTCCCGGCGGGCCACGGGCTCTCACGGCTCAGCGCACCGCGCCGCCGCGGACGACCGCGTAACGAAAACGGCGACCGTGACAGCCGGCCTCCTCCTCCGCCGCCGCCGCCGTCGCCGCGCGCCCGGCGCTGGACCGCGGAGGCGAGCGCCGAGCGTCGGCCGCCGCGTGACGTGTCGGCGGCCATTAGCGTCGGCCGCCGCCGCCGTCGTGGCCCGTCACCGGGTGGCCTCGGCGGCGGCCGGTGGCGGTCTGTCAGGTCACAGAGGTCAGCGGACCCGCGCGGGACGGGCCTCCGCCACCGACCGGCCATGCGGAAAACCGCCGGTTTCCGCGACCCATTAATTACGGGACGCAAACAGAAGTGGCCCTCGTCAGCCTCGCAACATCCTGTCGTCCTCGGTGGCGGCCGCCCGATCTGGTCTCTCCGATTTGTCTGTTTTCTCGGCGCTAATGTCTCACGCAAACGACCAACACTGGTCGTTTTTATCCAGGCTGGAATCGTACGAAACCAAGCCAAAGAACTGAAACAACTTGTGATGTTTTACTTCTTTTGCTCGCAGACAGAACGGGAACCCATTCTCTTTGGACCTATTGTAAAACGCGGGAATCTTGATTGTTTCATTGCTGTTGTCCCACCGATGCAGGCACAATTACGGGTTACGTAGAGCTGACCCCTGCGTGTGCCGTCACAATGTCCGCATGAAGGTCGTGTAACAGTTGGTATAAACACGTAAACGGCCGGTTGTTTTCGTCCCATTTCATAAGCCTTACTGTGAACGAAGGCCGCTGTAAAGCGGTCTCACTGGTTCATGCAGGACATACCGGGATTCCAGGTATGATGTGTCCACGTGGGGTTGCGTTACAAATACTACCACGAGCGACATGGGCTGCAACGGATGGAAAATGTCGCAAAGAGGCTTAAAGAGATTGAACGGTGACATTCCAGTGCTTTTTTCCGTACCCAAACGGAAAAAGATCATAACCGCAGCAGATACACGCACACACCGGCTTAACATCGGGGTATGAGGCCATTACGGTCTCAATGCTGAACAGGGGACGAGAAGTTCTGAGAAGAGCGGTTCTGACTCCAGTAGTGGGAGGACGATTACGCAAAACAGGCCCACAATAAGGGCCACACCAGAGGGTTCGCAAAGATAGCCCCCACGGGGCGGTCACACAGGACTATAAAAAAATAAAAATGTGTGGGCAACGAAAAGCGGATCTTCAGCTTCGGAGCTTCGTTATTTTGTAAACACGTGATCCAACAACAGCCAACGAGAAGTTCATACAGCAGTATGGTTCACTCACCCAAGTGGCTAAGAACATAACCAGCCAGTCCGTCTGGGAAAGACAGAAAGGGTGTGCAAGATGTGAATATATTTCCCCCCATGGACGTTAAGACAGTATCCTACGCAAAAAGTGCAGGTTCCAGTTAATTAGGATGGCACGTCCATTTTCATCAACACTGCATAAACATTTCGTAAACATAGGACACGCAGAAAATTACAAAACCAAGTCCTGTTTGGACACTTTTTTGGGCGGGGGGTGTAATTTCTCTTTTTACTCTACACTTGGAGCTTAGACAGTCACTGCATACAACTAGCCATTTCCTATATGTCAATATAAAACGTATCAAATGACGACAAAAAAAGCCGACATTCCTGAGACTTCCTCCTAGCTCGCGTTGCCCTCTTGCCCCAAGTTTTCGTCACCCCACATACAATGACGCAAGTCGTGAGTTCCGCTACCTTGGGTTCAGGGTCTAAAGCTCTCCTGACGCAGAACCGGAGGGTGCCTGCCGCTCATGGGGCGACCTGGTCTGGCTTTTCTGCAACAACGTCAGCTCTCAAGGGCACTCTGGTCAGACCTTTTTGCGCCGACGGCGGCCCTTAGGGGCCCTTGTTGCGCCTTTTTGTACCGACGGCAGCTTCCAGAGGCCAGCCAGACCGACCTTTCTGCACCGGCAGCCAACCTCGTCAGACGGCGCTTCTCGAATTTTTGGCCCCAAAATAACACAAGGCCTGAAAATGCGGGATAACGAGGGAAAGCCTTATTCACAGCGCGTACAACAGAGGCAAATGTATCCGCCTGGCACACCTGGCCTTACTTTTAATTTACAATTTTTCGCTGACACTCCCATTCGTCTCATGCATGCTCATACATTGTTACGCCCCTATATCTTAACTTTTCCGTCATTCCTAATTCGCTCACTCATATCGGTCTCTCAGACTTGTCCACGTGTGTTCGCTGTGCAATGTCCCTTCCGTTCAGTGTCGCACAGACACTGGACCAAACAGCGGCATCTCTCCCTGTTCTCCTTGTTCATTCATGCCACTCATTTAATTCTTTGCGCTTCATTAAATTATTCATTAAATAATAAATCGGAGGCACTTCAAACCTGTTGCAAACCTTCCCGGAGTATCCTTACAAAAGGACAGCCATTGTAGCGTATGTATTATGGTCTACTGCAATGCGCCGAGCTTTCATGCACTCGCTCTTGTACAAGAAGCACCGTTCTTCGGCGCCCACTCAGACCCAGGATGACATCCGGATATTACTCCACAAAGGAGCACAAAACCACAGAAAGCACATCACATCCACATGGCGTGTTTTCCACCATCACTGTCTGACAGACGGACCGTCGGATCAGCGTTCGCGGCAGACAGAACGAGAGAGAGACAGACAGGATGCCATCTGGCGGCCCGGACCCCACCGGCGTCTGCTGCGAGCGGCGGGCCGGGCCGGACCTGTCCCCTGCTGACCCCGACACCGGACGCCGTCCCGGGCACACCTCCTCCAGTCCTCTGATGTGTCGGACCGACCCCAGTCAGCGGGCAGAGGGCCGCACCCCGGCTATCCCTCGGCGGCGGCCACCTCCTCCAGCTGCTGCTTCAGCAGCTGATAGCGCCGCTGCAGCTGCTGCTCCCGCTCCGTCTGCCGGCTAACGTCCTCCGACAGCGACTGGGGGCAGAGGACGGCCGGTCAGACGGCTGGTCCGCAGACGGCTGGTCCGCAGAGGACGGCCAGTCAGACGGCCGACATAGAGAGGACGGCCGGTCACATGGCTGACCCACAGAGGACGGCCAGTCAGACAGCTGACCCACGGAGGACGGCCAGTCAGACGGCTGACGTACAGAGAACGGCCGATCAGATCAGGAATCAAAGAAGACGGCCGGTCAGACGGCTGAACCACAGAGGACGGCCGGTCAGACGCTCAGCTCTGTCAGACGTCTGACGTCAGACGCTGTACATCGACCCGCGGTGCAGTGCTGTCGGCCTGCAGACTAACCTGCAGCCGGCGCGGTATGGCCGCCTGTTCGTGCTCCATCAGTGCTGAGAAGGTGGCCAGCTCCAGACGAGCCTGCTCCAGCTGTTCGGTGGCGTCCTGCAGCTGCTTGGAGAGCGCCGTGCTCCGAGACTGGTACCTGCAGAGGGTCACGGGACGACGGTCAGCGACCGTGGGCCCCGGGATACCGGTTAGGGGCCACTGGTCAGGGGACGCCCGTCAGCCGGGGCGGATCCAGGACCGCGAGCGAATGACAGCACCCGACTTCGGGGATCGTACCAGACTTTTTGCACCTTAACAGCCTCCAAAAGCGGGCACACAGCAGCTGCGAAAATAATTTAAAAATCGTGACATTAAACGTTCAAATTCAAGACCCACATGTGGTCGTTTACTGTTTGTACATTCTACTAGGATCTAGCATTTGCAATGTCTAACTCCAACTGTCACCACCGCACAGAAGTGCTGTTACAACAATTCGAATGAAATTGGCACACTGAGAGGATATTCACTGAATCACGAGCAAAGGGAGCATCGACAGCTCAGTTGTCCAGCACGGGACTCGGACACAAAAAAACAAGGCGTTGCTGCGTCCGAGGGACACCAGAAGCCGACAGGTGCCGACCCCTGCATCAGACCGCAGCTGCTGTGTGTCCCCTAGCATCGTCCAGGGAGGACGCCACCAACAGAGAGACGGCGAACGACCACCACGGGCGGCGCCAGGCCACCACCGCGCCGGCCAGCGGACACGCACCCTCCCGTCAGGATCTTCAGCTTCTTCTCCAGCTTGGCCGCCCGCTTGGCCTCGCGCGTCATGTGCGCCCGGTTCAGCTCCAGGCGCTTCTCCAGGGACTCGATCCGGTCCTTCTTGCTGGCCAGGTTGGCGCGAGTGTAGCGGCTCTGGCTCGGTAGGAACAGCACCTAGTGGGCATCAGACAAACGTCAGCGGCTGTAGTCATCGGCAGTAAACCCCGCGTCGGTCCGTGGCAGTTCACAGTTCACAGACAACCAACGGTGACGCAGACGGAGTCACTGGTGGTGGATGCAGAAGGAAAGTCTGTGGTGGTGGAGATGGACGTTCAGTGACGGCACAGAGGGACAGTCAGTGAAAGTACAAAGGGTCAGTAACCTGTGACAGGAACAGCCAACCAGCTGCAGTGCGGAACGGCAGTCCATCGACAGGGTCCACAGTTCAGTTTCCAAAGACCCCATCAGTCACGGGTGAAAACGCCATACATTTCATCACGACTCTATTCCCGGTCTTTGTCTAGGCACGTTAGTTAGAAAACACCGCAGCATGTATGGAAACGGGACATGACAAAGAAAAAATAAACAAACCACCACACAACAATGGCGTGTAATGTGACAGGCTTCGTATAACAATTACATATACAATTCGTATAATATGGATGTTCTCACCTGTGACAGACACTCCTCCCACACCTGGCGGTAGGCTTCCTTGGTGAGGTCACCATGTCCCATACCCTGCTTCACCACGTCCATTTCACGCTGCAGCACCTGACGAGCCTGAGGACAGAGGTGGTCCAACCGCTCAGCAAAAACACAGACATGAGTCATGATCCACAGACAGATGAACAGATGACGCAGACATCATCAGACAGTCATAGGGAGAGACAGGCTGAGGCGTATATGCAGCGGGATGAAAGGCGCAACTCATGACTAAAAGACAAACAATATAACACGTGACGGCCAGGACGATAACCATCAGTCGGGCGCGCAAACAGGCCAGAGTATGTCGCTTCGTTAACACAGACGGGTTCAGCTATTTATACATCAGGGTGCGATCTGCGCCGGTAGTTAATGGTGGCCCTCCTGATGACCGTGGTACCGTCCTTCTCACCTGTTCCATGTCGGCCTCCGGCACCTGTTGGTACGGGTGCGTCTCCAGGTAGGTTTGGTACTGCTGCAGCACGGCCGGGGCGGCCGTGGGCAGTGGGTTGTGCAGGCCGTCGTACCGCTTCATCACAATCATCTCACGCTTTATCTGCTCCTCGGCCTGCCCGGGCGAGAGACGAGCCGATCAGCAGGTTCTGCAGTGTCGCCGATACAAAACATCGGGGCAAAGACAACTGCTGATACCGGCGACTTTTTCACGAAGACTGACTATCACCCTTGGAAACGTTACATATTTCAACATTTGGGAAAACAGGAACGGAATGTTAAAAGTTATGATCGCCGTAGGCCACTTACAAAGGGTGCACTCCTTGTCTCCGTGAAAAGATTCACTGGGTACCCAGAAGGGTATGTAGTTCGGTCAGAGCTGGCCCATACTTTGCTTTCACCTACGGGATGTCTACCACCAAACTGCAGAGCTATCTTCATCTGCAAAACCAACAGCATCCTTCACGATGGCCGCTGAAGCGGGAGCGCTGCCCCTCACTATCCGCAGGTCGGGGCCTTTATCTCCAAGAGCGCCCCTCACGCTGTTCCCTGCGGCGACCGGCACGCCCCTCACCTTCTGCAGCTCGGAGAGCGGCGGCTCCACGTTGGTCGGCCGCAGCACGGACGCGTTGACCTCGGTGGGCCGCGGCAGGCCGCGCTGCAGCGCCTGCGAGCGGCTGCGCAGCTCGCGCTGGCGGCGCTCGCGCTCCTCCTGCTCCCGGCGCGCCTCCACGTCGGCCTGGTCGGGCACCAGCTCGGCGGCGGCGCCGGCGGCCGCCGGCTCCGGCGCCGGCTCGTCGTCCGGCACCACGATCTCGAAGTCGTTGCGCGGCGCCGGCAGAGACGAGAGCCCCACACGCAGCTGCTCCCGTGCCTGGCGCCGACCGCACACGACACGTTCTCAGACCGATCACACGCCAGACTTCGCAGCGAGGGGCAGGAAATTAATTTCAAGGCAGATGACTGGTTATCCTACCCCGGCGACAAAACTTTGATAGTCATGACCACTGACTAGCATAACAACGTCGTGAGATCAGCACCAACTGCGCGATACTTGGAACCGGCCATCACACGATGAGCGTTCGGCGAAAACGGCTAACATCTTCCGCAAGGTCGAAGACAAGACGTTTAAACAAAGTGAGAAAGAAACGGGAACATTACGCGCCCTTTGCGAATGTGCAAGGTGGTCACAAGCTCGCATCGAGAGGCCATGACACTCAACGCAGAGGCGATGCGACGGCGCAGTCACGGTGCTGGCCGGCCGCCGTCGACTGACCTGCAGCTGCTGGTGTTTGCCGCCCAGCTCGGCCTCCAGCGCGTCCTCGGCGTTGATGGCCAGCTTGTCGCGCAGCGGCGTGGTCAGCGGCGTGCGGCCGACGGCCGACATACCGGGCGTGCTGAACCCGCCCGGGGTTTGGCCTGGGGAGGGGGGCCACCGTCAGCCACGCGCACACACATACGACCGTCAGCCACGGACAGACACTCGGCGACCAGCACCAACAGACAGCCAGGGACCGGCACACGGTCACTGTCAGCCTGGGACCGACAAACGGTCACGTCAGCCAGGGAACGACACAAGGCCACTGTCAGCCAGGGACTGACACCCAGCAAGTCAGCCAAGCATAGACACACGGGACCGTCAGTCAGGCACAGCGTAGACACACGGCCACCGTCAGCCAGGAGCGATCCTCGCCAACCGACAGCCAGGGATGGACAATCGGTCACTGTCAGCCAGGGGCCGACACACGGCGACCGTCAGCCACGCGTCGACGCATGGCGACAGTCAGCCAGGCAGAAGCACAGACACACGGCGACCGTCAGCCTAGTGACCGTCAGTGCTAGGAGCGACACAACACGACTGTCGTTGACAATCAGCTGACGGAAAGGGGGAGAAGGCTACGGCGAGCTATGTGATGATTCCGAGAACCCACGTCATTTTCCCCGTTCTCACATCATCATAGCTCAGCCCGCCAATTTGACATCGGCTCCCACGATCGTAACCAATCCCACAATCGTCCCAAGCCGGGGACGCAGAAAGCGGAAATCCGCGCCGCCGATCCCTCCTGTTGAGTCGGGCCTGCCTCTGCGGCGCTCCGGAGACAATGACCGAGCCGCGGCCGGCCCAGCACGTACCGGGGTTATCGCGCGGCGTCCGGTACGGCGTGGTGAGCATGGTGTTGGGCGTGGCGATGTCCTGCTTGGCCGGCGTGATGCCGCTGAAGTCGGAGTCAACCAGCGGCGCGTTAAGGCCGCCTTTCAGCGGCGTGTCCGTGTGCGTCAGTGCCATGATGTTCTGCGCCTCCTGCGGCCGCGACGCATCGGCCGGGGTCAGTAAGGGGTAGATACACACACACATACACTTGAAGCATGCATGACAGACTATTGCCCAGAAGTCCGACAAACTAGGCCACAGATGCCAGTCCCACAATCACTACCTTTCCCGATATGTACGTCCTGACGTAATGCCGTTATTATATCTAACTCAGATGCAGCACTCGATCGTCCCTATGACGTGCCCCCAGCACCCTGCTGCCCCATGACGTACCTGCAGCACCCCGGTGCCCCTCTGACGTACCCGCAGCACCCAGTCGTCCCTCTAAAATGCCTACATCACTCTGTCGGCCACTCTGAATGTACCTAAAGCACCCTGTCGGTCCCTCTGACGTACCCGAAGTACACTGCCAGCCCCTGTGACGCACCTGCAGCACCCTGTCGGTGTGCGCCATGGGCGTGCGCGCGGTGCGCAGCTGTCCGGTGGCCGGGGTGGCCGAGTAGTCGGAGAGGAGTGCGTCCGTAGCTCGCTCCTCGCCCTCTTCCGTCAGCTCACGCACCGCCTCCGATGCCTTGCCCACCTTCACCACCTGCTCCAGCTCCTGCCAGACGCCGGGCACCAGTCGCCAGGTCAAGTCAGGTCAATTTGGGCAGGTCGGCTCAGGCCCAAGTGGTATCAGGTTCGCAGAGGCGGCCGGGGATACCAGCACTGCTTCTTGGGCACCCGTGACGTCACTGACAATCGTTTGAGGTACCGGCAGCATCACAGACGATCTCCTGAGGGGTCCCGAACCGTCAAAGGCAGCAGCCCCAGGCACTGACAATGTCACGAGCGTCCATCTGAGGCAATGAAGACGTAAAAGATTGCCGTCTGAGGTGGCGGTAACGTCACGAAGGATCGTCTGGTCCACAAGAAACGTCACAGAAGACCTTCTCGCGTTCAAATAACGTCACAGACCATTACCTGGGATGCAGGTATCAGAATATCAGACCCGTAGATCATCGCCCGGCTTCCAGAGGTCAGCACTGGACAGCGATTATGTCTGAGCATAGCAATCACCAAAAACAGATCCAAGCCTGTCACAGCCCGCACTCACCTGATCTGAAATCTGCGGCGACGGCAGCACCAGCTTGGACCGCTTCTTGGCCGGCTCCTGGTTCTGCAGCAGCGCGTCCGGGATGTCGTTCTCTTTCCGCTTCTTCACCTTGTCCTTATCCTTACGCCGTTCACGCTGCGGGAAAGAGGAGCGTCGGTAAGCCGGACAGCGACGCAGGAGTGCCAAGCAATGGTCCTGACAAATTTTACATACACTCTCCAAATTAAATGAGTATCGCACGGCCAAGGCTGCGGTGCGATGTTTACCCCAATAACCAATCACTGATAAAAATTATGGGATAGGCATGCAGTACACAGCATTATTACACAAACCTCACCTTAAACATGTACAGCAGAGCGCGGTGAAATGACCACTCGTTTTCTCGGGGGGGGGGGGATATATGACCGCACAAAGCTAGTTTCTTTAGTCTACAATTTCAAGTGCGGTGTCCTCTGTGGTGGCTGTAGATTGGCTATCCACCGGCTGTCTCCTCGTGGGGGGGGGGGGGGAACACCCTCATCTTGGTGCATTGTAGTGCTACTGGCATGATTTCATACATTCACACATTATTCCTAAATTTCCTACTCCATCATCGCTGGTATCTTTGTGTATCCTGCTCAAAATGAGTGCACAAGGCCCTCTAGTACAGACGGGCATCCAATCTATCTTCAGCTACTGCTCAACTGGTACTGATCCGCGCCACGCCGTGGTCGGGTCCGTCGCGGCCGGCGGGGCGGCCAGCGGGGCGGGCCTCACCTCCTCCTTCTCGCTTCGCTGCTCGCCGTCCAGGTGCTGCTGCCTCAGGCGGCGGAAGTCGGGCGCCAGCGGGTCGTACTCGTCGTCGGCCGCGTCGTAGAAGCCGCGCGCCGGCCGCTTCTCGAACGGGATCTCGGCGTTGTAGTCGATGCCGCGCTTCTTCTTCTTGATGCGCGGCGTCAGCTCGATGCCGGCGGCGTACAGTTCGCGCCGCTTCTGCAGCGAGGCCAGCCGGCGCGCCTCTTCCAGCTGTTTCTCGCGCGCCTTCCGCTTGGCCTTCTTGCCCTGGGTGTTGGCCAGCCGGGCGCGCGCCTCCGACAGCATCTCCAGCTCTGTGAAGAACCGGGCGACGTCACATGGAACACAGGGACAGGTAAGCCCCCCAATGCATGCCTCCGAGAGCACCTCTAGTTTGCGGAGAGTCGGGCTCTGTTGCAAGGAGCTCAGGGGTGGCGTGAACCCCTCACTGCACACCTTCCATGGCAGTGGTCTACAACCTGCCGCAAAACCGTTTAACCCGCCCCCGACTGGGGGGGGGGCAGTTGACCGCCCCCCTTGAGGTTTTTCTTGGATTGCGAGAGAACGAACGAACACAGAGTCACGAAACTTTGTGTACCTTTTGCTTAATCATTTTTACACCTTGTGTCAAAGTTTTGACCTCAGGTCAGGTCAGGTACCTGACCTAGGTCAGGTCAAGCGGACCTATGTCTAAAAAAGTTTAGCGCCCTGTAACTTTTTCGCAAAACAAGATATCACAATAATACTTTCAGGGATTAGTGATTGTGATAGATGCAACAAATCTGCTATCTCAGATTTTTCGGAATTTTCCAGGTCATTGACCTAAGGTCAAGCCAATTTTTAACACATGTCGTCGTTTTTTTCGGAAATTGACGGAATATTTCATAACATTTTTAGTGTGGAGTGAAGCAGACATCTAGTTACCGTCATTGGGCAAAGTATCAGTGACTTCCAGCCATTGACCTGATGTCAGGTCACGAACAACTGTAGTGACCCAAAATGCACCACCGTCAAAATCAGCGATGAATTACTCAGAATGGGCAGAAAATGGCAGAACTGGCTTGCACAGACAGAAGTAATAACAGGAACCTCAAAAAGTTTAAAAAAACTGCATATTTTGGAAATAAACAGGCTCTTGCGAATAGCTCTGCCAGTTGTGTAGATTGGGAACTAATGAATTCTTCCAAAATTTAAGCATGAAAAACCATCACAAGAACCATTACGATTCACAACATTTACACGGATAGGCTTTTTTCGCGAAAAAAAGGAACGCTAAAATTAGTTCCCGTTAATTTCTTATTGCGCACGGCTGTGGCGCACGCTGACAGCCGGCGCGAAAATTGCCCTGTCTTTAATTCAACGTTTCGGCGTATATATTGAACAAATCCGAGACATTAGGTGTGCATCGGCATTTACGGATCTTTATTTGTGCGCTGGTGCCATTACCTATGCGTTATTAGTCACAGCCCTTGAGATTCAGGCCGTTTTTCTTCTCATGCAGTCGGCTATGGGAAAACATATAAGACGTAAATTGCTTACATATCATCTAAAACCAAAAATGAGACCAGTATCGAGATCTACTCGTCACCAGCTTTCCAACGATGTGCTTATTTTTATCGTGCGACGAACCGTTCGTGAGTTAGAGGGGGGGGCCGCCAACTGTCCCCCCCCCCCCAGTCGGGCATGATCGTAACCGACCGACAGTCGTGCGCGGGTTAAAGCCGCATAATAAGAGGAGGAGGGAGAACTGTCCGGGAATGACCAGCACTCCAGCTCCATCCCATGGCCCAACAACAGTGGGACTCAGACCCAACCCGCAATTCCCTCTCAAGCCAATACGCATACGTTTACGACCTGGGCCGCACTTCTATGAGCCCATCAGCGTTCATATTAGGACCTGGCCCACACTTCCATCCTAAGCCCAGGGGATTCTGGACCGGGCCTGGCCCAGGCCTCTCCCCTGACCGCCACAGTCGCCGGTCTCAGACCCGGCTCCGTACCGTCCTCGTCCATGTCCTTCGGGTCGGGCCGGGCCGGCTTCGTCTCCGGGTTGGGGTCGATCTCGCCCGGCTTCAGTTTGCGCGGGTCGTCGGCCTCGTCCGTCTCCTCCTTCTTCTGGGCCTGGTCACTGGCGACGGCACCACGGGGACGGCCGTCAAACATGCGCCGGCGCCGGCCAGGCCGCGACAGGCACAGAGATGGACACACAGCCAACCGCAGCTGACACAACTATTGAACATGCAGTGGCGCACAGGAGTGGCAGACTGTCCATCGTCCTCCAGAGAGCGCGGCCGACACACAGAGACGGCCACACCAACCCCCGGACAGACCTCAGCACTGCCCCACAAACTGGACTCCCGCACAGGGATACCTCGCAAATGCGGCCCAGACAAGAACAGAGACACTAACTACACAGACACATACACGCGACTCAAATGCACACAGCATTCACACCACGCGAGGCTACCTACCAATCAAAATCACCACAGCATCGACCAACATACGTCCAGACAGCCGACTACTCAGAGCAGGAGTTTGTACTGTTCCAGACAGTGAACTACTCACAGCAGGAGTTCGTATCGTTCCAGACAGTGGACTCCTCACAGCAGGAAATCGTGCTGTTCAAGACAGTGGACTACTCACAGCAGGAGTTCGTATTGCTCCAGACAGTGGATTCCTCACAGCAGGAGTTTGCACTGTTCCAGACAGTGGAGTACTCACAGCAGGAGTTCGTATCGCTCCAGACACTGGGCGGCCGTGCGGCCGATGATGGGCGCGATGGTGCGCCACTGGGTCGGCATCAGCTTGGCCAGGTGCAGCAGCCGCTCGTCCTCCTCCCGGCTCCACTCCGTCTTCTTGATGCTCGGGTCCAGCCACTCGTACCAGCGCGCCTTGCACTGTTTGGCCGACTTGCGGTGCAGCAGGGAGGCGATACGCGACCACTGGTTCTTGCCATACTTCATGACGGCCGCCTTCAGGATCTCGTCCTGCGTCAGATCCGGGCATTTCACGGGCCGCAATAATGTCAGGTCACATGCAGGCAAACAGCCAACCCATGACTTTTACGGCAAAAAAGAGGAGTAGACGTGACCAGTTCTGAGGTTTGGAGGTATTTAGAGCAATCTGGGATACAAAAAAGCTGCCTGCATACCATTTCCATCAAACAATGCTCATAGTCTATACCCAATCCATGAGCTACACTTATCTGGTGTGTCAAAAAGCAGCCCTAAGGCAGTCAAAAAATGACTGCTTACATAGTGTATCCACCACACAATGCTTATTGTTTATATCTAATCCATCAGCTAAACACAGCTAGACTCACCTCTGTATTTCGCCATATTCCTCCTTTGATGAAAACTCTTGGCATTTTGACAGACTGTGATCAGTTACTGGGTTTTCAATCAGTCTCTTCCACACAGATTATATAGTGTGCACGACACACTACTGTACAGGCAGATTTCTGAAGAAAGAGATGCACATATTACACCAGACCTACCTACCTGTGCTGTGTCACTTCTTTGTGACATATTCTGTCACCCATAGATCATGGCTTGAACTGTCCTATGTTAAGCTCACCTCACAACAACACAATGAAAGCAAAGCATACACACCCACTTGTGTGACCAAGCAGATAACTTACAAAACGATTAGTGTACTGCATTTTTCTGTATGGATGGTACTAGGCTAACGTTTCACACCAGACAGCAATACTAGTCAGAGGCAATGAAGATCTGCTGCTCACTACATCATCATACTGTGGAGTTACAAGGCCCAACATAATGACTTTGTGCTACACATTTATGCTTCAAGCTTCAAGCAAAATATTTCTGTCATGGAGGCAATGCAAATGCAACAAGTGAGCTACACTCAGCATAGATCTCAACACCAATAATAAATACTTGACATCTGGAAAAAAATATTATGCACTGGTGCTTCCATTTCACCTGTGACCATAAAAAATGCCACATTTTTGGGAACCTTTCATATTTTTGTGTGGCACTGTTTACACTTGGTCTTAGCAGTGATTGGTGCATCCAAGTATGCAACTTTAGTACCCATGCTGTCTCCAAATTATAACACCATTGGTTTTGCACTATTCCTCATATGGATGAAAATGAAACAATCTTATCTAACCTAGCCTGACCCAAGTTTATCCACATGTTAACCATATCCATCACATCAATGCAGTGACACAAAACCAGCTGCACTCAAGGCTGTGCAAGCTTAATTATATGAGTCAAAGACATGGTTATCAATCGCTGGAGACAACCAATTAAAACATTTTAGGTTGGACCACATCACATTCACCTACAAAGACTCTTGCAAAAACATTCAGTAATGCAGAACATTTATGATTATGATTTCATTTATTGTGTTGGGCGTTCACAGTAAAGAAGCTGGTGTTTGTGTTTCAACTGCAAATAAAACTGTCTTGAAAATGATGTTATGTATACATAAGACTATCTCTGCATTGCAGAGACATGATGACTTATGCAAAATTCAACATTTCTGACTCAGTGGCAATGGTATTCTTATGGGAGCAGTTTACTGGATGAAATGGCATGGAACAGAACCAACAATTGTCAATTCCATTAAAAAAGCATGAATTTGTTTATTAATAATTAATTCAGATAAGCAATCAGACTGTACATCTAACATACATTTGTTGCAGATGTTTGTTACAGCAGTTGTCAGTTTAGCAGATATATAGATTAGGCTGGGTCAGGTTATGGTATTAATGGTTTCCTTCATGCAAATTATTGCAACTAAATTGAACAAATAAGAATTATAAGTGCAAAAACCATTACACTTATCATAACAGTGTCCCCAAGGTCAATCAGCTGGGTGTCAAGGATGTAGATTGAAATTCATGCTGCCAAACTCCTTCCTGCCATAGCTCTGAACTGCCACCTCTGGTTATTGGCTGCCTCTCCAATGACTTTTGCACCCTTTGTGCATCCAGACCTGCCTGCCTGATTTGTACTGCCTGGGCAGCACCAGCATAGCCAAAAGGGGGCTGGGGGCCCAGCCCACTATGCCTGCATTTTTTTGTGAAAACCATTGCACATCATCTTCCCATGGGCAGTTTTCAAATGGTTTCAGTTCATTCTGAGCTCTGGCCCCCCTTTGAGAAAATCCTGGCTGCACCCCTGTGGGGCAGTTCAACACCAGTTTGGCAACATCCTCCACTCAGTGCTAATTAGTTGGTCCCAAACAAAGGGAGGAGCAATCAGTGCTGGAAACCCAGTTTTTCTTTCTGGGGTTGGAGTACAAATTCTCTTTTAGAGTATAAAATGGCATGCATTTATGTGAGAAACATGGACTAACTAGGTGCTCTGCCAACATATGCAGCCAGCACAGGCAGATCCAGCAGCTCCATTTGGTGGGAAACCAAACCAGTTTCCTGGGTCTATATGGTAGGTCAGCAGAGCCATTGACTACGGGGGATGGAAGGCAGCCGGCAGTGGGTTCAGAGTGTACTTCAGGGGCTGCGTATGAATGGTAAATCATCAACTGGGGGGGGATGCTGGGCAACTTCAAACTCTGGTTGAGTAGGAATACCCATGTCTCTTGGGGGGGGCCTGGGCAAATAACTGTTTTGGAGTACAAAATTTTTCTTGAAATATAAATTTTTTGGTGCTCCTTGACACCAGGAAATGGAGAGTTTTTCTAATACTGGGAGCAATACAGCTGGAAGGGGTCTGGCTGATGCTACTGGTGCCTAATTTGACACAAAAATTGACTCCTCTAGCCCAAACTACAGTTCTGGTATGCTGCACATCACAATAACAGACTAAAAAAATGGCAGGACTGCCATTCCTGTTGAAAATGTAGGCAAAGACACTCAATCCTATGGTCCTGAGTACCTTTGATGCACACATGCCAATGCCATGGTTTGAACTTTGCAGTTGGCACTAAGGGTGTAAGCAAAATGAGAAAGGTGAGGACATGCCCCATGAGTTTCCAAAATCCTTGATTTATGTCACCAGTTTCATAACACCCATTTAATTTATTGGACATCATAAGTCAACATTCACATGACACATGATGCTACATTTCTAAATCTGTAAAAACAGATAGTAGATGTCAGAATTTTGGTCAGTTACAGATATTTCACTGTGTACATGAAATATTAATGCATGTTACAAAGCAATCTGCTCAGTTCTGCACACACCTCAGGTTGCAGCATTAATAATTTAGGTACACAGCAGGGGTGCTGATTTGTATTCTTCTGAGAGGGCCTTGGCCCTTCCAATGTTGATTTGGGCCCATCCAGTATTTTCTGCCAGTCTTAAAGGAAAATAAGTAATTATAATGAAAAGAGCAACTGGAATAGATAAAAGCTGGACAGAAGATATAAAATGACATCTTAAGTGATCTATCTATCCATCTTTTCCCTCCATTTACGTATATACCTGCATACATGGGGATAACCTATTTTTAATTTGATAATTCGGACAGAAAACTCATAAGTTTCCATTCGTCAAGATAAAGTGGGCTAAATCCATCGAGAAACCCACATTTGAGGGGAGGTTAGGCTGCCAGGCTCTCGGCTTGGCCCCCTCAATCATTCACAGAAATCAACAATCCTGGTACATATATACTGTTTGGTACTCGGCTACACTTGAGTCAGTTACTAGACTAGAATGGCAATAACCGTCCGACCAAGTGAGCCAAAAATTGATACTGAAGCCTTACAACACCACCGTGGTATTACGGCAGCCGAAGATATTTACTTGGTATCTCAACGTTTCCGTTTGGCGTTTCGGCACTTCCCGCACACTTGCAGCGCCGAAAAACGCAAAACTCGGCAAATATGGCGCAATATACGGAATATCAGCTACCATATCAAATGACAGAGGAAACTTGACTCTGTGCTGGAAGTAAATGAAAATAATTTTTAAATAAGGTTCAGTTGTTATTTATGACATGACAAAACAGATAAAATTTATTAAATTACTGGCCGAAATACTTCAAAAATCTATGCAAGAAAAAAGTCAACTTTTAGAAATTTACTTCAGAATAATTTCAACTTAGTTTTATGGCATCTTGAAAAATTATGGAATTGGTATCACGTCACTTCATAATAGATTTCACTGCACTCGCACACGTGGGTCTGTGTTGTGACTGCAGTTTGTCCTGACTGATTCAAGTAAAATATTGTGCAACTCTACATCGGTGCGTTGGATTATCAGGGCACTTCACACTAACTTGTTCTTGGTTTAAACTCGTGGCGTGTTTACAGGCAAAGGCAGTTATATTGTGTGTCTTCGGCGGCGGAACGTTTGGGAGGCTGGAGAGGAAACACATATTTGTGCTCATTTAATGCATGGGACAACTTCCATTGCAGACCATACAGACAAGTGTTCTCAGTGTGGGGCTGCTTTACTGTATGGTTGACTTCCCAACATCTATTGAATTGCCATAAAGCGTGCAGTTTGGCTCACTGGATAGCATTGCTCCCCATAAGCAGATTTCAGGACATTGCAATATGGTCTGAAGAAAGGTGCACCTGAAGGGGTCATTTGGGCATCTGGGTGTAATATATTGTGTATTAGAACAGTTGGGAACCTTAAGCACAAGTGTATGGTAATTTTTGCATTCCATATTCTTGCCTGAAGTCTTGCATTTCAAGTTTGCAAGGATCTGTCATACTGTTGGTCTCCGATCATTCTTGAGATTTTTTGCTGCATATATGTATTTGGTGCAAATTGTTTGCATGACCCATGGCCACAGGAACATCCTGCCATATTTCACATGATTCCATCAAATGGGAGAATGTAAACCTCTAAGCCAAGTTGTGATCCATTCCAAGTAATGTCTTCAGAACATTTATACTGACCTGTCATTTTAACAGTAATGTGTGCTATATTTAATGCAGTTCTAGTCATGAGATCAGTAGTCAAAGGAAAGTCTCAGAACCTGCCCCTCTCTCCAGACAAATACAAAGGTGGTTTGAAGTCCAGTAATGTACATGTTAAATACTTTGTGAAGAGAATGTAATGGAAACATTACCAAGTGGCTGGCCATGAATATCATTGTAAAAGACAA
This sequence comes from Capitulum mitella, assembly GCA_030062745.1. Lineage (NCBI taxonomy): Eukaryota > Metazoa > Arthropoda > Thecostraca > Pollicipedomorpha > Pollicipedidae > Capitulum > Capitulum mitella. Next base: position 13,320,564 of record CP099840.1, read on the forward strand.
GGTAGCTTCCTCATCCTGCCTTCTCCCCATCCACCATTGCTGCCACTGCAACACATGAGGGGCACAGTTGGTAGATCAGCCTTTTATGTCATGATTAAAAGTATATTATAATTTGTACCAGCAATCAAAGTATGCTATAAATTGACCTAAGATAGCTGAGCATATGCTAGCCAGGCATTTGATGGTATTTATTACATCTGAGAGTGAAATACAAACAAAATCAGGAGCTGGTGAGTTGATGACTGGCCAATGCACAACTCTGAATGTGGCACTATTAATAGTTATAAATGGCAGGACATTCCTGAGATAGATTGTGTGGTGGGTCTCCTGTGGTTGTAGGTTAGCCAGGTCAGAGCACCTGAGAATCTCACCCAAACTAAATGGAGTTTCTTCGTCATTCCACCTTATGATGGGTGGGAGGGTCTGTGGTTGATTGCAAGAAAAAGCTTCATGTGCTTATGGATGGAGTAGCACATTCTTCACTCCTTGCAGCATATACACTGATGTTAACATATCAGATCATCACATAACCAGACATGCAGACATGCCATTATTACCACAGCACAGGCATGTTTGATCATGATGTATATGTGCAGCCAAACATTGATGCACAGGTGCAAAAACAATCAATTTGGGAGGGTGAAAACTGCATGCATTCACATATGTATACATGTGCACACAGAGACCTCACTATAAATGCTGGTTGAGTGGCATGGGCCTGATTAATTAAGATACTGATAAAACTTCCTGTCATTGGTAGTGAGGGAAATACTTCATTGCCATTGGCTCAGACCATCTGTTATCAGAACCCAGGTTTATTTGCTGATATTAAGAGACAGTTGGTACTATATGTGACTGTCCTACTGCAATCTACCCTTCTGCTCATTACTGTGTCAGACAAGTTTTCAAATCTTAGGTGAAACAGTCCAGTACAGTGGCTGGTAAGAGGACATCAAACAAATAGTTAATGCCTCCTTCTTTTTCCAGTTAAAAAGATGGCTGCCAGAAGCCTTCCAAATATTCTCATCACAGGTATGATCCAGCAACCAGCATGCATCCCCAGTTTTAGCATTTCACTGTATTTAGAGCTAAAATTTCCATTCCCAGGATGAAATGATACAAGCAACCATCAGTTCAAGCCATGCATGTAAAATTCGGAGAAATATTTGTCTTGAAGGTTGGCATTCCCTAATATGTGAAGTCTTGAAGTTATATTTTGTGTGGTTTCTTCTATGTCAGTGTACCCACCTTTTATTGTGAAAGATTTCTCAACATTATTAAGAAGTCATGTGGCATGTCTTAAGCAATTTTTTTGTAAACAAGTGGTGAGATCCTTTGTTGTGACTGTGTTGGGAGCATCAGCAGTGCTGTATAATGTGAGTTTTGCATTGACAGTGTGTTGGCAGTACTGAGGAGTCCTTTTTTGTGGCCATGTTTGAGAGTGTTGGTAGGGCTGTTGGGGGGGTTTGTGTTAGCTGTGTGTAAGCAGTGCTGAGAGGTCTGGCTGACTGCAGGTACCCCTGGTGTAGGCAAGTCGACCACCTGTGAGCAACTGGCCGACGCCTCGGGCCTCCAGTGGGTCAACGTTGGCGATGTGGCGGAGCAGAACGACTGCCTGGACGAGTTTGACGAGGAGTACGGCTGTCGCGTGCTCAACGAGGACAAGGTGCGCTCCGCTGTGGTTCGCGCTGCATTCGTGCTCCCTTGTTCATGGCAGCCCTGAAAATGAACAGCAGTGGCAGTCCATAGACACTGGATGATGTGAGCTGTGCATGGTCATTGTAGCAATGGTGTCCTTGTGTGTGCAGTTACTGAATGAGTTAGAGCTGCACGTCGTCATTGTGGCAGTTGTGCTGTTCCGCCTACAGCTGTTGAATCAGTCTGAGCTGTGCATGGTCATTGTGGCAATCATGCCATTTTGTCCACAGCTGCTAGAAGAGTTAGGGCTGAGCATGATCATTGTGGTAATCACACCATTCTGTCCACAACTACAGGATGAGTTAGATCTGTGAATGGTCATTGTTGCAATCATGCCATTCTCTCCACATCTACTCGATGAGTTAGAGCTGCGCATGTTCGGTGTGATGGTTGTGCCATTCTGTCCACAGTTGCTGGATGAGTTAGAGCCGCGCATGGTCGGCGGAGGCAACATCGTCGATTATCACGGCTGCGATTTCTTCCCGGAGCGCTGGTTCGACATTGTGTTCGTTCTCCGCACCGACAATAAGCTGCTCTACGACCGGCTGGCAAAACGGTGAGTGCCGACTCGGACGGTCGGCCGGCCCGAGCAGGGCCGGACCGGAGTGGCCGGGCAAGGCCGGAGTGGCTAGATTGGGTCCAAGTGCTGGGGCCCGACCGGAGTGGTTAGATCGAACTGGAGCGTTGTGGTTTGACCGAAGCGGTGGAGTTGGCTCGGAGTGGTGGTGTCGGACTGGGGTGGATAGGTCAGGATGGAGTGGTGGGGCCTGACAGGAGTGGCTGGTGTCGGAGCGGAGTGGTTCAGCTGGACTTCAGTTAGGTCGGACCGGATTGGTGAAGCGGGACCAGAGTAGTTAAGTCGGCCGGGAGTGGTGAGGTCGGACCGGAGTGGTTGGGTTCGATCAGAGTGGTCACATATGAACAGATTGGTCGGGTCGGACGAGATTGGTCGGCTGGCCTGAGCAGGGCTGGGCCGAGGTGGTCAGGTCGAGCCTAGGGGATTCGGTCGAAAAGGAGTGGCCGGGTCAGAGACTCCCAAGTCGTCTTTTGATTGAGCATTGATCCCTTTGTTCGCAGTTTGTTTGGCCCGAGAATCAGCATTGCTGGTTTGAATTAACTGACATGGGTACGAACTTGATATGATATAATGAACTGGATATAAATATGGATACTACAAGTGTGTTCTCTCGGCTGTTCGCTGGTGAATACATGGTATTGGTAGCCGAGTGTTTGTGTGCGGGGCGCGATGACGGCTGGGTGGTTGGCGGTGCGGTGACCACTACTCCGCTGACCATGTTCCCCTCGGCAGCGGCTACTCGGGCAAGAAGCTGGAAGAGAACATACAGTGCGAGATATTCCAGACCCTTCTGGACGAGGCGCGCGGCGCCTACGCCACCGAGATCGTGCACGAGCTGCCGAGCAACACGCCCGACGAGGTCGAACAGAACGTGGAGCGCATCTGCCAGTGGATCGCTGCCTGGAAACTGAACAGCGGCTCGCCCTCTTAGCCCGGCGTCTGGCGCCGCCCGGGAGGGGAGAGGACCTACAGGCACGCGGTCCCGCGGCCGACCCAGCACCCGGCACCGCTGTCCAGCCGGAGGCGTCAACGTCGAGAGCTGGGGGCAGACGACCACTCCCTTGCCTCCCCCCCCGTTTGGGGCTTGGCGATCGGCGAGACCTTCGTGCGTGCGAGCGGCTCGTGAGCCTGTGCTGTTATGCGTGTCATGACTGATGGCTTTACGGAGACGAGGGTTTGTAATCGGGTGATATTTAACAATATCAAGAGGCGTGATGTTTGAACTCCAGTCGCAGCTGGATGCTCGGAGGCAGTCCATGGAGCGATCGATTCTATTCCGAAATCGCAGGGTCGAGAACCGTTTGATTCTTTACGGTTGACTGGAACGCGCATTGGTCGCGTGGAAACGCCTCGGAAGCAAAACCCGCCACGATACCTGTTCGTCGTGTTTTTTAGTTCACACTCGGCACTGAAAAATGTTAGTTTATTTTTATAAAAGACACGTATAAAGCTGGCTTTCCGTTTGACGGCGTGGCGGCCCTCCACGCGGAATGGCAATAAATATATTTTGTGCGAAGATACTGTTTCCAGAGGCCACATTTGCATTAGCCTACACACAATGTCCTCGTCTCGCCGTAAACATCTCGATCACATGCCCTTGTAGAATGGCTCGAACGCGCGCCGGTTCTGAAGGCAGCGGCGGCATCACCCGTCAACGCTTGGTGGTCAACACTGGTTCACGCTCGACCACCTGCCAACGCTCGGTAGTCAACACTGGTCAACGCTCGACCACCTGCCAACGCTCGGTGGTCAACAACGGTCCACGCTCGACCACCTGCCAACGCTCGGTGGTCAACGGTGGTCCGCCATTGGTCGTTCCTTGCATCTATCAGCACTATGTGGAATCCGTCGCCGCTATTCGTCACAGTCTCCTCTGTCACTGTTCTGCGACAGTCCCTGGCGTCTGTGACGGGTGGCGCAACTGAGCGGCTGGAATGACGCGGCGGGCTGGGCGGCCGGCGGACGCGGTGGGTCGGTCCGTCTCGGTGTCGGCCGCCGCCGGCTGGAGGCACTGGTGAGGGGGCGCGCGGCGGTGACGCGCCCCTTGGTCCCCTCAAGACGTGTCCAGGAGAGGGGCTCTCAGTCTGTGCCCCAGATCACAGCTGTTGGCCGCGGCCAGCCCGCCAGTCGTGACTAGAAGGCACCGCACGCCGCCTACTGACGAGCACCGCCGCGCGCGGCGGACGTCCGGTGACGTCACACGGGCGACGGCCGTCCGGTGACGTCACGTGGACGACGGCCGGGGAGATCAGAGGGTGCCGATTGGTCGAAGTGCCGCCAGGCGCGTCACTCGGCACCCTCGGGCCGTCGCCGCTTGAAGAAGCCGAGCTGAAAATGGAGCGTCACGTTTTAACGTGCCGGGGGGGGGGACGACAGGGACACTGGAGTCTGGCTGGACTGACAGGCCGACGGCAACGACGAGCAACCATGGTTCAAGAAAAGTTCAGGTGCACAACGGTCCAGTTGCAGAGAGAATGTTCAGGCGAGCGAGGAATCAATTCGGAAGAACGTTCATAACTAACAAGAACCTCCTCAGTACATTGGCCGTGCATGCCTCGTTTTTGCACAATCCACGCCTATGCGGTGGCGGCGATGGGTCTAACGTACGCCTTGTCGCCCTGTCGCAACCGATCATTAAGAAAAAAACAAGGAATACAACTGAGGAAAGAATGAAACTCATTGGATGGAAAACCATTCTGAAGAGGCTCAGTTATAGGAAGGCCAAAATGAGTTCCTTTGGCTTTCAACGAGCATGACTCCGTCGTGGGATATTTCAAAACTCGGCGCGCTGGCGAACGCTGACGACTTCTTCTGCTGAACGGAAATGAAGGCTGCGTTGTGACAACCAGCACCCACCTTGTACAGGCCGTACGTGATGGCGGCCAGCAGCAGCAGCGCCCCGAGCACGGTCACCACGATCACCCAGACGGGGAACGGCTGCAGCGAGGAGGGAAGCAGCACCGTGTGCACCTGGTGCAGGTCCGGCCGGTGGCCGGCCGGCTGCAGCGGGTACGGCACCGGCCCGATCTCGGCCAGGCCCACCGTGGAGATGACCAGGCTGTCCCGCGCGCCGACGTACGGCTCTGGGGACGCACCGCGGCCAGGCGTTAGCTCACAGGGCCGCCGCGGCATGGCTGCGACAGACGGCTGTCACAGACGGCTCCGACAGACGGCCGCAGCAGACAGGCGGTCCGAGTGCAAGCGTGGACCCCGACAGGAGTCACCACGCACTCGGGCAAATCATCACCAATCTTAAAACATATCCCCGTGATATCACGGATATCACGGAGAGACCATACGGCAAGCGTGAGTCAGAGCGTGTCTCCTGAGCGGTAGATTAAACTGTGACAATACCAGTCTTATCGCCGATTTGCAACGCCTAAAAACGAGTAGACCTCTCTGAAACAACGGAGAGCAGAAAACATGTCGTACAGCAAGTCACCAGCCAGCAGCATTTTACGTCGAGTGGTTCAAAATATCGCACGAATACAACTAGCTCGCCCTTACCGCAGTTATATACTGGTAGATTCTGGGACGACAAAAACTGTTCTAAAATTGACCTATGATATCCAACTTAAAGGGTCTCCGTATTAAGAGCGCCTCGCACGCCGGCGTCTCACCGAGTTCGTGCAGTTTGACGCGCATGGAGAGCGTGACCACCATGTTGGTCTCCTGGCGCGGGAAGGCCACCGTCGGACACTCGAGCAGCACACAGGAGACGGCCGGCCGGCTGCAGTTGAGCACCGTGGTGGCGTTGCTGCCCAGCTGCGGCTGCTCGCCGGCGGCCAAAAGGCGGCGCTGTTCAGGAGTCAGCCGGCGGTGATGCCGCCACGTGCGCGGCGCCTCCACGTAACTGTCGCCGTCCTGCCGGCAGTGCGGGGGACAGAGGGTCAGTCACGGCCACACGTAACTGTTAAGGTCCTGTTGGCAGCCAGTGCAATAGACGGTCAGTCACAGATCTGCAGTGATTACCTCGGCAGCGAGGTGTGACCCTCTCTACGTTAGTTGTTGTTGAGGGGAAGCAAGCCCGGAGTTCCACTGACCGGCGCCAGATAGTAGCCGGTCTCGATGCTGCAGGCGACGGCGCGGCCGTCCACGGCCGCCTTGGGCCGGTACAGGTCGAGGAAGCGGATCTGCCTGCCGTCAGAGTCCGTCACGTTCACCGGCACCAGGAAGCTGACGTTGACGGCGTCCACCGGCGACGGCAGGTAACGCAGCACCTGGTACCGGTGGCTGATGATGACGTAGTTGGGGTCGTTGCGTTCCGATTCGTCGCGGTCCTCCTGTTTGTCGTAGTAGAGCTCGCCCTGCTCCAGCGCCTGCCTGTGGACGCGGCGACGGTGAGCGTTGCCTGTCACTGCCCTGCGGCATCGTGAGCTCGTCCCGTCGTGCCGCGCGCCACCGGGAGTTCGTCCTGTTCCGCTGTGTGTCGCTGTCAGCTCGCCCTAGCCTGCTACACGTCAGTGCCAGTTATCCCAGTCAAACTGCATACCAGTCTGCAACTCCTATCACAGCCTTCGTACGAGGTACCACCTTCTTACGCGGCCTTGCACATGCCTTCCAATACATTTTCGAAAAAAATTCATCGTGTGTCATATTTTGATAAGCGTGTCTGCACAGGGTTATCTTTCGTGCTGTATCAAATCCCAAACATTCCGATCCGTCAGGATTTGGGAGACCCACTGCGCACCGACATCCCCATCGGCACCCATCACACAGCAGACGGTGCTTTGATGGCTAGCATCGGACACCAAAATCACCCCAACATGGTAAGTCAACACACATTTACAATGAAATGGCGAAATAATTCTCAAAACTTGCAATTCGCACACCTCTGAAAACAAATGACCTCATGGCCTGAGGTTAAATAACACATAATAGTCCGTAGGAGTTCAATTTTCTGCTTGTTTTCAGGTACCAAGGTTAGTCTGTCAACCAATGATGTGCACATGACATGCGTGTCTCTTTTATGCCGATGTAATTTTAGCGGTTCCGAAAGAAAACGGGTCTGCATACTTTTCGGGTATGGCCAGGGGCAGTCTAGCCACGTACGCAGATGCCACGGATCACAGAAGCATCGGAGAAATCGACCACAGGCAACCTTCGTTTACTCTCGATACGGCATTTCTTCAAGAACATTTCCATTGCATACCGAGGCACCGGCAAGCATGTGCATTGTCTCGGCGGCCAGCTTTTACGACGTATGTTCCCGTGAAACCTCTGCACACCGCTCTGCGTCATGATTTTCGAATTCAACGGCTAGAGGTTCTCTGTACATTACTTATTTCCTTTCTGGGTGAAAGACAGCTGTATTTTGTAGACAACCTCGCCATACATAGGCATTCTGTCCTATGGCATTTACCTGTCCTTGTCTTAAGGTGGTTCTGGACTTTAAATGCCTGTATGTCTTATGTACGCTTGTCCGCGCCGTCATATGTATGAATGAATCCGCGCCGTCATATGTCATACTTTAGAATTACGCCATGCCGATTTTTAGTTTGCCGTCACACGTTCTGTTTCCACGTCGCGTGGCCTAAAATCCGGGGGAAATGTCCAGATGACTTTCATATCAGCTGAAGGTTTTCCACCTAATTTTGCAACGGGTTCACGCACACGTCCGATCAGTTCAGTTAAGAGCATAAGCCGATTCCACCGTTGGGTTATTGGGTTTTCAGGCCCACGTGGCGGCTTTTGAAGGTTGTATAGCGCAATCATGCATGTGGCTGCTTTTACAAGACGTAGTATACCTGCCAGCGACTTCTGAACGAAGGTATTGTGTATTTCTTTCATATTTCGTGGATCATATTTGTATTTGATGTGTTGGCATACGTTATGTGGACGTATGCCGATGTGTGGTACATCAGCATGCCATCACTATACCTGTGGGTTACGGAATGCTACGAAATGAAACATGACATAGGTTCCAGGGGCTCAGTCAGAATTTTTTAAACGGGGGAGGCGGAGCTCAGTGTGAACTGACATCATACGAAAACCGCCAGCTGGAAAGGCGATGCGCAATGGTTTTCACAAAAAGCCGGGCCTAGGGGGAGCGGCCCCAGACCCTCCAACCTTTGGCTACGCCGATGGTAGTTCTACATTAAAACAATGTGCGTGGAACATCAATGCTTCATCACAAGTTAGCGGTGATGCCATTGGTTTTAACTTTTAGATGTTTATTTTGCTATCTATAGTGCTTCGCGACCTAGGACAATGCACTTTGACGTAAACGACTGTAAGGTCGCCCATCGTATCGCCCAAAGTCAAATTAGATCCAACACCGCCGACAGCAGCGTTTCCGCCAACAGGCGGGTAGCGTGGTTGCCGGATGGGCGACCCGGATAATTACCCCGGCTTTCGTGTCTGGTTTAGATATCATCAGAACCAAAGACGTACGAAAAAGGGTGAACATGTGTGAAAATTTTACGGAATTGGTGACCACTTTTTCGGGATTTGTTCATTGGGGACACCTACTGATGAAGTCATGCACGTTCTCAGTTTCAGAGGGTCGGAAGATACGGCACAGGCCATTACGGACCGAAAAGGTAACTCTAGGATCAAAGGCACTTCCGGTTGAACCGTCCTTGTTCAGTCTCCAAAGAGGTGGAGAGCAAATGATGGTTCAGTCTCCACAGAGGTGAAGAGCAAATGATGATATCTGTTTGCTGGCGGTTGATTTCCGCTCCAACACTGCCAGCGCCTCCGGCATAAGTACTTTCCGTTTTGTATCACAAGATGCTGGTCCTAGTTCTACTTCTGGTTAGTTCTGATAACATGTTAGTCTACGTCCGTGTTTCGAAATCATGTGTTGTCTTGTAGCTCCTTCGGCGAGAGATTACTGATTCACAAGATTGCAAGATACACAAGGCATGGTGAGACGTCTTCACAAACTTGCAGAAGTGGCTTCAACGAAGTCCATGCTGAGAAGCCTGAAGTCTTCTTCTGCACAAGATAATCTATAAACTACGTTGGTTCGCTGCAGATTGTCATATTTCGCTGTGATGCAGCTTTTCATCATGTGCTAACTGACCCTCCGGTTTCTATAGTAAATGGCGACTTGAGGGGTTTGATCTTTGATGGTGCATTTCACGGCACTCAACATGACTTCCTTGATTTCTCTTCTCAAGATGATTTTCTTGATTTCCCTCTCGTTTTCTTTTTAAGCTGGTTGCATCTAATTATAGTCAAGACTCTTGGTGGTTGGGGTTTCATCGCCGTTGCAGCAACAAAGAATGTCTAACCTCTAAAGAAACCAACGCGTTGGTTTGGTGGCAGTTTGATCCACTGCGCACAGATTTTTCCATCCACACTGTTTGTTGACATACCCGTTGTTTACCAAAACTAGCCGAACTCGTTTCAGTTCCTGGTCAATCAGGGTCGAGTCCAAGCAGGTGCGGAAAACTCCTGACAAAGAACCTGAATTTTCTGTCTTGCACCCGTTCGACATTCCCTTTCGGCACTCAGGCATCTTCCACACGTTTTCTACATATTCTTGCGACGGAGACAACGTTGTTTGTGTCACTGTTTATGGTTAAAGACATCTTCATTGCTAGAGTTGAAAATATTAGATCGGAAGCCACTGCTTAAAAAATACCATCATCAGATACTCTTCACCTCTTTGGAGACTCAACGCGAACCATTCGACCGAAAGCGCCTTAAATGTTTCTCACTCTTTACTTTTTGTCAGGTCTCACCATTTATTTGTAATGGCAAACTGGACTAACCGCCTCTGTTTCCCCTCGCGATGGATTAAGGAACTCGAAACGCTGATGACAGATACAACTCCAACATTGCTGAACTTATCTTTGACTCGCCATAAATTTAATGCACACTATATGAAACAATGAGCAAAACAGCATTATTAAATGCGAGAAAATCGCTATGCGGATATGTCTTGGTATTTAACCGTTTAGTAGTTGTTATGCATATTAAAGAAAAAAACCGCCTGACCTGAAACTGCTAACGCTAATGAAAAACTCTGAAATTACGCCACGGCATCTTTTTAGTTATGATACGGTGCAAATCAATGATACATTTTAAATGTCATATTTTGCGAAATGTTTGATGCATTTGAACTGCGTGATGCCAGTGGACACTTCAGTGACAGATAATTTATATCAAAGTTTTTGTTTCGTTCCATCTTATATACATCTATACAATGATTATGCGCAATTGCAAGAAACAGTACAATACATGGACAATGCCTGTCACACTGTAGTGGGTGAATCATGCACCGAAGATTATTCTGCACGGCAACTACCACACTCATTTAAGAGATCACTGTGTTGAGACGCGGTCCATATGTGTTGGATGGCTCCAGTTATGAAAAACGGCCATTGGCCTAAGTCGAGACGATGGTAAAATTAGCGGGGCAATAGAAAAAGCATGCTCTCAACGCAGTTCAGCAACACCTGAGCTAGCAGACAGGTATGCTAAAATTAATAAATAAGAGCAAGCATAACTATACAAACTATGTTACCTAACAGGGGTGTCAATTTGTGCAAGTAAACGGGGGTGCCGAGCCGAGGGCCCGAAAATCTAGAATTTCCTTAAACGTGAGATCCTGAACGGATTGAGCCCACTATATTTTGGCCGACGGCAACTTTTATTTTTATTTTTTTTGGCTATCATTTTCCAAACAACAAACTGCATTCCCCTTGTTAAAAGTAGCAGAAAATATTAGGGGAAGAGACCCAAATCACTTTTGGACGGTTCTGTCGCATGGGGGACATGGCCCCCGCAAAAGAATACAAATCGACATCCCTGCTAACCGAGATGGACTATATTAAGGCGCTTTGCGTTAAACACTCTTGGCATGTCACAAGAGAAGCTGCAATGAACTGAACCAAGAGTTTCATGTTGCCACGTGGCGTAACACAGTCCCCACATGGCGCAAGATGCATCTGAAGGACAACGCGTCTTCATAACCGGAACACGCCCTCACCCCGTCACCGAACGCCGGCTCGGGTGCCCGCTCGGCGTGCAGGCCTCGCCTCCGGTCCGGCCGCCCCAGTCTCTGGTACTGACAGCCCCATCTTCGTCCCACCGGTCCCGTCTCCGTCCCACAAGGCCCACTCGTTCCGTCTCCCTCCCAGCAGCTTCGCCTCCGTTCCACCAGTCCCGTCTCCGTTCCATCGATCCCGTGTCGGTCTCACTAGTCCCGTCTCTCTCCCGCCAGTCCCGATCCGTCCCTCCAGCCTTGTCTCCGTCCCACCAGTCCCGTCTCTGTCCCCACCAGTCCCGTCTCCTTCCCACCAATCCCATCTCCGTCTCACCAGTCCTGTCACCGCCTCACCACTCTCGTCTCCGTCCTCACCAGCCCGTTTTCGTCCCCAGCAGTCCCGTCTCCCCAGCAGTCCGTTTCCGGGCCGGCCTCCGTCCGTACTGACCCCGTGACGGCGATGTCGGCCTCGGTGCGCAGTCGGAGGGTGAAGTTGCGCACGTTGTCGGCGGGAGCCACCTCCTGCCCGGCCGAGCTGACGTTCAGCGCCACCGTCAGGCTCTCGGTGCCCGGCGCCAGCTCGGCCACGTCCAGCGCCAGCCGCAGCCGGCCGTCGGCGCCCGGTGGGAACGGGTGCGGCCGCACGCGGCACGTGAGCACCACGTGGCCGGCGGTGACGCGCTCCGAGCATAGCTGCGGCACGCGCACCAGCCGCACGGGCTGCGGCAGCGTCACCTACGGAGAGAAGAAGCGGAGGGTAGCGTGGGCAGCTATTTCCCTGACTTAACCAGTCCGACTCAACGTCCGCGCGAGGTCTTCGAAGACCACCAACCTAGTCAGATCGACACGTGCTGTTGTGTGAAAAAAAGTTCACGAGGGCTCCGTCTCCTTCGAGAATGTGCTACCCTCAATGGACCCGTTAGCGGGACTTGGCCTTCGCGGCGCAATAGTTTCCGCTCACTCGTGGCCTCGAACAGCAACGGCCTTAGTTGCACGGAGTCCTTTCGCAACATTACAATCTTAGTGCGAACGGCTTAGTTTGCAGAACAACGAGGAGGGCGTTGAAACGAAAAAAAAAACAGCGCGTAGATCGGCGAACAGATAATGCACAAGACACCGGCTTCGACATGGGATAATCCAGGACGGTCTACCAGGGCAGTCGAGTAGACCGCCAAAAAGTGTTCGGTGGATCATCACCTTTTATACAGGGCATCCTTCCGCGCAAACGAGCTCATGCGTCATCGTTCCGGTGACTTTGGTAACGAAGCAAAAAAGACAGATTACGGGGTGGCCGATCATAGGCTTGGTGTCACGTACGGGGTCCTTACTGGCCCTCTGGTTTGGTGCGGGGAAAATATTCCACAGTGGGATGGTTCGGCGGCGGGGTCAAGTATGCACAGCAAGCTCTACTCTGCACAGACCCTTGTACCAGCGACGTCCATTTCAAACGTGGTATTTACGTATGCAAAGACACTAGTTACGTCCACGTGTGGAAGAATCAGGGGGAAAGCTCGTGGCAAATTACTGAAAACAAAAAATACCATGGAATTTCATGAATCTGTGCCTGAGAAGCACGGACTTAAGACGATTAACACGCCAGATCAGCTGGCCGGATTGGCTCATTCAGCGTGACCAGTCACCCTGGTTTTTTTCATGCCACCAGCACGTGTAACGTGCCCAGTTGGACGTTCGCTCAGACGACAAGCGACGACAAGTTCCGGTAGACGTTGCACGCCTGTGCAAGCGGCGACTGGACCGGTCAGGCGCGCGCCGGCCCGCACCGCTAATCCTCCGCCGGCCGACAGACTCGCCCTCCATTGCAACACCCGCCCGCCGAGCGGCCGGGCGTCATGTCCGCCGGTGACGGCAGCGACCGACGCCTGCGTAGCAGACGGCGGCCTGAAAGGTGGCCCGAGTAGGAGACAGTGGTATGAGAGGTGGCCTGAGTAGCAGACGGTGGTCTGAGAGGTGGCCTGAGTAGCAGACGGTGGTCTGAGAGAAGGCCCGAGTAGCAGACAGTGGTCTGAGAGGAAGCCTGAGTAGCAGACGGTGGTCTGAGAGGTGGCCTGAGTAGCAGACGGCGGTCTGAGAGGCGCCTGAGTAGTAACGGTGGCCTGGGACGTAGCCTGATAGGTGGCCTGAGACGCAACCTGCGAGGCGACCTGAGCGGCAGCCGATGACAGGACCTGGCTGCTTTAGTACCTGGCTGCCGGTCGCTGCGTCTGGCCAACCGGCCGGGGGGAGCCTCAGCCGCTGGTCGCCGCCCGACACCAGCCCTCCCCCGGTAGCGTTGCCTCAGACGGGTCCAAAGCCCGCTGCACTGGGCGAAGGTGTCGTCATCGATGGACTTTTTCGGTCCAGCGATGAATGGCAAGGCATAAATTACGGATTATTGCATTCGCTGTCACGGCCACGCACTGCAACACGGTCCGACCAGGGACCTGCCTCCGACACGACACGCCCTCCGACCACGCGAGCGTCATCTCGTCACACTCGTGAGGCACGTCCCTGACCAGGGGACCTGCTGAGGACCCTACTGCCGCCCCTGCCGAACAGGCTCTGACCAGGGGCAGCTCCCGTCTCGGCGATCTCGGAGCCGCCTCACCTGCACGCTAGGCAGCGAGGCCGGCTCCCCGGCGTTGGTGATGTTCACGTCCAGCTGGAGGGTGGGCGAGGCGCCGATCACGAACTCGCCGCCGTCGAGGCCGGCCACGGCGGCGCTGACGCTCAGGTCCGACTGGCAGACGGCCTTGCAGCCGATCGAGAACGGCACGCTAGCGGTGACCTGGTTCTGGCCCGGCGAGCGCCGGTTCACCACCGGGCACGTGGCGCAGAACTCCGTCAGGTCGCCGGAGATCAGCGGAGAGACTGTCAAACGGAAGACGCCAGTTATTACCGACGGTATGTTACACGGCCGGACGACAGTGTGGAGCACAGTACCACTAGTTACCACCGACAGCCGGCCACACGGCCAGACGAGGCGGCGGATGAGAAAACATCAGAGAAATAGCACGGCCAGCAGAAACTGCAGGGCACAACACCGCCAGCTATCACTGACAACAGGTATCACAGCCACAAAGACACATCCGGAGGGAGGGGGGGGAGGCGTGGGCCCAGGCCTGGACGCCTCCTGAGAGAACAGAAATTGATGACAAGATACTGAGGAGAAAATCGCGGGAGGCGAGACCGTCTGATAAACATTCATGCATGCTTCACTAACGGACCTCCATAAGAAAATTCACTGGTACCTGGACGCACATTTGCACATGATAACGAAACAGGCCGTAGGACTGGTCTCTTTTCAGCCAGCAGAGGGAAAATCAAACTGAGCCGTCCCACCCGATCGCAGCACTCTGTTGCCGAATAACTCCGCAACCACTGAGCAACGAATCATGACATTCTCAACAGAAGATGACACAGCCATAGACGGCAAACAATGCCACGGGCGCGTACGTTTACATTTACAGCTCTTAGGGTGCAAAATAATGAAACAAACCAATAAATACTAACTGGTCATAATTACAGGGACTACAGAATCAGAACAGAGCTGACCTGATTTCTTAAGTGCCGACAATTTCATTTTTTTGTGCATTGTATGCATTATGTAGTCTCGCTTTTTGCACTGTAACAGCTCCGTTACATCGTAACAGCTCCAGATAACAGCTCCGTTACCATCACAATCATAACAGCTCCGTTGCAGTGCAAAAAGCGAAACCACACCTCAAGCACTGACCAAACGGCAAATGGATATAACACGCCCACGCGACAAAAAACTTGCCATAAAGCATACCAGTTGCTACAAAGATGTTTGTTTTCCCTGGGGGAGGGGCAAAGAAACGACCGCCAAACCTTCCCCCTCCCCCAATAAAGGAAGACTGTCCGGATTTCGGCCACTTTATTCCGATGTCTGGCCCTATTTTTAACCATAAAAAAATCCTGGGCCCAAAAGCAGCGGCGGAGGGTGGGGAGGGAACCAGCGCTTTCACCCTTGATCCTTTGATCCATGAACATAGGGGAGGGGTGGGCATTTGTCATGGGGATGCAACAGAACCCAACAATGGCAGTCTCGGCCACCGTCTGCCCGGTCCAGTGTTCGGCGCCGGCCGAAACTTTGAAGTTCAATAACTTCAGTCGACTTAGCAAACAATCGACTTAGCCAAACAATGGCGAGGAACTGTCCCCCACCCAAAAAAATGAAAGTGAAAAGTAAAAGGTTCCTATATGCCCGTAATGTCCGTCTCTCAGCCATCCTGTGCACTTTTTCGCCCTGCTCGAGCTCCAGTCGCAGCGTTCTCTGTTTCACTCGTCACGAGCGGCACAACACAGCCGGCAAATCCAGACGACACACAGACCGACAAAGCCGCACAGTCTCCAAAGCAGGCATATTCTTCGTCAAACCTACCACTGCGACTGTATGCGCCTGACAGTTGATGAGGGACAGGCCATAAGTCAAACAGAAACCCCGTATCCATGACACTAGAAAATCCGGATTTCCTTTCAGATCTCGATTTCAGAGGTCATAGAAACACCTCTGTTAGCAAGCTGGATTAGATTTGCGGATCCGGACTGGAAAAGAAGATTTCGCGAGGAAATCCGGATTACCTGTGAATTGGCAGTATATGGCAGGATTATGCGCCACATTGGCTTTGGTGGTCTGCGAAGGGGGGAGGGGGCTAGCGCCGAAATCAATTTCTTGTCTTTTGGCAGCTTGTTGACAAAAAAAAACGATAAACTGGCACTAGAACGTTCTCAAATCTCACACAACACCAGTCCCTTACAGCAAACTCAGTCCATTCGGTAATCCACAACGGAATAGATTCCCGTACGCTCTGCAGGGAAATGTCACAAGCGCCGCAGGTAAACCGAGATTTCCAGAAGTAATCCGGACTCTGAAATCTCGAATGTAATCCCGATTTGCTGTGTATGGTCATGGAAACGCCAGATGAAATCCCGATTTCCCTTCCGAGGGAAATCCGACTGTCAGTCCTGTCCAATCCTGTCACGGAAACGGGATCAGAGAGGGTACGGACGGAGGATATTGCTCATGTGCTCTTGGGAATAATGACAACACAGCAAAACTTACAGGGGTATGGGGACGCATCGGCTTCATCGACTTCATATAGTCCTCGTCAGCACATTTGGTATGCTGAACTTTAATGCTGACGAAGACTGTGTCACGCCGAAACGTCCCAATACATCTCCGTAAGTGATATTTAATTGTATTGCCACTATTGCCAAAAACAGTCATCATCAGCCACGGATACAGCTCATGTTTGTTTCCTTTATAAAACTTCCGTTGTCTGGGCATACACCACACTATCTCTACATTTTAATACCAGTAACTGTGCGATACATGAAAGATTCCATCGTCTGCGTTCCTCTCCCTTAGGTAACAGCTCACAAACGTGACAAGTGTATGAGGCCATGCCAGCCTCGTTACAACGGGCCCGCGTTATGTACCGATGGCATGGCCCAAATTCAACACCGGCCGAAATTCGAATCGGTTCCTTTATCTCCTGCACACAGACCTGGGCATTTGATGCCAAACTATGTAAACAACACATTCAGTGTCAGCCTTTTGTCTGGGTACATAAAGTGATGCAGGACATCGCATATCAATGAGTGATACTGTTTTGTTTTACATCCAGATAACGCCAGACATACGTACACGGTGCTTTTACGAGCGAGACCGAAGGCCGAGTGAGTCTCACTTCATCTGGCAGAAAACATCAAACTGAGCAGCCCGGGTCCGGCGGCCCCGCCATAACGCCAGTCTCGTGCTCGGTGTGATACCGGGTCCGGGTCCAAAGCTGGATCGAAGTTTCAACGCATCTCTTTTCGTGCAATGCCCATACACGTGACGCCCAACTCTGCAAAAGTCGGAATGCATCGCCGTCTCGCACTGAGGCAGAGTCCACGGTTCCACTGCCATCACACCCGTTACCACACACGACGGCGTCAGTTTCCACGGCGATTGAGAAACACAGCTTGTCGCCTCTAACTAATCTCGCCAAAGCTTCAATACGATTTTTTGTCATTTTCCCACACATTGTTCGACGTATTGGCGGTTCGCCTCGGCTTTAAACGGGACAAATTTCCAGTCGCAGGAGAGACAACTGTCACGCCGAGGTCAACATTGTCGCCGTTTGGTCGCTACGCCAGCGCCGAGGTCGACGACCGGACACTCCTGCTCATGTTACACCTTGTAAGCCACCTCAGCTTTCCGAGATAATCATCACCCAGTGGGTGGACTTTGCCGAGCCGGGACTCGAAGCCACGACAGCGATACTGGTGATCTGTGTTATCTTTCCGTACCGGCAGCCTTTCACAAAATGCTGGTGGCAGGTACAACAGACAAACGTAGGTGCCCAATTTTACTCTCGGAAGAGCTGGCACACATCACATCTTTCTAATTTCATCTGAATGCTTAATGTGAGGCACGAAGAGAAACTGTTTCTTTTTTAGGCAGCGGCGAGTTCAGGGTTTCAAGTGAGGGGAAAACTACTCAAATTATACGATTCTTCTTTATTCTGCAGTTATCGGGCGAACACACTCATACACTTGCCAAAACTGCACCGCACAGCGGGAGGAAAAGTGTTCCTTCAAGCAAAAACTGAAGAATGTGACGCGTCTGCTCCCGATGTCGGTGGTGGGATCGCTACCGGCCGTGACCGTGGGATACGACAATCAGCACCTTCCTGACTCGGTCCTCATTTTGGAAACTGAATTTGGAGTTGAGAATTCGAACATTCGGAACGGTACATTCGAATCTTCGGATCGAATGTTCAGATCTTCTAAAGTTGGGGTCATTTCATCCAAAAACGTACGATCGGAACAACATGTTAAAATCAAAATGATTCACAACGGCATAAACAAGTTATTGAACTTCAAAGTTTCGGCCGGCGGCGAACACCGGACCGGGCAGACGGTGGCCGAGCGCTGCCGAGGAGGCGGCGGGGCAGAAGGCGTTCTGATTAGCAGTCAAGTCCCTGTGCCATCCGAGTGCAAACCATCAGTCCCTATGGTGACAGTGCTTTGGATTTCGGAAAATCAGAATGAGAGTAACGAATCAAATCAAATCAGTCGGATATGGAAGGACAACAGTCCTAAAATTGGTAGAATTCTTCCCTCTTCCTCTACGCCGCTGCGTCTATAGCCAATATTAGGAGCAAGACCAGATTACATTCGGTCTTTGGTACTGTTCATTACCATGGTAGTGAGTTACGTTAATGACTCACATTTAGAGGTTCACTGGAAGGGGACCGTGTCCTTCATGTCAGCAAAACCATCATTGCAATGTCATGCCGTTTATGTGACATTGTGTTGCCGGGTATAAAGATAGATTCTACGCAGCAATCTCTGTTGAAGTCGGGCTCTGATTCTGTAGCACCCAAATAAAACGCTGGATTCAAATATATAACCGCCCCCCCCGAAATGGATGCATTATATTCACGATTGGATTAATATTAATCGCAAATGATACCCAAACTGCTCTTCAAATTCATATTGCCCTTCCTGAAGTCAAGATCCATGTGCGCTCATAACTACAACTATTGTCAAGAAAGCCAGTTTGGAATAATATCTTCCCTGTCCGCCTCGAACGCAATTATCTGCTGCCACTATCTATTTCCGCTGTATGTTTTTTATGCAGAAGATTTTCAGTATGGGAAATCAGCATGGGCGCAAAGTCTCATTGCGCACAAATGCTTCATCATCCATTGAGAGGCTGACTTCCTATATTAGTCTAAATAAACAGCAACAGAAGTAAAGACATTAAGAAAAAAAACGGGCGGAAAATTCTGACGATGTCCATCTTCATGCACCGACTAATTTCGGCCCGGCGTTTCTGCCAGTCGTGGCCAGACATGGAATAAGCGTTAGATTACCCATGGGACTAAGCACTGTCCCATGGAATCTGAAGCACAGATCAGTGCCACAGCGAGGAGGGGCGCCACATGCAGTGGCGGATCCAGAGGGGGCCACGGGGCCATGCCCTTATCCCGCCTGGAGCTCCGAAGAGGCCAATAACCGGCCGCGCAGAAGCAGGTTTTTTACGCAAAATGCAAAACAATGGACATTTGCTGGCCTACATACCACCAGGAAGGGCTCCAAGCAAAGATGAAGGGCCCATAAGCAGAAAAAAACTCTTGATTCATCGGGAGGGTCGTGGTTGGAGAAGTTTAAGGGCTCACTACGCTATCCAAAGGACCTACGCTATTGCCGGGGGGGGGGGGGCCTTTACGTCAACCTGCCGAGGCATTGTCGATCGTTCAGGGACCTTTCACATTGGTCTTGGGTTCTTCGTATTTGCTCGGAAAGCTCTACGCTATTGCCGGAAACCCTATGTGTTAGGCTGCCTGGCACTCTCGATCGTTCAGAGGCCCTTCACAATGGTTTTGGGTTTTTCCGATTTGGTCGGAGGGTCGTATGCTGTTGTCAGAGGCCCTATATGTTAACCTGTCCGGGCAATGTCGATCGATCAGGGGCCCTCTGCATTGGTCTAAAGCTCATCCCACCTACTCCCATCTGCGGAGAGCCTTACGCTCTTGTCAGGGGGCTGTCGGTTAACCCGCCCGGGCATTCTTGACCAGAAAGGCGCCCGCAACATTTATCATAGGTACTTTCTATTTGCTCGGGGGACCCTTCGCTGTTGCCGGGGACCTATATGTTCATCTGCTAAGGCACTCCGATCGCTCAGGGGCCCTTCACATTGGTCTTGGGTTCCGCCTGTTGGCTCGGAGGGCCCTACGTGCTAACCTGCCGGGGCACACCCGATCGTTCAGGGGCCCACCACATTGGTCTTGGGTTCTGCCTGTTGGCTCGGAGGGCCCTATGTGCTAACCTGCCGGGGCACGCCCGATCGTTCAGGGGTCCACCACATTGGTCTTGGGTTCTTCTCGCTGGCTCGGAGGGCCCTACGCTGTTGACAGGAGGGAGGAGGCCCTCTGTGTTGACCTGCCGCGGCACCCAATCAGACAAATTTTCACGTCTGGATGCTTTAGACAGTTTTACGCGGCGGTGCAGCGGAGCGGCATATTTAATTCCCCTCGGTTCTTCAGTCTGTGACATCCATATACTTATGCATGGCTGGAGTCACATTCTTAACACAGCTGGAATGTAAGCAAACTGTACTCCTTCGTTGTTATCAAAACATGTAGTATAAAATTTGCTTATTCCCACCGTAACGACACAGAAATGAAACATTTTTACACATCCCAGAGAAATGAAACTATGTTTCATGGCCAGAAAATGTATCGCATCAGAACCCAGGACTTTTAAAATTTCATTAGCATCGCCGCTTTGGTGTAGCACCAGCAACATTTCAATATTCGCGCCATGCGATAACACTTGAGTCGTTACTATCGCTTTGAGCTGTAAGGCCAAAGACCTAGAAAATGCGACCTTTTCTTGTGGTTTTGCCGCCCATGGCGATAGCTTGTCATTGAGATGAACTATCGTGCCTGACTTTGATGGTATTTAGCAGTGAACTTTTAATTCAGTTTGCCATATGTTTTCTGGAATATTTAGCTTCAAATTGGCAGGATTCACCAGTCTCCTGCGAAACTGAACGCGTTTACGTATGCACCTTCATGTCTAGCCCAGGACTGCGCCAAGGAAGGTAGTTTCCCGTGTTAAAAAAATCAGCATCTGAAAATCAGTGACCGAGATCCGAGGACTTTTTTATCAGGAGGGGTGATCAAATGCCAGGAGGCACAACAATGACGCGTGCCCCCCCCCCCAACGAAACCTTGGATCCGTCTCTGGCCACGTCTCGGTGGCACGGCCACGAATTGTCGTAGAGAGAGACTGCAGAGAAATTACAAAACGCCAGCCAATGCCCCACTAAATTCTCCGCATGATCTGGGCCAGATATATCTTCAGCTTCTGCGACGAAATGCAAAAGAATATTCGAAAAATGAAGGAGTATCTTGACATCAAGATCCGAATACTCGCCGAAATCGAATATTCGATCAAATATTCGAGTCATCCGAATCCGAATTCTCAGCTCTAGCAATGAAAGTAGGTGTCCTTGTCTCCAATTGCTCCGGCGAATGTGTCGTAAGGTGAGAAAGTGGCGGAACATGTCTATCAATCCACCGGCACGGTGGCATTCTTGAAAACGCACAGTAAATTACAGGACGACAGGCCCGGAGCCACCCGAGCCGAACCAAGGCATGTTGGATGACCCCACCCGTGCTACCCTGTCACAAATCGAGCACATGAATTTGCAGCTTCTGAATCAGGGGCATGGGCGCACCAGATATCCAGCCATACACCAAAATACGGTATACGATGTACGAAATCGCTTAGTCGGGAACAAGCAATGCCAATACGTCCTTCAGCGAACAGCGTCTGACATGGTTAAGTCCATCCACAGTCCAGTGCATTCAGCCAGGGCACGTGTATTCAGCAGACAAACCAAGCGTAACGCTGGCGAAATGAGGATGGTGATGAAAAGCTGAAACTCGGAATTCGGATGACTTGAAGATTTCACTGCGTTCGTTCCTGCGTCATGAAGAAGATCAAGCCACCGCAATGGTTTGCAATCAAGGCATCAGAAAACTCACATTCCAGAGCGAAACTGCGCACGGACGGTTTCGTTTTGACGACGAACAACGCACAACCGGATCAGCCTCTAGAGGACCCCACCTACCCCGGACAGTGTGTCAGGACGGCATAGTAATCCGGAGCTCAGAGGCGGAGTTACCAGACGCCAGTCTGGACGATGTCATCACGCGCAGCTCGTGCCGCCCCTGTTGCGTCGAGGACCTGCTCCCTGCACCACTTCGCACCCGATTATCCGCGCCTCAGACTCGTATAAAAGCACGCCCGGTCGCCGACTCGTCACTACACCTGCTTCAGCCAGCCAGGCATACCTCACACACGGAGCACCGGCAGCAACCAGACATGAAGCCGGTGAGTTCTTGGCTAATGATAAACAAAATACACCGGCAGTGCAGCAAGAGACGAGACGGCTAAATGTCGAAACCGCATGTTAAAACTTCTTTTTTGTTACCATGCTAGTTGAAAGGAAGTACATAACTTCATTTATGTTAAACACCATGACTTTTTGACCTTAATAAAGCCTCCACGTGAATACATGTATTTCTGTATGCTTGATAATCAACGCTGTGGCTGCATTTCAGATTGTGTTTGCCGTCGTTCTGGCCGTGGCCGCCGCCGCCCCGCAACAGTTTATCAAGCCCGAGGTGCGCATCCTCAGCCAGCGGTTCGAACAGGACCCGGACGGCAACTACGAGTACAGCTACGAACAGGACAACGGACAGTCCGTCAACGAGGTGGGCCGCGTCTTGCGCGGTCCGGAGCCCAACACCGGCAGTCTCAGCCAGCAGGGCAGCTTCCAGTACATCGGTGACGACGGCAACACCTACCAGGTGTCGTACGTGGCCGATGAGGGCGGCTTTCAGCCGCAGGCCTCCCATCTGCCGGTGGCTCCTGCTCAGATCCCCGAGTACGAGCAGCTGAGGATCGACTACCCACAACTGTTCTGGGCCGAGGGACAGCTGCTGCAGTAAAGCAGCACCACTGATGACATCTACACACCCGCTTACCTGTCTTTGATGTCAATTCTGTGTTGAGCCTGCCACCATTTGCCAATGAATGCCAGCGTTGAATACATGCGGTTTTATCTAGTCGTGCGCTATAGCCAGAAGACAAAATCAAAATGGTACGCATGCAAGGAATGGAAAACATTCCGTCATCTTGACCCTATAAGGCCCTCGATCTCGATGCCGCCAACAAGCTGGCTCGTTGTCACTGACGATAACAAAATATGCGCTGATAAGCTGAGGGCATTTCCGTCCGATATTGTATGACTCGTCCAACGGAGCCAGATGGCACATGAGCTATGGTCCTTCGGGCCAGAGGGCCCGGCCCCGCAAGACGGCGTATGGCTGTTCATCGGCTGCACCCGACAAGGTCAGAAAGGTCAAGGAGCCACGTGTACAGGGTCACATGTGGTCACACGGTCAGGAAGACACGCTCCGGCCGTGGTCAGTAGGATAATGATGCAGGATTTGACGAGCATACTTGCCAATCAAGTCAGCGATTCGATGCGTCGCGTGACGACCAAAAACAACAGCATGCCCCAAAGGTCTGGTCCAGACGCAAACGTAAATGAAGCGGGCCGCGCGGCACACGAGGTAAGTTGGCGCACCAGAAGAAATTTGTAGCAACTCGTCCGTGGAGAGAACTGGACTGAGCCGTATATCAAGATGTTACGCCCTACTATCATTGCCTTCATGTATATATATATATATATATATATATATATATATATATATATATATATATATATATATATATATATATATATATATAATATATATATATATATATATATATATATATATATATATATATATTCAGCATGGATTCCGATCCCAACGATACGCACCTCAATGACGTCGAGAACGTTTCTACAGAATTGAAGGGTATACAAAATACGACCTTCCAGGCGCCTCGGCGCTCGCCATTTCTCCCGCAGGCCACTTGGCAAATGTCCTATCGCGGGAGACAGTGGCTATCACGTGATCATGTCGCTGGTGTCGGCACGTAAAACGTTCGCCTCAAAACTATTCCGTCAGCCTGGAATTGCACTATCGGGTGTCGGCTCCGTGTAACAAGCGCTGCTTCCCGCCAGCTCAGCCATCATGCCAAGCTGCATCCTAGAGACGGAAAGCCAGACTACATAGTGGTTAAACGCCTCGTCGCGTCAGGTAAAATTAGACCTGACGAAGATATTTGTGATGAAAAATGCCGGGCCAGAGCCAAAAACTATGTTCGTAGTTGTAATAAAACACAAATAAAACAAAACTACAACTCGGGGTCTTAAAAATGAGCGGCTACTTTTGACCGAGGACATCGCACATAGCATACAGCCATTTGAAGTCAAGGCGGGCCAAATGATCATTGGTTAGTTATTACCTGAATGATCTATCTCGGGCCACTGAATCAGATAAAAAATATTCCGTTAACTTTTTAGAAAGCCTGAAAGGCAGGCCCTTGCCCTCCCATGATCCACAATTATCCAATCACGGATAAATGTCAGCAGACAGGCAAAAACATCAGAAAATTGACCTCAGGTGAACCTGTTCAGTTCACCAAAATTGTACGGCATCGTTTTCAGAAAACGAGATGATGCACAAACGTTCACTTCACGTTCCAGTGGGAAAGGCTGGCATCGTCTGTCATGCGTGTGCGAAAGGCTAAAACACGAGGGTCGTGCCGCTTTCCGCTTTCTTGACACGCAAGAACTACGCGTCGCACTGCATAGGAACAACTGTCATCAGTTCTGCCACTGCCCTGCTTCACTCATTTTCGTCTTAAATGCTGCCAGGGCCTTGATTCACCCATGTCCAAAATCCTATCAGTTTTCCAGCACCGTTGGCTGAAGATGCCGGCTAGTTTCGAGGTCGCGACTAATGCCCAGACTGGTGACGCCGGTTACTCGGTATGTGTCGTCACTGCTGGGTTTCGGGTCCAATTCCCGTCAGTGGCGTAACACTACGGGCGCAAGGCGATACTGGGCGTGCAAGATCGGGGACCTCTGGTCTGATAATGGCGGAATGTCGTCTCAAATAACTCAATAGCCTGACAAATGCTTGGCTGAATGCATTTCATCAATGTCCACTCCAAGTCCAAGTTTATTCTGAAAACGTTCCAAATGCATCCGCCTGTTCCGCCCATCAGTAGACACGGCGGAGCAGTTGCAGGTGTGCGCAGTTCACTCCCTAGTGCAAACGGCTCCACGTGCCCAATTAGCACAAACACTGGCAACAAATAATTTGGTGGTTGACCAAATGGATATCACCTTTTTCAGTTGTAATCATTGTCCAGTATGGTGGAAGAGAAATGAGGGTGTGCTAATAAAAAAACTCTTAATTTATACGATGCATCTAAATCCCTGCAGCCAGGAAAACATTGGAAAACATCCATATACTATTTCAACTCGCCTACTACCACAGAACTGCACTTTTAAAGACATGCATTTTTGTCCTCAAAATCCTCGTTCGCAACTACTTGTTTTCTTTTAAGGCATAGCCTCGTTTTGCCCACATCATCTCAAGTTGTTCTGACGCTAATGAATTAAACATCGCACCAAACATGCCATCCTTACAGAAACGCAGCCACCTTCGTCAGCAGAAGTCGTATGTCAGTTCCGAAGAAAAATATGGGATTAAATACCAATGAACTGTTATCACTCCCTCACAAAACCGTCTCCAATATCCCGCACGACGTAATCAAGTTTTCACCGCGTTTCTTTCCATGCAATATCATACGAATAAGGTTTTTCCGTACAAGTGGAGGAGACATGCATCCCGTCTGGTGCAACTCATGCCAGACGTTGTCATCTTTCTGCACCGTTAAACTGAATGTGTCTTGGGACGCCACGGACACCGGAATGGCGAAGACTTACACCCACCAGCTTTCTGGTGTCGCTGTTACATTACATGTGGGATAATGCAGCCCTTCTTGTTTCCAGTCTCAGATTTACGTGCAGTGTGCAACGACCAGGTGCTGCTAATTCTCGGACCGCATCGTCACCGACACTTACGACACTCGTGCTTCTCCAGTATGTGACAAGAACTCCACTGTCTTTACTCAGGTAGATTTCACCGGCAGATACCGAGACGAGAAGACTGGATTGAACAATACTTGATACATAATATACGGGCTTGTACGTAGATTCGGGTATAATGCATCAAGAAACATAGAAAATGATCTGGACAGCATCACCAGCTTCACAGTAGCATATTTCGGACCAAGTTTTACATCAAATATCGACCAAGATTCCTATCGATGAAAGCGACAGCAATCGGGCAGTCAACGAACATCGTTTGCCACATCAGAGGACGAAACAGGGCTTAAATGAACAATGGTGATCGGAACTAGCTCTTCACGTATGCCAAAGTAGCAAAAACGCCAGTGGCGTCTTCAGGAACGCACAAAGGGAAAACGCCCGATTTCCGTCATCTAGTATGCAATGCTTAAATTTACTTTGGGACGCCTTTTCTGTGCTTAATTCGTCTCGACGCCGGTTTGGAAGCAATACATGGCGGCTCCTGGAAGTTGTCGGTGAAGTTAGAGAATGGAACATGAGGGAGGGACCAAATCTAAAAACTCTTGGGATCCGGTTTTACCTTAATGGCGTCCAATTTCGCTGTCCTTGCCAAATACTACAATATTTACACTCGGATAAAAGCATCAGTGGCGGGTCAAGGAAATCAAAACGGGGGGGGGGTGACTTTTATAAACCACCTTGACAGTGAGTTATCATAAATGTCATGCAGGTATCAAAATAATGGTACTGCCAACCATTCGCTTACAGCACTGATATCCAAAGGAGCGAACACACATGAAACGACCACAATATGGTCTGACACGCCTCCAGGAAACATTTCCTGGACTCGCTCCTTGTCCACGTAGGGCACTCATCTTGATGCAGTGTGTTAAAAGGGTACATCAGAAAATTCATTACATTTTAGGGTGATGAAGCCAATGGTTCGGTTTTCACGCCGCAAAATCACTGGGGGCCGAAACGCGTCCCTCCACATGGAAATGGGTTAAAACCGGACTCTAAATGATCGGATAAATTATTATAAACCTCATCTCCTGCCTCAAAGACAAAGACAAAACTGGCTTACAGTGTGGAGGTAAAGGTTGTTAACTAATCTGCCCCGGATTTTCATTTCTGTAACATATACCCAGACTCAGAAGCGGCGCATTCAGAGCTCATGCCACGCCAAGAAGCCTTTCTGCAGATACGCAAAACGTTAAGCGAGCGCCCCCAGATGAGCAGCAATATCGCCCAAAACAAAGAGCCAGACTGCAGACGATGATCTGTATCAGTCCACACTATCACACACGGACGAGGCCGCTGGACTGGTTGCTACACCACCCAGTCCTGATCCCAATGTAAGCTCCCGTTCAGGGACTCGAGCTCAGAATTCAACCCGGATCGGCACCTTTCTCCGGCTTCATGTCCTCAACCAAGGGAAACGAACTGTGCCCACTGCGTTCCATTCAATCGGCACGGGAGATTCAGACAGTGCGAACAACGTAACATAGCCAGGAAAATGTCAAGCCCTTGCAGACTGTTCCTCAAGAGCCCAATGCAGAAGATCAGACCTTGAACTCTTGTCTACCACAGATCAGCATGTGACGGCCAGCGGACATCCCAAAGGTCCATTGCAACAACGACCTGTCCCAACAGCACCTCTGAGCCGTATAAAAGCCCGGCCGGCCGCCGATTCGTCACTACACCTGCCCCAGCCAGCCAGACATACCTCACAAACGGAGCACCAGCAGCAAGCAGACATGAAGCCGGTGAGTTGTCAGTCGCTCACATACACACGTCAAGATGTCAATACAAGACACAAGAAAGCTTAGTGTCTAAACCGAGTGCAAAGAATCCACTTTTTTAGCACGCTAATTTGAAGGAACTGGATAAATTGAGGTATGTGGAACACCACAACGTCTGCTTTTCATCAAGCCCTCACATAATTCCACGTCAACGTCAGTTTCTCTACGCCTGGTGATTAACGCCTTGCCTGTGTTTCAGACTGTGTTTGCCGCCGTTCTGGCCGTGGCCGCCGCCGCCCCGCAACAGTTTATCAAGCCCGAGGTGCGCATCCTCAGCCAGCGGTTCGAACAGGACCCGGACGGCAACTACGAGTACAGCTACGAACAGGACAACGGACAGTCCGTCAACGAGGTGGGCCGCGTCTTGCGCGGTCCGGAGCCCAACACCGGCAGCCTCAGCCAGCAGGGCAGTTTCCAGTTCATCGGTGACGACGGCAACACCTACCAGGTGTCGTACGTGGCCGATGAGGGCGGCTTCCAGCCGCAGGCCGCCCATCTGCCGGTGGCTCCTGCTCAGATCCCCGAGTACGAGCAGCTGAGGATCGACTACCCACAGCTGTTCTGGGCCGAGGGACAGCTGCTGCAGTAACCAGTAGAAAAAATGAACTTAGAAAAGGACCTTGCACCACCTCAACGTTCTAATTTGGGAAGAGCAAGATATATGTGCCTTCTGACAATCAAAAGTTTGTTTCCGTTTTCGTGTTTGTAATATATGTTTGTACGAAGGATATGGCGTCTTATTCTGTTTCAAGGCAAACACTTCTCACCACCTGAACATGACACGTCCTTAAGACTGGATCAGCACGAAATCGGTTGCCAGACCCTTGTGAGCATTTTTCCTGGGGATGAACTGAGCTTCAAAACGAGATGCGGACATCGGAACCTACGGAATTATCGCCAGAAGTTTTCATTTTCCCCTGCGCTTCCTTAACAGTCCGTTGTAAGATGTGAAAATCTGGTTGGAAAAGGTTTACGGGAGCAACACAGCGCATGCAACGCTATAGATTAATGTGAACACTGTCCTCCAGGTTGGTAGGACCTCCTTACTGCCTCATGGGCTGCTTCATCCATTCATGTCGCTCACCATCGCTTGAGCTGAGACCTGAAGGTCTCCGCTCCGGGTTGTCAAAACGAGCTGCTGAACACCATACTGTCAGTCATATTACACATCGTATACCAAAGTTTATTGTTGCAAAAGTTCGCTGTCGCACGCATTCGACCATTGTATGACTATGTCCCTGCCTACCCAGATCCTGAGAATAGGGTTGTACTGGTTATACATACTCATACAAGGATGGAAATTTATAGTCTGAGTCGCTGAAAAGTGAGCAGCAAGAAGACGTCTCAAAAACACTTCAATATGACATCTCATTAGACGTGATTAACAACTGTTGACATAGTGCCCAAAACTTCGCCAGAAGAGGCAAACATGGCCATTAAAACGGCTCCAAAAAATGAAAGAAATTCCGAAACATAACACAGTGAAAACCCGGAGCCTGGATACATTGCTCGCTCGGGAGAGAAGAAATTTAGAAATTTGGGACGCAGAAAGATACACAGAGATACCCTCCCAAGTCCGTAAGCAAAATCACCCCGGGAAGTCAAAAGCAGCTCAAGCTCAACCTGGCGCATTCTTCATGACACCCTCAAATTGATCCCCATGGAAGATCACTGTTCACCAGACGTCGACTACTGAGAAGAAGCAATGAATCAGTTTCTTCAAGTGGTTTTCTGACAAATGCCGCGCCGACCCTGGGGTCCTGAACAACATCTGGTCCAGGAATAAGACCCATTTCCACTTGGATGGGGGCATCAGCATCCAGAATTGCTGGATCTGGGCGTCTGAGCGGCTGGACACGGTTCAGGAGAGTCCTCTGCACAGCTCCACTGCCTGGTGCGCCAGAGGGATCACTGGACCCTTCCGGTTCCCAAACAAGGACGGCACCAGGGCCACCATCACCAAGGAGCGATACACAAGTACTTTGGATGAGTTCTGGACTTAGCTGGAGAGGGACCATGCCTCTCACCTAGACCGTGCCTGGATCCAACCAGCTGGCGCCATCCCACACACGTTGAACACGACCCTAGACTGGCTTGGCAAGCATTTCAAAGCCCGTGCAATCAGCTGGAAGACAGTGCGCCCTTGGCCTGCTCACTCACCAAATCTAGCCCCTCTGGACTTTCCTGGAAAGCCGAGTGTATCGAAATGCTCCAAAAGACCTCTTGCAGCTTAAGAGAGCCATCACGTGCGGGACGAGATAAATCAATCAAGAGACATCCTGCAATGTTATCGGAGAAGTCAAGATGAGAGTGCAACCAGGCATTCAGCGGAACGTCACTTGCCCACAACATGCCTTCTAAACATAACATGGTTTCCCTGTCGTCTGGTGTTTCATGCCGGCCGCAACTTTCTCGTTTTCCCTGCCAATAATGTAAGAAACCTGAATCTGTGATTAACAGTTTCTGACTTCAAAAGAAACGGAATGTGGGCATTCTTGAATTCATTTTTGAAAGACCCTGCAGAAACAATAGTAGTAAAAACTAAAACTACAGAAAATTACTCTGGGTAGCATGCCGATTGAACTTATTTGCCAGTTATACCAAAGCTCATTCAGTTGTTCGTATTTCATTTAACAGTGGGAGTCCAGTCACTCGGTCTTTCAATCATCAGGAATAAAGATGTTGGAATGAAATACGAAAGACGTACATGCACCATCGTCTTCAAAACAAATGAGCAATAACGACGAAACAACGTAACGGTGCATCTAAACATTACGTTTCTGATTAAGCACGCCTTGAGGATGTTAACCGACTTAGTCGCACACGGCATACTTTTATGACAATTTGATTTGCGTAAAAAAACTGAGACATAATGGAGAGGAACTTCGGGTAACTGATCAACAATGAAAGCAAGTGCAAACGTTGTCTCTTCTTTCTATATTTTGGAACGCACGTATGAGCTGGAGTTAAGCTGACTGCAGCAGCACGCCTAGCTGTGAAAAGTTTCCCTTTGAAAAAGAAACCCGCGATACAGCCGATTTCAAGAGGTATCATTAAAATAAAATCTGACTTACAAGGTCGCCTAATAATCTCCGCCCTCCATGTGATCTTTGTGTATCTTTTAAGACGTTACCTTAATTTCATATCAAAGGAAATCATAAACCGCCACTTCGGTATACTGAATAAAACATGCGACTGAAGAGCTCATCCGAACACTTTGATTTCGGCAGAACAGGCTTGCGGCTGACCTGTGCGACAGCATGGTATGTCGTAGTGTGAACAGGCATCCCGAAGCCGTTGCACTCATCGTATTACTTACAACAGAAACCCGTTCTTACAGCACCTCTGAGCCGTATAAAAGCCCGCCAGGCCGCCGACTCGTCACTACACCTGCCCCAGCCAGCCAGGCATACCTCACAGACGGAGCACCAGGAGCAAGCAGACATGAAGCCGGTGAGTTTTCGGATGCAGACAGCATTCCAGTGCTCAGACAGATGATACGTGACACCTCGACCAAACTTCGCTAAAGCAGACCAGAGAGGACATTGACCAAAGACCAGGTGTGACAACTGACCTAACTTTGATTTTAACATCGAGCCAGTTGTGGCTGCTGCCTGCTGGAAAACGAAAAGCGGATCATACGTGGGACCACCACGGCGTTGTGCGTTAACAGTGAGAATCCCCCACAAAATAGTGTCAGCATTTTGGCCTGTATGTTACTAAGATGATTAACACGGTGCCTGCGTTTCAGATCGTGTTTGCCGCCGTTCTGGCCGTGGCCGCCGCCGCCCCGCAGCAGTTCATCAAGCCCGAGGTGCGCATCCTCAGCCAGCGGTTCGAACAGGACCCGGACGGCAACTACGAGTACAGCTACGAACAGGACAACGGACAGTCCGTCAACGAGGTGGGCCGCGTCTTGCGCGGTCCGGAGCCCAACACCGGCAGCCTCAGCCAGCAGGGCAGCTACCAGTACATCGGTGACGACGGCAACACCTACCAGGTGTCGTACGTGGCCGACGAGGGCGGCTTCCAGCCGCAGGCTGCCCATCTGCCGGTGGCTCCTGCTCAGATCCCCGAGTACCAGCAGCTGAGGATCGACTATCCACAGCTGTTCTGGGCCGAGGGTCAGCTGCTGCAGTAACCAGTAGTACAATACGGCTACCAAACGACCCCATGCGACTGAAACGTTTTAAGCTGCGAAGCTTAAGTAGTCATCCCTGCATTTGTGATGTGCCATAATGTGATAATGTGATCGTCATATTGTGTTGTCTTCCTTTAACTGTTTAATAAATGTCTACAACGTAAAACATTTTCCGCCTTCTTTTCCTACCTATCGGCGACTACAAGACGGCCGACGGTGGCACCTGCCTGTACTCTTACCCGGGGCCAGCTGCATAGAAGCTGAGCCAGAGAATGGTGATATAATCCGTTCCATCGAAACAAACATGTTATGCACCCAATGCACGCAATGCTGTGCTAACGGCGCAGTCGCAAAAAAAGTTTTTATCGGCACTTCAATCCACGCGTAAATGCCACAGCACACAGCAATAAAAAATACTACACATAACAATTCAGCTGCACTTTTCTAACTAACATTAATGACATGCAAAACAATCGCTATAAGAGTCGAGTCTATTTCACGCTTTTTGCTTCGGATCGGTCCTCACATTCTGTATCATAAACTCTACTTGAACACTTACGTCGAACTATAGCTATACTTTCTACAAAAACCTTCCAGCTATGAACAGGTCATAACGAAATTTACGACCGTCGTATACCGTAACATGGCATTTTTAAAATTTGGATAAACCATCAGATTAATATAAACATCAGGTCATGCGACTGGCGTAATACCCCCCCCCCCGAAAACAATTGACAGTTTCATAATATTTGGTACATCTCACTGCGCAAAATGAACTGAAGTGAAGAGTGGACATATCACGCAAACAAAGTAATGCTTTTATCGCAATCGACGCGGAAATTTCCGTGGACATGATTCACAGAGTTTTCTTATATTAGTTTAGAATTTTCATATCATAGCAATTCCGGTACTAGAACAAATGACATAAACATCTGCGGTACGTATGCTCAGGGTGAATCAATTGTTTCACGTAAAACAGCTTGGTCTAGGACTAAGAATCGAAATCGTCATTGGAAACCGAAGAATGGGTCACATGAAAGCAACCGTAATACAGATTACGTAAAGCAAGCTCCGTGTTTCACCCGTTATCAAATCATCACACAGCATTTCATGGGTTTAAAACATTTATTGCATGCCATCACGACTGTTGCAACATTACCGACTCGTGTACTCAAAATGTAGCGGGCTATGTCAACCCTCGCCAGCATTCGCTACCTGGCCACCTTGGTCAGTCCGGGGTGCGACCCTCAAGACATCTTTTAAGCGTAATGAAATAGAGCAATGAACCAATGCATGCGTTCAACATGGGCTTTTCGTTACACGGCGATAAGCACTATGGCATCCTTTTGAGCCCCGCGGTAGCCTTACAGATTACTTCAAATGGAGCCGCATTGGTGGACTCGACATCAATTTCATGGGCCGTGTTCTAATACGCATTTTTGAGAGTCCAGAAATAACTTGCGGCGATGGCCAAGCACTGAAACTATACGTACCAAGCCATTCAGCACCTCCAGTTGTTTTATAACCCCTCCATGATCGATACGAGATAAAAAGGAGACCACTGGCTACAATTCCTGCTGTTTTTCATTGAATAAATTCCACCTGAATCGACCGCCAGATGGATATTTCAGAATAGACTCCGTGTTAAGTAGAGAATGCTGAACGGACTCTAAACCCCGCATCCGATCGTGCAATGCCAGGGAACAGGAAATTTCGTGGCGAAAGTTTAGAATACCGCCAGGGACGCAACATGACCGTGTGATCATCAGCATAACAATCAAATGGTCAGTTGTCCAGGTGACCTGCAGGCCAAATATCATCACCGAAGTGACTCAAATCCGCCTTGTAAAGACCGGGAACCAGGGCTCTCCCAGCTGATGTGTGTACAGGCTACGGCAGCACCCAGTATGACCTTGGCCAAGTGATGACCCAGCTGCAGAAATCAATGGCACATCAGGTGACATCCATACGTGGGATTTGAATTAAATATCGCAAAACGCCTGAGAAGTGTCCCATAGTGATGATGGACCGCAGGTGTATCAGAACTTCTCCGTGACTTGCCCCACACTGACATTCAGTTTTAGAAATGATTAATTATACCAGTGATCATAATTACAAAAAAACTGAAAAAAAATCCAGCTATGCCCAGTACCGCAATGATCAAGGCAGACGTTTTGGCAAGACTCACAAAAACCTTAATGGACTGCACTTCCCGTAGTCGCGCAAGTTCAAGCTTTAATACGATATACGTTTACCAGCCCTCTTGTTAAAAAGCAGCCTGGCTGGAGGGGAAGCTCTGTCAAATTAATCGCCAATGGAAGAAAACAAAAAGAACGGCGCATTTTTCATCTAGATTTTGGCACATTTAACACGCACAGTGGAAAGGAGTTTCGCGCTAACGAGCACTGGAAGGGGGCACAAAAATGCCCCCCTCCGATCTCGGAAAGGGAAAGAGCTATGGATATGAAATTTTAAGGGTCAAGTACGGCCATAAAGAGTTGCATGGTGTGCAATTTTCATGACCCTAGATCAATATCTTCAAGGTCAAATGGGGTCGAAAAAGTCAACTTCGGACACTTTCTCGGCCCGAACAGGCCATTCCGTACGTCTTTTCGAACATGTTAGAGCGTCAAAACGTGAAATACGACAATTTTCATTCATTTGACGTCTAGATTGAGAATATCGGGCCCAGATCATGTCAGGTCATTGCCCTATGACGTCATTTTTTCGTTTTTTGCAGATCAGATTTCGAGCAATACTGGGTACTGGGGTAACTTGGGTGCAAACACGAGCGCTAAACGCATCTTTTAGCGTAATTCAGTGGAGATAGACGTCTTCGGTGCACCTGATGACTCACGGCGTTTACTGACCTCCGCAAGGTTAAAAAAAGTAAGCGAAGTCACTGACCTTGGATGAGATTTTAACCCAAACTAAATTTTATGGGAACTGTTTGCGCTTAAGTTATTTGGTAAGAATAAGCCCAGTTACATGACTGGATTGTTGTAAAACGTAAAAGGTAAAAGTGGCATATATATATATATATATATATATATATATATATATATATATATATATATATATATATATATATATATATGCACAAACATACATAAGCGTATCAATCTGCCAAACGTGTTTTAACTAGGGTATTTGAATGCATATTTCATGCAGATCGACATGTTGCAAAGCAAACTGGATCAGGTCACAAGATAGTTGACCTTGACCTTTGATGACCTCGACCTCCACTGACCCTGGTATATGTTGTCAATGTGCGAGATCGTGTTTTTTAGGGTCTTTCAATGCACATTTCGTACAAAGCGACATGTTGCAAAGCAAATCCGGATCAGGTCATGAGACAATTGACCTTGGCCTTTAATGACCTTGACCTCCACTGTCCCTGGTATACGTAAACGTATCAATGCGTGCAAACGTGTTTTATTAGGGTCTCTGAATGCATGTTTCATACAAACCGACATGTTGCAAAGCAAATCTGGATCAGGTCACACACTGGTTGGCCTTTACCTTTGATAACCTTGACCCTCACTGACCCTGGCTTTGGCCTTGGTACATCCATCAGTTATGCTCAAATGATGTCGACTGGTAATTTTCAAACGGTAATCTTACGTAGAACGCTAGACCTTTCGCAAAGTTCGCATTTGTCAGTGACAACCGTGATCTTCGTTAGTTTGTTTCGTTTCAAATGCTTGAAACTTCAAAAATTTTCGGCTGATTTTTGATTATTGTGTCAATCAACGAGCTTTTGAATTGCCATAAATGTCGCAAAGCAGCAGTGACCAGCTCCGATTCGCTCTCGAGATTTTTAAGAAAAACAGGTGGAGGGTCGTCACATAATTTCAGCAGAACCGGCACTCGGATTTTATCCTGCTAGCTGCAGAATGGCACGTGGCGATGTGAACTTGCATCCCAATAGCCATTGCAAAAATGGTTCTCTTTGCAATAACGACCTGTCCTTACGGCACCTCTGCCTCGTATAAAAACCCACCCGACCGCCGACTCGTCACTGCATCTGCCCCAGCCAGCCAGGCATACCTCACAGACGGAGCAAGCAGCAAGCAGACATGAAGCCGGTGAGTTTTGGGCCACGGACATCCAAGATAAAAGTCTACTACTCAGGGAGATAAAACGTGATTTCATGGCAAAACTTCGGTTAACTGAGACAAGCCAACACATAATCCAATCATCATGCTTGAAAAGTAAACTTGGGTTCCAACGTCGGGCTAACTGCGGTGTACCAAAAACCAAATAGATGCATCACATGTCTACTACCACTACGTTGTATGATAACGTTAAAATCCCTTACAACAACAATGGCACAATTTTGGCGTGCATGTCCTGAGATGAAAAATGACATATTTCTACATTTCAGATTGTGTTTGCCGCCGTTCTGGCCGTGGCCGCCGCCGCCCCGCAACAGTTTATCAAGCCCGAGGTGCGCATCCTCAGCCAGCGGTTCGAACAGGACCCGGACGGCAACTACGAGTACAGCTACGAACAGGACAACGGACAGTCCGTCAACGAGGTGGGCCGCGTCTTGCGCGGTCCGGAGCCCAACACCGGCAGCCTCAGCCAGCAGGGCAGTTTCCAGTTCATCGGCGACGACGGCAACACCTACCAGGTGTCGTACGTGGCCGATGAGGGCGGCTTCCAGCCGCAGGCTGCCCATCTGCCGGTGGCTCCTGCTCAGATCCCCGAGTACGAGCAGCTGAGGATCGACTACCCACAGCTGTTCTGGGCCGAGGGACAGCTGCTGCAGTAGGTTCGAGGAATGATAACGCTCTCTCCTAGTCTTCTCGTGAGTGAGACTTAAGCGATCTTGCCAATGTTGTGTGCGCCCGTGTTTGAAATTATGTTTCGTGTAATACATATTCCCGCATCACAGTCAGAATTTGATAAACAGAAGCTGCCACGCGACACTAACTTTTCCCGGTAAAGACGCCAATAATGGCATCTCAGCGTGTGCATGGACGGCTGTCAGAAAACGATTAAGCAATCTAGCATGAACAAATATAATAAGATTCACTTATGCCCAGCTTACACACACTACAGTCCATCACTTAATCTAAATGACCATTACATGTACCGAACTTGTAACCGTTATCTGTATTGCTATTTTCATAAAACATGACCTTAAATAACCATTTTGGGCACTTACATCACTCAACATTTCGTGTAACAAAACGTAAAATATGAGCTAAAACTCGTCCTACATACATTCAGATCTTACGACTAAATTAATCTATTGGCTGTCAAACTAATCATTTTTTGTCCATCCCACTCCGGAGCTTTGGCCGCCCACGGATCCAAGGGGAGGCCTCTAGGCCCATTCCTCCCCCGGTCCACATCCAATAGCCAAGCAACTGCGATTAAAAAGCATGCTTTTGGACGATCCAAGACGGTATAAAATGTTGAGGTTGATAACCGGCCGCTGCGACCACTGCCAAAAAGCGTTCCTTTGTCGCCTGGCATTTCGCGTTTTCAAGCACAAACGTTTCGGTCACATCAAGCTGACGGGGGTAAAAAGTACTGTCACCATCATCCAGACCAAACCAATTTTACTTTGAGCGAGTTTTCATTTCCAAAAGGTCAAGAAACGGGTCATGATCCATGAATGTCGCGGGCGACAGGGAGGGCCCGGCTGGCCCTTAAGGAAGTTCGGACCTCATGGGATCATGAGTTACCTTACTGACAAAGACATGCGGATCTTCCGTCGTTGTTTATGTAACAATTCATAAAATAATAGCACCTAATAATAAAAGAGCTTGTCTAATTATTAATACTAGATTACTCAGTCATGATTCAAAAGGTGCTTGCATTACTGGACTTCCGATCGGCAACCTACGGGGAGAAACTGATTCTCCGACTCCTTGTCTACGTCTACGAACTTTACCGTTGGGAGTGGTTTACGGTAAATTCAGTAATATTGCAGGGAAACAAATAACATCGTAAGAGCTCTGTCACTACTATCTTTAAAAACGATCCTTCGTGGCTGACAAGTCTCCAGTCCTCTGGATCCGCTTCCGTTACACATAACAAAAATCAGCTCGGTTAAAATGTTGGTATTCCCAATCCATTCGCGTTCTAAAAACAGTGACACGGACAATGCTCGTTTAGTTCAGAATCGCAGCTAGGTAAACGACAAAAGTCAGCCAAATTATTCCCACATCTCCATTTTACTGATCAAGGCCCAGGGGTACAACCCGTATCACGGTGTAAATAGTGCAGGTCTCCACTTCCACAGCCGTAGTGCGCAAAGTTAGTGTCGCATTTACAAGTCACACAACGGCCAGGTTACGCCG
Source organism: Capitulum mitella (assembly GCA_030062745.1). NCBI lineage: Eukaryota > Metazoa > Arthropoda > Thecostraca > Pollicipedomorpha > Pollicipedidae > Capitulum > Capitulum mitella. The sequence continues at coordinate 13,358,621 of CP099840.1, forward strand.
GATTTAACATTTGAATTTGTTTTGCAAAAACACGAAGGAGTAGGACATTTAGCTGCTACTTCAAAATCCAAAGGATATTCATGTAATCGATTGAAATCCAAACATTCGACAACTTTCCGACGTGGACATTTTTCAAACCGAGCATTTTCCGAATGCTCAATATCCACGGAAATGAAACGATTATCGGCAAGGGTCACAAGATCCATGAACAATCAAAGTCCGATACCATTAAAAAGAAACAATCGGCGGACGTTGGCAATCAGGGCTAGCTCACAGTAACGCCAGAAGAACGAAAAGCTGGCGTTTGAAATGTTTCGGAATGTTCGTGACGAGGTAATAATCATAGCATAGTTCATAACATTTGTTTTCGAACTGCGCAGTCTTCGTCAAAACCTTCACTTCTTAAACATGGTGTATTTTTTTCAACGTTACAGTTTACATTCTAACCACACTGCAAGAAGTAACACTCCTGACGAGGATAACAGTCATAGGAATAGTGACATCGTGGACCTGAGGTTTTAGCAGCTTTCAGTTGTCGCCATTTCGTTCCATGGTAAAGGACCGGAGAGCATTCGCTGAGACACTTGACACGAGTGATGAAACACCTTACTTACGGAGAGAAGCGATTTAGCAGATCTTTGCCTCGTATCGTATTCGGACGTGTCCTATTTGCAGCTGCTGCGTGAAGCCGCACCGCAACAGCGAGCGGGTCCAGGACAACAAACGCCTGCGTTCATTAACTGGCGCAGGCCCGCACTGCTTCATATCGGGGAATGACTACCAAATCCCTTTGTTTTTTTACATTTGCCGAAGCTTCAAGGCAATTTTCAGAAATTAGCTATGAAAGCAGGGATGAGAAAGCTATCAGAGTGAAGCTACAATAATTATGCTGTATGCACTCTATTATTTCTCACCGCAGCTGATATATATCTAAGTTAAGTAGTAAACTAATCGTTATTGAGTGGTTCTGAGCGATGCGGGACCCAGATGCCATTCTCCGTAAGCCGATTAGCTGGGGCTGCCGGGATGCCGATGGCAGCACGGTCTAATTCATACATCGGCTACATCTCCACCGCATGTTCCTAATCCACAAGTTTCGTTATGAAGTGTGCAACGCCTTAGATGTCTCATCGTGCAAACCCCGACGGTACTTTTTTCTGTTTCATCAATCCATGAACTCAGGCCACTTTACAACACACACAGAGTAACCCGGCACTCTGTTGCGTCAAAGACCTGCTCTGCACCGAGTTATCTGCGCTTCTGGGTCGTATAAAAGCCCGCCCAGCCACCGACTTGCCACTCATCTGCCCCAGCCAGCCAGGCACACCTCACAGACGGAGCACCAACAGCAAGCAGACATGAAGCCGGTGAGTTTTACCGAAAACAGAAACTTTCCGTGGGGTTTTGCTTCATGGTCTGATAAATTAACGCCAGCAAACGTGAAGCCATAAAAGATATCGTATCTACAATGATGCTAAGATTTGGAACATTCAGTAGCATTTGCCACCTTCTTCCTGTTTCAGATTGTGTTTGCCGCCGTTCTGGCCGTGGCCGCCGCCGCCCCGCAACAGTTTATCAAGCCCGAGGTGCGCATCCTCAGCCAGCGGTTCGAACAGGACCCGGACGGCAACTACGAGTACAGCTACGAACAGGACAACGGACAGTCCGTCAACGAGGTGGGCCGCGTCTTGCGCGGTCCGGAGCCCAACACCGGCAGCCTCAGCCAGCAGGGCAGCTTCCAGTACATCGGCGACGACGGCAACACCTACCAGGTGTCGTACGTGGCCGACGAGGGCGGCTTCCAGCCGCAGGCCGCCCATCTGCCGGTGGCTCCTGCTCAGATCCCCGAGTACGAGCAGCTGAGGATCGACTACCCACAGCTGTTCTGGGCCGAGGGTCAGCTGCTGCAGTAATCAAATCAGGAAACATCACGATTTCTGGTGGAGTTTCTCCAGATTTCTTTTGTCTGCTACATGTCACCGTACCGATGTTTTTCGTTTGTTTTGTCAAACAAATGTGTTTGTACTGTTAAATAAATGTTCCACTAAAAATATTCAACCGTATTCATCCGTATTCAGCCGTATTCTAATGTCACAGACCGGCTGTCGATTTGGACTCGAGGAAAGTTCAGGTTGTTTATTCAGCCACACGCAGGCTTAAGTCTCTGTCATATGGCGGCCATCTTTTCCAGCAGAAATTTCCGACGTCGATCGCATTCGTAAAACTCCATTTGAAGTTGTTACATTTGCTAATGGTGAGAATTCCAAACCGTCATCCTTCCGTTTATTCTTGTGGCACCATCTACACCATCCACCACTCTGTCACCAAGAGGGATGTAGTAGAATGAGGTGCCCACGCAAATAACGACAGCATAACAGGTTGGTAAAAATTTGATGGAGAAACAGCACTGGAAAAGTTGCCGCAATCAAGCCAGTCTGACTGTGACATCCTGGCTTGGCATCATGCAAGTAGCAAAGAAAACACAGCGTATGGCAACAAGGAAAGCGCCAATTACCACCGAATTCTTCTTCCCGCGAATATTTTCGCGGCTCTTGCGCTGTTGGCTTCCCCGCATCATAGCCTCGCATCTTCCTGGAGCTAGAGCCACCCGTGACCGTCCCTCGTGACAAGAGTCGAGGCTACCCGAACACCACGGCCGTCCCTCGTAGCGGGATTCGGGGCTGCCCTACACCACGGCCACCCCTCGTGGCAGGAGTCGGGGCTACCCGGCACCACGGCCACCTCTCGTGGCAGGAGTCGGCGCTACTCTGCACCACGGCCACTCCCTCGTGGCAGGAGTCGGGGCTACCCTGCACCACGGCCATCGCTCGTGGCAGGAGTCTGCCGCGGCCGTGTTTGAGTCTGAGTCTACTCTGCACAGCAGCAGCGGCAGTCGCTCCCGACAAGGCGCTACGCGGCACCGCGGGACCTGCCGGGTCCCCTCTGTTAGACCGTGCCACCGTGCCACCGCCGCCCTGCACCCGCGGCTCGGCCGGCCGCCGCTCCACTGACCTTGTCGGCGGCCGCGTCTCGCCGCCCGCTTCGAGACGTCCGTGGAGACCAGCACGGGCGCCACCTGGTGGCTGTGGCCGGTCACCGTCGGGTCCCCCGAGGAGATGTTGTAGCTCATGCTCAGCTGGATTGGCTGCGTGAAGTCGTATATCTCCGACTGGGGGCAGGAACGAGAAGAAACGTAATGTAGTGAGCGCAGTAACGAGGCACATCACAGGCGTTCTGCACAGGCCTCCGTCACAACAAAGTTTAGCACTAGCAGAATGCCCTGATTTCCTTTGTCTATCTAGGGACGCAAACACATCGCACGGGAAACAGCACCAAGGGGACGAAAAAACTTATTCCAAACAAAGATACACAGAGGGTCATAATCAAACAAAGCGAAACTTCATGTCTGAAATCCACCAGAAATATTGAACTGGTTTTTATGAGGCTTTCGATAAATAGCGTAACACGACTTTGAATTCTTTACTCCTCCCTGAGAAGGTTTTACCGTGAGCTTCAATGTCTTACCAATTGACGGAAAGTTTGTCATGATTCCTCTTCTCTCCTGTCCGATGTGCAATTTGGGAAAGATCCCTTGTTGTATTAAAAAGAATAACGCTCAAAAGTTCGATCTTAATATTCGGACATAGCAATGTCTCAACGCAGACCAACAGCAGAACTGCAGAGTTTGTTACCTTGATGAGAACGGTGAAGTCATCGCAGGTGTAGCTGTCGAACGCCAGCTGGCGAACGTAGGTGAAGTTGTCTCGTGGTTCGCCCTGCACGTCGAAGGCGCAGAGCACGTGACGAGACTCGACCTTCATCAGGACGCTGGCCGCTGGGGGGACAGACGGCGCGGCCGTGAGCGGCCGGCCGGCACGGCGGTACGCCGCTGCCTCCGACCGCAGAACATCCCCGACGGGAGTCATGTCGCGACGGACCGGACAGTCGAACGTCACGCTGACCGCAGACGACGTACTTCCCGCCAGATAAATCATTTTAAATCCCCGCCAGGTTGGGAGGTACATGCGTAACAGACGGGAAAAAATCAATGCGTAATGCAGAAGGACGACTTTTTTCCGAGCCACTGCTACTAGCTCTCTTGTTGAGTGTCTTCCTCAACAAGAGAGCTGATTTCATTAAACGTACTGCCCTTGGCTGGCACCTATAACACGCATCTTCCGCAGGCCTCGGGTACCATGTCGTATTTCTTTGGAGTGTCTTCAGCTTCGGTCCCCATAAACTCTTTCCACTGAACAGGTATTAAGTAACACGAGAAACGATTGCATCCGAACAGGAACACGGAGGTAACCATGCAACAAAACAGGGGCCGGATACCAAGGGCGTAGCCGGGGGGGGGGGAGGGGGGCGCGGGCGAAGAGGACGATCGCCCCTTCCTCTCCTGGGGAAAAGGTAGGGCCCCTTTGACCACTCTGAGAGCTTACAGGGTTCTCAAATATGGTTCCTGAAGCCAAAGCGGGCCGTCCATGTTGCTATAGGTGGTCCATATGAGGCCCCTTTGAGGCCATATGAATCTTTCCTGGTGCTACAGGAGGCCCCTTAATGATACAGGTTGCCCTACTGAAGCTAAAGGAGCCCCCTTGTGCTACAGGAGGGCCTTGCAAATAATGTCCATTTTTAGGATATGGGAGGCCACCTCAGCACTTTTTGGCTGGGCTCCTTGGGCTGAGAGGTCCCTTGGGATGAAAGGTCCCCTTCTGGGGATTTGCCCCTTCCCTGGCCGATTCCTGGCTACGTGCCTGCCGGGCACAGGTAATACCAAATCTCCTTGACGAAGCTGATGACGGGGATGTTGGTCACACCACCATCCCGGGAACGTACGGCGAAACCTGGCGGGCGACTCCCGGGCCCTGTCAACCAGGTGGCGCAACCCGACCCCCCCCCCAACGCCGAGCCCACAGCGTCTGTAACGCCTGTCCAGTCGGCGACACACGGTCGCTGTCGCTGGGACTCCGTGAGACTTGCGTCCGCAAACCTGAGCCACGCAGGCGACTCACGGATGGTGTCGGGCAGGTGGCGGCCGAAGTACTTGAGGCAGGCGCGGACCTGGAACTGTTTGTCGGTCGGCTGCAGTTTTTCCGTGCTGGGCCGCAGGTCGGCGTGGAAGCGCAGCACCGGCTGGGCGCGCAGCAGCACCGCCTCGCCGCTCAGGTATGAGCCCACCGCCACGTCTGCCACAGACACAGGGGTCAACCAGGGCCACGTCTGCCGCAGACACAGGGGTCAACCAGGGCCACGTCTGCCACACACACAAGGGTCAACCAGGGCCACGTCTGCCACAGACACAGGGGTCAACCAGGGCCACGTCTGCCACACACACAGGGGTCAACAAGGGCCACGTCTGCCGCAGACACAGGGGTCAACCAGGGCCACGTCTGCCGCAGACACAGGGGTCAACCAGGGCCACGTCTGCCACAGACACAGGGGTCAACCAGGGCCGCGTCTGCCACAGACACAGGGGTCAACCAGGGCCACGTCTGCCACAGACACAGGGGTCAACCAGGGCCACGTCTGCCACAGACAGGGGTCAACCAGGGCCACGTCTGCCACAGACACAGGGGTCAACCAGGGCCACGTCTGCCACAGACACAGGGGTCAACCAGGGCCACGTCTGCCACAGACACAGGGGTCAACCAGGGCCACGTCTGCCACAGACAGGGGTCAACCAGGGCCACGTCTGCCACAGACACAGGGGTCAACCAGGGCCACGTCTGCCACAGACACAGGGGTCAACCAGGGCCACGTCTGCCGCAGACACGGGTCAACCAGGGCCACGTCTGCCACAGACACAGGGGTCAACCAGGGCCACGTCTGCCGCAGACACGGGTCAACCAGGGCCACGTCTGCCGCAGACACAGGGGTCAACCAGGGCCACGTCTGCCACAGACACAGGGGTCAACCAGGGCCACGTCTGCCGCAGACACGGGTCAACCAGGGCCACGTCTGCCGCAGACACAGGGGTCAACCAGGGCCACGTCTGCCGCAGACACGGGTCAACCAGGACCACGTCTGTCGCAGACAGGGGGCAACCAGGGCCATGTCTGCTGCAGACACAAAGATCAACCACGGCACACCAATCAGGCGCCGTCACATAATGCTATTTTTCGCAATTATCTTTCCTTAGTTCGTGCATTAATGCAGTCACTTATTGCCATAGACTTGGAGCCTTGAGGGAGTGGGGCATGAAGCAATGCCTCACCTTTCTTTATTTTTTTTTTCACTGACCCTTTGGCGTTCCTCTGAAAGAAATGCGCCACTGCCAGTTCCCTTTTTACAGTGTTCCTATGCCTGCGGTTGTCACCTACCAGAGTAGTGGTTATCGTCCATGTCGAGACCGTGTGAGATGCTGACGCCAAAGCCGCGCAGCGAGGTGCTCAGCTCCGAGGCCAGGATCTTCTGACTGTAGGTGGGGCTGATGCCGCTGGCGCCGCCCAGGTATATGTAGATGGCGCCACGCTGGTCCTCCTCGTAGGGCGCGCCCACGGCGATATCTGCCCACACGGTACAGTTTAATGATATAGCCAGTGGCCAGCGATGTGATGGTGGCTGTTTGGAGACGAAAAAGGGGCAGCCAGAGTATTAACTACGAATGCAATAATGTCTCGAGGCGTCACATTACAAATGGTGTGGGAGGGGTGAGCAATGCATCCAGTGACAGTGTGATCATTGAGCAGACATGCTGCATGCCATAGAGTTAAAATCTGAAATCATTATGGGACTGAAATCATACCCTTTGCAATAGGCCTGTCTATAACTGTAAGAATTAACTCAACCCTGTGCCGTGCCTATGCCACGAAATTTGCGTGCGGAGTTTTGCCCTGCTGAATGGAGTAAAATGAAAAAATGACCCTGTCGGTGTCTATTAAATTTTGTTCATCAGCAGACCAAGGCAACTTGCGTTGGAGCAGCACACTCACACAAATTGCGCAAAGAAATTGGCCCATATCACTAAATGTGTACTTACGCGCTCTGCACTGCCAATAACCGATGCACCATCTCACCGTTGTAGCCGTCGTGGTCGAGGTCGCCGACGGCGGCCAGAGCCGATCCGAACCTGCCGCGGCTGCGGCGGTCGCCGGCCAGCACCAGCGGCTGCTGGCTGAGCTGGCCGCGGCCCAGGTTCTGGTAGACGCAGACGCGGCCCTCTTCGAGGCCGGCGGGCGCGGCGCCGGCGGCCGTCTGCAGCGAGTGCAGCGGCGCGCCGACCAGCAGCTCGGGCCGGCCGTCGCCGGACAGGTCGGCCGCCAGCACGGCGCCGCCGAAATACTCGCCCACCTGGCTGCCGGTCCGCTCCAGCACCACCGACAGGCCCATGAAGTCGTTGGGCGGGAAGTCGAAGATGAACACCTGCCGGCGGGCGGATGGTTACGGCTGGCCAACCGGAGCAGCCAGCGGCGGATACCAGGGATCCACACCGACGTCTGTAAAATTGCTTTTCTTATTTTAAGGACACACATTTGCATGTAATAACGAAGGACTCTTCAATAATATTTGTGGCATTAAAATATGAAATGTGCAACATCCTTATGCCATATTGCAGTGAGCTGGTGACAGTAGTCAGCGCAACGGGGTGATGGTGGTACGAGGGGACTCCACCCACACCAGACACAGACCAGGTAATACAGACATCGCCACAAAATTACGCACAATCTTGTGAATCACGCGGCTGAATCAACAATGATCCATTGCATCATCGGTAAAAGCCAAACGAATGCCATGAATCAACGATGACGAATGGTATGCGTCATCGTTCAAAACAAAAAAAAATAAAAAAATGAATAAAGCGGCTTACTCACAAACAGACTAACTGCTGAGACAACAGCTAAACTTATGGCGGTAAGAGGAAGCTAGCGAGCGATTGGTCGATGCTCTACGTGTCTTTTGCAAGGTCTCCGGAGCTGGCCGCGTCGTATGGTGCTCTCCTACCTTTCCGTGCCCGAAGGCGGCCCGCGGGGCTCCCGCCACATAGTAGGTGCGGCCGTCGCCCAGAAACTCTCCGGAGCTCACCGAGTAGCCTGCCGCAGGGCGAAACCTGGTCAGCATGCGGGCCATGAATTACCGGCCGTTCACCGCCGGTAAATCGCAGGCAAAAATAAGGACGCGACGCCTCCGGTGGACAAAATGCGGTCGCTGACGTGAAGAAATATAAATCTAACCGCAGTACACCTGCCGAAAGACAGGAGCTGTCCCAATGGATCCAGGAGAAAACCGAGTACACCTAGCCAAAAGTCAGAGCCGGTACTGCAGAGACTGTCAAAAACATTTCATCTGATTTCAGTCGTTGCTGCATCCATCCCTGTTAAAAGAAGCAATGGCACGATCCAAAATCAGGGAGGCGAAAACCACACTTCAAACGTCTGCTAAACCCCGCACATCCACCCTATGTATAGTTCGTGGGGCCATCACCGTCACACTGGGCCAACAGCTGACTGACCGAAGTAGTCGTTCTCGTTGACGGCGGGAGTCAGGTACGGGTTGGGGATGAGCGACACGCTCAGCGCCTGCGAGAAGTCGGCCTGCCGCCGCCGGCGCCGGCGCTGGTTACTGTCTACGTTCAGGTTCGTGTCGCCCGAGAGTCGGACCACGGTGCCCTTCCAGTTGAAGACGCCCGGCGCGCCCATCAGCAGCTCCGAGCCGTTCTGCCGGCCGAAGCCCATGTCCCGGTAAGGGACGTGGGGCAGGGCAGTAACGGCCGAGAGGTCATGGCAGTGACGGCCGACAGGTCACGGCAGTGACGGCCGACGGATCAGGGCAGTGACGGCCGAGAGATCAGGGCAGTGATGGCCAACGGGTCTGGGCAGTGACGGCCGGCAGGTCAGGGCAGTGACGGTTGGTACGTCAGGGCAGTGACGACCGGCAGGCTAGGGCAGTGACGGCCGACAGGTCAGGGCAGTGATGGCCGACAGGTCAGGGCAGTGATGGCCAATAGGTCAGGGTAGTGACGGCCGGCGGGTCAGGGCAGTGACGGCCGGCAGGTCAGGGCAGTGATGGCCGACAGGTCAGGGCAGTGATGGCCAATAGGTCAGGGTAGTGACGGCCGGCGGGTCAGGGCAGTGACGGCCGGCAGGTCAGGGCAGTGGCGGCCGACAGGTCAGGGCAGTGACGGCCGGCGGGTCAGGGCAGTGACGGCCGGCAGGTCAGGGCAGTGGCGGCCGACAGGTCAGGGCAGTGGCGGCCAGCGGGTCAGGGCAGTGACGGCCGGCAGGTCAGGGCAGTGACGGCCGGCAGGTCAGGGCAGTGGCGGCCGACAGGTCAGGGCAGTGACGGCCGGCAGGTCAGGGCAGTGACGGCCGGCAGGCCAGGGCAGTGACGGCCGACGGGTCAGGGCAGTGACGGCCCAAAGGTCAGGGCAGTGGCGGCCGACAGGTCAGGGCAGTGACGGCCGACGGGCCAGGGCAGTGACGGCCGAAAGGCCAGGGAAGTGGCGGCCGACAGATCAGGGCAGTGACGGCCGGCGGGTCAGGGCAGTGACGGCCGGCGGGTCAGGCCAGTGACGGCCGACAGGTCAGGGCAGCGACAGCCGGCAGGTCAGGGCAGTGACGGCCGGCGGGTCAGGCCAGTGACGGCCGACAGGTCAGGGCAGTGGCGGCGGGCGGGTCAGGGCAGTGACGGCCGGCAGATCAGGGAAAAGATGGCTGGCAGGTCAGGGCAATTACGCCCGACAGTAAAAGCAGACAGGTCGCGGGAACAGCGACAGGGAGTGGCACAAAACGTGTCGGCGTGCAACAAACGAACTCGCGCGCAAAAACTGCTTCTACGTCCATCACGTCCTCCAGACACGAGACACGTGACGTACAACATGTATCAGCATCTTGCTAATGTGACGGGAGTGATCCGTTCGTTGAATTTGTGACTGGAAATTAGAGGTTAGCATCCCGCCACAGAGTAGATGAGAAACAGGCCTCCTCAGACAGTATGTGGTGAAACAGCTATTTTCGGGATATTCCAAAAACGGTTCACAGATATCTACAGCTCACCTTGGCAAAGTGAACTGAGATGCCAGCCTCTCCGTATGCGTAAAGGAAGCTGTCTTCTTTGCTATTTCTCGTCTTCAGCATCTGTTTGCCTGGAGGAGAACACACGCGGGCGTAAGAGTGGCCGCCCACCGGCGTCACTGATTGGCCGGGGTCACCTTGAGGCTGGAGGATGACGCGCCGGGCGGACAGCCAGTCATCGTCGCGGCGACAAGTCCCCGGCGCGGCGCCCAGGCCCGGGCCGACGCCGTGTGGACACCGGACTGGACCGTCGCCGCCGCTGGGGCCAGATCGGACGGCTCCAGCCGTGCGCACAGTTCTCAGCTCGCCGGCACCTGTCCTACAGCCGCGACTTCCCGCTCAGCGAGACCGTAGCCTGATCAGTGAGTGCGCCGACCTCAGCGAACCGGCCGACAGTCGACTGACTGGTCATGACTTTCCAGATGGCGTGAATCATCAACAGATTACACCATTCTGAACTGCGCGCGAACGGCAGCGTTACGGCCGCCGGCGGTCGGCTCTCCGCGTCGGACGGGGGCGGTCCGCGCGCCCTCCACTCACTGCTGTCCACCAGTGGTGCCACCTTGCTGGCGTTGTAGTCCGGCGCGCCGGCCTCCATCCAGTAGCAGACGCCGTTGCCGTAGTGGTTGTTTCTGGAGAGCTGGTTCATCCATCGGTGGCCGCACACCTGGAGGCACGGTTGAAGCGGTGAGCTGGACCGTCTCCGACGCCTTCCGCCTGCCCACCAGGCGTGACTCCCCAGTCTCCACAAATCAGACCCCGGCTCCAGCAGAACAGGAAACAGAGTGTGAACAACCCCTTCAAAGTCGTCCTGATTGCCATCATGGAGTATCGTGCGTTGTGGTGGTGCCGCTCGCAACTGATCTCAGCCTTCACGCCCCCACGACACGGACGGGGGGACGCGACACCCCCTGACACCCACAGATAGCTGCAGTGCCGAGGACCGCCACCGGTCGTCGACAAAAGATCAGGGTGCAGCGGTGGCAGATTGGGTGATTTTTTGCGTTACAAAACCGCTGTTACCATACCATGGTAACAGCGGTTCACAAACAGGCCAACACTCGATGATGCGCCTAGAAATACTGGCAAAAGTGAACGGACGCCCAGGGCTGCGTAATGCCCAATGCTGCACAGATAAATAACGACAGACTTAACACCAGAAACGTACACGCCGCAAATGTGAAAGCATTTGATACAAAAAGCAGCGGAATAATGCAAGAAAAATACACCTCAGACACATAAAAACACGCACAATAAAAAGCAGTCGTCCGGCATTAGAAAACTACAGGAAACTGGAGACGACCAGTACAAACAGCAGCAGACGGACACCAAGAAAAAGCAGCGAACAACAGCCCCATTTCTCAGCCGAAGACAGCCCCGAGATCCTGTCAACACCGAGCCGGCATAAACTGCGCGTCCCTCCCGCGCGGCCGGCACTGGTGCGCGCCCGCCGCGGACCACACGCTCCCCTGCAAGGTCACGCAGCCCGACAGCCGGCACCCGGCAGGGTCACCAACGCCGAGCGCGAACACGCACGGCCGGCGTCGGTGTTTGCTGGCGTCCGGCGCCGCATACCGGCGGCGGCCGCCCGGAACGCTCGCCTCAGACGTGTCCCCGAGATTAGTGACAAGAGCCGCCTGCACGGCCGCCGCACAGGAACCGAACATGGCTCAAAACCTTCCGGCCAGACTCGGGAGGAATGTGCACAGCCCCCGCAGTGACAGCCACGTACTGCATTATGTGTGTGATTGGGGCTTTAGGGCGCTCCGACTGCATGGTCATATGGCGCCTGAGCATTGTATCGTAATTCTGTGTGTGCGCACGGATTTCACATCACATTCCGCTGGATTCCACCACAGGGAAATATTGGCTTTCGAAAAAAAATATTCCAACCGGTTTAGCAAGTAGCCTACGGAAGGACAAAGCCCATTGTTCAATGACATACCAATCAAGCTTACATCACTCGAGGTCAGAACATGTGGCCAAACGCACACCTACTATTTGAAAACAACAGAGCAATGAGAGAAAAAAACGCGAAAGGAATCCGCCCGGTTCAGATGTCCGTTCCCTTACGTAAGATTCCAACCAAGATCCACTGGAAATGACTCATAACTTAGCATAGTGTCAGCATACCATCTCTATCCCCTCTGGTGGGTAAGTAAGCCGTCCGAATTAAGGGCAATAAAAAAGAAATCCGATATAGAACAAATTACTGACGCAGCGCATGAAGGCTGCACGGCGGCTGCTACAACGCGGGCAAGCGGCTGTTGCAGGTAGCAGACAAGCGCCATGCAGATGTTTGCACTGCATGGTGGCCCGCATAAGACCCCAAAACCGAGTCTCGGTGGACATCTGCTACGGAGCGGCGCCCCAGCTGCCCCGGCACCAGCTGCCCAGCCCCGGCTGTCTGCGTCCAGCAGACCGGGCGACTGGCGTGGCGAGCGTGGCGTCAGTCACAGTGAGCTGCGCGCAGCCGTCGGCCGTCCAAAGCCGGAGCAGTATCCGACACACCACGGCAGGGGCCGCAGCCTGTCAGAGCCAGCAGTCTGACAGAGACACAGTCTGACAGGGCCAGTCTGTCGCAGAACACGGTGTAGCGACGGTCACAGTCTGACGGCGGCCGCCGCTTGACAGACGTCCCAGTCTGTTCGGGTCGAAGTCTGACGGAAACCATAGTCTGACAGGCTAGTCTGTGGCAAGATACCGTCTGGCGACGGTCACAGCCTGACGGCGAATGGCGCTTGACAGACGTCCCAGTCTGTTAGAGTCAGTCTGACGGAGGCCAGTCTGGCAAAGGCCACAGTCTGACGGCAGTCGCTGCAGCCTGGGGTCGCCGCCCGGCAGACTGGCGACAATACGGCGTCCCCGCCGAGTGGCCCGGGGTCACCTCCCTGACCTCGGCCCGGCTCAGATCAATCTTCCCCGCCCGAGAGGAGAAAGCCCCGCGCCGGTGCGCTTCATTCTCCCTGTGTGAATATAATCCCATTTGTGTGCGTGTTTACGAAAGGCCCGGCTTTTGAACGCCGTTCTGGCGAGACGCCACAGAGCGAACGGTGATCATAAAACGGTGAAATCTGATCCGGGGAGCTGCACTCTGCGGTTCCGTAAATACAGTAAACTCGGCTGAATTGTGACTGCCGGTGCGGGTCGCCAGGGGTCGGCACGGTTCGCCCTAACCGCGGCTCGTTAGCGCGCGTCACGCGTTGCTCCGCGGCCGAGAGAAGCCGCCGCGGTTCATGAAGGGACTGTTCGACACCTGAGGAGACGGCGATACGATCGGCCCGCTCCGACCCGCTGGCCGGACCCCACAGCGCGGGTCACGGCGACAAAACACAGACGGCCGACCCGGCCGGACGGTACTGCGACCACCGCCGGCAGGTGGCCCCCGATCCGGGATCACGGTACAATCTGACGGCCGCGCCGCCCCGCTGTGGTCCACCGCTGAAAAACGCCGCCGCCGTCGGCCCCGTTTTTGCACAACCGCCGGTCCTAATAACGAGGCAGGCTGGACCGCGCCGACACTGCACGGCAGACCGCGCCAACACTGCAAGGCAGATCGTGCCAACACTGCAAGGCGGACCGCGCCGACACTGCAGGGCGGACCGCGCCGACAATGCAGGACGGACCGGGCCAATACCGGAGCACGTGTTGGTCCGCAGGGGCGCGAGCTCGGCCCGGCTCCAGCAGGTGGACGGGATCTGGCTGTTCCTGCACGGGCCGACAGATCGCACGACGCATCTGTCAAACGCCGCCGCCTCACCGGTACAGCGCCGACGAGGGATTGACGCCCCTCATTAGCGACGGCGCCAGTACCAGCTGCCGCCCAACCAACCGGGCCGTACATACACCTGGAGACGCCTGGCCCGCAGCCACGGCATCACGGCACGGCGCGGGAGCCGCACTGCCAACCGCAGGATTTACGGAGAATTACGAAACAACATCCTGCAATTGACAAATAAGCCATCAGAAAACCAAACCTGATAAAGAACCCCGGTGGTGACGGATTTTCGCCGGTATCCGCAAGTGCCCTCCCTTTGCTGTCTGAAGTCACACGGTGGCGCTAATGCAACACCAGTGCAACATTGTCCGGCAGTCATACAGATGAAACGCTCACCCCCGCCGGGCCAGCGTCACGCGCCACAGCGCTTTCTCCGCCTAGTGGCCGGTGATCGCAAGTGCCGCCGTTGAATAATTGCGCTCCTCATTTCACGCCGCGCGCGATGATTGGTGGTGCGTTTACATGGGGCATTTCGTTTAGACTCTGACGCCATTTCCCGCTCACCACAGCGGGGTATTTACGAGGCATTCCCTGAACACCGTTCACCTGGCACAAAAAGAGCCGCCAATGACGGTCTTTATGAGAAGCCCCGCCGTCGATAAAGTCCCTCCGTATCATTTGCCTTTATTTTGTGTTGATTTCTGATCGGACGTGGCCCTTTGCCGCCACCCAGGCGAGAACAAAAACCGGAGTGAGCAGGCATTCAGCGCAAAGGTCGTTTCCTGCTGGAGGCATTGTGCATCAATCGGCATGCTTTTTACCGGCGGCCGCCAACAAAGCGGCCGACCGCGGCGCTAACCCCACTGCGGAGCCGTCGGAGCCGCGCCGGAACTGCCGCACCGAGCGCGGCCTTCGCGACGCGTCGGGGTCGCCGCGAATCACGCCGTCCGGCCGCCTCGCGGCAAAAACACCGACACGCGAGTCAAGGCGGCCGGCGGAGACGGCCGACCTCGGCTCGGCGGCGGGCCGGCCGGACCCTCTGACGCGGCCCCGACCCGGCCCGGCCCGGCCCGGCCGACAGCAGGGCCGGCACGCGCTTCAGAGCCGCGCGCCGCACCGGCAGGCAGCCGCGTCATTACCTTTTTGCATACGTGAGAGTCGCTCGCGCTGCGCGCGGTAAAAAGGCTGCCGAGAAGTACGCTAGAATTAAAGACACGCTCCGCCAAGGGCGACCGATTCCCGGTGATCGGCGCCGGCGGCTGGGCCATCCCTCCTCTTCGCCGCCCCCCGCACGGCACGGTATCGCATGGTCACGGCCGGCACCCCATCAGACCTTCCCACAACAGACGCGGACATCGCCTGAGGAGGGCCGCGGCAGACGTGGCGACCGTGACAACAGGGCAGCACACGGTGCGGCGGCCCGACACGGCCACAGGTGACTCCACCGAGGCCGGCTTCGGACAAAGCCAGCCTGACCTTCACAGCCACCGATCCACATTCCTTCGCGTGCACCCCTGCATCAGTGCCGACCAGAAACACGTTGCAGGTGCCTGCGGCTTGAGCAGTTCAGTACGACATGGTCCGCGCGCCTGTAGACTCTGCGTCGGTACACTCTGCAGAGTCGGGCTGCGGTTCTCTCCTGCAGCGTGCGGCTGCGCTCCGGTCCGGACCAGCGTCAGCGTCCAGCCGCCAGCCGGCCGGCCACACGGTCCAACTGACTCACCGCAACAGGACATGCCGGATCCGTCAACGGCACGCCGAAAACAGCCGGGCGGCGGCGGCGCCTCCCCTCCCTCCGGCATGTCTCGGCAGTGGGCCCGTCTCAGCGTGTGCCCCGCGGCCCGCAGTGCTTCACGGCCTGACGAACTGCGGTCAGGGCGGCCCTCTGCAGCCGGCCAGTGTCGCCGCTCGCCCGGCAGCCGGTCCGGCGAGCGCCCACCCGCCACCGGCCCACATCTGACCCGACCTACCCGCCACCGGCCCACACGGAGCCCGACTCACCCGCCACCGGCCCGCACCGAACCCGACCCACCCTCCACCGGCCCGCACCGAACCCGACCCAACCTCCACCGGCCCGCACCGAACCCGACCCACCCTCCACCGGCCCACACCGAACCCGACCCGGCCAATGCCCGGGCAGCGTCCGGGGACACAGCGCACGTGTAATTAACGCCGCAGATGTCACCGGCGCTCTGATACGGAAATCCGACACGGACTGACGACACAGGTACGGCGCTAATTAATTACATCGCGCCGGCCGCGGCCCGCCGCATCACACGATTCCAGCCCGCCTCGGAGGGTGACCAATCGGCCGTCGGCACGTCCGCCCGGCCGGACGTCCCCCGGTCACCGACTGGTCAGGGCGGGCCCGGCACCCAGCGTCTGTCATACGGACAGACGTGGCTATGTCTGCCTATGTCTATGTCATAGCTGTCAGCTATGAGCCACGGCAGATCATGCAACAGACTCCCAGTCACTATGGCGGGTGTGATGGAGCTCCTGTCCCCGAGACAGACGACACAGATCTTGACACGATGACACAGGGCCATGAGGATAGAAACGGCCGGGTCCCGTGCGTGTCACAGAAGCAACACTGCTCCAGTGACTCTGGCAAGAGCTCCTGACCATCAAGCCGTCGCGACCGAGGAACTATACCGGAAGACGACACCCAAGGCCAACCACGCTGCCCGATCATGACGTTTGGCCCGCATGCAGTTGGATCGAGAAGCAGTCTGGAACCGAGATCCTATACCGGTCCGAACACCCTACGTGCCACGGACGCACCTTGCGAAACGTGCTGTTGGAAGAAACCGCAAACCTTCGACATCCTTCCCGTGACCGATACTGCACTTCCTTCGACGGCGGAAGTGGCACGCCTTGATCGCGGCAGCCGGCGCTCTATCGCCCCTCTTTCCTTAACCGTTCCCACATGCGGGCGGCCGCAAACCGGCGCGACCAAAACGTCGACCGGAACGGCGGCGCCGCCACAGCAGCGACCAAGCCGCCCCGGGCAGCAGAGGACCGTTCGTGCTGCCACTATCTGAGGCCGCCGCGGCGGGCCGCTGCACGGCTACCGACCGACGCGTGCCGGAGGTGGCACTTTGTTGTGCAGCGGCCGCGCCGACGGACGTCACGGCCAATCGGCCGGCGACGTGCCGGGGACGCGGCGTCCGGCCGCCGCCGACGGCCGCTGGCGGAGCCGGAGGTCGCGCTGGCTCCTGCCAATGGCAAAGGTGGTCGGCTTTGGGCAGCTGGCACTATAAAACCGGCGGAGGAATCAGCCAGATTCCACAGTTTCTGTTCGCGGTAACGAAAACCAAGGAAATTTTACGTACGCAACAAAGGCGCATTTAGGCATCGTTGCCTTCTTCCAAAATAATAGACAATTTTTATCACTCTCTTCTTTCCATAGCGGCATACCACACGACGTTAAGTTAAACCCATACCTTCGACCTATCAGCAAGCTCAGCACCAGCCGACCGGCCCCCTCGCCTGAGGAGACGTCCCGTGCCGTCGGCGGCGGGCCCGCAGGACGGTGGCGTCCAGCCGCGCGGCCGGACGGAGCCGGCGCCCGGGGTGACCGACCGCCGGCTAATAGCCGCCGAAACACGCGCTTCCGCTCCACGCCTCCTCGAATAGCGGGCCATTGTGGCGCGGCGCCGGCGCGGCGCGCGCGACTCTGATTGCAGCGCGGGCGGCGGCGACAGCGCGCCGTCCGCGACCGAGGCCCGGCCGAGCCGCCGGCGCGGCACGGGGCTCGGACGGCACGGGGCGCGAGGAGGCCGGCGCCGGCTGGTGGCTATTCCTGGCACACCGAGCGCCCCGTGGTCTGTTGGGGAAACTGCTGGGCCGTCCATGGTCTGTAGTTGATGATGCACCGCTGACATCCTCCCTGGAGCAGGTGACCACCCCTGACATCCTACCGGGGAGCAGGTGATCCACCCCTGATCTTCTCCCGGGGAGCTGGTGACCCACAGCCGGCAGACCACGGAAGGCCCATGCCGCCGTTAGTGTCACCCGGCCCCGGCACGGTCGTCTGTTTGTTTAGAGAGCCGCAGGTGTTGGTGCGTGCCTTTCACGAGGGTGACGGAGTGGATTCTAACGGCCCCGACAGAGAAAGGCTCTACCCCGCACGGAACAGGCCCACAGAACCTCAGACGGGGAGCGGGTCAACGCCCGCGGAGTCCTGACCCATTATGTCAGGCGGGTCAAGACAGAGCCAAACAGCTGCTGGTGCAACGGTGCCAGCGCAGTGGTAGCGCCACAGGTGACAGGAAACATGTGATTTCGACGCCCGTCGATTTTCAGCTTGTTCGTTTTCTGACAAGTGTTACAGTCATTAAGTGCGTGCGAGGAAAATGACTGTTTGGCGCAAAGCTTTGGGGAAAGTTGAATATTTACCAATTCAAGGCTAATTGCCTTGCTATCACGACAAGATGGATGAAAACCCTGAAGCAGGACTTTTCAATTGGGTAATGACGGCGTGTTATTGGGTAAGTCTAAACACCTAACTAACGCCATTTCATACGTTTCTGTACCGCTGACGTTGATGTTCAGCAAAAGTGTGATTCTAAAGTTAACGTGCATGTACCTAACCCGCAAGCAAGCAAGCTGTCGTTCCTTGACCCGAGGGGGGGGGGGCTAAAAACAAGCTGGTCAGTCGTCCACGACCACGCAACTACGTTCCACGACAAGCCCCCGACACCAGCACCAAGTCCCCACAAACACAGCGCACAGGCAGGTGAACTGACCGCCACTTTGCCCTGCGGCGACTCTTCGGTGTCGATGGTGCCGCCGATCCAGGCGCCGTCCTTGCGGTCCTGGTACACGAAAGGCGGCTGGCCCTGGCGCCGTGTGTCGCCTGCGGGCACAGGACGGCGGGTCAGCCTCCGAGGGAGACGCCAGGGGAGCCTGGAGGGCCAGGGGCGACCCTCTGCCCGGGCTGGACCGACACCAGCCGACCTGGGCCGACACGCAGCGGCCCGTCTCAGGCGCCGAGGACATCGGCAGTGATCCAGACAGGGCGCGGTCAGACGGGCAGATTGCAGAAAACCGCTGCAAAACACGGAGTCAGCCGAGGGGCGGACAAGTCTGTTGCCAGGGGCTCCGGATTTGGGGGGAGGGAAAAGGGGGCAGCCGCCCCCCCCCCCCCGGTCGAAATTTAACATTAACCTTACGGCGTTGCATGGAACGAAACGAGCTGAAAAATCGGCTTGTCCCCCATCTCTGGAGGGGCTCCGCGCCACTGTCTGGTGCACCCGCGTCAAAATGTCGATCCACTTGCTTCAATGGGCATGATCACTTCTTACAGGAAAATACCATGTCAAAACACCCAACTACACTCATGTAAGGGCAATACGAAGAACGAGACACGTAAACGACAAACACAGTTTCAAACCACTTTCCCGAAGTCAGTTTCTAAATCATGGTCCGTCACGTCACACGAATGAAAATACTGGAGTACAGTCGGTGAGCAGCCGCACGGGACAAAACAGCTTTCTTCACCGTTGACAAACCACGCCAAGTCACAAGCATTACAACTGATCACAGCGAGAGTTTGAAGTGGGAATGGTTCCGTAATCGAAAGGAAAATCCTGCTGCGAGTGACTGCGAAAGAGAGCACCGCTCGCTGCGGTAGGCAGCTCGAGGCGGTCCGTTCGTGCACACCGACAGATTGCTTCGACCCGGTTGGAGAGGACGTGGCCAGGGGCCCCGGCCTCTGGCCACGTTGCGCTTCAGCGTCAGCCTAACCGAGCGCCGATAAGGCGCTTGATTGTCCGTCGGCCGAGCCGCGTGGAGAGATTTGCGTTCTGACGGCCGCCGGCACGCTCCTGAACCGCTGGCTCACGGCAGTGTCGCAATGTTTTATCGCCGTGCGCCGGGCGGGGAACGATGTCGGACATCCAGACAATCGGCAGCACAATTTAACCACACGATGAAGGCCGTCGACGGGACAGCGGTTAAACACAAAGGCCGGCAATAGTCCGGCCGCGCTCTGCCACCTGTCCCTGACGTCCGATGAAATATCGAACGTGAAACCGCATCTGCCGCGGCCATCAGGCGCCGGCACGACCGCACGTTTCGCTCTGTCAATTTCATACCTCGTAATGAGGGGCGCGCTTGCAACGTTTACCGCAGCCGCGCACGGCAGCCTTCCGGTGCGGCTGTCTGGGTCGGCCGGGCTGCGGCGGCGGCGGCGCGGCGGTGGGGGCTCCGGACGCCGGCCGGGGGGTCACTGACCAACACGGTGGCTTATGCAGCGCTGGCGCTGCGCAGACGGAACGCCCCGTCTGGCGCCGCGCGGCGGAGCCGCACAAAACAGCCCGCGCGGAGAGGCGCCCAGACAGGTATCGCGCATCAATTAACACAAAAACGGCCGCACAAAAACAGCACCCGCCCGGGCGAGACAGGCTGCTGGCTGAAGAAGCGGTCGGAAATGCCCTGGACCGGCTCGAAAACAAGCCCGTCACAATGACAGGAAGATTCCTTTCGGGGTAAAAAGGAGGTCACGCATCGGGGAGCACCACGGCTGGCGGATGATGATCCCGCCCGGCAGAGATCCCCTGGATTTGGAGTGGTCCCGGTCGACAGTCACGCTTGGAGAAAAGAGTCAACAGTCGGTCACGACACGCCGGCCTCCGTTACGGTCACGGGACCCCCACGGCCGCCGGGATCTGTCACGACCAGGGCATCTGTCACGGTCGGAGGCCGGACCGTCACGGTGGCGGGCGTCCATTCGTCACGGCCGGCGGCCGTCGATGGGGCGCGGCGTCAACAGTCCGACGGTCGGCCGGCAGGGCGCAGTCAAAACAGGCCGAGCCGGACGCCGACGACTCACCTGACGTGTCCAGGATCACCTCCTGGCAGCCGGGCCGCTCAGCGGTGCCGCACTTGAACAGCGCGCCCGTCTCGCGGATGTCGTGCAGGCCGAGCGTGGAATTGGCCCGCGGCGCGCCCACCAGCACCCTGCAACGGAGAGCAGGGCTCTGTCAGGTCCCGAACTACAGGCACATAACAGCTCTGAAGATCCCGACCCTCCGACGGACGACACAGCCCTGTCACATCCCAACCCTCCGACTGACGACACAGCCCTGTCACGTCCCGGCCCTCCGACAGGACGACACAGCCCTGTCACATCCCGATTTTCTGATTGGCGACACAGCCCTGTCACATCCCGACCCACCGCTGAACAACGCGGCTCTGCCAAATTCCACGACTACCGACAGATAATGCAGTGATCAGATCTTCACCTACTGACAGACAACACAGCTTAATCAGACCCTGACCCACGGACAGACAACACAGTTCCGTCAGGTCCCTACCAACTAACAATCACGACACAGCCGCACGACGGCCCAGAACCCGGGACCGCTGGCCCGCGGCGCAGCCACCGGCCGACTGCAGGGACGAGCTGAGCCGGCGCTGCAGCCGCCGGCCCCTGCAGTCGCAGAAACGGACAACGGACCGACCCGTCACTGGAACGCGAGCACGGCAGGAACGTGGGAAATTGCCCACCAGCAGCATTGTCCGGATCCGCGGTCCCCACACAGATACCTCGTAAAAAGCCGGGCATTGTGTTCGGCACAGCGAGAGGAAACGAGCTCGGATGACGTCATTCTGTTGACTACAACGAAATTCCTGGAGAGAGGCGTCACGGTCGCGGCGAGCGGCGTCCGGTTGGCGGCCAGATCGCCGGCGTCTCCCCGCCGCCGTCCGACCGGCGGCTGTCCAGAGCCGCGACACCGCGTCTCATCTCAGCGGCGGCCGCCGCGCCCCCGCCGCCAGCGCCGGCCCTAATATAGTCAGCACAGTGCTGACAGGGACCAGATACACGATATCACGGGCGCCAGCCCTGGGCCGTGTCGGCGCGCCGAGACGGCCACTCAGGGGCGCCAGTCTGTCCCCCCCCGCCCGGGTGGGGAGGGAGAGGATGACGTCAGAGGTGGCCGGGTCGCGCCCCGTCGTGAGCCACTCCTCCGCTGGCTCCGGGATGGCGGAACTGCGCGCCGCCACCTGATGCGCCGGCCGGCGCCGCCTCTGAGTCACACGCTCGTTTCCCGCCCTCACAGTACGTACGGAGGGGGAGAGGAACGGGCGGTGCGGCCGGACGGCGCCGGTCTCATTACGGGCGCGCCGGCTCAGAACACGCCAGACTTCGCCGCCGCCGCCGCCGCCGCCGCGCCGATTTCGCCGACGCCGCGCGGCATTTCCCGCCGGGACGAACAATGAGCGAGCTGGATCAACATCGGGCGCCAATACCGTCCGCTGGACGGACTGGACCGGCCCAGATATGGACCCGCAGCACTGACAGACCCAGATCCGGACCTGCAGCACTGCCGGACCCAGACACGGCTCCACTGGACTGACAGGGCTGGCCAGAGGGAGAGCCCTGCTGGACGACAGGGCCAGACAGTTCTGCTGGACTGATGAGGCCGGCCAGACGCCGCTCTGCTGGACAGACAAACTCACACACGGCTCTGCCGGACTGAAAACACTGGCCAGACGCGGCTCTGCTGGACTGAAAACACTGGCCAGACGCGGCTCTGCTGGACTGACGGGGCCAGACGAGGCCCTGCTGGACTGAAAACACTGGCCGGACGCGGCTCCGCTGGGCTGAAAACTCTGGCCAGATGCGGCTCTGCTGGATTGAAAACTCTGGCCAGACGCGGCTCTGCTGGACTGAAAACACTGGCCGGACGCGGCTCTGCTGGACTGAAAACACTGGCCAGACGCGGCCCTGCTGGACTGAAAACTCTGGCCAGACGCGGCCCTGCTGGACTGAAAACACTGGCCGGACGCGGCTCCGCTGGGCTGACGGGGCCAGACGCGGCCCTGCTGGACTGGAAACGCTGGCCAGACGCGGCCCGTTCCCTCAGCTCGTGGCCCGCTGACCGCCGGCCCAGTCTCCGACGTCGGACGGACCGAGGTCGCCGCAGCGACCTCCGGCTGCCAGCCGCGGACGTGGCCGAACGGCGGGCGGCCGGCCGCGGACGTGCGAGGGTCACACAATCGGGTCAATGGGGCACGAGTGACGGGACAGAGCGTCTGATTGGTCGGCATTACCGGGCGTCCGCAGAAGACAACAAGCCGCGGAACCCTGTCATTCCGGCCGGCCCATCAGTCAGACAGCTCGTTCCTCGCCAGAAGGCGCTTGTTTCCTCAAATGACGGCCCCGGCGTTATAAATGCTTACGTCAGCGATTCTCCGGGGTAACCGGAGCCGGACCAACCGGCGATAGAAAACCTGCGGAGACCAAACAACGCGGCCCTGACACAGCGCCTTTTTGCGGAGCGCGGAGCTACCGCCGGAGCTGCGTCCTCCGCTCCCCCCCCCCCGTCCGGGGCGTCTCGTCACCACTGAGGGATGGATGGCACCATCGGGCGGCGCGCCGTTTTTAGCGCGCGCTTTTTGCTGGCCTGCCGGCGAGAGAGGTCATTGGCGGCGGCCGCAGCAGGCCGCGATGGATGACGCGCGCCGGGCCGGCATTAGCGCCCGATTAGCCCGGTTAGCGCCGGCCGAGGCTGGAGGGCCGGCCAGCGGCACGCACACGCGCCGCTGCCGTCTGAGCCCGCCGGCCAGGCCTGACACCGCGCCGTCAGCCGCCGCTCCGGGCGGGCTGTCAGGTGTGACGTCAGAGCGGACCACCGTCTGCGTCGCCCGGCCTTTTCCCCTCCCCCTCCGTCGGGCCGCGCGGTCAGACGATCCCGGACAGGCGACGGCCGAGAGGGGGCCGCCGGCCGACCGGCGTCAGGGCGTCGCGCCGACACATGCGCGGCCGACACCGGAGCCGGGCCGGCGGCGGCGGGTGACGGCCGGCCGGCCGCCTGGTCCGTGTTCCGCTCCCGACCGGGCCGTGTCCGCCGGCCCTGCTCTGCCCGGCAGCCGGTGGACAAAGCCGGGCAGGCCCCGATCGACCAAACAAAGGGCTCTGGCTCCGGTCTGGGCCGTTGCTGATCTGTCAAACGGCGCTGAGCTCACCTCGCCCGTCCTTCATGCAGCTAGCGAGGCGCTGAACCCGCGCCGGCCGGGCGCCTCCGGCTCAAAGTCGGCCCGACACCGGACTCGGAGCCCGCAGGCACCGGCGTCGGCCGCCGGATCCACGGACCGGTCAGCGACTGTCAGGCGCGGCGTCTGTCTGCCGTCACCTGCTCAGGGCGGCCGGCCCGGGCGGTGACAGACAGCCAGTCTGCTGTCGCCATCGGCGCCGAGATGGGCCGCCGGTCACCCCGGCCCTCCGGCTCCGAACAGGCCCAGACTGCGCCGCCGTCGCCGCCGCCGGCTGGCGCATGTCATTTACCAACAAATGCTCCACATGGCCGCGTCTGCTGCGGGAGCCTCAACCGACCGCAGTGGGAGGTACGGTTTGACGATTGGAACGAATGACCGCAAAATTGGGCTGATTCGGTGTTCCTGCGCCTGATTAGGCTCTTCGTTCACTTAATACGGGTCTGCCTAACAATCGCGGCGGTCGGTTCTTTTCCTACCGCGTGATTCTGAGACAATGAATGGTTTGAACAAGACAAAAGCTTTCATCGTGAACCAGCAAAACGTTCACATTTTCACGGCTATTCACACTGTGACAAGCCTTGCACACATGCAAGATTTATTGCACGTATTTCATTTTGCATGCATAAAACTGCATGCAGCTACCACGCAAGAACGTTGCATAATGCATACACGCCGTGAGCATTCACAGCCAGGTGGTCTTGTGTTCCCATCCCGCTCGCCGCCGCAGAGCGGGACGCGCTGCGGCGGCGCGGTTAACCCGTCTAGACCCTGAGACTGAGCAGAGCACCGCCGTCGAGTGCCAGAGAACGCTAGGGAATGGTGGAGGGTGCCAAAAAGTGCCGTTGAGCGCCAGAGAGTGGAGGAGTGCCGCTGAGTGCCAGAGAATGCAGGGGAGTGCCGGAGAGAGCCGCCGATCGCCGGAAAGTAAAGGAGTGACGCTGAGTGCCGGCGAGTGACGCCGACGAATTCCTCCGAGTTTCTCCAAACGCCGAAAAGTGGCGCAGAGTGTCGGGGAGTGCTGCACTGCCGACACGCGGCTGCCGACCTCGGCCGGCCCCTCCCGGCGGGCGGGGCGCCGGTCGGCGGCCGGCAGCTCACGCGGGCAGGCGGCCGGCACGCGTGTTTTGCAAGCGGCGCCGCCGGCAGAAGGGCGGCGGCTTTGTCGGCGCCGGCCGCCGGGGTCGTCGTCTGCGGCCGCGCCACGTGGGGGACCTCCAACGGCCGCTGACGCCCTCTGCGCTCCTCCTCTCTGTACCGGCCGAACACCACACCGGGACGCGGCGGCGGCCGAGCGGCGGCCAGCGCGTCAGTTGTAATTATGCTAATGCTGCGGCGCGGTCCGGCGGGCGGCTGGCCACTGTCAGCCGGTGGACACAATGGAGCGCGGGCGGCGCCGGCGCAGACCCGCCGTACTCCGGAGCCGGGCCGGCCCACACGTGGCCAGACGCCGTTCCGCGAACGCTGCACGGAGCGCGCCGGCCCGGGAACAGTGGTTTACTGGCCTCCCACCGGAAATAGCGCATCGGTTCGCCGCGGCTATCAGAAACGACCGCCCACATCGATCCTTCATAGTCGCATTACTGCCGAGGAAATAGCCGTCCGGGGAATTATATACAGCTCTTTCAGGGAAGTCAACTGTAAAATAGCACAAAGGAACGCTCTCCGCACCCAGGTAACTCGACGCCCGGCGCCGAGTCCGAGCCGAACCGAATCGAAATCGATGGAACCGAACCGAGCTCCGACGATCGCATTTTTGGATCCCGATGAAACGAGTGACTGCGACGTAATTCCACGTCATCTATTTGAAAAAAGCCCGCAACAACGTTTACCGAACGTTGCTGACGTAACCGTAACAGGCGCACCACGAGATACGTGGTACATACAGCGCCGCGCGCCGCGCGGGCCGATAGCCTGCTGTGAGGGCGGGTAGCCGGCGGCCAGTGAGCGGCGTGCGCCGGCCCGACCTGCGCTGTCGGCACGGCTCAGTTCCCACGCGCCGGAGCGGCCTGCAGCGGTCGCGGCCGGCGGCCGGCAGCCGGCGCAGCCCGGTCCACACCGCCACGGCGCAGGGAAACGGCGAGCCTGAACACGGCCCACACGTCCGCAACCTGCGGAGTCGCCGCCTGCCGAGACACCGAGAGCCGAAACCGAACAGCGACGCCGCGGCAGCCCGGCCGGCCTGGTCACGGCGCAACTGCTCCAGCAACACACAGACGTCCGCATACACAGACAGCTTAGACCATCGGCAAGGCCAGAGCGGCCGCCGCGGCGGACGCTGGCCACCGGCTCGTAGGAGGCGGCGGAGAGGGTGACAACAATTGACTACATCCGGGAAATGGGGAGGGGACCGTTAGCGGACTTGACGCCGTCAAAACACTGAGACAGAGCAGCGAGCCGCAGACGCGACGCCGAAGCAGCGTGCCCTCGGACCCGGCGACAGCGCGCGTGCCGGCAGGCCGTGGGAAGCGGCCTGAGAAAGACCCGCGGTGGCGGCAGGCCGGAGTCGGCCGCGTACCAGCGCGTGCGCCGTGTCGGCGAGCGGCCATCACGAGCCGCCGATGGAGATCCGTATCGGCGCCGCGGCGAGCGGGGTCGGCAGGCGGCCGCCGGCCCGCCGCCATCACGAGCTCCGGCCGACCGGGCGGGCGCCGCGGCGGGGGCGGCGCCGCCTGACCCCCAGCCTGCAGCGGCGGCAATAGAGAGCGGCACGGTCCGCCCGCTGCTGCACCAAATGGCCGCCCGCGCCGGCCAATTTGCACACAACTGAGTCTGAGGAGCCGCAGCCGGGCAGCGGCCGCGGCCCGGCCGCCCATGTGCGGAGACTTTAATGATGGGTGTGCGGAGACTCCGGTTTGGCGTCGGTGGCAGACGCTAATGGTCGGCGGAGCAGAGGATCTCGGCCCGGCACGCAGAGGGTTTAACGGTCAGTCGGCCGGGAAACGAATTCACCTTGGAACGAGAGTGAACGTGATCAGCCGTCCCCTGAGTCTGGTTGGTGCATGACAAATGTTACAGCCTCTGGAGGAGTCGTTTTTTCTTCCCCCTCACCACTTGGTGTAACGAAGCGAAATTGCCCGGACTTGTTGAGCTAAATTACTAACTACAAAAATGGAAGGGAAACAACAGTGTAACAGCAGCGTCAATTAGCATATCGTCACTCCTACCGCCGGGCAAATGCAGCAGAGGTGCCAGCCACCTCGAATCTACTCAAAACGAAAGGCTGTGACCTCCGCGCCGTTCCAGTCAACGGCCGACGGCGCCAGCGCTGTCAACCGCTTCGGGCTTCGGTTCGAATGACGTCAACTCGGGGCAACAACTCGGGCCCGGCGCTATTGCTGAACTTTATCTGAGACGGACGAGCGATTTTCCGGCGGCTGCCTTTCAAAGAATGCCGTTCGTCGGCGTGACGTTGTCGAGCGGCAGGCGTGACGCGTGACGGAAATCAAGGGACCCACCCCGGCGGGTCGCGCCCAGCTCTAAACAGAGGCCACGGAAAGCCGAACAGGGGACACACGGCCGACAAACGAGGCGCTCCTTCCTGTGGAGAGCTGGCGAGAGATCGTCCTATCGGCTGAGACGACAAATGGACCGTACCTCTCTACTGATATGACACGAAGGCTGTCACTGCCCATGACAGGGGAGCGCTGCGACTCGCTGCACATCTGACAGAGGGACTACGGATGGACCATCCTTCCCCACAGAGCTGACAGAGGGACCATGCCTCCCCACAGGATGACGGAATACCCAGTCAACAGGGATGGCAGAGCCGCCCAGCCCCGGCAGCCGACGTGGGTCCGCAGCGGGATCGTCAAGCACTCACCACGCGCCGCCGTCAGCCGGCTTGGTGAGCGCCACCGCGTAGCCGAAGTAGGAGTCGCCCCGCGCCACGTCCGCCTCAGCGATCGGACCCTGGAAGATGACCGGATGCAGCGTGTCCAGGTTGAAGGCGGCCGCCAGCGTGGTCAGGCCGACCAGCAGGACGACCAGCGCCGACATGGTCCACCCGCGGTTTGCTGCGACACCGATCACAACTCCGGATCACGACCCCGCGTCTAGTCCTTCCGATCGGCAGGCGTCCCCGAGATCGCCTGGAACCTTCTCTCGATAGTCTGGCGTCTCCTCCTGATCTCACAATGTCTTTTCTCGATGTCCTGGCGTGTCCTGCTGACGGTTCTGGAACGGCAAAAACAGCCTGGTTAAGCCCCGGTTACATGGTTATTTATGGTTACACCCCGACCGACGAACTATCGGTATCCTCCGGAGCGACCACATGACGCCTCCCCGGAAACCACCTCCACATCAATAAAGGCACAAAGACATGAGCGGCCGACCGCATGACGGACAAGCGTTGAACGGCCGACGGGCGGGGGCGACCCTGGTTGGTCGGCCTGGAGACTGGCACGCCCCCGGTGCCGCCAGCGGCCAGTTGGCGTGACTCACTGCCGACACAGTCACGCCGGCGCTCGTGTCGCCACCGATCTTGCCGGCCGCGCTGACGGCGTGCGTGAATCACGGGGACAGATCACTGGCGTCACGCCGGCCGTCCAGGCGGCCGCCGCCTGAGTCACCGCTGCGCATTCACTGCGTCGCCGCGGCGGCGCTGGCGCGGCGCGGGCGTGACCGGGCCGCGTCCGGCCCCGCGCAGTCGGCCGCCGCCGCGGCGCCGCTCCGCTCTGACGGCCGGCGCGACCAGCTGACGACAGCCGGCGCTGCCGGCCGCCCAACGAGCGCAGCCACAGGTGACGACAGCGGCTAGCCGGCTGTCATTGCCAGCCCGCATGCCGCGGCGCTCAGTTCTTGCGACGTACCTCATGCCGCCAGCGTCGGCACCGCACCACCGCCAGCCCCTGTCCCGTCCCGCCGCCGCGGTCAGCGGTAAATGACTGGGAGTGCATGGTCCGAACGTCGACGGCTATCAGGTCCCGGTCCGTGGCCAGCCGGCCATGCATAGCACGAGCGGCTGTGCCACTCCGAATGGCGGAAGCACTCCATCAACGGGGCGCAATTTCCCCAGCCCACGCCAGCCGGGAACAGCGGTAGACACCTCCGTGACACGGTAACGGCGCGGTCAGTCGGAGTCTGAGGGTGGCAGCGGCCGGCGGCACGGTCGGCCGGCGCGGCCGGCGCCGGAGGAAGTGCGGCCGTCTCGATGCGTCGGCCGGTGCCGCTGACGGACGGCCGGCGAACACGCGAGCCGGCCGGCCGGCACCTGGCCCGCCGGCCGCCGCCGAGCCCCGCCGCCGGCCGCGACGGCGCCGCGGCCGCCGCGCCGCCCGGCCCGGCCGTGACAGCCCGGTCAGCCCGGGCGTCCGCCCCCGGGACCGGCTGAGCCTGTCCGCCCGACTGCCGAGACGTTCCGCCGCAGCAATGCTGCCGTCACCCATGCCGTTACGCCCGAGCCGTTAGGTCGCAGGGCGGCCAAATAAACAGCTCCGGACGGTACTGATCTGGCCCGAGCGGGCACTCCGCCGTTCAGCGCTGGCGTCACGGCCGCACCCCGGGACCGCGTCGGAAGGACGTGGCCAGATAACCGTCCGAAGCCCTGCGTTCGGCTTCCAGCCGGCTTCCTGGACTGCGGACCTGGCGGGCCGCAGCGCCGCCGATAACAAGGGACGTCCGTCCGGCAGCGCGCCGGATCTCCCGAAACGGAGCAGCCGCTGCCGCGCGGCCACTGAATCAACCGCGCGGCCGCTTCATCACTGTCCGGCCGCCGGCCGCGCCGCCGCACCTCTCGGCCCGTCTGAGCCCCGAGCAGGATGCGCTGTTTACGTCCGCGCAGCCGGCCGGCCGCTCGGCAGTCCGGTCACGGAGCCGCGCTGACGCACACGGGCAGATCCGACCGCCGACAACCGACCCTGAACAATGCACCCGGTCACGTGACCTACTACGTGCGGTACGTCGGCCGCGGTTACCACACCGGCCGGCCAAACCGGTCTGCAGAGCAACGCGGCGCACAGGCCGAGCTTCCGGCGACCGGCGTCGGCCAGGGCGGGAGAGCGGCCGAGGCGCCGGTAGGCTCCGGCTTCCGGGACGGCCGCCGGTCACGGAGGAGCCGGCGGAACTACCGGTGCCGGCCGTGACTGCTGACCCGGAGCTGGCTCCGCCCGGTCCGGACTGGCCAGGGCTCAGGCTGACCGTCTGGAGAGGGCGCCATCTGAGCTGAGCCCGGGTCAGACCGGCCGTCTGCAGAGGGGGCTCATCCAGCCAGAGCCCGGGTCTGGTCTGGGCTGACCCCGGGTCTGGTCTGGGCTGACCCCAACTGGAGCTCTGGTCTGAACTGACACTGGACCAGATCAGGCCGACCGTCTGGACCTACGGTGGTGACATTTTGAGCAGAGTGGAATTCGTGATCTATGAATAGGACAGGGGGTCCACCCCAGGCTGCTTGTTCGCGTCAAGACATTAGCACGGTTTAATCACGTCACTGGCAGATTAAACTGTTCCGTGTGAACCACTGAGTTTCAGCCAGAAGTTAATTACCTACTTGAAAATGATCGGCCATATCGGCGTGCAACTGCCTCGCATTTTCTCCCGAAGTTCCCACGCTTCGCCTGCAAGACACGCCTGGCGGAAACGTGCGAACGACTTCAAATAAAAAAAAGTAGTTGCCTGTTCTAAGCCAGTAGTCCCAAAGACCGTAAGATTCCCGTTAAAACATAGGGACCTTGAGCGGTTTTAAGAGTTTTTCAGCTGGTGCTGATATATAAGTTTGAAAACACTCGCTACGGGTCCCACAGCTGAAGGGCTGAAGTGCTGGTCAAACGGATTTTAGGACGCGATCTTCGCGCCCCGCCAGCAAACATGTCGCTCGGCAGACATTGGTGGTTGATTTCATAAGCGTGCCACAGGACGCACATGACGAGACTCCTTCCACCATGACCACATTAGCCCATGTAGCAGGATACAAATCTCGTGTCCCCGTTCCCCGTTCCCTTGCCTCTGGTGCAAACAGCGGGATAAAGTCAATAAACAAAGAGCAGCGATATGTCCAGAGCGAGCCGGTCTTTACTGATTCAGCGCGACCAGGATGAATGAATGAAACCGTGCAATACGCCCACGTCCTCTGATGAAACATCCCAACCCAGCTGCGCCCCCCCCCCCCGTCCGGAGATTTACAGAGACGTTTCATGGCGAAAATCACGTGCTGACCCTCCCATGTGGCCATTTTACGTGCATTTGAAGCTGAAGGAAACATTAGCAGCTAGCTCATTTAGCGTCCGGTCAATGTATTATTCGTCGTCCTTCAAAAGTTAAGCCCCAAGCACGACGAAAGGATTCCTTTACATGCTTCGTTACATAAATGGTTCACGTGCGTGCCAAAGAGGCCACATCGTGGGACTACCCTAGTAATTTATCGACTTCAGGGCACCCGAAATTCGGAATAACACCGTCCGATTTAACACATAAAACGACAAATGTAAAATGATGAAGGCAACCGCTCTCCCCGTACATCGTCACACGCCGAATGATCGGCAAGTAATTACCTCTGGCCTCGGTGTCTCCCGGACGTATCAGCGCCACTATCGGCGCGCCACTACGGTTCGCCGGCGCCAGTCCGTTCCGCCACCCGCAGCGCCCGCCAGCGACTGAGTCCAGCAGCCGCGCTGGACCGCAGCGTTCGGCAGTCAGCTGGCGCGTGACGTCACAAGTCTGACGCCCCGCCGGACGGTCCGGGCGGGACCGGATGCAGGAAATGGGTCTGCAACGGGCCGCGCGAGAAGAGGGAAAGGAAGCGGAGGCACGGCGGGGCGGTGCCAGCGGCCACAACCGGCGGCCCGGTATAGCGGGGGGCACAGTCAGAGCTGGAGAATGGCGACCCTGGCCCGGAGCGGGGACCGACGCCGAGCGGCGGCGTGCAAGGCTCAGGCATCTCAACGTGATCGAGCACAAGTGATGTTCATCATATTTTATGAGGCATTACGCAATAACGATTCTCATCCTCATTTGCCCCTCCCCCTTCGGCGGTAAAACCCACTGGGAGTTTGCGGTGTCTTTGTCTGTGCCATGGGCCGAGACATTTACAAATCTATGCAGACGCCCTGAAGTCCCAGGGAAGAGTGGCAAAATGAGGGTAATAAAATATTTACCGACTTACAGGCTGTCGCTGTGCCAGGGGAACTGTTGGTCTGGAAGTTACGAAGCGCCGCCATTCTGGACGTTAGGACATGCTACTGGTCTGGACGTCAGGACAGATTTCTGGTCTGGACGTCAGGAAAGGTTGCTGCTCTGGACGCCAGGACACGTTGTTGCTCTGGACGTCAGGACTAGCTGCTGGTCTGGACGTCAGGACAGGTTGCTGCTCTGGACGTCAGGACAAGCTGCTGGTCTGGACGTCAAGACAGGTTGCTGTTCTGGACGTCAGGACAGGTTGCTGCTCTGGACGTCAGCATAGGTTAATGGTTTAGACGTCAGGATAGGTTGCTGCTCTAGACGTCAAGACAGGTTGCTGCTCTGGACGTCAGGATGGGTTGCTGGTTTAGACGTCAGGATAGGTTGCTGGTCTGGAGGTCAGGAGAGGTTGCCGCTGTGAACGTCAAGGAAGACTATCACCGTGGACAGGAGCTGGATGGGCCAGCGATGCTGGCCAGCGTTGTAAGCACAGCATAAGTAAGCTTCATTGTAGACAAACACTCGGTAAACCACAAACTACAGCAGTGCACCACTGACAGAAGTGTGAAATAAGAATGCAACGCAGTCTGAAACGTTTCGCCGCGTTCACATTGTCTGAGTCGCGTTCGCGTACTTGTGAACAAACACAGACGAAGAGATTTTCATGTATTCTGTGATCGTACAAGATAGACGACATGTACCAGAATACACTATCGTTGGATAATCGCACATGACTAGAATCATCACGTGGTCTTATTCACCCCATCTCTAAATCAATTGAAGACAAACCTGAATCATGTCAATATTTAATGAGGAATGGATCAGAACAAACTGAATACCCCAGAAAACGATTCTAGATGCGCAGTCTGAAGCTGCTACAGCTGCCTGTTCCACGTAATTGCAAGACACCCGTGATCATGTACATAGGAACGATGTCAAATCTAGATAAAAATATGACTTGACTGAAGATTACCGTTTCCGTCGTGAAATCATAGCATCACAGACAAAAACGGCGAACATGTCCATAGTAGACGCCGAAACGGTATAAAATGTGCATATAAATATGGCTTAAGAGTAAACAGTCCTTAATGTCTTCACGCATCACAGGAAATCAGACTGGAATGTGGACGCAGCATGCTGAGAAGGAAATCACGGGAAATGTCTGTACATACGAATCGCTTGTGGACACTGTAAACAATTGCTCGTCCATAAATAAGCTCTCACGAAAATGTCCTGATCTGATTACCCCAGACACAGGTCGGACCGAATTCGCTCCTTGGCGTGGGCAAAATCTTCAGGATGAACGGTGTTCGTAACCGGTACTGAAATAAAACCGCAACCGTTCTGATTCCTGAACGATATCTGCATAGCGCCGATAGGACTCATTCAGGACAGATGGAAATGCCATAAATAGCACATTACGAGACTACAAATGACTTCCAAGGAATGGACGTTACTTCTACCCCAATCTCGTCCCATTTCGTTACAGTTTAAGCTCGCGGACGCGTGTATCAATTCTCACACCAGGCATTAACACTGCAATGCGAATAAAACGTTTGGAAGCGCCAGTCTGCCAACAAAGCATCTTCAAATCCCAAAATGCGTCCCGTCTACGATAAGCTCCAACACGGTCCTGGCTCGTTCCACCAGTTAACTGGCTCAGCTGGCCTCGATCGCGGAAGAAAGGCTAGTAAAAGTGAACGGAGGCAGCCCGATGATTGTCGTCAGCACCAGCCGTGCGCGGGCGTCTTCCGTCAGCAGCGGCGAGACGAAATCAGCTGGAGGCAGACTCAGCGTCTTCCGTCAGCAGCGGCGAGACTAAATCAGCAGGAGGCAGACTCAGCGTGTTCCGGCAGCAGCGGGCCGGGACAGCTTCTGAGGATGCGCAGCGGCAGGACGCAAGCCGCCAGCAGCAGCAGGACGTCAGCTGGGATGGCTTCGGTGCCGGCCGGCCGGCCGGCAGCAGGACAGGACGGCGTCTGAAGTAAGGGGAGCGGCACGCGACACGCGACACGACACGCGCCGCAAGCAGCAGGACAGGACGGCGTCTAAAGTAAGGGCAGCGGCACGCGACACGCGACACGGCACGCGCCGCAAGCAGCAGGAGCAGGACGACGTCAGCTGGAGGCAAACTCAGCGCCGGCGGTCGGCAACAGCACAGGACGGCGCCGACTAGATGAAGAAGAACATCAGGACCACCACGAACATGACGCCGGAGAGCACGCCTATAGCCGTCCACTGGCGGCGGTCTGCCAAAAGTCGTCAGGAAAGGTCAGCAGGTCTGCATATTTGGCACACCGCATTACGCCACACCATCCACGGTCAGCCTACCGAGAACCAAACAGTTGTGCCTGACTCGAATCACAGGACAGCCAACGGTTGCATGGCAGCCGCGGACAAACGGTATTTTTCGTGTCCTTTTAATCGATGCGGCAACGCCAGTCATAGACATATGAAATTTTCAACTGCGAGCGATCGTATGCGTACGATCAGATCTCATGGAATGCGCAGCCGGCCTCATCAGCCACTGCATTCAAATATCAAAGTTGCTCTGAAATTGTTTATCCAGAACGTAAATCGTTACGTAAACGAGCGTAAACTTTTAACAAGGAATTGACTTGATCGGCAATCTATATCTCCGCAAGCTATTAATTGCTCACCGTTCGACAGGTGCAGCGTTTTCATGACTCTCCTAAAGGCAGTGTCCACCTTGCTATGCCCAGACTCCATCTCGTGTGCCGTCTCGTCGATCATACTGCGATGGAGAGTTCATGGGAAATGAGCGGTTACGGGCACAGCCACCACGGACCAGGGAAGCCGAAATGGACAATAATGTGAACAAAACCTCAGCAAAAAAGTCGTTTTTGCGAATGAATCGCATGAAAATCGGAAACGTAACGTCAAAGAACGAATGAAAGTCAGCAGTAAGCGAGGTGGAAGGCCTATTCTTTGCTTTTGGTTTCAGAGCACAAAACAAAGCGGTCCGTAGGAGCAACAGCTACTTGCGATACTACTGCCAACGCAAACCTTAAAATGCATGTGCCCAAAATTAAATTTCATAAAGAAAAACAAAAGCTTAAAGCGGGAATCCTTCTGTATCTACTTATATCTCTCCATTAACCCGCCTCGACTGGGGGGCGGGGGGGGGGCGGTTGACCGTTCCCCGATGTTTTTCCAGGATTGCAAGAGAAGGAACAAACGAAGCGCCATGAAATTTCGTGTACCTTTTGCATGATCGTTTTTACATCCTGTGTCAAAGTTTTGACCTCCAGTCACGTCAGGTGTGTGACCTAGTCAGGTCAAGCGGGCCTATGTCCCAAAAAAAATTTAGCGCCCTGTAGCTTCTTCGGAAAACATGACATCGCAATAATGCTTTCAGGGGTTATAAATCTCGATAGATGCAACAAATCTGCGATCTCAGATTTTTCGGAATTTCCTGGGCCACTGACCTAAGGTCAAGCCCATTTTTAAGACATGTCGTCGTTTTTTTTGAGAACCGACAGAAATTTTCATTACATTTTTAGTGTGGGGCGATGCAGACATCTAGTTACCGTCAATGGGCAAAGTATCAATGACTTCCAGCCTTTGACCTGAGGCCAGGTCACAAACAACTGTTATGAGCCACAACGCACCGCCGTCAAAATCTACGATGAACAGGCTCATACAGTTGCAAGTTATGCCGGGAAGCTCAAACATTTTTTAAAACATCGCATGTTTTGGAAATAAACAGGCTCTCGCGAATAAAGTCCCACCAATTGCGTGGATTGGTCACTACTGAATTTTTCCACAGTTTAAGCATGAAAAGCCATCACAAGAACCACTAGGATCAATAAAGTTTACCAGATGGACTTATGTCGCGAAAATCAATGAACGCTAAAATTAGTCCCCGTTAATTTCATACTGCGTACGGCTAGGGCGCCCGCCGCCAACCGGCGCGAAAATTGCCATGTCTTTAACTCGACGTTTCGGCGTATATATTGAACAAAGCAGAGACATCAGACATGTCGGCATCTGCGGACCTTTACTTGTGTTGGTGCCTTTACCTAGACGTTATTAGCCATAGCCCTTGAGATCCAGGCCGTTTCTCGGTCTCATGCAGTCCGCTATGATAACACATATAAAAACACGTGTGGGGCGTAAACGGCTGACATATTATCCAAAATTAAACTGAGACCAGTAATGAGCTCTACTTGTCCCGAGCTTTCCAACGGTGTGTTTTTTTTTTTACCGTGCAACCAACCGTTTATGAGTTGGAGGGAGGCGGTCAACGCCCCCCCCCCAGTCGAGAGTGATCGGCGCCGACCGCCAGTCGGGCGCGGGTTAAGAACTCGGTATTAGGGTAAACTGGCGAAATGTAAAAAATGGCGAATGCCTTTTTGGCGAATGCTAGATGACGAACGTTAAATGGCGACATAATGGCAACATGATAAAATGACGAACGGTCAAATGACGCAGAACGCGAAGGCGAACCATTCGGCCAGTCACCATTTTAACGTGTGGCCATTTTTGCATGTCGCGCTTCAACATTCGCAATCCGGCATTGGCCAAAAAGGCATTCGGCATTTTTATGTTTCGCCATTTTGTCCGGAAAACTAAGAACTCGCAGTTCCATTACTGAAAAGCACTATTAAGTGCTAGAGCGGGCCGCCACGCTAACGGTTTGGCAACCAGTACAGACCGCGGAGTTCTGGAGTGACCTCTGGCCGTGTCAGGGCGGCGCTCACATGGTCTGGTCATCCGAATCGACGCCGTTCGGCCGTCCGGCGGCCGGCTGGCGCGCCGATGGCGACTCGTCCTCACACAGCCGGCTGTACCCTGCGCTGCCGCTGCCTCCTCCACCGCTGCAGCCGCCGCCGCCGCCGCCCGCGCCGCCACCTCCGCTGCCAACTCCGCCGCCTCCGCCGCCGCTGCCGTCCGGCGAGCCGCTCCGCTCCAGCAGCGGCTGTCGGTCGGTGCAGCGCAGTGTCAGCGGTCAGCTGCTGAGAACCCGGTGGCCCAGCAGAGACCGGCAGATCATGTGCCGCTCAGGACCGGAAAACCGCGCCCTGATTTTATTCATACATGGAATGCAAATGCAATGTTTGCATGAAATGCAAGCAAAACCGTTAGCCACAATGTTCATACCAGAGAGTGATGGCAACTTCATACGAAACTGGTGGGTAACAAAATGAGTCCAGGAAAATGCATAGTTTATTCGTGAAATGTTCGCAAACGTGCGCACGTTTTTCGCCAGATCGCGGGTCGCGCCAGCAGTAACAGCAATACTAGGTTTTATCGCGTCTCGGATCGTGGTCAGCGCCTGATGCGAGGTCAACTGATAATTCTGGACCTAAGGGGCATTTCTACTAGCACGGGTCTGTTGGGGCCATTTCGGCCCCAGCCATTCGGAAACTAAAAGACACAACGTTCCGGCGAACGCCATGTGATAGCTTGTCCCTTCTTCTGGAAAACGTCTGATGTTTTTACGCAGCTCTTATCGTTCATCTTACATCTCGCGTTTATCTAGGTCATCACCGCCAAAATGGTCATTTGTAGCTTCTCGGATGAATGGGGTACATTTGATGACCGTTAATGCTCTTATTGGGCTTAAGGCATATCAGCAATTGTCTGCTGCAGTCTATACCTGCTGTACTGCCTCCACAAGGTTTGAAATGTTCAGAGTCCCGAAAAAGGTCCGACCAGGTGCATGACCTTAACTGACCTTTGAAATATAATAAGAGATCGTGAGATCTTCACAAAGTACTTGGACGAAGTACGAAAAAGGCCCAGTGTACCTATAGTGGACTTTGCTCACACCACGAAGAGCAATGAAATGGGACTGTGCGAGGCCTAAATTGGACGAATACATGAGGCACGTGCCAAGCTGCAGAAAATAGAAGGATTAACATGTTTTGTTTGGGATATTTCACTCAAAGGGACAAAATGAGTTGTGTCTGTTTTCATACTCCTACGAAGGAAACGCATCACGTAATTTTACAAGCAGGTGTAGACGCGTTCAATGACCATGCTATGCAAACCAAATGATAAGCATAGTACACACCAAGATTGTGATCAAGACCACGACATGTGTGCAGAGAGGGTTGCAAAGGTCGCGATAGTCCTCACAGAGTACAGGCCGCAAAATTCCATAAAAATGTTGATGCAGCATCACTGTACCACGACCCACTGTACCCAGTTTCGTACCATGAAGCACGAAACCACGCTGGTTGGTGAGGGAGCACGGACTAATACTCACGTTATAAGCCGGAGGAAGATCATCAGCCTCAGCTAGCTCCTAGGGCATGCAACCCTTATTAGCATTTGAGCCATGAACAAGTACGATCAATCCGGATCAATCCATCTCAACCTCCCATCTCAGCCTTGTGAATGCATGGATAATGCAGGTCACTACATGCACATTTACGTTTCTTCCACAAGCTACCAACACCCATAGTTACATGCACTAGCATGGTTAGTGGCTATCATTGACATTTGCCTTGTATACAGACAGGTTGCATGCCTCTCATCATGCATCAGCACTACACTCCTAGCCATCACCAATGTGCTTCAGTATGACAGCCTTCAGAAGGTCTGAGCAGCTGAATAGCATGCAGGGGCAGGTCTGTACATGTCTGGCTATCTGAACACAGTCCACCTCCCAGCTGAGACTCATCTGGTCCATTAGTGGTACCTATTGTCATCAGTACTGGTACCTGTCTGGCTGTCCGATCGCAGTCGACCACCCGGCTGAGGCTCATCCGCTCCCTCAGTGCATCCAGTTCGTCACGGGTGGCCTTGACAAAGCTCCTCCTGGCCTGCATGTCTGCTGCATTCAGCCGGAACTGCTTCTGGTTTTTCTCCACAATGCGTGCAGCCCAGTTAAGGTTTTCCAAAAACTGTGATTAGCCTTTTTCTATACTTTCAGCAGTAGTGCACAAAGGTGCAATGCTGTAAATATGTCTATCTACCTTCATACCATCCCTATGCTAGACAACAATCTCAACATTAAGAAAACAAACATCTTGTGAAAATCAGAAAAATTTAAAAAAAGGATATTGATTGTTTCTTGGAGGTCTTCAACATCCCACTCAACGCTTCGCAAAGCATTTCGCAGTTCACTCTCTGTCCAGGTACGCTCAGCAGCTGTGGCTGGAATGGCTTCCAGCTCACTGAGACGCTGGTATAGGCCTCGCAGCTTAGACAATGCTTTGACCACATCGCTGAAAAAATGCCAACATTTTCAGAAAAGAGAACAGTATTGTACATAAATGCATATGGCTGGTATCTTGACCTATTAAAACTGCATTCAATAATTCATGATTATGATAAGTTTCACAATAGCACAAGGCATTCACACAATTCCAGCCACAATTTTTAACATTTATGCCAAAGGCTGGTAATCCTGAACTATGGAGCTGCTCTGTACAAAAACAGCCAAGAAAATCCCTCTTCAATGGTGACACTTTCCTTAAAGAACGTTTACTACTGACTGAAAGAAATGCACATTCTTGACTTGTCACCAATGTTGCCTCCCTTCTCCTCCTCAAATGTTAAATATGCACTTGACAATAACAACAGCAATGCTGAATGCTAACTGTTGTGTTCACCATGTCGTTGAGAATAACATCTAGGTATCTTGCCAAAGGCAAATGGAATGTCCGTCGTATCGGATTAGTGTACACCCGTATTCCCTTAATAATGTTAATTTCGGAAGGGCTTACTTACTCCCTGACATTGTAGAAGGGATCCTCCATCGCAAGTACACGAAAAAGCTTTACAAGGAACAACTGTAAAGTACGTCGGAACTGCAAAATACGGCCACGCTCCCCCTGCGCATGCAACACAGTGCCTCGCGGTCGTTCATATCTAATCTGGAAGATAACGTATTATCGCAAATTTGGACAGCTGCCAAAATAAAGGTTTCGGGGAAGTGGAAATGTCTCAAATGAGCCATATTTGAAATGCAAACTTGACAAAACGTGACGGTCAAATAGCCAGTGCGCCTTGAGTGTAAATGGCTGAAACAAATAGAGTTAACTGGTTGGTGGGTGAGGCTAATCTGAAGCAAGTATCAGGCCTTTCTCGCTAATGTCCTCTGTTTTTTTTTACTGCACTCCAATTAACGAGCATTTTTTATCTTCATTTTTCTTGCTTTTATTCTGTCGCGTTCGTACAAATTATAGCCCTGGGGCACATCCGAGAAGCTAGCGGCATACATCTTATCCTCATTACACTTCGGGCTACATTTCCGACCACCTGACATATGCTGCATGCCAAACATTCCCAATTAGTCGCAAATTAGATGAAATCCGTTTCGTGGTAAGATAAAGCGAGTTAGGAGTTGGGATCAGGGTTAAACTACGTTAAGTTGTGTTTGCTGACTTGCTGAGCCACGACCTCAGTAACAATGGACTGCTTTCTCCTCTAACACAAAAAACTAAACACAGTGCTACTTTAGAAGCCACTGGTCCAATCTTGAGGCAGCAGGTAAACTATTTATGTCCCTCCGTATATTTTGGAGGATAAGCTGCGCACGAAAGACGAACGTGAAATTCAGTTTTGGCGGGTGCAAGAGGTACTGGTCAAGATAGAAATACGAGTATTGGAGTTATATCGAAGTCGAATTGCAGGATGGTCTTCCGTCCGAGACGACGGAAACACAAGTTACTGACTGACTGAGACGTGACGCAAAAATTTACTGTTCATGCTGAACTCAAGACAAGTACGTTTGGGCTCAAGAGGCTTTGCATCTTAGCTCAAAAACAAATCCGGTTAACCTTGTGTAACATCCACATTATAAGTATAGTGTGCTTGGGTCTGTGTAGTGCTGTGAATGGTGCTATTTTGTTAGAATGTAGTATGGTTTGTGGTCAACCTTGCATTTTGTTGTTACATGTTTACAACAGTTACATATATCCATAACATGGCTGCTGTAAAAATGTAGTGTGATTATCAAGGTTTTATCAAATGCTTGCACATAGCTCATGAAAATTTCACATCTTGGTCAGTTTCCAGAAAAAGTGAAGCCGTGCTTAAAAGGCCTTTGAGGGATGCCTTTCCCAGGGTGCATTAGTTTACCTGTGAGTTCTGGGGTGGTTTTTGCCCCTGTTTTTCTGAGGTATAATTTCTGCAGTGTCACATCCTTTCAGTGCTGATCTGTCTCTGTCAGATGTGGCTGCAGCTCAGATGGCTTCAGAACTGGCATATATGAGATGCTTCAAAACTTTGCACCAGAAATTTATAGAAGGCCAAAATTCAGGTCATTACCTACCCCTCTTCACCTTGTGTCATAACCTGTACTTGGTCATTTTTCTTCAAAAATATTGTATGTTTTGGAAGAAGAAGTTCATCTGGTATCACTTATTGCCAGTACCAAACATTCCAGCACTGGTAATGTGTCTCTGAGCTAATGACATTTTACCATCAATGTAGATGTTTGATGTGACTTGTATTGTTTCTGTTGGCCTCATGGTAAAAAATGGACTAGTTTGCAAAATGCAGCAGGTTTTGGTGAGATCTTGCTTGGGCCAGGGGCTAGTTTTTGGGGAGAGACTACTGAAACTGGACAGCACAGTCCATCTTAGTGGAAACAGGATGTGGTCATACACAACCACAATGATCTTAAAGATACAAAGTTCAGGAAGCAGCAAATATCTTGTGGATCCTCTGTAATAAGGTTTTCAGACTGGCCAGTGGGTGATGTCTGGGACATTGGGATGGCAGACTATGGCTTGCCATTTGCATCACCTGAATTTTACATTTGGTTTTTGAGAAGTATGGGAGGAGACAAAAATTGCCCACTAGCCTGAAACAGGCTAAATCCCACAGTCATTGTGTGGTTAAAACCATGGATTTTACAGATGCATACAATTGCACACAACATACTGATCAGCTATGTGATGTAGCCCAACAAACTAGACAAGTCACTTTTCTCCATGAAATTTGTGATCTTATTTAGGTCCTACATCTGGTGGAAGTTTCATGGTAAATAGAGAAACACTTGGTCCCTGAGCATGATAAGCATTTGTGTGTTTGTGTGACTTTTTCACTTTGGGTTGCAGACTGTGCATTGATTTTGTCTTAGGTAATCTTGCAGACCTCAAAGATCAGCAGTTTCTTTTGCGTTCATAAGCAAAGTTTCTGAACCATCTCTGAACATGGTAGTGCATTCTGTTTTCACTATAAATGTTGTTATTTTTTTACTGCCTGATTTCTGTTTTGTCCCACCTTTGTTTGCAGCCCACTTCTAAAAATAGGCATAACATCTTCCTTTTCATATCCTATGTGTCCCACATGCTGCACATAGTGGTGCAAGTTGTTCCAAATACAACTGCTCATTTCATTCTTTTGGTGATGATACAAACATCTGACTAGATCTAATGCTGAAAGTTAAAAAGAACTGACGGTTTTGCCCTGCTGTCTCAGACCTCTTTGTGACAAGTGCTTGGCAGTTTTGCTCATTCATGGAGCCATTGGATGTTTGAATGCCTGGGACATGCCCATTTGGAATTGTTTTTGCCATCAGTGACCCACAAAATCATGAACAAAACCACTTAGGAACCAAAGTTAGTCTGTTCTGGCAAAGGTGATGCCATGGTTTGAGTTCAGCATGCACTGATATGTTGTTTGGTAATGAAGACCAATGAGTGTTATTCTTGCAAAGAACATGCACAAGGTATGGAGAATGTCATGAAAAGATGGATTATTACTGAATTACAGCAAGGTGTCATCATGTTTTGGTTAGATAATGATCTCAGAAGAACTTGTTGAAAGACCATGTGCCAGCAGCTGTTAAAAAGCAACTCCTGCCTGGCATGTCGAAATCAACGAGTGTAGCCAAAACACGTGCATACTCTGCCTTCGGGAATGTGGCGCCCTAACTGTGAGTGGGCTCGTGGAACCAAATGTATCACTCAGCAAATTGGCGTGGACATTTACATTTCCATTGCAGACTACTCTGCTGCTTGTGGCATTAGCGTATGAGCGCCGCCAGCAGAGCCTGACGTGGTGTCCGACTCAGGTAGATATCTCCGGTCTCCGGGGAAGGGCAGCCTGCCGACAGTGACCTGTGAGCGCTGTCAGCAGACACTGACGCTGTGTCTGTCTCCGGCAGATATCTCCATGGGAGGGCAGCCAGCCAGCAGTGACCTGTGAGCGCTGTCAGCAGACACTGACGCTGTGTCTGTCTCCGGCAGATATCTCCATGGGAGGGCAGCCTGCCGACAGTGATCTGTGAGCACTGTCAGCAGACACTGACGCTGCGCCTGTCTCCAGCAGATATCTCCATGGGAGGGCAGCCAGCCGGTAGTGACCTGTGAGCGTTGCCAGCAGTGCCTGATGCGATTTCTGTCTCCGACAGATGTCGTCTCCGGAGTCGGGCGACCGGGTGGCGGTGACCTGTGAGCGCTGTCAGCAGAGTCTGACGCTGTGTCTGTCTTCGGCAGATGTCGTCTCCGGGGGCGGGCAGCTGGCCGGCAGCGACCTGTGAGCGCTGTCAGCAGAGTCTGACGCTGTGTCTGTCTTCGGCAGATGTCGTCTTCGGGGGCGGGCGGCTGGC
Source organism: Capitulum mitella (assembly GCA_030062745.1). Lineage (NCBI taxonomy): Eukaryota > Metazoa > Arthropoda > Thecostraca > Pollicipedomorpha > Pollicipedidae > Capitulum > Capitulum mitella. The sequence goes on from CP099840.1 coordinate 13,402,005, forward strand.
CGGCGCCGCTCTCGGTCCGAATCGTGAGCGCCGACCACGCGATGGCCGAGCCGGCCCGCGACTGGGACGTGGCCTACTCCGAGTTCCGCGCGCGGCCTGTCTCGCGCGTGCCCGTGATTCGGGTGTTCGGCGCCACGCCGGACGGCACCAAGACGTGCGTGCACGTGCACGGCGTGCTGCCGTACCTGTACGTGCCGTTCGACGGCTGCGGCGCGGCGGCGAACGTGGCGCACCAGCTGGCGGCCGGTCTGGACCGGGCGCTGGGTCTGACGGCCGCCGCCGGTCGACACGTGCCGCTCAACGTCCACAAGGTGGCGCTGGTCGCCGGAATGTGAGTTGGCGAGACTGCTATCTGGCAATTTGCTTTTTTAAATGTTTGTCATTTTTTTTTGGAACAGCTGCGAGCAAAGTCCAGGTTTTTTTGGGTGTACTAAACCAGACTTGTGGCTTCAGGGGCATGTAACTATGCTTTGAGTTGAGTGATGCACTGGTGGCTATATGTCCTATCGTGTTCGGATCGTGCTACAGCGAGTTGCGTTTCCGTTCGGTCATTTAACAAAGCTTTAGCTGGTATAGTTATACAGCGTCGGAACCTCGCGAGATGGTTGTCACATCGTACTTAGTGGGTCGTGAACGACTCGTATGAGTGGCATCCCCGACCTTGTGACCCAAAATCAGACACGTGACGGTACTGGCAGGCCGATACATTGAGCGAGCGCGCAGTAGTCCCCATAACGGTTTTGTAGTTCGAGACTTGGAGGCAAAGGTGGCTCTCGGAGTTTTTTTTTTTAATTTGAATAAGGCATGGCAGTCGTGGAACTCAGCGTAATCTCTCGTGACATCTTACCTGGCGTGCTTGCGAGTCTCCTCACTGATGATTTCCTGGACTTTGCCATAGTTAGTCCGTGTAGAAGCAGCTTGAAAATCCTCGAATGTATACTGGGTCTGTTGCCATATTTGAGCAAACGAATAGCTGTTTCTCCTTTGTATTTCCGGTTCATTTGTACTTTCGATGCGCAGATATATAAGCCAAGTACCTACCAGTCATCACCGTACGTGCTTTCACAGTTGACATTGTGTTGTATCGAGTGACAGTAGGATCAGTTCGTTCTGTTTCTTGTTTGGACTGTTTGTATTCTTCTCCATTAAGATATATCGGCTTACTGCATATAAAGGCCTGTATCACTCGGTTTAAGAAATGCTTTCAAATGGTGTCGGCTTACTGCATATAAAGGCCTGTATCACTCGGTGTAAGAAATGCTTCCGTTGCCTTTTGCAGACCATTTTATGGATATCATAAGAAGAGTCATCTGTTTTTCAAAGTGTTTCTTTACAACCCAAGAATGGTGTCGAAGGCCGCAGAACTTCTGCAGGTATGCGCTGACGTGAGACTCCGTCATGAGTATATATCACTGGTGGTGTAGATATGTATGTCGGGATTTGTCGCGCATGTTCACAATTTTATACATGCTGTAATGCATTTTCATCTGAATATGACTAAGTTCATGCAGTAGACTGTGATACTAAGGCTCTGTTAACAATAGCATGTGGCTGACCCCTCCCTCCTCCCATTGTCATGCCAAGTGTACGGCTGGGATGGCTGTGCCGCCGATTGTCTCGAACATTGTGCGCGTCAACGTCTGACGCTGGCCGTTGTCCACAGAGTGGTGCCGTGCTACATCGCTCCTTTCAGCCACACGAGGTGCACATTCCCTATCTGCTGCAGTTCTTCATCGACTTCAACCTGCAGGGGATGAACCTGCTGCACGTGTCGTCGTGCAAGGTTCGCACGCGAACGGGTGAGTCGCCGGCTCCCTGTGGCTCGGATTTGTCCAGACCTGCACAGGTGAAAGACTCCCTGTCCGTTCAAGTTGTTCGGACATGCACGGATGGATGTCCTAGTTTCTCGAGTTGCCCGGACCTATACGGGTGAATCGCTGTCGCCCTGTTTGATCGAATCGTCGGTGCCTGCCCAGGTGAATCACCGTCTCCGTTTTCGGTTGAATTGTCCGGCCGCACGCCGGTGGATCGGTGACGGACATTTCCCGCGGCAGTCACTGGCGGCGCCGGTGCCCAGAACGGTGCGAACGCCGGGCGCCGAACGCCGAACGCCGGCGGGCTCGCCGATTCCGTGAGGCGAAGCGGCGACCGAGCGGCCGGGAGGACGCCCACTCCCTCAGACTGGGCGCGATAGGAGCCTGCCGTCGACACATCCCAGTAACCAGTCACCCAGCCGGCGCTGTCAGGCGTTGACGCGTGCTGTGTGGCGACCCTCAGGGACGGTGGGTGTGGACCAGATGGCGCTGGCAGCCGTCAGCTCGTGCCAGCTGGAGGTGGACGTCCACGCCGCACACATACTCAACAGGACACAGCTACCGGAGCCAGGTACTCCACCGGAACACCGCCCAGCAGCTGTCCATCGTTACTGTCTGTCCACGTTTGACACCCCTATCAGCCCTGTTAGCCCTTGTTCTAACTGTTTACATACACTTACGGCTGAAGGAAGATTCAGTTTCTTTGTAAAACATCCAGGCGACTCATTGTAGATGGGTACAAGGTTGGTAAAAATGGTAGTGAACGCATACTTTCTTTATTTTGTAAACATATTATGCTCCAGTTGACCTTTTTGGTGCCATAACTCATACCCAGATTTGCCTTTTGTTGGTGTTTGTGATATTTGTCGTCACTGGCAGCCGCCCTTGTGATGTATGCTGTGCTTGCTAACCATGGATAGAGGGCTTTACATCTCTGTTGCGGTGTCGGAGGCTGACTCTGCTATTTGATACTGTATGTGCTTGTGCAGGCCCCAGCGGTTTGAGCGGTAACCCGGGGCTGGCGGCCATTTGGCGCGAGGAGCGGGCGCGACGCCGTCAGGCGGCAGACGGCCGCAGCTCTCAGCCGACCCCGGAGCCGCAGACGGAGAGACAGGCGCGCCGACAGTCGTCCGAGCTGGCCGTCCTGGCCGCCCTCAGCGCCCGGCTCTCCGAGCAGAGCCAGTCCCAGGTCAGCGGTCTGTCCCTCAGACCAGAACCAGTCCCGGATCAGCGGTCTGTCCCTCAGACCAAAGCCAGTCTGTCCCTCAGACCAGAACCAGTCCCGGGTCAGCAGTCTGTCCCTCAGCCCAGAGCCAACCCGTCCCCCAGACCAAAGCCAGTCCCAGGTCAGCATTCCGTCCCTCAGACCAGAGCCAGTCCCAGGTCAGTATTCCGTCCCTCCGACCAGAGCCAGTCATAAGTCTGCAATCCTTCCCTCAGATCAGAGCCAGTCCGTCCCTCAGACCAGAGCCAGTCCCAGGTCAGTATTCCGTCCCTCCGACCAGAGCCAGTCATAAGTCTGCAATCCTTCCCTCAGATCAGAGCCAGGCCCAGGTCAGCAGTCCATCCCTCGGATCAGGTCAGCAGTCCCAGGTCAGCGGTCCGTCCATCTGGTCAGAGCCAGTCGCAGGTCAGCAGCCCGTCCCTCTGACTAGAGCAAGTGCCGGCTCTGTAGAGTCTTTGTGATGGCCATATGTGAGTTATTTGAGTGTCTGTGACGGCTGTGTGTGGTTCGGCGGAGTCGCTGTGGCGGCCGTGTAATCTCTGTGACGGCGTTGTGTGGTTTGGCAGAATCTCTATGACGGCTGCGTGTGGCTTATCTGAGTCTCCTTGAGGGCAGTATGTGATCTTTTGGAGTCTCTGTGACGGCCTTGTGTGGTTCATTGAAGCAGCTGTAACGACCGTGTGTGGTTTATTGAAGTCTCCGTGATAGCCACATGTGGTTTATTAGAGTCTCTGTGACGGCAGTAGGTAGTCTGTTGGAGTCTTTGTGACAGCCGTGTGTAATTTATCCAAGCCTCTGTGACGGCCATGTGTGGCTTATCTGAGTCGCTGTGGCGGCTGTGTATGGTTTATTTGGGTCGCTGTGATGGTCGTATCCGGTCTGTTGGAGTCCCTGAGACGGCCGTGTATGGTTTATTGGAGGATGTTGCCGGTGCCCAGATGGAGTCTTTGTGACGGCCGCGTCTGCCTCGGTGGAGTCTCTGTGATGGCCGTGTGTGGTTTGTAAGAGTCGCTGTGGCGGCCGTGTGTGGTTTATTAGAGTCGCTGTGACGGCCGTGTGTTCCCGGTGCCCAGGTGGAGTCGCAGTCGGCCAGCTCGGGCTCTCAGCTGGACACCTCGCTGCCGGCGGAGTGTCCTGACGAATCGTCCTGCCAGCTGGCCAGCTCTCTGGAGCCGCCTGGCTCCGCGCCGGCCGCTGGCGCCGGTCCGCCGCCACAGGCGGAGGAGCAGGAGCAGGAGCAGCGGGACGACGTGGACGAGCAGCTGGTGCTGCAGCTGTCGCAGCGGGCCGACTCCTCGCTGCCGCGTGAGCTGCCGGTGGTGCGGCCGTTCTGACTGATGTCCAGGTGGTGACCAGCTGTGTCTGGTCCCCCCTTTTCTGGTTCGGCTGGTAGCACCGTGTCAAATGTCACGTAGCTTGCAATACAGGCGCGTACAGTATACACACACACACACGCGCGCGCACACACACACACCTATATATATATATATATATATATATATATATATATATATATATATATCGAAGTGTAATGCTCAGTGTATGCCAAGTGTGTACCAGCGTCGTAAGGAGGGCAACTGTTGTGTTATTCTGGTCACGGCTCGTCGATATCGACAAAATTTCAGCTGCTATGCTTTGACGGAGACATTGTGTCGATGCTGCTCCGGACGGGATCAGCTCGGGACGGGATGTGGTCGTGTTTTGTGTCTGAGCGGTGTTTGTACCGGCCCGCAGCCAGCAGCGGTGACGACTCGCTGGCGGCCGCCCTGCTGAGCCTGATGCACGAGGAAGGCTCTCCGTCCCAGGCGCCGGAGTCGGAGGCTCGGCACGCCCAGGACTCGCTGGACGCCGCCGACGAGCTGGAAATGTCGCAGGTCGTCTGGTCCCAGCACGAGGACGACAACACCCGGTCAGAGACAGAAGAGCGTCTCAGTCGTTTATTGGTTTTTGTCTAAGATCTATGCGCAGAATATTACTGTATGCTATGTACGAAATACCCGGTTTTAGAGAAGTTAAAGAGCCAACATATTTTGTATGAACATAAGCACTAATGCACTTGAGTATTGGCCAGTCGCGGATTTTAGGCATAGTCGAATGCAGGGAGGGGCAGGGGTGTGTAGATATCGCATGGCGTCGTCTGATAGTCAGCATTGTCTGCTTTGACAGGTCAGGACCAGGAAGTCCGAAGCGGCCAGCAGACATTGCTGGACTGCGAGACACTTCAGGACCACTGGAAGACGATTCGGAGAGGAGGAGATCGTCCAAAGACAGTGTTTGTGGGGAAGAGGCGTCAAGTTCACATGATTGTTGTGTTGATCCAAAGGAAGTCGTTCATTTGGAGGATGCCTCGGTGCCACAGGAACGAAATATTGACCCCGAGGAGGGCCCAGGACCATGTGAAGGCAGTGCTGGTCTCAGAGAGGTTTCAGAATCACGGGAAAGCAGTGTTGAACCAGAAGAGAGCTTAGGACCTCTTCAAGCTGGTACAGAATCGAGTGCATTGTCACGGAGATTACCGCAGGTAAGCCTGACAGTCGTTAGCATTTTCTGTTAGTCTTCGATGTCGGGCTGTTACCTGTATATCCCTGCCGTGTATTTTCCGTCTCCAGAGGGTTTCGTGGGGGTTGAATTACTTTCTTGTATGAGATGTCATCCTTTGAGTGTACCGATACCTTTTGCATTGGGACGAATAATAAGGTAGGAACATGAGTTCGTGTTAAAGGCCACAGAGCGATTCGCAACGCTCCAGAAGGTGTCTCAGGCGGCCTGCTCGGCCATGGTATGCCCGCTGTCTGTGAAGTCACGTCGCCGCTGCGTTCCATTGCCTGCACGTGTTAGCTGTGTCCTGTGCAGGTGCAGCGGGGTGCGACCTCCGGTGACGAGTTGCGTCCTGCCGCCAGCTGGACGGCGCCTCTGACGAGGTGCCCGCGCCGGGGACGCGGAGACCCCGCCGTCTGGGCACCACGGGTCGCCGGCGGCCGCCAACCGTCGCCGCGCGGACGGCGTTTAAGCCGGTCCTGGGGCCCGCGCCGCCGGCGGCCGCCGCCCCGCCCGGCGGCGCCGGGGACGGCCAGCTGCGTGCCTCGTCCGGCACGGTCGCTGGTGAGGCCGCCGCTGCTCCGGTCGGCAGCCACCCGGCCGGTGCTGAGGTGTGGGGGCAGCCGGAGAGCAGCGCTCAGAAGGATCGCTCGCTGCTCCTCCGACGGGCGGACGGACTGTCTGCGGAGGGAGCTGCCCCGTCACGGCCGGTGTCCGGGGCGGAGAGGCGTGCCGAGCGGCAGCTGGGTCCGGCGGCTTCACTGAATGTCGGCGACGCTGCAGGCGAACGCAGAGCCGAACGCCTGTTGGATCGGGGTCAGACGGAGCCGAGGAGCGAGCCTGCTGCACGGAAGTCCCTATGGAAGAAGGGCACTGTTACCTCACGCTTGGAATCTGACAGCGGAGGTCAGGTCTTACATTTTCGACGGAAGGGCACCTCCATTACCTCACGCCCGGCCTCTGACAGCGGGGCTCAGATCTCACACTCGGAAGTGGCGTCGGCTCTGCAAGCGAAGTCCTCCTCCGTGCCGTCTGGCGTCGTTACACTGAAGACCAGGCGCCATCTGTCGATTGGTCAGCGGCGACCGGCGCAGGGTTCGGCCGGCGCAGCTAAGCTAACGCCGCGCCGGCCGACCGGCATTCGAGACCCTCTAGGGCGGCTCGGTCTGCCTCCGGACGCGAGCGAGGCGGACGTGAGGCGGTCGCTGGAAGCGTCAGTGGTCGTGGCGTCTCATGAAAAGGCAGCGGCCGACCGGCTGGTGGCACAGGGAGGGGGCTTCGTCACGGAACGGCAGACTGGTGCGATGCCGTCAGGTGGTGCGTCAGTGGTTGCGAAGGCTGAGGAGAAGGCAGCCGTCGACCGGTCGGTGGCAGCTGGTCAGCCGGTCAGTGCGTCAGTGGTCGTAAGTCCCAAGGAGAAGGCAGCGGCCGACCGGCTGGTGACGCAGACAAGGAAATCCGCCACGGAGCGGCGGGCAGGCGTGGCGCCGTCCGTTGGAGCGTCGGTGGCCGTGACGCCCCGGAAGAAGGCAGCGGCTGACCGGCTGGTCGCGCACAGAGGGGACCTCGCCAAGAAGGGAGAGGCGATACGCGACGTTGCAGTCGAAGGTAAACAGCCTGTCAAAGACTTCGGTCGGTCGTCGGACGAAATGACGCTTTGTGAGCTGGTGTGCCAAGAAACGGGTCGTAAATGTGAAAAAGTCGCAGATATTTCGACTGTGTCGGTGCCAAGCGCCGACGCGACGAAGTGTCGCTCGCAGAACCTGAAAGACTGTGATTCGGTTAGCATGAAGAAGCATCCTGTGGTCGTCCTAAAACGCCTCAGTGACGATTATGTTCAGTCAAAAATCACTCCCCGTGTGCCAGTCGTAGGCGGTTTTAAACTGTCCATGAGGAAGAGCGTGGTGAACAAGCTGAGTTTGTCAAGCCGTCGCGCGAGGCATGCTGTCGGTGCCGCGGCCTCGAAAAGACAGCCGGGCGCTTCACCGCTGCAGCACTGGGCCCGCGGCCGCCTGCAGGTCCGGAAGGTTCCCCTGAACGTCACCGCGTCCCCGTGCAAGCGTCGGTACTCTCCGTCCTCGGCTCGGGACGGCTCGGTGCCGAGGAAGATGGCCAGGGTGAAGGTGACATCCCGGCGGCCGGTCCAGAAGCCGGTGTTCGGGCGGCGCAGCCTCCAGATGACTCCCGTTCGTCCCGTGAGGCCAGGTCAGGACCGGGAGGTGCTCAGGCCGCCCAAGACGAAGCTGGTATGGGACGGCCACAACTTCGTGCTGCCGTCGTCGGCTGCGGAGGAGGGCGCGTCTGCCCAGCCGCCGGCCCAGCCTTCGACTCAGCTTCCCGCCCAGCAGTCGGTCCAGCAGTCGGCCGAGCCTTCAACCCAGTCGTTGGTCGACCCCTCAGCCCAGCAGTCGGCCGAGCCCTCGGCCCAGTCGTCGGCCGAGCCCTCAGCCCGGCCTCCTGTCCAGCCCTCGGCCCGGTCCTCGGCCCAGCCGCTAGCCGAACCGGCTGTTGGCGGCCCGCCGGAGCAGGCCGACGTGGCCACGCCGGTGAAAGCAACGGCGTCGTCTGCTAAAGCCATCAAAAAGGGGCGGGCGCGACCGAGAAAGAGAACAGCTCGAACGAGCACACCTGTGAGCTGTGATGCTGAAGTGCAGCTCGCCACCGCACGCTCGGACTACGTTCCTCGCGACGCCCACTCTTCAGCGTTCGCGGCGTACCTGGACGCAGTCGCGTCCGTCGCCTGGATGGGAGCGGGGGGCGGCGGGTCGCCGTCACCGCCGCTCGACTGGTCAACCGCCGCCGAGCTCGCTGGCGGCGCCGACCCGCCCACGCCACCGATCCCGGGCACGCCGGAGTCGCTGCCGCTCCAGGTGGAGCTGACCGTGCCGCCGTCGCCCCGCGTCGGCGGCCCGCCGTCGACGGAGCCGACGCCGGCACGCGCCGCCGCCTCCCCGCGGCCGTCGCGTCCGCCGCCGGCCGCTCTGATCCCGGGGGTCGTGGCGACCCCCGCGGCTGTGTGGCGCCCGCCGCCGGTCACTCGGGTCCCGGGGGTTGTGGCGGCCCCCGCGTCTGTGTGGCGCCCGCTGCCGGTCACTCAGGTCCCGGGGGTTGTGGCGGCCCCCGCGTCTGTGTGGCGCCCGCTGCCGGTCACTCAGGTCCCGGGGGTTGTGGCGGCCCCCGCGTCTGTGTGGCGCCCGCCGCCGGTCGGCGTCGTCCAGCCGACAGCCACGCACGTGTCACGGCCGACGGCGCCTGCCCCATCTGGGCGCGGCCGGGTCGCCGGCCGGGGGTCGCGCCGCGCGCTCGGCCGGCCGTCCAGAGGGCGGAGCGACGGCGGCGCTCAGCCCGCGCCGAGCCGGCCGCGGGCGGCGCGGGTCCCGCGGCGGTGCACGTGCCACCAGTCAGACGACGCTCCTCGGAGTCCGAGTGGCCGAACAGGCGCCACGCCCTCCCAGCCGGCCACACTCCGCGTAGGGAGGGTGGTGGCGCAGCCTGCGGCGGCCGCGCAGCTGGCGCAGTCGCGCAGATACCTCCTGGTGCCGACCTGCTCTGTCTTTGGGCCGGAGCGTGGAGGCGGCTGGATCCCGATGACTTTGTGCCCGCAAGCTGCTGTGTCAAACAGCGGGGCGCCGAGGGCACCGCCTCCGCAGCATCCGGCCACTGTCACTGGATCAAACAGCGAGACGCTGAGGGCACCGCCCCCATACCGTCCAGCGGCTGCCCCTGGATCAGACAGCTGGGTACCGAGGGCACCGCCTCCACACCACCCAGCCGCTGCCGCTGGAAGCTGGGCACCGAGGACACCGCCTCCACACCATCCGTCCGCTGCCCCTGGATCAGACAGCGGGACACAGATGGCACCGCCTCCCTACCATCCAGCCGCTGCCATTGGAAGCTGGGCACCGATGGCTCCGCCCCCACGCTATCCAGCCGCGGCCACGGGACCAGGCAGCGAGATTTCGAGGCCACCTCATTATCCAGCGACTGCTGCCGGACGAAGCCTACGGATGTTGGGGACACCTCGCGTACAGTTTGCGGTCTCTGCCGACGCACCAGGTGTCGGGACTTCGGTGGCACCACACCCGGCCGCTTCGCCCGAACCCGAAAGCTTCTCGCCGGGGACGTCTTCCGGAGGTCGGCCGTCCGTTGCCTCGGGCCGACCTTGCCCGGTCTCGTACGCCGCGGCGGACAGCACCAGTCAGGAGGTGGCGCCGCAGGAGCCGCCCTCCGGGCGCGAAGGGGCGCCGGCTCCTGGTCGGGCCGCCAGCCCCGGCGGCCGGCGACGGCAGCGGTGCGTGAGGTACTTCGGCTTCTTGCCCGAGCGCTTGTCCGACGTGGCGGACGACGCGAGTGACCCGCCATTCGCCGTAGTGCGGGCCTCCAGCAAGTCGCCTCCCCCTGCGCGCCATCGGTGGCCAGCGGGGAAGCCCGCCCCTGCAATGAGCGACGCTCCGGGGCCGGACCAGGTGTCCGAGCGGAGCGGCTTCGTAGGACGGAGCGGAGCCTCAGGGTCGGACCAGACCCCTGGAGGCACATCAGGACCGGACCGGACCCCTGGAGGCACCTCAGGACCGGACCAGACCCCTGAAGGCGCTTCAGCACCGGACCGGGCCCCTGGAAGCACCTCAGGACCGGACCGGACCCCTGGAAGCACCTCAGGACCGGACCAGACCCCTGAAGGCGCCTCAGCACCGGACCGGACCCCTGGAGGCACCTCAGGACCGGACCAAATGTCTGGGTGGAGTGGCGTCTCAGGACCGGACCAAATGTCCGAGCGGAGTGGCGCCTCAGGACCGGACCAGACCACCGTCAGCGGCGGCGCCAGCTCGAGCTCGGTGACGTCACGGCTGCGCCAGTTCCGCCGCGGGCGTCGTCTGAGCCCGGAGGCCGGTCGGTCCGGGGTGGGGCCGCCGGCGGGCTCGGACCCCGCCCGAGCCGTGCCGTTGCGGGGCCGGACGCCGGCCGAGCGCAGGCCGCCGCCAGCCGAGGATAGCCTGAGGCGGATGGGCTGGCTGTCGAGCGACAGCGGGGACGGCGACGAATTGCTGACGCCGCCCCGGCCGGGCTCTCCCTGCCGGCCGTCACTGACCGCAGGTGAGCGGGCCGGCCGCCAGTCGGCGCCTGCTCGCGTTGCGATCGTTTCACTTGTGTTTTATGCGTCTTATCGTTGCGCGTGCCACTTAGCTTGCAGTGTGTTGGGTATGACTGTGTCCAGATAACGATGTTTTAACGTAAAGTAAGATGGGCTTGAAGCCTTCAGATCCAACCATTTTTAGGACGTCTCGTAAAAAACATTGTGTTTTGAGCCCGTACAGGGAATGAGCGTTGTGTAAATCGATGAAAACCAGAATTATTTTTATGTAGTGATGCATTTATGGTTTATAAATCATCGATACCTCTTGCTGAATTGCGTTTAAACGGCCAACAAGCTTGTTACGCATGGAAATATCGTTAAACCGTTCAGTGCCCAGGCTAGATTTAAACCCATAACATTGTTTTAAGTGTAGCGAAACTTACATTTAAGTAGGAATTTTAATATTTGAAAGATTAGACCATAACTCACAAGTGCGGATTATCAAAAGGCGAAGCATCGTATTCACAGTGATGAGTATGTGTTCGTCTGTGAGAAGCTCAGCTTTGAAGTTTGCAGTCATATTGAGCGGATGCTTTGACAGACTGCCGATTTCATTGGAAAGGCTGACGAGTTTGGCTTGATTGCTGAATGCAGATGAAAGTAAATTACAGCTAAAATCACTTATTTGGGCATTGATATATACAGCAAAAACTCCATTGATTTCAGTTCTGTGACCATGCATATATTATGGGACCATTGATTGGTTGCTGACGACGTCTACTACATGCCCACGTATACTTTCACTTGTATGTGTTAGAGGAGTCATCTTGTTGGATCCGTTGGTCATGGCTGAAGGCTGAATGATCGCATCATAAGTTGTTCATCCAGAAATTGGTCTGTACCCAGGATGAAAAGGCTTGGCGCGACTGGAGTGTTTGTGATAAAGATAGCGAGTGAACAGTGCCGTTCAGATTGGCGTCCGTCCGGCAGGTACGCGTGCGGAGGTCATGAACAGCAGCAGCAGCAGCAGCGAGGTGCCGTGCGGCCAGCGGTCCCCGCGCTCGCCGCGCTCCCCGGAGCTGTTCGTGCCGGCCTCCTCAGACGAGTCGGACCTCGAGGTGCAGGTGCTGTCGCCGCTGCCGCCGGCCGCCGCCGCGCCCGGCTCGCCCGGTCTCCGGGTGCAGGTGCGTCTCTCGCCGCGGCGCTCGGCACTGGCGCAGCCCTGGCAGTTTGGGGAGTCTGCTGCCGACGGCGGCGGCGGACCGGCTGCCGGAGCGGAGCGGGGCTCCGGCGGCGGCGGCCGGCCGGCGGCCGGGACCTGCCGGAGGGGCCGCCGCCGCCGGTCTCAGCGGCGCCGGGCGAGCCCCGGCCAGCTGGAGCTGACCATCAGCGAGGTGGCCTCGCTGGCGCCGCCGCCGGCCGACGAGGACGACCTGGTCGTGCTGTTCGACAGCTCGCAGCGGCGCTCGGACGCGGAGGTGGTCGATCTGGAAAGTTCGGATTCGCCCGGCTGCCGAACTCCAGCGGAGCCGGCCGCCCCGGCGGACGGTTCCTGTCCGGTGCCGGCGGAGGATGCCGCCGGTTCCCCGCAGGGAGGCGAGGTTCCTGGGACCGCGCAGGACTCCGAAGACGGCTCCGAATCGGACGACAGCCCAGTTGGCGGCGGGAAAACGTCGGAGCGGGCGGGGGATGGTGGACAGGTAGCGGACCGAGTCGTGGGAAACTCATCCGAAGGTGGACGGGCGGCAGAAGAGGCTGTAGATGACGGACACGCGAGGGATGGGCTTCTTGACAGCGCCCTACGGCGTAAACGGACCGCAGAGGTGACTGCGGACAGTACTGCTGCTGATGTCCTCGAGTTCGGACAGTCTCCGACTGGCCGACCGGAGTCACCGCAGTCGGACGGAGCGGCGTCCGCCCAGTCTCTGACCGCCAGACTGGAGTCTGTGCAGTCTACGAGCAGCGGACCAGAATCGCCGCAGTGTCTGAGCATTGTTCAGGAGTTGTCGTGGTCTTCGACCAGCCGGTTGGAGTCAGCGCAGTCCTGCGGGTCAGAGTCGCTGGAGTGTCCGGAGCCTCCGACCAGCGGACGGGAGTCACCGCAGGCTGGGAACGGCCGCCAGCAGGTTACCACGGCTGCTGCTGGCCCTTATGCTGCAGGCACTTCAGCTGCTGCTGGTCCTGATGTTCCCAACGCGTCGCCTGCTGCTGGTCCCGGTGCTGTGGGTACCTCGACTGCTGCCGGCTCTGGTGCTGTGAGTACCTCGACTGCTGCCGGCTCTGGTGCTGTGAGTACCTCGACTGCTGCCAACGGTGGTGCTATGGGCACCTCGGATACGTCTTTGGTGATTGTCGTGTCCGAACCGCCAGACCAGCCCGCCCATGGGGCCATGGCCGCTAACTCGGTCCCAGTACCGTGTCGACGCCGCACTGATGACCCACCGTCGGAAACGGCTCGTGAAGAGTCGCCCGGAGGAGATCGGGACGGGGGACAGCCGTGCGGCCCGGCAGAGCCTGGGATCGGGGGGCTGGCGACATCTCGACTCATTGGCTCACTTGGGGAGCGCAACGCTTCTGAGGAATCGAGCGCTGACCGCTCGGCCCGAGAGTCGGCAGAGCCTCGGCTTACAGCGCAACAGTCAGCAGGACAACAACTGGCGGACCAGGAGTCGGCAGAGCCACAGCTGACAGATCAGGAGTCAGCGGAACCACAGATGACGGATCAGGAGCCGGTCAGGTCACAGCAGACAGTCTCGCGCTCTTTCCTGTATCTCCTGGACCATTCATATTCACACGTCACTTGTCCTCACTCCGGCGACCATTCTTACCCGCGGCATACAGGTGGCTGCAAACTGCGGCCAGCTGATAGCGTAAACCTTGTGCATTCAGAGATCTTGTGCAGAGGATCTAAGGGAACTCAGGCCGTAGGACCATCGGAAGCGGGTCAAGAAGCTAGAGCGCTTCAGCAGGCCGGGATGCCGAGAATCACGCAGGCTGAACAGGCGAGACCTTCGGAGCCGGGAGGAGACGGGAGCGGGTCGACGGAGCGGGCAGACGGGGCGGTGCCGCTGGGTTCCGGGGAGCCGGAGCCGGAGCCGCCGTCTCGTCCGCCGAGACCGGCCGGCCGGGCGGACCCGGGGGCGGGCCGCTCGGACGAGAGCCGCCGGCCGCCCGAGCCGGACGACGCTCGGCCGGCGGAGGGCCGCCCGGCCGGCGCCGGAGGGACCCGCCTGCGGCTGCCGACCCCGCCGCCGGCCGCCGCCGTCCGGGCCTGGCCGCCGCCCGACGACGGCGACTCGGAGACGGCCGAGGGCGTCTGCGGCGCCAGCGGACTTCGCCACTGGCGCGCTGTGGCGGCGGCCGGCGGCGCGGCGGCGGCCGACGCGGTGACGCTGCTCGCCGCCCTGGACGAGCCGGCCACGTGCGCGCAGTTGGCCGGCCGGCGGCGCAGCACGCTGACGCCGGCGCGGCCGCCGCCCGACCGCCGGGACGTGCTGCTCTGGCTGGCCGGGCGCCGCCGCCGCCGCCGCTGCCGCCCTGGGCCGTCGCCGGGCCACTCGAGCGAGAGCAGCGACAGCGAGGAGGAGCCGGAGCAGGAAGAGGACACGGAGCCGGCCGGCCCGGCTGGCAGCGCCCGCTCCGGGACCAGCCAACCGCAGGCGTCGCTGACTCCCACTCCCAGCGACAGTCCGTTGGGCATGCGCCGCACGGCCTCGTACGACCAGGTGACCACGCTGCTGACGCCGGTCAGTCGGCGGCCGAGCAAGCGGCGCCGGCTGACTGCGCCTCCGCCGCCGCCTCCGCCGCCCCCGCCGGCTGGGCCAGCTGGTGGCCGGCCGGGCTCCCGGCTGGAGGTGCCCGCCGCCGCCGCCGCCGCGGGCCTGCCGACTCCCTCTGGCCCGGCGCCGCGCGCGGAGGTCCCGTCCCCGGCGGAGAGTCCCGTGGCGGACGAGTCCAGCGGGGCGGAGCCGAGGGACGGCTCCGGAGCGCCGACCCCCGGCGGCCGGTCAATCGTCTCCCCCGCCGAGCCGTCCCTGCTGATCAGCCCGTCATTCGGCCTCGGCCCGGCCCACAGCGCCGACAACACCTACGGCTTCAGGATGGACTCCGACAACCTGCAGGACGCCCAGTGCTCCCACGAGGTTAGCCATCGGACTGAAACAGCGCCGTGTGTGGTAGAAATAATTTCCGTTGCTTTCTATTCGGTTGCTATGCGCCATGCTTCTTTGGCAGAGCGCCACAGATTGCTTGACCTTATTTGAGTCCCCTGCTAGAGGCTTTTTAGTTTTATCATTCTGATACTTGTGTTTAATTAGCTTGAAATGTGTTGTATTAAAGTTGTCTAGGTTCCGTTGGCGGTATATTCATATGATGCCTCTAGCTTCCTGCAACAGAAGCGGCTTAGTTCCAATTGCTTGGGTTTTGAAACGTCCCTCAAATGAAATTGGAAACGCTGCCGAATTGCCAGAAGCCTATTTTGAATCCAGCTGTGAGTCCCTTGCTGGGTTATTTTCCATGAGCTGCCGGCACTAAGCGTGACGGCAGTCCGTCAATTCAGTACGATTGGTCGCGCCGTGCAGCGCGTGTTCCCGCTGTAGACCTGTCTTGACTGCGGATTGCGGTGGCCGGCGGCGGTTTCAGCACCAGTTCCTGACGTGCCTGAGTCTGGAGCTGCACGCGCTGACGAGGGCCGACCTGCGGCCGGACCCGGAGCACGACCCGGTGACGGCCGTGTTCTACCACGTGACGGAGGACGCACCGGTCGACTGGCGGCGGCCTCGACAGACCACCGGTGAGCCGGCCGGCGCCGCCGACTGGTGCCGCCCTGCCGGTCCGAAACGCGGCCAAACTCACGCCACCGGCGCCCGGTCTTCCGTGTGGCCGTGTCCGTGTCCTGCGTTTGCTTGTTTGATGGTCGGTGGGCCTGCGAAGAACATGGCCCGTCTCATGAAACAAGTCATCAAACGTGAGACGTGTCGTGGTAGGTTTGGACCCCGCCCATGAAACTGTTCATGAAACTGGTTTGAGCCGCTAACGTTGAAAGTGGTAGATGCAGTCCGCAGACGTCAAATTGGCTTCATGTCGTGACCAATGATTGGAAATCCATCTCTCCTCTCATTATTGCTTTCCACCGTTCTCTCTCTCACTCTCTAACTTCCCAGAATTACCTGTCAGATTCTCCATGTGGTTATCGCTGGACGCCGTGCTCGGTACGTTTTGGATTGTCAAGTTTCGCACCAAGTGTTCGGCCAACTACTGCTGACCGGCACTGTACCGTGTGCCGTGTGTACCGCAGGCTGCATCCTGATGGAACAGGAGTGGTGCGTATACCGTGTGTGGTCTGTACCGCAGGCTGTATCCTGGTGGACCAGGAGTGGTGTGTGTATGATGGTCGTCTGTACGACAGGCTGTATCCTGGTGGACCAGGAGTGGTGTGTGTATGATGGTTGTCTGTACGGCAGGCTGTATCCTGGTGGACCAGCAGGGTGGCGGCCGGGCTGGGAGCCGTCCACGGTTCGCCGGTCTGCCGGACGTGGCTGTCCGTTGTGAACCGGACGAACAGGCCCTGCTGCAGGCTGTAGTCGACCTGGTGACTGACACTGACCCGGACATTCTGCTTGGCTGGGAGGTCTGTAGGGCGGGACGCTGCTCGGCTGAGAGGCCGCTACAGGGCGGAGCATTCTGCTCGGCGTGGAGGCCGGTATAGGGCGGAACATTTTGCACGGCTGGGAGGCCGGTGTAGCGCGGGAGTGGGCTGGGAGATCGGTGTGTGGTTGGGATTTGCGCCGGTCGGACGGCAGTACGTTTCGCGACTTCGCAGTCGTATTGAATGCATGCCTCGGTATCGTGTCGTTATCTCAGGTATGTCCAATTTAGTCGTCATCAGGGCACTTTCTCGTTTTCTGAGAAAACGTGTATCCGTCCCAAGTCTGCTCTACCCTCTGGAACTCGTCGGCGTTCTTGTAAGCGGCAAGCACTCGTGTGTCGCTGTTGGGACAGATGTTGGTGTTTTCCGTCCTTCTGGAGACATTTCGTCCCACGGCCGGAGCTGTGCTCTGACGTTTTGTGTACGTGGCGCGGCAGCTCCAGCAGCTGTCGTGGGGTTACCTGCTGGAGCGGGCCGACTGTCTGGGCCGGCCGCTGCTGGCCGTCCTGTCCCGGCTGCCGGACGAGGCGCGCGCCTCCCGCGCCTCCTCCGAGACGGACCTGTACGGCTCCGAGCACACGTCCGAGATTCACGTGGCCGGCCGCGTGGTACTCAACGTGTGGCGCCTGCTCCGGCACGAGGTACCGTCCCCATGGGCCGACCGGAGCGGGCTCTGTAGCCGTCTGTGGTGTCAGAGACGGAGGACATTCAGTTGCTTCGGGCGCCAGGCCGTCACGTCTAAAATTGGTGATGAGTCGTCCTGTATCTGGCCAGTCATGGCCTTCTGTAGCCGTCCAGTGAGAGGTTATTGACGATGGTTTACCGCTGGCGGGAGTCACCGGTGCTAGTTTTGTCGCTGCCACTGGATGGTGTGCGCTCTTCGTTCGTTTTAAGTAAAGTGTCCGTTGTTTACCGGCACGATTTACCGCTTTGGTCATTTTGACGTTGCAGCTTCTGACTGCCTGCACCAAGGGTCCATTCTCGTACATAGTGTAGCTGATGAGATGTTAACCTGAGGATTTTTTGATGGCAGTGCCGTTCCAGCCGTCGGTTGCACTGCATATCATTCACATGTCCCTCTTTTGTTGAACCACTGTGAACCAACGACATCGGACCGCCGCCAAAGTTCCCTGATGATGCCGCTCTCGCCAGGTGGCTCTGTACAGCTACACGTTCGAGAACATGGCGTACCACGTGCTGCACCAGCGGCTGCCCGAGTACACGTTCCAACAGCTGACCGAGTGGTGGCAGCGGCCGACTGACAATAAGTAAGGGACTGGCGGGGGCCCGACTGGGGTCCTCGCAATCAGCGAATGCCCGGCCAAAGTTAATTGTGTTCGGCGGCAGTCGCTCTTAGCCGTCATTTCCATCAGCGTATGCTATGCTAGATAATGGTGGGATGTCGTTCTTTGACTGTCTTTGGCAATGTCGTATGTCAGTCAGACCCGGTATGGCACATACTATACGCTAGTTTATGTGCAGCAGCTGGGCCTGGCCAGTCATTCTCCCTGTATGCCGTTGTATGTCAGCTCTCTGACTCACAGCCGTGCACGCAGTGTCGCGTGGCAACCGTGATCAGTGATGTACCCCGTTTGCAGGTGGCGCGTGGTTGAATACTACAGCATCCGTAGCCGCGGCTGCCTGCAGATCCTGGAGAAGCTGGACATCATTGGACGGACGGCCGAGCTCGCCAGGGTCTTCGGCATCCAGTTCTTCGACGTCATTTCGCGCGGCTCTCAGGTCGGTCGGCTCCTGCGCCGCTCTGCACCACTCTGCGCCACTCCTCGCCACTCTGCGGCACTCTGCGCCAGTGTGGCCGACCCTGGCGCGGCATCACAGGACGCGGGACAATATTACCGAAGCCTTATCCAGCTTGTTTATGATGTATTAACAGAAAAGCGATTGAGAGGCCGCGATGCATGTTTTTCTAATCATTGTAAGTTTGGTATTTTTGAGATTCGGAACAGGTTTGAACTCAGGGTGTTTGTCTTGTTTGATAATCCATTTAATGCACTGACTAATGGAACATTATTTGCATGTATATCATCCTGATATGCATGTGATGATGTATGTATATGATACATGAGCGTATGCATATATGCATGATGGTGTTGATATATCACCCTTTATGTGTACCTGCTGAATACCCACCCTGTCTGGTATGTTGGTCTTGTATTTCTAATATACAACACGGTTGATAGAAGATTCCTTGGCCAAGATAAACCCATTGGAACATAATGAGTTGCTGCGGCATCATTTTTTTATAGGATTGGGCTTGCTATTCCGTCCGACGCGAATATCAAGCGCATTTTGTCCGCGGTAGTCTGTACTTTGTAAGTTGTAGAGTGCGTTGTTTGTAATTTGCTGTGTCTCCGTTTCAGTTCCGAGTAGAGTCGATGATGCTGCGTTTGGCCAAGCCGCGCAACTTCGTTCCTGTGTCGCCGTCCATTCAGCAGAGGGCCGCGGCTCGGGCGCCCGAGTGTCTGCCGCTGATTCTGGAGCCCGAGTCCAAGTCAGTAACTCTCCCTGAGTGTCTGCCACTGATCTTGGAGCCTGTGTCAAAGTCAGTAACTCCCCGAGTGTCTGCCACTGATCCTGGAACCAGAGTCCAGGTCAGTAACTCCGCTGGTGTGTATCACTGATTCTGGGGCTCGAGTCCAAGTCATTAACTCCCCAAGTGTCTGCCACTGATCCTGGAGCGGTCCAAATCAGTAACTTTCCCTGAGTGTCTACCACTCGTCCTGGATTCCGAGTCTAAGTCAGTAAAAACCGCGAATGTCTGCCAATCATGCCGTTCCTTGCCGCTGTGTAATTGTCGATTCTCTTGTTACATAGTTCGTAGAAATTGTGAGCGTTTCTGTGTAAACATCTACGAATCGAAGGACCAACTTTTAAAAATGCATTCTCGCATGCCACGGGGGTCCGTGCAAGAATTATGGCGTCCGGCGTCGTAACAATTTAATGATTCTGTGTGGGCCCAACGGTGGGAGCACTGTATCAGTCATGCCTTACGCCGTGGTAGCAGTTTCAGTTCATTTGGTTTAGTTCAACATTAGGAACATAGTCCATATGAAGTGAGGTTACGGAGAATTATTTATTAGGAGAGTTATATTAAGTGAATTAGTTACGGGGAATTAGAAAAGTAAGAAAGCATTTGAGATTGATTCGGTCCCATTTCGGTGCGCACATTCGTACTGAAAACGTGTAGGCCCAGGCGCCTGCATTGGTAATGTGAGACCAAAATCGCTTTTATTTGCTTTTGCTTCCGGTTTGACGCTTGAAAAGGCATCGAAAGCCTTTCAAAATGGCGATTTTCTGGAGAAGTTTTTGCAACATAAACTTAAACTCATTGAGTAGTTGGTCGTTTGTGCCGCTATACGATGATTCGATTCAGTCACTGCTCACATAAATTGCGTCTTGTGAAGGGAAACAAATATACCCCAGGGAGTGGCTCTGAACTTCGGTTGGTTTTAATGTTCCGCAGACTGTTTGGCTACAAAAATGAAGCAACCTTCTGGATGTTGACGATCAAGGTCTTTATATGCGCGATCACACCATTGTGGTCATGGTGCATTGCCTAATGACCCAAAACATTCCCGAAGTGGATAACGGTGCCCAAATGTGGTAATCTGCTCTGCATTATGTTGATTACAGGATGTATATGGATCCGGTGGTTGTGTTGGACTTCCAGAGCCTCTACCCGTCCATGATCATCGCCTACAACTACTGCTTCTCCACCTGTCTGGGCCGTGTAGAGCACTTGGGGCAGTAAGTGCTTGACGTGGATTATTCCCTCGACAATTCAATGCTGCCGAGTTGCCGCGATTTATCGGGGAGTACTGGAATGATGGACAGGTTTACAGGAAGCAAATACAAAATGTTCCGGCTGCAGCGCGCTTGCTGATACTACTGCAAGTACCTTTCAGACACAATTTGTGATGTTTCTTCTGTTGTCTATTGCAGACTACGAATGTGGAAAAATGCTTGTCTTAGAGAGGACAGGTATTGCATTGGTTTCTCGACAAGTAAAGAAGCAGTGACCGCTTGGAAGGCTGTGCATATGGTGGGTTTTGATTCTAGTCACATAGCAGTCAGTTTGACCCATGAACGTGGGGAATATCTCCTGTGAAACAGAAAAAAATGTCAAGGATAAGTGGCAGTGTGATGAGGCGGGGTGGCGGCTGCGTGTTACCCTGGCTGCGTGTGGCTGGCGGCTCTGTGTTACCCTGACTGCGCGTGGCTCGTGGCTGCGTGTTACCCTGGCGGCGCGTGGCTCGTGGCTGCGTATCACCCTGCCCTGTGTCGCGGCAGGAGGGGCGCGTTCCCGTTCGGCTGCACGGCGCTGCAGGTGCCGGCGCCGCTGCTGGCCCGTCTACTGGCCGCCGACCAGCTGCACGTGTCGCCGAGCGGCGCCGCCTTCGTCACGGCCGACGTGCGCCGCGGCCTGCTGCCGGACATGCTGGCCGAGATCCTCGACACGCGGATCATGGTCAGCAGCGCGCCCGGCCGGCGCTCGGCGCGGCAGGCGGGGTCCGTGGTGACCGTCCGTGGCCTCGGACGCCGACACATATGCCCGCGTGGCCGAGGGATTTTGCTTCTTGACATAGGTCGGCGTCGCTTATCGGTGGTGTTGCCAACCGATTAGACCGGGATTCCGTTTGCGATAATGTTGGAGCGCTTTATTGCGCGCCTTAAGCCCTCATCGTCTTTACACCATGATATGACAACTCACGTCACACCACAGACGTGTCGGCTGCACTGTCGCAGGCTCACGTGAAATCGTCCCTACCAAGGTTACGGTTCTGGTGACTCACAGGATCTTACCATTGCCTTCGCAGTTTGAGCACTCTGTACATAAAGACGTGGTATCTGGATCGTGGCGGTGACTTCTCACGCGAAATGGTGTAACGGGCTTAGCAGCGATCACTCGGAGGCCTCAGGAATCTGAAAACGAAGGGATATCATGGCTGAAACGCGGCGTGACGCTGGAAGTGACAGGTCGAGTGGCTTAGCCCCGTTATATCTGCAGTACGTGCCAGAGACAAGTTCATACGGACGTCCAACGTTGCAACGTAAATTTTATTTGGTTGTGTGGTGAAGTGCTCTGTCCGGACGCCGTTTTGATCCTTGCTTCTAATCTCAGGTGAAGAAGGCGATGAAGGCCAACAAAGAGAACGCGGCTGTGCGCCGCCTGCTGGACTTCAAGCAACTGGGTCTGAAGCTGATCGCCAACGTGACGTACGGCTACACGTCTGCAAACTTCTCCGGCCGTATGCCTTGCATCGAGGTTAGTGTTTCTGCTGTACTGCGGCATGTGGATTGCGGTCAGTATTTCTGCTGTATTGGAACTCGTGGATTTTTCCCATACGGCGCGGTCAGTGACGTTGGAAATATATATCCCGTGTCTTCGTTACTGAGCTAGGATCATTTCTCTCGCTGATCACTCACTGCGTACGCCGTTTCCTCGTGAGTTTGATTTCGTGCGCGATGTGGAAGTTAGATCTGAGTGTATCTCCCTGCGTTGTCCTCCTGACCCCGAGTCTGCGCGTCTCTCCATTTTCCCCTGGCGGCGTCGCCTGACTGTATGCGTGTCTCCCGGCGTTTGGCCCGACTCCGAACCGACCGTCGGCAGGTGGGGGATAGTGTGGTGAGCAAGGGCCGCGAAACCCTGGAGCGGGCCATCCGCACCATCGAGTCCCGTCCGGAGTGGGCCGCCAGGGTCGTCTACGGAGACACGGACTCGCTCTTCATCCTGCTGAAGGTGAGTGGGCCGCCAGGTTGGTATACGGCGACACGGACTCAGTCTTCATCCTGCTGAAGATGAGCCGGAGCCGCCGACAGACTGCTGCCGGCCTGTGTCAAGTCATGTCGGTCTTCGTGCGGTGTGAATGGCCATCAGATCGTATTTTATCGCAATATTTTATTCGTTGAAGACTGACAGATAGCATTGGCCCTCATTATTGCGGTGATTGTTCTGTCAGAGACTGGTACAGAAAAGTTGTTCTGCCTGTATCCCATGGTTTGTGCTCTCGGAATCATTTGTTTGCGTAGCCCTGGGATAAAGGGAGCACCAGATTTTTCCGTCTCCTGCGTCGGGTGGCGGAGGACCGTTCCATTTTTCGGCTGCGTCACGTGGCCCCGTGGTCCGGTGACTGGCCGTGAGCTGTGGACGCCGTGTGGATCTCGGGAGAGCGTGGTGTCAGACGCGGGCCGACTTCAGCCGCTCCGTCTCCTGCGCTGCGCAGGGTCGGAGCCGAGCCGAGGCGTTCCAGCTGGGCCAGGAGATGGCCGCCACCGTCACCGCCGACAACCCGCAGCCCGTCAAACTGAAGTTCGAAAAGGTCTACCAGCCCTGCATCCTTCAGGTCGGTAACGGGCATACGTCAGACTGTACCTCTGGAAATACCATTGCTATTTATTCATTTATTTATTCTTTGTAAAGGTCGGTGGTCCCTGGTTTTCCGTCTTAACCTCACTACTTACTGCCGGGTGTGGCCTGAAGATACCATTGGTCTTTAATGGTGCGTTTTTCGTAAAGATCACTGCCGTATGATAACGTCTCAATATTCTAGCTAAGCTGATTCGGAAAATCATTCGGTTGTACTGAGTTTGCTATTCTCTCAAGAATGTTGCTGCGATGACCACTGATAACTGCATCTGATGGTCGTCTCGCTGCGTGTCCGCGCTGCAGACGAAGAAGCGTTACGTGGGCTTCATGTACGAGACGCCTGACCAGCAGAAGCCCGTGTACGACGCCAAGGGCATCGAGACGGTCCGCCGCGACGGCTGTCCGGCCGTCGCCAAGGTAACCGCTGCTTACTGTACTGGGGAGGTAGTCAGCACTGGCTGAGGCGAGGTAATCACTGGCAGCTGTGCTGCGGAGGTAGTCAACTCTGGCTGGGTAAGACAGTAGGTGAAACCACCAGGGTGTGTTTGTGATGATCGTTATTGGGATGTTGCAGTACTCGTCATTCATTGTGTCGTAGGTAATCACCAGCTGTCAGCGTCTGAGGTAAACTTCACCAGCCGTGCTTTACGGTAACATCGACCGCTCAACTGTGGAAGCCACCACCTGTTTTGCAAAGGCAGCCAGCACTAATGGTCCGTGCACAAATTTCACAACGCCTGTTCGTTTCTTTTTGTAACTCCATTCCCTTGTAACGACTCGTAATGGTCAGTCAACCCCATCCCTGAAATTACGCAACACCCAGCTATCATCTCCCAGCCCACCCCAACCCAGCGGCTTGTCTTTCCGGGCATTTTTAATGGTGCATCGCGTATTTCACGTTCCAGGCCTCGATAAACATCTAGATTTACAAGATTCCTAGAGATGACTGGTGTCTTAAGGCTATTGGCCTCTCCTCTTTGATGTGACAGTGTTACATACGGCTCTGCCAAACTTCCACACTCCCTGTGGTAACGGTTTGTCGTCACGCATTGGCAGACTCCACCCCACCCCTCCCCCTTCCCCTCCCCCTCCCCGCACCCACCTCCAACGTTAGATAATATATGAACAACTCCAAACCAGTGTCGTTGACCGCAGCAACGGCGTTGGCCAGCGGTTGCACGATTCACCACCTCCGTATGGTAGGAGTTGACCAGACAATGGGATGTCACGTATTTAGTTCATGATATGATTGAAGTCGTGTTCTGCATTTATCTACATTCCTTTCCACTCATCTAATAACTGACACTGCTAGGGGCTTACAAAGTCAAGGACTTTGTCAAAGTCAAGGACAAGGAAATTTTATCCGAAAGGGTTTTCTGTTCGTGTTACCCAACGAGCGTCGTTGAGTAACACGAACAACACGGAGCTGTGTGAAGGGGAGGGAGGGGGCGACCCTGCCGACATTTATATGCAGGCAGGAGGCCTTCGTCCTGGAATGAGCCCAAAGCCGACGTTTGTGCGGTGTGCGGCAGGCCGTTCGCGATGTTTTCGTTCAGCCTGTTCGAGACCTCATGACGTTTCGTTTTCTGTTCGATATCGTACGAATATGTTCACCCGAGCATTCTTGCGACACCCGTCGTTTCGTTCTCTTCAGGTCTTACGTTTCTTGGCATCATCATTTGATTTCGTTCGTGATCGATCCGTCCGATCGGTGCTGGTGTCTGATTTCATGTCTGGTCAATCCGTGTGGCGGGTGTCGGTGATTTCTCGTCTGATCGGGCCGTCTGGCGGGTGCCGGTGTCTGTCTGTCCGTCTGCCGGTTTTCTTGCCTGACCCGTCCATCTGGCGGGTGCCGGTGTCTGATCTCTCGTCTCGTCTGGCGGGTGGCGCAGTCGACAGACCGAGTTCCAGGACCTCCCCCGTCAGGTTCGGAGAGGTCGCCGCGGCGGTTGTTCAGCAGCGGGCTGACCGGGGCCTGCTCGTTCGGCCAGGTTCTGGAACGGTCGCTGCGGCTGCTGTTCAGCACCGGTGACGTGGCGCCGGTCCGCAGCTACGTCACGCGTCAGTTCGAGAAGATCCACCGCGGCGACGTCAGCGTGGCCGACCTGACGTTCGCGCGCGAGTACCGGGGCCGGGCCAGCTACCGGCCGGGCGCCTGTGTGCCGGCGCTCCGCATCGCCGAGTAGGTCCCCCCCCCCCCGAGATGCCCCTGACGTGTCCGTTCCTCCGACTTCTGAGATCACCTCTGTGTGTGTAACAGCGTAAGTTAATTCAAGTTCATGACCGTCATTTTTCCGTCTTGTGCACAAGATCATGATTGAAAGGGCCAGGAACAGAAATTCTTTTGTGTGCTCGGAATTGATTGCATCCATTGCGATGAAGACTGTGTCTGATTTAAAATGCATACACGGTAGCGCGTGATGGATAAGCACGGGCGGTAAAGAGTACATCACAGTGTTCTTTGGCTTTTGGACGCATATTCATACGCCGATCAGTGTGTATCTGTGAGACGGACATCCCGCGCCCTTCTCTGTGCGTCTGTCTCTGCCGCGCCTCTGAGACCCGTCCGGTCGCCGACAGCCGGCTGGTGCGGACCGACCGGCGCGCCGAGCCGCGCGTCGGCCAGCGCGTGCCGTACGTGGTGGTGTACGGCGCGCCGGGCCTGCCGCTGATCCAGCTGGTGCGGCGGCCTGCCGAGCTGCTGGCCGACGCCGCGCTCCGGCCCAACGCCGAGTACTACGTGCGCCGCGCCGTGGCGCCGCCGCTGCAGCGCTGCCTGGGCCTGCTCGGCGCCGACGTGCTCGCCTGGTACGCGGACGTGCCTCGCCGGCTGCGCCTGCCGCCGCCGCAGCCGGCCGCCGCCGCCACGGCCACCATTTCGCGCTTCTTCGCCGGCGGCGGGTGCGCGGTGTGCGCGGCGACCGTGGCAGGCGGCCGGCCGGTGTGCGCCGCCTGCGCCGGCCGCCCGCTCCGCACGCTGCTCCACCTGAGCGAGACGGCGCGGGAGCGCGAGCGCGCCCGGGCCGCCGTCCGAGCCGTGAGTTAACCCCCCCCCCCGGCCCCTGCTTCATGCGCCACAGTGTCGTCTCGAAACCAGTTTTGTGCTCTCGAGGTCCCATCAAGGTTCATGGGCAAAGCTCACAACTACGAGAAACGGTTACGTCATAAGCATGTCGTTCTTTAAAAAGAACCTGTCATGCGACGGGAACATGTCACAACTTAACCATAAGGTCTACTCACGTTTGGGATGCTATTTTACAGTTTGGTGAAAAACTGATCATTGCATGGTAGCCCTTCGACCCGACGAAGAATACGAATCGTCTGTTACATTTGCCGTGTCCTGACATCCTGTATTTCATCAGAACTATTAAAATAACCAGGCCATGATGCAATGCAATTTCCTTGTGTACCGTAGCTGATATGAGACTGATCCATTTCACATGGCGCGACACGACAGAAATTCAAGGGATTCATACCGTTCAGAGTCAGCACGCGAATGCCGCAGCCGTCAAATTCTAGGTAGGGACAATTCCAGGAGGGATCGGCCAGGCCAGGGCAGCCGGCACCTCGGCCGCTCTGCAAGGTGCATGTGAGATAGCCGTGGACGCTGTCGGCAGGTGTGCGCCAGCTGTGCCGGCCAGTCGGCGGCGGCGCCGATCGTCTGCGTCTCGCTCGACTGCCCCGTACTCTGGAGTCGGACGGCGGCCGAGAGAGCGGCCGAGTCGGCAGCCCACCTTCGACAGGTGATCTCGTCCCTGGCCGGATAGTGCTGACCGGGACCGGCCGGACGCTGCTGAACGTGACTGGCCGGACAGTACCGACTGGGACTGTCAGCCATGCCCAGCCAGTCCGGTCCAGTCAGTCGGTCGCCACTGGCCGGACAGTACCGACTGGGACTGTCAGCCATGCCCAGCCAGTCCGGTCCAGTCAGTCGGTCGCCACTGGCCGAACAGTACCGACTGGGACTGTCAGCCATGCCCAGTCAGGCCGGTCCAGTCAGTCGGTGGCCTCTGGCCGGACAGTACTGACAGGGACCAGACGGTCGGGCCGCGGTAGCCGGCCGGCCCCGGCCAAGACTCCCTGTGGTCTACCTCCGGTCTGGAGCGCCGGGACCCGCGGCCCCCGGTGTCCGCTCTGTGCCGCGGCCGGTGTGCGGCCCGGACGCCGTGCTGCCGACTCCAGGCACCATCCTCAGGCTGTGTTTTGTGTGCTTTATGTCGTCACTAAACGCGTCGATCCTTGCTGGAATGGAACGGTTTTTGTAATAAAACAAATTAATCCAGTGACGTGTTTATCAACAAGTGATCACGAGCCGTCCGCGCATATCGCTGGACAGACCAATCAGAGTCTGTCACTTCCCGACCACCGAGCAGGACACCTGACCACGTCTCGGTTCGTCGCCAGCTGGCTGATCTCAGCGGCTAGAAATGACGAAAATACCGTGTTTAGGTGAAAAGTGTACTCGAAAGGGCGTGTCTTCAAATTTCCGTCGCTATCTCAGGGAAAAATATAAAATGACCGGATTTTCGAACATCGAAATTGTCTTGACACGTTCTCAGATTTCCGGCATGATGATGAGAAAACTCCCAGGACAGGTTGATTTTTTTCTTCTAAAAATATACATAAACAGAAAACTCAACCTTTTAGTACCAGGCCACTCGTGAACCTTGTTCAGCCCCAAAATGAACGAGGCCCACGACAGACGTCAAACGTTATGGACGTGAACCCTGTTGACGTATGGGCGTCAGACACACTGGTGTGAACAGGTTTCACGTCTGTGTTAGAACTTCATACGGAAGGTCTGAAGACTGCGTAGCTGGCGTCGAATTTTGGTATTCGTACATTTGTTTTTTACTCTCAGAAGACATGTTGCTTTAATTTTCTCATCGGACTCAAATTACATAAATGCCTAAAGGGACAGTGAATACAGAAAGGGCGCATTTCGGGACAAACGAACAGTAGCATCTTCCGTGATATCGGTTCCATTCGACGAGAATGTAATGTCCATGTGTATATTGCTACAACCCGACAGCACAGGTACCAAGTTCGTTTACAGTCCGACAGTACAGGTACCAAGCTCGCGTACCACCCGATAGCACTGCTACCGAGTTCGTGTATGAACTTACGGCACAGATGCTGCCCGTCGATGACAAACTAACACCAGCTGTACCGGCCGAATGTATTGGCCCACGTCTCAAGGTAAACCAGCCGGCTGCCCGCGAAGGTCCAAAGAATAAGGGCGCCTGCAAATGCATCGTATACAACACACTTGGAAGGCCTGGCTCACGCACATGGAAGCATCCCAGCAATGGAGACTTAGCTAAGGCATGTCTGAACACGCAGGTGGAAATGTGTCACGTCTGTGAGTTTGAGCTTCCAGCGGACGAACGGCTCCGAGATGTCCTGAGTCGCACTTCCCACGGGACTTTTCAATACCTGAGTATCCGTGACCTTACGCCCCAGTGTCTGTGCACGGGGAACAAAAGAAATCAAACCAATCAGCCCTAGAAATGGCGCTGGACTAGACGGCCGAGGTGGCGAGCCCTTCTGCCCCTGCCGCCGCACGGAGGGCTCGGACGCTCCGATTACTCGGCGTCTGCACCGGCCGGCGGCGGCGGCGACGGCGGCGTCGGCTCGGAACCCTCCAGGGCAGGGCGCTGTTGCTTCAGGGCTCCGCTCACCGTCTCGTACACCACGAACGTGATGGCGGTGGCCGGCACGACTCGCGTCAGGTTCGGCACCAGGCCCTTGTAGAAGCCGCGCCAGCCCTCCTCCCTGGAAGAGCGGACGAGGCCGGTCAGACGAGCCGGGGCGGCGGCGCCGCGCTGAGGAGCGCAGCGGCCCGACTCCCTGCACCTGAGAGCGCCGCAGAAACGACGCGGCATTCACCAAGACGAACAGACAGAAGTCAGGTCACGTTTAGGACAGAATGTAGTTCAAGAAGACAATTTTTCGACTATGGCTGAACAGTAATTTTTTTCTCACACTCATCGGTTGAAAGCACAGTATGTGCCCCAGAGGCCAGGCTCAGTAACTTCAGTGCTACGTCAAAGGTTGTGAAATATTTCGGCGTGTGCCCAAAACAAAAAAGAAGTTGGCTCTAGCATCCGATCCCGGCTACGATTAGCGTACGACTCACGGACGACATCGAAAAACATTCCTAGAGAGAAAATTCAAAACACGCGAAGCATTTCACGTATTTTGTATCGGGAGCCTCTCTAAAGTCGATGAGAAAACCGATGACAGGTGTGCAACGCTTGCAGTCATTTTCATCAGTATCATGAAGAGAGGAATGACAGGGATTTCGGATTCTAAACTGCGGTATTTTTTTCGCCCTGATCACGTGTGGCGTTTCCTGTGACCCGCTCACGTCAGTCATGTGCCTTCTGCCTATCAACATTTGGCAAAGGTAGTGACTTGATAGTGGCCATGGTCCAACTGGACCAGTGCCACTTGGAGCCAAAATTCCGGCACCATTCTCCACCTGACGAACAGTTTTGGGGTTCTTGCGACTGGCTGATGCCAAAGCCTGCGTCCCAAGGGGAATATAATTATTGGCCCGGTTGCCAGGAAATCCGCCAAAGCCGTTATCAGGGCGAGGGTGCCAAGGAAGGGCTACAGCTGGTTAAATACCCTTCCGTGAATGGCCTCCGCCACACAAGTTCTCGTGGCAGTCGGCCGCAGCAACTTGTTCACGTCGTAATGGGGGCATAAAACCTTGCCGGAAGTACGACCAAAGGTCAAGGTCAGACCGTGGTCTCGAGCTGAACTTCAATCCCATTTTTTTGTAGTCTTGACAAGAGTTCCCACTTCAGTGGTGCTGCTCGATGCCTTGGTTCAATATGACCGCACGGGTCCGGCTACATTTCCCAAGATTTCGATGAAAACTTCCCTTTTTGGCGCCCTAGGTACCGCGTTCCGATAGTCCCCATACCGAAACGTCACGACGCTGTTTCCGTCCGCACACCTGTACGTGCAGCATACAAAAAAAGAGATAAAAGCCTAAAAAAAGAGATGCCAGGTACGATCAATAAACGATACACAAGAACGGCCAAATGGCACGCAATGTTCATCGCAGGCAGGACGTACAGCAGCCGCGTCCCCGAAGCGAAGGTTAAACGAACGAACCAGCGCGCCAGCTCAACCGGCCAGACCTCGACATAACCGGTACAAAAAGACTTCTTTAAGTAAGTGGTATTTTCAGATTTTGATAATCTATTTTAACACATTTCATCACGCGCACTATTCTTGAGGTATTTCGCCGCAATGAATGTTGCATATTTGCACACGCTGTCAGGGAAAACGTTACTATATTTGGTGCCATAGAGGTAAGCTATAGTACGCACATAAAATACGTGTTAATTTGCTACCAAATGATACCGTGCTCAGGAAGGGAAGAGAAGCGACGTTTTCACCACTTTCTGCCTGAAGGTACCTCGATTTGTAGAACTTAACTGAATGAATTAGGCATCCACGGCCGGGAAATCTCCCCCGATTTCGGCACAAATCCAGTTTCCCTACAAAGGGAAATTTCCCTAGATGTCGTCACACTGCCTTGGGTGTACTCTGACGTCGACACTTTGACGGCGACTCATCCAGATTAGGGATGTTACCAGTTTCGGGTGCGGTCGGCCTAGATGCCGAGGGCTGCGCAACATGAGTAAAATTGAGTCCATCCCCCCTGGCTCGTATCAAGAGTGTCTAGACCAGTGACAGTCGAAGCTTTCTAAAAACGAGGGGAAAGGCACCCAGTGCAGAGTCCGAGGGTCGCTTTGTTCGCACCTCGCAAGCCTGTGGAGTGAAATAAAAACTGCCAAAGGAATATGTTCCTGTCATGCAATGTTATGGGGACCAAGTCATTTCATTTTTATCAGGCCGTTGAGTCAGGCGCCATATCTCTTGGTCCCCCTCCTCTAATGACGCTGTAAATCGTTATCACATGAAGCCAGGCGAACCAGCCAAGCCTGATCCACGATAACACGAAGAGTGATATGCCTATCGTGCGAAGCTGTGGAACAATGACGGCATCTGAAGAAACACTGACGAGAATCTCGCACGGAACGCCCACACATTTCGTCTCACCAGCGGTGCCGCGTCTTCCTCATGGGGTCGTTCCACGAGTTCCGCAGCATTCCTCTGCCTTGTCCAACATGGTCGACGTCACAGTTCCCTCGCATGCTCGAAACAGTTCAGTATTTGTTGGTAAACTCGTTTGTAAAAAAATATGTTCATAGTCGTTCTAAAAATTCGCGGATTGCATCATCTTTGTCAAACGCAAATTTCATAGTACCCGTTTCTGTTACGTGAGCAGCCCCATAACGCGTATCGCTAGTCAACTGTTCAGGAAGTATATCATTCCTTCACCACCTCCGTCAAACTGCGCTCAACGCAGAACCACAGGCTCCCGCCAGCAGCTCGGCCGGTGAAAGCCAGATGTGTCAATCGACGAAGCATTCAGACAGTTGTCATGCCTGTCTGCGCTTGGCCTTACAGTTTTTACACTCACAAATTTTTACCCTTTCGATTCTTTTTAAAATCCTGTCTGCACTTCGGCTTTCGCTCATCGTATTGAAACCAACTCCATGTCCTTGGTAGGTAACAGACACAGATATAAAGGAGTCCTACACCTATGGCATCAGACATAACGCGGCTCTGGTTCTCCTGCCTGACAGCATGTTCTCCTGAGAGCACGTACATGTTACAGTCCGTGGAAATTTCACACCTGTTTAATCTGATCCACTAAATGAAGTATCATTCTTGCAATTACAAATCCATTTGATTTTACAGACAACATTTCAAACCATGCGCAAATAAAAACGCCGTTCCTAAGTCGAGTACGGTGTCAGGGCATCAACAAAATGGGACTGTTCGTGTTCATGCTGTCAGCAAAGGATGTTATCGAAGTAAGCCCTATTTTCATCTGCACCGATGCGCCATGAAACCGGTGATGATGTTGATGCCATTTCCAACAGGCAATGGGCATGAGTGGCTACAGTCCTACAATAATTCTTTCTTACTACGTACGTTGACTTCACATGCAAAAAGATATCGCTCTGTACCAACAATCAGCTCCCTGTTAGGAATGACAGCTGTTCGGCTCCTAATTTCCGCTGGACAATGCAGTAGCGTGCCCTGTGTACCATACGGTTTCTCTACACGGACTCGGTGCCGTCCTGTCATACATCAGTGTTCCTCTGTGCAGCCGGTGCCGCGCCTCTGTCACCAAGCGGCGGCCGGCTGCCGCTGCGCTGACCGGCCGAGTGGCCGCCTGGCCCCGCGACCGGCGGCCCGGCGACCGCCCACTGTAAACAAGGGCTCGGCCGGGCCAGCCGCCTGCAGGCCGGCCTAACGCGGCGCTCTGCAGCGAACCGTGCGTCAGCAGTGCCAGCCCGAACCGACGTGTCACTAACGCGTCAGCATGCAAAGCTTCGACGAACGTGATGTGATGAACGTGATGAACTATACATCTCTTATGCACTTGGCGACTGGCTACAACCTTGTACAGACCCGCTCCCAGGTCAGTTCAACCCAAGTTTCTGCGCGGCGTTATGGCATGCATCTCCATATTCTCAAGCCCGTGTCACATAAACAAACATCCTGCCAGCGAGCCGGCGGCAACCCTAGCAGGCCGATCAGTTCGCAGGCGGCGGTACCGTCAGCCGAGACTGACCGGACCGCCACAGGTGAGATCAAGTCACCTGACCGTGACCCGGTCATCGCAGCGGCCGCCGCCGCCTCCGCCCGGTCGCCGTCAGTCACATACACGCGGGCGTCACGGGCACAGATATATTTAGCTCAGGCGGTGAATAGACGGCCGGCGGTTCGACACGTGCGGCCGGGACGACTTGGCGTCGAGATCCGGCCCGGGCCGGGCTTAGCCCGGCGACAGCTGACACAGCCAAGCGCCTCACGGGCGGCGACTGGGGCGCCACCGGCGATCACAGACAGAAGGGGACCCGGGCGGCGGCGGCGGCGGCGGCGGTGCTGGCTCCTCCGTTCGCCCGCGGCCGTGGCGGCTCTGCGGGGCGGCGGGTGCGCGCACGCCGGCTGCGCAGGCGGCGTCGGCGGGCGGTGGCTCGCGCGGGCGGGCGGCGCCGCCGGGGCACCATCATCTGCCCGTGCCCGCCGTCAGCAGTTCGTACACGAGGAACACACAGCAGATGTTGGGCGTGACGTGGCACAGGTACGGCGTGAGGCCCTTGTACAGGCCGCGCACGCCCTCGTACCTCAGCACGCGCCGGATCACGTCCACAGAGCCGGCGTATTCCACGTGGTGGTCCTGCAGGCGGGCGCGCACCACCTGGTACGGGTACGTCACGCACGCCGCGAACAGCTTGGAGAGTGCCGCGAACTGCAGGTACTCCAGCGTCGACTGCAACAGGCAGCGGCGCCCGGTAAGACCCTGGCGGCTGAGAACGGTCGGCTGGTCCGACCGTGCGTACCGAGTGGCCCGGCAGACCGCAGCAGAGCTCTGACTATCAGCCGCGTGACGTGGGCCGATAGTGGTCCGACTGCGCCTTAGCCGACCAGGGGCACCCCACGGAGGTGCATCCACCGGGCAACAGACGCCATCCGCACGGCCCGGGACCATTCGCTCCGCGCTAAAATTCATAATACCTTGGTCTAAACGTGGCGGCGCCGATCAATACGAACGCGTCCGTTCTGGCTGAACTTGATTGATTGAATTTCGCCACATGCTTCAGCCGCACAGCCGCCGACAGCGGCTCGGCGCCGTTCGGCCTTGAAGGGCTTAAGGCAGGAGGCCGACTCACCAGCTTAGCGTCGACAGTCCTGCCGCGGCGCCGGTTGTACACCGACTTGAGCTCCTCGTACACCATGAACTGGAGCGCGCCGTGCGAGACGCCCCAGATGCCCGGCACGAAGCCCTGAAAACCGAGAGGCCGTCAGCGGCGTTCTCACACGTCCAACGCCTCCCCAGTCGGGCCGTCGCTGTCAACCGGACCGCTCGTGAACTCAGCGGGGCACACAAGGACAAGGCCGCGGGGCTCTCCAGCTGGGCCGACTGGTACCGGTCAGGCCGCTCGTGACGGCACCACACCAGAGTTCGCACCAGCCAGTGCGCCGCTACCGTCAAGCTACTGCTACTGAACACGCGCGAGAGCACGATTCTAGTCATCTTTAACAGCACCTGGGGTCTATTCATAAATGGCAGGTTGCTTTTCTTCCGCTATTTAAGGGGAAACATAGGTCATTCCAGACTATCGTCGTTCCATTCCAGCTGAAACACATCGGTAGCACAATCAACTAGCTCAACACGACGCAATGATGCACCACGGCAAAACGCCACCTCATTCCGCTGCCGTGGCACCAGATATAAGATAAACATGACATTTACTACGTCACAGAGCCGCAGCAACGGCTCAATGAGACTGCGCCCAGTCCCCGTTTGTAAACGGTCGGCGGGGCCATGTGCGGCCTGGATCTGTATCCACAGAGGCCGCGACCGGCCGGACGGTGCGATGTGGGACACGGTCGCCGTGCTGGCCGGTCAATACCTGGCACGGCCTGGCCACCCCGTCCAACCGTCACGTTGACGGGACCGACTGTCCAGCCCACCTGTGTCTCCTGCCATGTGTTTTTGTTGCTACGTCCCATGTACTCATGTTTTAAGCACGTTCCACGAACCGACCCACCTGCATGCACGACGTCATTTGCAATGTCAATGTCGCAGACGGTTTACCCGGCAAAGGCCAGGCACGAATCTCCGCACCGTGCCGACGCCTCAGCAACACGAGCAGCCACAGTTCACACCAGTCCCTCGGCACCCACCTTATAGAGGCCGCGGATGCCCTCGTGCCGATACGTTTTCCTGAACGCGTCGATCATGCCTCCGTACTTTTTACTCTCGGGGAGAGAGGTGGCGTCGGAGGTGTACTGAAGACACAGCCTGGGCGGCACACGACGACGCATTGTCAGGAAAAAACGACACCGACCAGGCGAGCCGTGCTGAATAACGTCTTCAGTACTGGCGACGATCAAGCCAGTTCCAATGAAGTGCTCGGCAAATGTCAATGATGCAAAGGAATGCGTCTCCAGGTCGATGAAGAATTCCGTACCACGAACACCGACCTCGCCGATCAATCCAACAAACGCGGCGACCAAACCCAAAGAGCGACGACCCCACCGATTACTCCAGTTGACGCGGCGATCGAGCCCCGAGTGGCTCAGAACAACCAAGACGCAACACACGGTAGCTCATCCCTAGAAGTGCGCCATACCCGTACAGATCCCGGCATATGGTCCTCGACCCAGAATCACGCGCGCAGCAGGTTGCCAGTACCCCACGACATATGAACCACGCCGCCCGGACCGCGGCCCCCCGACAACAGGCCGCGAAAATCGCACCCCGCGGATCCGTCGCGAGCCAACGCCCCCGCGGCCGCCACTGACCTCGTCTTGACCACCCAGATGGGGTTCGTGATGACCAGCGTGGCGATGCCGGCCTGCGTGGCGGCCAGCATGTGTCGCGGAGCTCCCAGGTCCCGCCGCGAGTCGCCGTTCTGCATGTACGACTTGATAGAGCCGTAACTGAGGGACACCGGAGAACCATCAGAGCTGGCCGGACCGTGAAGTCTCCAGGTTCGCACGACCGGTCTCCTGGTCCACATAGTACCGAACGGTGGGCTGTACAGCCTGACCCGGCCATTGGCAGCCTCACGGATTAGACCAGGCCAAACTGAAGGGCAAACAAACAAATCTGTTTTAGCCTCCGGCATGGAATTGCTGTTGCAAGCCCAAGCACGAGACATGCCAAATGTCTTACAAAACAGTGGTGCCAGCCGGCCTCTTCCAGGCTTTGGGTCAGATCAGATAATGAAATGCCTGGAAATCAACAGATGCCACTTACAACAGGAAGTATAGCCCCCAGGCGGAGCCGGCGCCCCAGACGTTGGGCGTCACGCCCCTGTAAAGGCCGCGCACGCCCTCCGAGCTGAAAATCGTGCCGAACGCATTCAGCATGCCTGTATACTGCGGCCGGTTCCGTATGATGCCATCGTCCACTGAAACAGGTGGCGATGTCAGTTTACTTTTAAATTCCTGGCCCGCATAGAACAAACTGCAACTGCACATTATCCAATCAGATCAAAAACGGGCCAGAAAATGGCAGACAAGGATTAGTGGACCAATGAAGTGAATTAGTGTAGCTACAAATTATGTTAGCTATCCTGTAATACTGGGAATCAGCCAAAGTTATTTGAACACCGCCCCAGGGCTTTCCAAGAATCCTGATCAATGAACCCACAGAAAAGAATCTGGAATCAACAGAATGCTTGCCAAACTTAGAGAAGAATGAAGACATTTTCATTGACTTAAATGGCCTTTCTTTTTTAGGCCAATAGGTCAAACATGCTTAAGCCAAATGTTTTAGGACATAAATGCACACATAACACTTGATACAAGTTGTAAGACAATCCAAAACTGGCAAGCTTCAGAAATGTATGAGCAAACAACAGTTCACAAATGCATACAAAATGGGACTATTTTGGAAGCTTGATTTCCATTCAAGCCAAGTTAACCACCATTGACAATCATCACCTCTAACAACACTATTGCAAACTGAAAAGTCTCAGGTGGAGAACCATATTTTCAAAAGTCATTTTGGCAGTTATATAGCTGGTCTTATGTTAAACAAAGCCAATAATATCTAAAAACACCTAATCATTGGTATATGAGGCTATGCAAAGTCATGTAAGCAGGCTACTACTTGGCAATCTCAGCTCAAAACAAAAGTCCATGATGGAACATGTTTTTGCTTTTGAAATGGTTGACCAGAACCATAAACACAAATGAAACGCAAGCGTTCAGGCTGATATAACCTGTGGATGTTCAAGTGTCAGCATGAACTGCATTCCTGACTGTCATCGGTATAACCTAACGAGTAATAAAAAAGATGACTAACCTAACCTAACCTAACCTAACCTTAACCCAACCCTAACCCCAACCCTAGCCTTAGCCTAACCTAACCTAGCCTAACCTTACCTTACCTTACCTAACCTAACCTAAGTTAAGCTAAGCTAAGCTAAGCTAAGCTAAGCTAAGCTAAGCTAACCTAACCTGACCTTACCTATTTAGTCGCACAACCTAACCTCTGTTGGACAGACACAAGTCCAATCGGGCACCTCTGGCACAGGGTTGCGCCTTTGGTGCAACATTATGCCCTATGAACATCCCTTCACCAGATTGTGGCCTCTAGTATCATTTACTAGTGACCTCATCACATCTTACACAGTGCATAGGGCATCCTTGGAGCAAAGGCAGTGTAAACAAGATGGTGCCACCCATTCCAGCCACATTTTTGCCTATGGCAAAATATAATTCCATTTCATTTGAAAACCATACTGGTAGTGTCACTATTTCTTGCTTTCATGGGAAAGTTTGTAAGTTCTTCTGTACTGTGTGTATAGCAAAAGTGGTCTGTAAAAAGGTGAAAAAGTATAGTATTGCCAGTATTACAATGATCATTTTGGCCGCAGGTAAGAACCAATGCAGAACATGCAGCAGCTGGCAAGTTCTGACACTATTATGTAATTGCGGTTTCCTTTAGGTATCAGTCTGACAGTCAGTTGGTTATTGAGGCTTAGAGGCATACCAACTACAAGGTCATTTGGCACCTATCAGTCTGACAGTCAAACCCATGCTTGTCTCAATATGAAAGTAAATGCATGGCGGTCAAACATACCTAAATGTGGGTTTATGGGTCTGGGAGTAAAACTGACACAAACCCTAAAAAGACTATGAATACATCACTGTGTCAAAGCTCACAAGGTCATACCTATTCTGTGTTGGCAAGCAGCTGTTGATTTGCATGATGAAAGAATATCATGATTTCACATGAATGTACGACACCAAGTGTAAAACATTTTGCTGCAATTTGTGAAGGATTACAATGAGTCTCCTGAAGATCAGATTTTGTAAAGTTAGACCATGTTGCATTTATTACCACATTCAGCCTCACTGTATTGCATTTCATAACTGATATGCATGCTAGGATAATGTTTTCCACTTAATGAAATCCATAGGAGACTGTGTGAAAATCTTTTATGAAATGTACATCACCACATTATTCAGCTATTCAGTTTGGAGCAAGAGATAGATGGCTCATATATACCACACAGTTCAAGTGCAAATAATATCCTGTGGTACTATTAAAAGCACTGCAATGGGGAAAAGTTGTTTTGCCAGAACAGCAGCATATCACAGCCTGAATTATCACTTCTGGCCTCCAATGAATACCAAAAATCCACTATATTCCCTCATTTGTGAGCCACTGGTCACCAGCATATCCAATGTTGCAGCTCACCTGCAAATCTGATCTTGATGAGATCAAGTGGATGCAGGATAAGTGTTGAAGCAACTCCTCCTGCCACTCCTGCCACCAAGTGTTCATACCTCACTGAAGAAATTAAACTCTTCTTTCCAGGCACTGTTTGCTTTGACTGACTCATAACTCACTAAACACTGCCTGGGTTTGATAATTACTGGAACCAATGCCTCAAAGAGTAATGTTGCTGTCAAACTACATCAAAGAGCATATTGCCAGATGTTACCTAAAACTAATGCCGTTATTTTAATTGACGTACAAAACTGAACGCGCACATGGAATTTCACCAGGCATATACGACGGCTCAAATCAAAATTGTAAAATGAACGCCATGTATCTCCTCTTGCAACACAAACTTCTCCCTCTTGCAAAATAAATCAACGCTCCTCTGGTCTCTGCAATCCTTCAATGATCGCGTCGCAACGAATCAATGTCGCGTTCCAGCGATATTAAAGCACCGCGTTGCGCAATGTCAGCACACCGTAAATGTCTGTTTTGCGCCAAATACAGCCACAATAAGTCACACAAGAAAAGAAAAGAAGAAAAACATGTACCAACCGTCCAATCAAATCCCGGTATAGTCCGAGGCCAAGTAAGGTCACTTGCGGGTCTAGTGGTTCTGTTCATGAACATACTATTACGTCAACTGTCAGCCACTTGCCGCAGCGGCCTCTCCTAAACAGTGCCCGGAACAGTTCCCCCAGACCACTTTTGGAAAAACCAACCTGACTTCTTCGTGGGGTGGAGGATCATGAAATATGGATTGTACGTGGTTGTTAAGTGACCGCATGGGCGGATCCAGCCAGCCAACCGTGGCTTTTAACAGATTTCATTGGGTGTCCAAACTTTGGGATGCAGTACCTAGAGGAAAATTTGTACATCCCATGGCTGGATATTTCCAAAAACTTTTGGGGACAGGATCTACATAGGATTTTAGATTGTTTCATTCCAGTCATTGCCATAAGCTGTATGTAAAAATTACTTAATATTGGGGACCGCACCCCCTCCCAAGCCCCCCTCCGGCATCTCCAGTCATCGTAGCTTGAATTTTTTTTGAAACTCATCATGCACACTCACGAAGCAACACTGTAAATGCTGTACTTTATAATACTTCATATCAGATAAAAATGGCGCTGATAAAAACAATCCTATACTCCGATCCCTGTTAAGTCGCGTGGATCCGGCTTTAACTCGATTGATGAGTTGTGTTATATGTAAATTGGCAGCCTCTGAGGCGACCCAGGTAATTGGCTGCATTGTCGTGCGCCAAGACCATAGGCGCGGGAGCCATATGGGGCTAGGGTGCCTCAACCCCCTTAACTTTTCTGAAATTTAACGTTGACCCTGTGGGCGTTGACTGGAAAGAATTGACCAAAAATGATTGCTGGCCCCCAGCTGAAGAAGAGTTCTCGTGCCCCTGGTCGAGACCACGGCAAACAAGAAACGAAACACTTTTTTATCTTAAATGAAGTGTAACAGGGAGTCAGTACAAACTGGCACACTGTCTTTGGCTTTCCTGTTGGCGCGCCAGCTTTTCGCGGGCATAACTGACATTACCCGGGAATTGCGTGATTGGATGCTGTGGCTCAGAGGTCGTGCAAGGTCTGCTTTCTGTGGATTCTGATCATAAATATCACCCTAATAAAACAACCGGATAACATTGCGGGAAAAGTGTAACGGCATCCAGTGAGTGTGTTATAATTTGTCGTACTGGTGATGGATGCCGGATTTGCCAGCGAGCCAAATAATATGACTAAATACCTCAGAGTTGCCCTGGCTAGTTTGCCTCGGTCCGTATAGCCAAGACATTGGAGAAAACGTGAGTTAGTTCCCACCCCCTGGACCCACCTATGTGGGTAATTCATGCGGCGGCGAATGCCTTGCATGGTGTGCAAGGAGGGGCCAGCATCCGATGGTCGGGTTAGAAACTATTCGACCTGACCAAGGCTGTTCACCAAAAGAAGTCCTAAGATGTCACAGGCCTTTAATCAGAACTCAAGTGCCTTGACAAAAATGTTTGCAGCCCCCATTGAGGCTTCTGTAATCCTGAAGTGTTGTGGTCCATGAGATTTTGACCATCAAGAGGTCTGACAGATTACTGAAAAAAATGTGTTGAGTGGATATTTTGAAGGCCCGTCATTTTTCCAAGAATCCAGTCTGTCAAGCGGACTAAATTTCTACGTTGCAGCATCAATATCTAAGTATCAAACGTTTGGAAATCGTGCTTTGTAATAAGAAGTTTGATGAGGGCGCGTAGTCTGTCATGTCTACGTGCCGCCATTCTGTGGACTGCGCGTCGATTCCGCCACGGGTTCTTTTGCAGACTGCTGACCGGCGAGCGAGCACGGGCACGCCAGGTTCAGGACGGCAAGGAAAGCGCGCGTGAGCGCCGGAGGTGCGGACGGAGCGTCTCATATAACGCCCAGTCGTCCCTCCAGGGCCGGCCAACGGCCACAGAGCAGGTGCGCACGATACATGCTAATCAGTCATGTAAGAAATTACGAAAAAAACAGATTGGCCCCCTGGCTCAAGTCTGAAAACCCACCACCAGGGTGGAGAGAGGACACTGGCACTGACATTGGACAGCAGCGTCTAGTGTCTATCGAGCACGGACCCTGAGCGTTGCACCTGGAAGCCTGTCTCTGGCTGGAGCTCGCTAGCACAAGCGCTGCTCGATTATCGCCACGAACTGTTTCCAGGTCGTTCGCTCAGTCAGTCAGTGCACCAACAGGTGAGCCGTAAGCATACCAAAGCGCACGCGGCAGCGCCGCATTGAAGCGTTTTAACAATTTCTAAAACTGGGACACAAAGCCTGATATTTCTCGACTCACGTAACACACGTATATTTCACTACGACAGGCATAAAAATATCCAGTCCAATAAAAACAGCAAGTTCACAGTACTGCCGGCTCCAGCAGGCAAACCACGGGCGAGCCCAATACGGCCTTGGCATGAAGTACAACACTACGTGACCCCGCGTATCAGCCAAATATGGCCTGAACATGACGTAGAGCATCACGAGATTCCACGCATAAGCCCGACACGGCCCTTGCGCGAAGTACAATACACGTGACTCCGTGGATGGGCAAAATACACACTACAAAGGTATACAGCACCACTTGACTTCATACGAGCCACATCCAGCCCCAACACGGAGTAAAATACCACACGACCCCACACCTACGCCCCATGGGGCTCCCGCGTGAAGTACACTACAATACGTGACCACTAGCCAGGATCAGCTCGACTGGTACATTGTGCAGCTCCGAGCGCAGCTGCCCGCTCCGCTTGTTCAGCGCCGACGGCCTGAGCGACAGCGCGCGCTGCCGAGGTTCCACGGCACCGGCAGGCCCGGCCCGTCCCCGCCGCCGACCGAGCCGCCGGGGCGGCGCGGTCACCGCTTCCCGACCTCGATCAGCAGTCGCGTGTACAGCTGCTCCAGCACGAGGTCCTTGACTTCATATCTCAGCGAGGACAGGCCGTCCGTGGCGAAGCGTTTCTTACCCTTCCGCAGCAGGTCGAACCTGCCGACACACGGCAACACTCAGAGACCGGCCAGCGGTGGACGGACCCACACATACAGCCGGCAGTGTGCCGCGCTCACTACCGCACGGACTGGCGCGGCGCGGCGCGGTACGGTATGATACAAGAGACTAGCTGGTGTTGCCAGCGGCCTTCGAAGAGGCCGGCTGGAGCCAGGCTAGCACACAGGCCGGATGGTCCGGGCAGCTTACAACA
Organism: Capitulum mitella; assembly: GCA_030062745.1. NCBI lineage: Eukaryota > Metazoa > Arthropoda > Thecostraca > Pollicipedomorpha > Pollicipedidae > Capitulum > Capitulum mitella. The sequence continues at coordinate 13,443,772 of CP099840.1, forward strand.
GAGGATCGCCGGAAACAAGGACACGAGAATCGCGCCACACTGTCCCCGCTGACACGAACAGTGGCATATTTCACAAAATGCAAAGGCAAAAATGAAATGCAAAGGGTTCCAAAATGGCACCGTAACTGCCATCCACCCCTCAGATGGAGTGTGGTCCCTCTAAGGAAGTAACACCCTACCCAATGGCCATACCTTACCAGAATTCTGCCAAAACTTTGCCCAGAACTCCTGACGCCCGTCAGCAAAGCCGCTTTTACGATGCAACCAAACCCACATCGTGAAGAACATTCCTTGGCTCGGACCCGGGATGAGAAGCCACTTCGAGGACCCGTTAGTCACACCCTGACCCAAGTCCCACTAGGCTCGCCCCGCGAGTCAACAGCCAGTGTCCGGGCCAGCCTCAAGACGCCGCCACGGGGTCGCCACATGGACAGCACACATGAAAGCGGTCCCAGTCCTCGGAGCTGGCGGCGCGGCCAGACACCAGCCGACCCGCGCACGCTCACCGCTTCGGGTTGACCTTGCCGTGCTTGTGTTTGAGCATCTTGTATCTGGCGATGTTGGCCGGGTAGCGGGCGACGTGCAGGTGGTGGAAGATTATCCGGTTGGTCATGTCGTCGTCCTCGCCGCCCCAGCCCCAGTACTGGTTGCTGAAGCCGTTCACCAGCTGGAAGTGCTCCCGGCTCATGGCCGAAGCGCCGCCAAACAGTTGCGTGTACGGCAGTCTGCCGGCATCAGACTGTGGTTGGACGGGCAGCAACGGCACAAATTGTGACGGGACCAACGCCTGCACACTGAAGAGACAAACGTTCACGCATCACAGAGACTACAGCCCATAAACTAGGACACTACTTGGTTGCCAGTAATACTGCCGATGAACGGCAACAGCACAGGCAAAATAATACAGGTGGGAGCAAAATGATCGCGACTGTAAACCCTGGGAGGTTTCTCCCGTAAGTAGCACTTCACAGTGTTCCTTAGATCCGGGCGTTATGTCCACCGGCGCCGATATCTCGTCCCTGTTCGTCGGCCAACAGAGTAGGTCGTCACGTCGTCACGTCGATAACCGTGGCGCGGCGGACATTTCAGGGCATCTAATCGCAGTCTGCGTCACGCCCACGGACCCGTGACGCTAATCGCGCGGATCGTCGACTGCGCCCGGGCGAGCCGAGATAGCGGGCTGACGGCGCGTTCCCTTGGCGACCGCCGACTGACGCCTGACACCGCTCAAACAGAGGAAACACGGCTTCCCAGAGCCAACTGCCCGAGCATCGGACTCGCCCTTCACGCGCGTTTGATGTGAAAGGCGCAGCGCAAACCGTTACTAACTGAACTAAACTACTCAAAATGCCAAGCAACAAATTGTTAGGATTTAAAAGCTTCCACCGAGGATACGTACGGCGCCGTGTTCAGCAGGTTTTCTGACCTGACTAGAGGCAGGGCATCGGTGCTTAAGCCTGCCTTGCCCCCAGATCTACTGAACTGACTGGAGGCAGGGGATCAGCACAGACGGAGTAAGCGACGGCAGACATCAGGCGCAGGGCGCCATCTCTCGGCACCATTGCTCACCTGTAATTCATCGTGTCGATGGCCACGGACATGTGGCGCGGCTGCTGGGGACACGTGTAAAGGTTCCGGTCGTCCTCCATCAGCAGGTCGATGTCGTGGAAGATGAAACACTGGAAGTCGTACAGCTTCACCGACTCCATGGCGCCGGCGTTCAGCAGCGAGGCCCGGTTGAACTCGTCGGCACCTGCGGCGACGGCGGCGCACGGCTGAATGGACGTGAACAAACAGGAACTGAGCCCGACTGACTGCTGCAGGGGAATGGGGCCCGACTGACCGCTGTAGGGGAATGGAGCCCGGCCGACAGCTGCAGGGGAACGGAGCCCGACTGACCGCTGCAGGGGAATGGAGCCCGGCCGACCGCTGTAGGGGAATGGAGCCCGGCCGACCGCTGCAGGGGAATGGAGCCCGGCCGACCGCTGCAGGGGAATGGAGCCCGGCCGACCGCTGCAGGGGAATGGAGCCCGGCCGACCGCTGTAGGGGAATGGAGCCCGGCCGACCGCTGCAGGGGAACGAAGCCCGGCCGACCGCTTAGGGGAATGGAGCCCGGCCGACCGCTGTAGGGGAATGGAGCCCGGCCGACCGCTGCAGGGGAATGGAGCCCGACTGACCGCTGCAGGGGAACGGAGCCGGACTGACCGCTGCAGGGGAATGGAGCCCGACTGACCGCTGCAGGGGAATGGAGCCCGGCCGACCGCTGCAGGGGGAATGGAGCCCGGCCGACCGCTGTAGGGGAACGGAGCCCGGCCAACCGCTGCAGGGGGAATGGAGCCCGGCCGACCGCTGTAGGGGAATGGAGCCCGGCCGACCGCTGCAGGGGAATGGACCCCGGCCCACCGCTGCAGGGGGAATGGAGCCCGGCCGACCGCTGTAGGGGAATGGAGCCGGACCGACCGCTGCAGGGGAATGGAGCCCGACCAAACGCCACAGCCAGACGGACCGAACACCCCGGACCACTGCTGGCGGGCACGTTAATTCACACCCGCACGTGCCCTTCTTTCACGCTGGGTCTTCCAAGGACGAGATTCGATAACGAGCACGACAAGGTGAACGAAAGCGAAAGGTGACCGGGTGTATATCTCAACGCAAACAAGCGACAGGACCAGTCCTTTTTGTGCTATGCGCGAGCGTTTCTTTCCTAATATGTGCTTGCCGGGGTCGATGACGTAATGCGCCGCTGAGCCGCTAGTAACAACGCGTGAAGGCTGAGCACAGTAACAGGTGATTATTAGCGTTGAATCACTTGTGGGACGCGTCATTACACACACGGCCCAGGGTTAGCGTGGGATCAGCACATCACAAAACATTTCGTTACCTTGTAATAGCGCGCATGTGTGGCGACCAGCCAGCGTTGTGCTATTATAGTCCCATTACTCGCCAGACAGGTAGCCTATCCGGAGCACTAAGATCTCACCACATATGCCGGCCAAACGACGAAATGAGTACAGCGACAAATAACATTTCAAATGCCATATGTGAAAACAGATTGCACATGAATGAAAAAGATTGAACTCACTGCGGTTAACGAGTTAAGGTTTATAAGGTATGCACGTTTTGCCCAGCCGGCTTTTCCTGGTTAAAGCTGCTTTTGCAGTAAAGTAGCTGCAGCTGGTCTGCCTTATTCTGAATCAACCTGGATACGCAACACGTTCTCAGTTATTCTGAGATGCCACGTCCTTTTGATATATTGTTGTTAATTGTGTGCATTTTTAATTATATATAATGTCATGTAAATCACCCACTCAAATGAAAAGACTGGTTGGATAAGCCCATCATGCTTGTCATCATCAATGCATCATCAATACTTATTCTGTTAGCAGTGTTTCAATGTCTTCTCCTAAATATGCATCTTCAACAATTCAGTAATCTGTTCACTTGACTACTCACAGAAATACATGAAACTGAATGTCAAGAGCATGCGTCGAAAGTTAAGATCATCAGAAGCTGCTGAAACAACATCGTTGCAATCCACAATGGCAATACACTTTCATATAAGCCACGTGCGCAGAATGTGGACTCTTGAGCTGTGGCCATCTAATCCAAACCGTGGTCTCCACGACGCTCAGCTATCGTAATTTCATAGTCAAGATAGTCAAGTTTCAACAATCATGAGGATTTTAGCCTTAAGCCCCATACGCATCAGTTAAAACGCTGATGTCTGGAAACTGTGTGAAAGTTAGGACACAGATATGTGCAGTGCTTGGTAAGAAAACGGAAATATTTAAATGACATCGTACGCATTCTGTGCAGCACCGAGGACCAAAAATTGCAACACCTCATAACGTTACACGATCCAGTCTGTTGCCTGCCAGAAGACAATCTAAATGCAGTCAGTCGAGGCAGGCGAAAGAAACGTGGGAGGGAGGACAACATGGCAAGCCATCTAAAGCTGGCACGTCGTGGACAGCGAGATTTACCAGCTGCACTTACCAGCCTGCTCAACAACAAATATCCTGTAGTCCAGCTGTTGCCGTTGTAAAATCGGGTGCATATGATACAAAAATATCCGTAAATGTTCTTCTCTGTCCCTGAAAATGGAAAACGAATGCTCACGAAGATGGCGGTAGACAACTTTAGCCGGAGAACACCATCCGAAAACAAACACTGCAGATGACGGAAGCACAAAATAAGGACACATGACCACGAGTCTCGAGCGCTCCGTGTACACACTCATGGTGCGAATTTTCTCTAAAACAGTTCAACCTTTTGACAATTGATCTACCGAAAACGCGTTAAGTCAGGTCGACCACATCGACTCTGCAGCCCTTTTTTACTTTTTTTCTAGCCAAAGAGGCGCATTTTTTAACGATTCTTTACAAGAAAAACGCCATGAAAACAGTCCCTGTCGTAAGAACGATACGGAGATCCATGTTAATCTTAATCTTCGTTCCCGTACAACCGTTTCCACATTGCAACCAGACGACCACACGTCCCATCATGTTCCGAAAGGACTCCACCATTCTTGAAGCTGAGTTTGCCTTCCGTCCCCGTCACATCGCCGATAACGTGTTCCCCTGTGCATGTGCACCATCGCACCTGCACGGTGACGCACTGACACCAACACCGTACGGCGACATCACCGCGCCTGTTTGGCAGAACTGCGACCCTGCGCCGGACGGCGATGTCCGGTCTGGCTGAGCGGACGGCAGCGTACCTGTACGGCACTATGATGGCCACCCGGTGACGGGCGACGCAGTCGGGAGGCTGGTAGTGGCCGCCGGGCTTCAGGCGACGGAACTCCTCCATCGCCTCCATCTCCTCCCAGGACGGCGCCGAAGTGGGCACCGCCACCGGGCCGACTGGGAACCGCGGCCACGGTCAGGACAGGTCGCGAACACGACATGACAGGTCACAGTCGTGACGCGACACAGGTCACAGCTACAAAACGACAGGTCACAGTCACAAAACGACAGGTTACTGCCACCACACCACACGGGTCACAATCACCACACGACACGTCACAGCAGGCCACGTCAGGTCACAGTAAACCATGGCCGGTCACAGTAGACCACAGAATGCCAAACTGAGCACCGCCATCGGGCCGAGTGGGAACTACGGTCACGTCGCAACAGGCCACAGGAGATCACAATACGTCACAGCAGAACAAGATAGGTCACAGAGGATCAAGACGGTTCACAGTAACGTTGGTTGCGGCAAGCCAGAAAAGGTCATCGTAGGTCAGAGAGCTCGTAAATATTCACCGTAGGTCGGAACGGGAAGAGGGACATTGAAGTCATTTCATTCCCGTTTCGTCCCAACCGGTCAACCGGGTGCACCGGTCCGCTGGCCTTTAGCGAAGAACGTTTCTCCGCCCAGCAGACATCAAGGAAATTCGTGGCCACGCCTCGATCCAACACGTGATATGTGAGGTATGGCCTCCACCGGAATGGCGAAATCAGAGCCTTGTAGAAAATGCAACTGATTTTCGATAACATATGTTGTTTGTCATTTCCGAGCCATCGAAGTGGTTTCCGTCAGCTTTAATATTTTATGACAAGTCTTGCTAGGCATATGATCTAAGTGAGCGATCAGAAATCCCAAATTTACGAAACGGCGCAAGAGGGCGTAGGATTTATGCACGAACATGCTCGTACGACGGAAATTTTAGTCTCCCAATTTGTAATAAACTCGAAAAAACAACTGGTTCTGAACCAACCCAGTCAAATGCACATGAAAGTCTGGGACCCAATGACATGCGAAGAATATGATCATATTCAAAACATGATTATGAATAACGCAAGTGCTGACTAGCACTACAGCTCAATGTTCCTATCTTCGACTTTAATAGTATCTGAGATGAAGAACGGCAAGAGTTTCACATCAAAACGGACATTATTAACGAAATTTTTACGCACAACCGAGAACGCGTGCGTGAGACCTGGCAACAGCGTTAGACCGTTTTCCTTTGGACAATGCACAAGACTAGTTTTCATCAACCCCTGGAACCAGAAATGTCGCATCCCAAACGGCTGCTTGGAACCGGTTAAACCGGTCACGGAACAAAGGGAAGGTAACAAGATCAAACGTCTGATCTTCCGGACTGATAAGACCGTCCGGCGTTCCAGTGCCTGCTAACGCCGGAAGGAACCAATATGAACGTGAGAAGTGGCAGACGGGAGGAATTCGTTCATTCAGTCCATCGCGACCTTGATTCATTTCCGGAATCAACGCGTGATTCTCGTTCGTTAGCGTTTTGTTTAGTTTACGGAAAAAATGCAACGCCTTCCACTGTACACAAGTCACGGTCGGCTGGCAACCACCCAAATATCAAACCACGACGAAATGGCTCAATACAAACGGCACAACAATGAGAATAACAGCACCTGGTTAATTTTCGACGTTCACCATCATTTCTTCTTACCTGAATTTAAAAACTACGCTTATTTTAATTCAACATTTCCTAATTTGTTTCTAGAATGAAACATCACTCCGCGATTTGCCCATCCGTTTAACGGAATCATCTTGTCGACGTCATGAACGGTTCTAGCGAACATGAACACAATAAAGGGCAACTGAACACAAAAAAGGCACCAGAGCCCATAGCGAACGCATTGTACGCAGACCACATGCGGCAAATTCCCAGTGCGCGTGGCATTGCACAGACCAGGTACCCGGACAGTCCGATAAGTGACGCCACCCCTCTGGCTGCAGCGGGATCGGCCGGCAGGCGAGGCCCGACAAACAATGTCACCTTCCCAGCTGAAGCGAGTCCAGCGGACCAGCGTGGCCCGACGAGTGACGTCACCTACCTAGCTTGAGCGGGACCGGCGGGCAGAGTTCGCGGCCGTCGGACGGCGCGCTGGCGTTCTGCTGCGCCGGGCCGGAGCCGTTGGCGGCCGGCGGCGCGGCGCGGTCCGCGGGCACGGCGGCCGGCCGCGGCGCGGCGGCCGTGCCGTTGGCGGCGGCCGGCGGCGCCGACTTGGCGCCCTTGTCGGTCATGACGCGCGCCAGCAGTGGGTCGGCCGAGACGGGCCGGGCCGGCGCCGCGCCGCCAGCCGCCCCCAGGCCCAGCAGCAGTCGCGGCGGCGCCGCGTCCGCCGGCGCCGCCTCAAACTGGAAGAACGAGGTGTAGACGGCGCGCCGCGCCGCCAGCAGACTCAGGAAGCACTGCAGGAAGAGCAGGACGAGCACGCAGCCGAACATGTAGCGCAGCAGGCGGCCGCGGCCGCACCGCACCGTCAGCGCGCCGTACATGGGCGCGCCGGAGCACGCGTCGTCCGGGCCGCTCGAGGCCGGCTGAGGGCCCGCCGTGGTGGCTCTCACAGGCCAGCCGCCGGGCTTATCGACGGACCACAATCTCACACGCACTGGCCTGGCCGACGGGGCGGGGGGGGGGGTCGGCAGCTGTGCCGCCGGCGCGCTGAGGAGCCGAGCCCGGCGGAGGGCCGGGGGCGCGGTCGGTCGGCTTAGGCCCGCCGCCGGCCGGCCGGACGCCGGCGGTCGGCTGCGGTCGATTCGGCCGGCGAGATGGGCCGCGGCGGTCGGCCGTCCATGTCCGCCGCGGTCAGATCATCGACCGGCCGACGCGGCCGGGTCGGGTCGGGCCGCGCGGCCGTCGCCACCGGCGACACACCTGCGCAACACACACAAGTCCAGGTGTTTGTTCGGATTTCGGCCACACAGGTGGATATGAGCAGACCAGGCTGTTAGTCAATGCTCTGTTCAGTGCCTCGGAACAAGAAGGGGTTGTCCGGATTTCGGCCACACAGGTGGATATCAGCAGACCAGGAGGTTAGTCACTGCTCTGGTCAACGCCCCGGAACAGTAGGAGTCAAAGAAAGCAGACAGGATGGCGAGGGACACCAGGGAACGGTCATGTTTTGGAAGATGATGCCAAGACGTAAATAAATAAATAAAACCTGATGAGCAAGCCAGCGCATAGATATTCCAGCGTAAATGTTATATATTCATATTAAAAATTCCGCATAACTATCATAGAGAATTACGACATACCGAACCGTACCGCACCATGCCGTGCTGTCGTCCGACCGGTCGCTTCGTCAGCATGAGTTAATTTTATGAGCTCGTGCTGGCGAAGTGACACAGGTCATCGCGAGAGCGGCCCAGCCATTTCCAAAAAGCTAGCGCATCGGTCGCGAAACCCGACGCCGCCGGCTTGCGACAGGCTGACGCGGAGCGACGGCGCCCTGCCGCGGGCCAGCGCCGCCGTGCATGCCTCACGCTAACTGAGCAGGTACCCAGTCTCTTCCCCCTCCCCCACCTGCTGCAACCGCCCGACCTTGGCTACGGCGAGCGGGCTGGAAGGTGGGCAGTGACGGCGGCACGGCTCGGCCGGCCGGCGCGGCTCCAGTCGGGAGCTGGACGGCCGGCCGGCGGCACTGTCAGGCACGCCGGGGGCCGCTCCAGCGGGCCCAGCCGCCCACGGCACTCATAGCACCGACGTCCAGCGCTCTACCATATCGAGGCGGCATCTCAAACAACTGAGACACGTCGCGCCCTCTGATCGTAAGGGAGCTTTCGATGTCATCATTAGATACTCGGAAGATTTCCTTAGTCCAACAATAATGCGAACGACAATTTTGAATTGTCGTTGTCGACTGGAGAAGCTTGACATGAATGCAGTAACACGCAACGTCAATACCATCAGCACCCTCTGGAGGTTTTTTCTACAGAAAAGTGTTTCCCTTAAGTCGTCAGATGACGATACAGTTACGAGCTAAAACGGCGGGATTTAATCAAATTAATTCTTTAATTTAATGAACCATTTTATTACGTTATACTTTTATAATATATCATAAATGGGTTAATTTGACTGAGATAAAAAATGAAATTAATATAAAGATTGAATTAAATTAAATTAAAACATCCATTTCTTTTAATAATTAAATTAAACAATTCATTTCTTTTAATAGTTAAATTACACTGAATCAAAGACAAAAACGTCGTGTTGCACCGTTTCGAAGAGTCAGGTGGGGTACATGTATGCCTTGTCTCCTCCCCCCGTAGCAGTATCTATGACCGGGACAAATATCTGGTGATAGGCCGTACACGCTGGCACACTCGCCACACCATTCATTAACCCGTCCCCGACTCGGGGGCAGTTGACGCCCCTCCTGAGATTTTTCTGGGACTGCGAGAGAACCAACAAACACAGAGTCATGACACTTTGTGTACCTTTTGCTCCATCAATTCTACATCTCGTGTCAAAATTTTGACCTCAGGTCAGGTCAGGTGCCTGACCTAAGTCAGGTCAAACGGACCCATGTCCAAAAAAGTTTAGTGCACTGTAACTTTTTCGCAAAACAAGATATCTCAATAATACTTTCAGGGATTAGTGATCCTGATAGATGCAACAAATCTGCTTTCTCAGATTTTTCGGAATTTTCCGGGTCATTGACCTAAGGTCAAGCCCATTGTTAAGACATGACGCCGTTTTTTCGGAAACTGACGCAACATTTCATAACATTTTTAGTGTGGAATGAAGCAGACATCTATTTACCGTCATTGGGAAAAGTATCAATGACTTCCAGCCATTGACCTGAGATCATGTCACGAATAACTGTAATGAGCCAAAATGCACCACCGTCAAAATCGACGATAAATTACTCAGAATGGTTAGAAAATGGCAGAACTAGCTTGCACAGACGTAAGTAATACTAGGAACCTCAAAGTTTGAAAAAAAATTCGTATTTTGGAAATAAACAGGCTCTCGCGAATAAAGCTCCGCCAACTTTGTAGGCTGGTAACTAATCGATTTTTCCCAAATTTAAGCATGAGAAACCATCACAAGAACCACAAAGACCAATGAAATTGACATAGATCGTATTTTTTCGCGAAAATAAAGGAACGCTACAATTAGTTCCCGTCAATTTGGTACCGCATGCGGCAGCGGCGCACACCGACGGCTGGCGGGAGAATTGCCGTGTCTTTAACTCATCGTTTCGGCGTATATATTGAACAAATCTGGGAAATTAGACGTGTATCGACATCCGCGGACCTTTACTTGTGCGCTGGTGCCTTTACCTATGCGTTATTAGTCACAGTCCTTGAGATTCAGGCCATTTCTCGGTCTCATGCAGTCGGCTATGAGAAAACATATATGGGGCGTAAATTGGCTTACATATTATCTAAAACTAAAAATGAGATCAGTTTCGAGCTCTACTCGTCACAAGCTTTACAACGGTGTGCTTGTTTTTATCGTGCGACCAACCGTTCGTGAGTTAGAGGGGGGGCAGCCAACCGCCCCCTCCCAGTCGCCCATGTTCGAAACGGACCGACGGTCGTGCGCGGGTTAATGCGGCCATGCGGTAAGGTGCAACACAACATAGTCAACGACCTGTGTTAACGTCGGACATGCTGAAAGTAAAGCGTGCAGCCAGTTGCATCAAGCATACGCCCTCTCCAACGCCAGTCAATGACGTCCACGCCACTTTCGCATCGAAAGGGCCGAAAGTGCCTCGAAAGGTCGGAGTTTCAAGGAATGCACCGTGTCAGAAATATTTCCGTTGACAGGACACGTCCGCCCTGTTATGCCTATAGAGTTGAATAAAACGACACAATGAAGGCGACGTAACCGAACAGTTGGAACGCAGAGCTTCGGAACGAGAAAGCCAGGGTTCGAGACCATCTAGCCGTGCCGGGTTCATTGTCTTGCGTCGGTCGGCGCCACACGCTGGCCGCTGCGTGACCGCAGCATTCCTTTTAACGCACGCTGATACATTTCACCCGGCCGTTTGCGGCGGGCGGTATTCGGATCAGTGTCCACATTCGAAACCGAATGATCCATCCTCATCTGCATGATCTCCACCTGGTAGACCACGCGCGCGCCACTGGTCTGACGCTCCTGACTGCCAGTACTGGCTGGCCAAAAATTACGGCTGCTCTTCAACATGTTTGGAAGGTAGGTGACAAGTGGCCGCACGAAACTACATCTGAGTGGAAGAAACGCCCGAGTTTTCGATGATAACCGATTTCGTGCACAGCCTCGCACTGTCAATGGCTGTGCAGAAGGTGCGGAGCTTTCCCAAGAACTCATTCACAAAACACAAGAGAAGAGAGAGCCCCCAGGCTCGAGCAAGTAATAAAATGATATCGTACACGCTAAGGCCGCACCAAGTCAGACTTCTTGAGGCTGTACCTCATAGTGGGGGTGATAGCCGCAATGCATTACGTCAAATGTCACGACATGGGGATGTAAGCTCAGCTTCAGTAGTGCAGTGGCCCTGTTTGGACATAATGTGTAGCTTCGAAGTCAGTTCAATATCTTTTGTAAAGTTCTTTGAAAAGTCACCGGGCGGTGATGTTCCAAGATACACAGGGTTAATGACAGGAACACTGCAGAGACATCTGCCACCAAATCACATAAAAATTTTCAGATGACCGGAGCAGAGGTTTCTCAGACCAAAAATTGTAAAAAAAACTTCTGCGCTCTAATTACTTGTCGGAGAATGGGACACAGGTGGCCCGAATATCCCAGAAAACCTTTTGTAAAATGTGGGACATATTATAACCACAACAAACAACAAAACACTGATATGTAGCTCACACTTCAAGCACTGTGAAGAAACAGTGCAGCATGGGGGTTGGTTAAGACACAACATTCCACCCTTCTTTGAGCGGTCGCGAGGCTGTAACTGATCCAGTGGCCAATTTAGGGGAGGACGAACAGGGCAAACGCACAGGCCCGAAACATCCGAATGTCAGAATGTCACGTTAGTTGTGACGATTCCATTGGCTCTACAGCAAAGTTGTCATGAAAACTATTTCCCATATTTCAATGAGTTGAAACAAGTTTTTAGCATTTTTTAATACACACTATGCGTCGTAGTCCGCACGAATTCAACACCTGGAGCCCACCATCCGACGGAGCCGGAGCACGCAGCACTAGACGCCCACCTGCGGCGCGTGAATCACCGGACCGGACCGGGTCGGCACAGCGGCGGCCGGAGCGCGCCAGCAGCCGCCGCCGGCCGAGACCGTGCGGCGCAGACGCACCGGCGGCCGGTCACCTGGCACCGGCCGCCTCGGCCCACCGCCACGCCCAGTCGCCAAGCACGCTCTGACGCCGCGGGATGATTCGCGGCACGGCTGGCGCTCGCCGGTCGGCCCGGCGCGGCTGCGTCGGCACGGGTGTCCCCGCCCCGCCTGGCGCAGGTCCCGGCGGCGGCTCCTGCGACGGCGCGGCCAGTACTGGCGGCCGGCCAGCCGCCCGGTTAGCCCTGACTGGCCGCGGCGCCGGTCGCCGCCGTCACCAGCTGAGCGCCGCCGCCTCGGACGCCGGCACCCGCCACGGCCACCTTTCGCCGACTGGGGCTCGGCCAGTTTGGCAGCAAGGCCTGCCGACCGGCAGGCGGCGCTCCACGCGGCCGGCGCGGCCGCACCGGATGGATATATGAGATAGGGGTAACTGCGGGTCATCACCACGCGACCCGGCCGCCGGCCCACCGCGCCACACGTGCCGTTCATAGACACACACTGCTGCCGGCAGTACGGCCATACACACGGCTCACGGCTAAATACAAGGGAAAAAACGCAGCCGGAAAGAGAATATCAAAGCGACAAAAACAGCTCTGAAGTGTACTGATTTAGGGTTACAATCGCGTAAAGAATCCGAATATTCTGCTGTTGAAATCCGAAAACTGTGACCTCTTCCCTTTTGAGTAAGACGTCGCGCACCGACTGAGTCCTTCCACCACGAGACAAAAGGAGACTGAGCCGCTGGCCCAGCCCGCCCCAAATCAACCCGACCAGGTCCAGCCCTAAAGCCTTTTGCTAGTTTGTAACTTCGATATCGCTTGGCCCTGAATCATGCCATGATTCTCTCCGCAAGATATGTCAACTGTTAAGATGCGCTGGAATAATAATTTAAGCATAGCTACTGAGCCAAGTGCCACAAATTATACATCATCCATTGCAGGGGTGCCGTTTTGTATGAATGCTTGGGTGGGAGAAGCGCAGAGTGGACCGACAACCTAGCCCCCACTCTCCAATGAGGATTTCTCAGCAGATTTAGGCTACTTTGTTTTGACCGACGGCAATTTCATCTCCATTCATGTTGCAAAGTATTGTTGTGAATAGCATACACCCAACGCTAGGCGGAACCTTCTAAATGGCACGGAGGAGTTCCGTTCAGCCATTCTACAGTTTTCTAGACGGTATACGATGCATTTGAATTGGGATATGTATCTGTAATCCCCACATCCCTTATCCTGACTTCAGCTTGATTTCGCTTCGAGGCAAACCGATTCTGAATCCGACTCATGGCTTGCTGAACCGATTCTGATTCTAACATAATGCGGTTTCCTAAAATTAAAGCAATTCCGACTCCGACTCAAAATGAAATGAATCGATTCCAGAATCTATTCCATTGAGATCCATTGGACTGGATACTCACTGGAATTGATTCCAATTCTGATTCGTGTAATTCAACTCCGACTCTGTTTCCGGCAATTATCGGGGAATCGATTTCGATTCTGACTCTGACCGGAGCAGAATCGATTCCGGAGTCAATTCTGATTACGCGGAATCGAGCTCGAGTCTGCTATAATCTACTCGCCAACCCTGACCACAAGCCCCAGCGAATGACCACAGCAGTGCGCGCGTTATAATCTTATTGCGCAGTGCTACCAACAGCGTTAATACAAGGCAAAGAATTCACATAAACAATAGCATCGAGGGGCTTAGTCGGCAGTCCAGTGAGCTGGCCAGCAGAGCGGGCGCTGGTCGTCCTGGCTGGGCCGGCGTCAGCTCCGACTGGCGGCCAGCGCCCTGCTCCCACATCGAGCGACCCACGTACGGCACCAGTCGTCCGAGGGACCGACTGAAAGAGCCTGGCCAGAGGCTGACTGAGATACTGACTGAGTCTGGTCTGACACAAGGAATGACTGAGAGAACCTGGTCAGAGGCAGATACCGACTGATAGAGCCTGGTCAGATGCAAGGACTGACTGAAATAACCTTATCAGAGGCAGGGACACTGAAGACCGGAATACTGGAAACTTAAAAGTCGGAATTTCAACAACTTTCAAACGGATGTGAAAAATGCATTTGTACGGCTAATGGGACAGTTTGTGATTGTGATAATTCGATTTCGCGGAATCATTTCACGGACTTGCACAGTGACACGCTGCTGCGAACAAACCAGCTCACTACGTTTATTGTGTATAAAGCATATCTATCCCGTTTAAGTGCACACACGTCCTTTTCCCGCGCCGCTCGTTTAATGCGTGAGCTCGGTGGGTAACGCGGTACGACGTAGTCGAGACTGGTTGGAGATCCTGGTCACGTCAAGTCTAGTGACTGGCTCTGTTGACGAATCCAAGTGACGGCTCACCTAGCCATACCTACAGGAAATGCTCTCCCTCACCTTGTAGCTACGCTCGTCCAAGGGACGCCGACTGTGCCAGCCGCTCCACCTGCCATCTGTCGGCAGCCGTTTTGCCGACACCTACTCCGGCAACCGAATCCACATATATCACGATGAGAAATAAAACTCGTCTCACAAAGAGGCACCAAACTGGGTTAAGACTCCGAGCCCAGTGTGCAGGGAGCAAAGCTATCGTACATCAATGCGCTCCGATGAATGCACGCGATTAAGAGATAGCGAGTTTGTAGATCTCGGCGAAAACGACGAGGAGCGCAGCACAGCACTGCAACAGAGTGCACGTCAGGCCACCGAGCAAACAAAGCAGAGCGATAACGTCTGAACGATCAGTCGGTGACCCGGCCTGAGACCGCGCGGCCAAGCACAGTGCCAGCCAGCCCAGCCCTCAGCCAAGCGCGGGGAATCCGCAGCTGATAGCATGACTTATCGCGGAGATAGCTTCCCGGCTGTCACGAGGTCACGACGAGTCGGCAGAGAAAGCGCTGGTCTTGGCTCGGCGACTTTCAAGGTAAATGTTACGGAAAGTTTGGTATTGTCATCGTCAGGCATGGGGGAAGCCACGGTCCAGAAATTGGGGGACACGCTGACTGCAATCCACCAAGAATAGGAAGGGCAGAGGGTACAAAACATTTTTTTTTCTGCGTGACATGACAAACTACGGCTAAGATAAATTTTGTTACATTTCAAAGTTCGAGAAATTGTGTTGCCAATGGGCCATACTTATTCAATACCTTATTTTTTGGGAGAGGGGGGGGGGGCAAATCACCATTTCTGGAAAACTGCGGGAGAAATGTCACCCGCAACCCTGCAGAGATTACGCCCATGGTTCCAGCAGCAAGTTTTGGAAAGGTGGAACGCAATGCAAAGGAGAGAGGAGGGAACCTCCTGAACCTAAAATTCCCCGCGAAACTGATGTGTCCCACAATCTGGTGCAACCAAGGCTGGCAAAAAGGCGGTTGAAACTAATACCGTCCAGGCCAGTGGCAAAAACTGTTTTGACCAGTTAAAACAGCCTCTTCTTCTGGCTAAAACTAGCCCAACTGGCCCGAACTGAAACCGCTGTTCTTACGCCCACACGTGTTGGCACGAAAAACATGTATATGCTTGTATTTTGTCCTGAGCGTGTAACCCACGTAATGCATTAAATGTTTAAATGTGTATATCAAAGGTCACCTTTTCTCTATAACAGCAACAAAAGTTCATTCCAGCAAGGCAAGTTTGGACTGCGGCGTTTAAAAAGCGTGGCATATAACAGCAAACAACAATTTAAATTTCATTTAAAATTGACAGTGCAAAAAAACAGAAAATCTGTGTGAAGATGAGGATACGGATTCCCGGCGTTCGCACCATGTTCTTCAGATCATGAAACCAGGAGTCAAGCACCTTAAAATCAGAATCTGTAGCTGAAAACCAACGTTCAATATGCATGTGTAATTCAAACATAAAGGAAGCCCAAATCCCGTTAAAAACACAACATACTGTCTCTGACGGTGTCTCACCGGTCTGGGTTACCTCTCCTACGACTTAAATTGTTTTAGTCATCCACGGACTCAACTGCTGATTTTATACTCGACTAGCAACCATGTTTCCCCTGTTCCCTGTGGGCGGGAAAGAACTTGTAAATCAAGCCTTCGCAAGGACTCAAACTTGTACCTCTTGGGTTGGAAGACGTGCACTCTCTCCACCTCTTGGCACTACTCCCTCCGACCTGCCGCAACACTGATCCATTTACTGGAAACGCAAACCAGCAGACACAATGGGTCTACCAATGCGTCTTACCATACATTTTACCCACCCGTATAAAGCAAAACTTCAGCTCCTAGCCAGACTGCTATCAATGCCGCCCGTGCCCCATTCTGCTATTTTGGCCGATTTCAACATGCGCCACTGGCAGAAGTGTCCAGACCGGTCAGTCAGGAACTATTTTATCCGAACGGAAAATGATACTCTATACAGAGCGATTTTCTGGTCAAATTGACAATTATAATTCATTGAACTCACATTTATTTCTTGAATCCGTCCACGCGAAGGAGTAGATGTATTTCAATTGAATATTGACGATTTCTCTATTGAGAATGGTACCTAGGTGCCAACCTAGGTATCTAGAGGTTAGCATGTGTGTTTACGAGGACGAAAAAACAGTTCTGTAAATCAAGCATCTCAGCACTGCGACAAATCAAGCGTTGCGTGCAAAATCCTACGCGCACCAATCGGTATTGCGAGTACTTACATCAAATACTTGACGCGCATGAACAGAACAGGTACCCACTGTGGTTCAAGCAACCGTCCAGCAACATGGAGAGATTGTTTCCGTATTGGGTTGTTTGTACTATACACGCCAATTAATAATTGAAACATACTGCAATAACTGTGACGAGAGATGATGTTCACCATCATGACATTTTGCCCATTAAAAAACGAACAAACAAAAACATCAAGTCTTGAGATTTTGACTAATCCTATCCTAATGACACTTGACTAATCCTAAATCCTAAAATGAGACATTGCTTATTTAAAACAAATGAAATACTGACTTAGGCGTTTAATAATTTCGTTCTGAATATGAGGTATATTTAACAAAATTTCTTAAGCATACGCAAAGAAGCCAATAACATAAGTAAGTTTTTGTTTCAGCCACTTCGCGACAAAGTGGGTAAAACCAGTTTTAGCCAAGCCGGTTAAAACCATGGTTTTAGCCGGTTAAAACCAGCTGGTGGCTAAAATTTGCCAACCCTGGTTGAAACAAGACCGAAAAAAACCCTCGAGTCCTCCCTCTGGTTTTCTGCCTGCTAACAACGTACTGAAAATGCGGTCATATCCGTTTTCGTGGAATGCCTTACACCATGGGGATTCAAACTAAAGTACTCTGCCTACATACCGTGGCATGGATGCGGTGTGGACGTAAACGAAACGAGCTCTGCTGCTGCCTGTTTCTAAAGTACTGCGCACGTAGGTTCGCGCTCCGTGACGTGAGCGGCGGCGCGCACGTCGCTGATGCGCGTACCGGCGCAGCTGCACGTGCCAGTGCTACTGCGCATGCCGGCGCTGCGGTGGTCTGTTTGCATGCTGTGTAGCCCGATTTCTCTTGAAGACCTTCCGAGTCGCCGACCGTCTACGGAAACTACGCGCAAGTCGTTGAGGCAGTCAGTTCTGGTCGTGCACATAAAGATCTTCCAGCGTCGTTTGGTTCTTGGAGGAAATTACTCCATACCTGAACCTGGAGGAACTTACTCTGTACTTGAAAACGCTCGCTGGGATCAGGATCGACAACAGACTCACCTCTGCATAAACTGTAATCCCAACGCTACCCACTGCAACACGTTGGGGATAAATTTGAGTTTAAAAAGTCATGCAAAAAAGTAAATAAATAAGCTGGTTCTTTTCTTTTAGGCCTCTGCGGCCTTTCGTTTATTGATAGTGGACTACCAGGGTCATTACCTCCTTGGAATTACCATCACAATCGGAAACCCAAACCAGCCGGAGGAAATTTCCAAACCACTTAACGGACTGACTCACCAAAAACACCACGCACGTACTTGAGGCAGAAGGTAATCCCTCGAACTACACGGCACCAGGTTATTAGAATGGACAAATTGTACGAGTAGTACCACCTCATAACTGGTTGGTGCGGTCTGAGCTTCTCCAGCAGATTTTCCCACCAAACCGTAGACGTATGCTTGCCGTTACGGTTTTATGGCGTGTTTGCGCAGATGAATATTCAGATGCACTAACCAAGCCCACAGACCTGATTCCAACGTTGCGGGGTGTGGAACCATCGACAACGGTCTAAATGAACGAGCCACTTACACTAGTTTTTGAGACTGGTAGCCGGAGCACAGTCTGCAGTAAATGCGGAATAGCGAAACATTGCGGCGAATGCTAGACTGTGACGACAGACTGGTCTACGCCGTTACAAACAGCACGATCGACAAAGCTTTTCCCCAGTCATGAAGTCAGCACATCAGCGCAGCAATGCCAGATAGCCGTTCGTTCCCCAGACACAACGACGACCTGCCTTGCACAGGAGAGTACAACAGCTCCTTCGCGAACGTCGTCTTAGACCCAGGGGTAAGTGAATGAAGCCACACGCCAACACGAAAAATTCGTGATACCTTGGTATAACCATCGACCGGTGGACCGAGTAATTACGGTTTAGCTAAGCCTCCCTGGCTGCCATCATCGATCGATTCGACCTCAGCTGGTGACGCCAGCAACAGCATGGCTCTGGCCGAGACGAAGCCGTAACTGGTTACACCACGCACTCTGACAAAGAACACCACGTTGTTCCGAGCATGATATTAGTTCTTCCCACTTAACGTTATGCATCAGGGGGTGCTCACACTGAAATCAGAATACGGAGAAAAACACTGGAGGCGCATCAAAGTATCATTTCTTCCCAGTGCGACTGCACCTACAAAGTTGGGCAGAAGACAGCGCCTTACTACAATAATCTCTGTCTAACACTTGTGGACATGAACACTTCGTAATATAACACACGGCAGCAGGTTTCGTGGGTCCGGTGATGCCACTGTCACCTTACAATAAGAATGGGGAACTGTTCCTACGAATTTACGGACCCACCTCACAATGGGACTAACGAACAAACGATACCACGAAGGCCCCAATTTTCCGGCGCGTTTCAAACTTTTCATACTTCCAATGTAAAAAACGGCGATGCTAAGATAAATTTCATGTCAGCTCCCACAGGTGGAGCTTCCCTCAGAGATCCGCAATTTTCGCCATGGAATGTTCCACCACAACAGCGCCATGTCAGCGTGGAACGTTCCCTCAAAGACGCGCCAAGTCGGGGGCGGAATGTTCTCTCAGAAACACGCGATGCCAGGGGTGGAATGTTCCCTCAAACCTCTGCGATGTCCGGGGTGGATGGAGATAGCCGGCGCCGGACAGGGCTGCTTCGCATCTGGCGCCGTTCCAGAGAAAAAGTCGCTCCGAAGATATCAATCACCTTGATTATCAAACTGCCCGCTTACCCGTCGGCGGGCCGACAACGCACATACCGATCGGAATGACGATGGACATCCTCGATCGCAATGTCCCGCCAGTCCGGCCGACCAGGCCAGATGCCGGAATTCCGCGACCCAAAGGCCGCATGTCTAACTACCGCAAACACATCTCCCACCCACCAATATACATCACAAACACATTCGCCCAGGACAGATCGGCTACCGAAGACCTCACTGTCAGCTGGTGTCTATCATGCAACGGCTATGGGGCTTCGAACGGCTTTTCGAACGGCTAAGGGGCTGATTCCCACTCGCAGGCCGCCTTAATAAAAACTAACGATCGAAAGATAAGGTTTAAACCTAACAAGAGACCAAAACGGAGATGATGGCCACAGAAGAATGTAAGCTGAGCTCACTGTCTTCAAAGACGGAAATTGGTAGCTTATCATTTTGCTTCGTTGACAATGCCGTTTACGTCATGACAAGGTTTATTTGAGTGAAAAGCCAGTTCCTGTCAGACCATCCGATCTGTCTCAGACCTGGCTTCGTCAAAACCGGCCCTGTAGATTGGAAGATAACAGGAAGGCCGAATCGCTGCCGCCTCCCTATTACAATCAATATCATGAAAACAGAGGAAGCCAAAGATCAGTAAACGTAAAAAAACAACGCGCGAAAGGGGAGCCACCTATGCTAACAGGATGTTACGCTGTATGTTCCGCTAGGAATTTTCAGTTAGAAAAACGGGCAAGTATAAGCCTCTTGACATCATAATCTAGACTAACCACAAATGACGACTTATCACAATACTTCGGGTTCGGTACTGGGTGAAATTCGCTGCAGACTTTGGTTCTCCGTCCCTGGTACCGAAAACTTTAGGCAGATTCCTCACCCCCTTAGTGGACCTCATGGCTGTAAAAAACGCATGCTTTCATGTACAAAAAGCTGCGACTCCTCGCGTCGATCCGAATCTTCGGCGAGCCATTGACGCTACCCTGACGATGAACCATAGATCGATCCCCCATCGTGGCATCCGCTGCGAGTTCGTCACCTGACTTAACGAAAAAGCGGCTGGTACGGGCCATTCCAAAAGCTGTTCAATCGAGCAACGACATGCAATGAACAGACGACATGGTACGCAAGGCTGGAGTTCCGTGGTTCACGCTGGCTATGCGCTGCTACACCTGTGCGCGGTGCGCTTCGCGGTCGCTCCCAGTGCTTTGTTATGTAATGCGGCTCAGCATCTGACCTCGCCATTGACTGGGGGCGTTTAACTCTCCCCCTGCGCATTCCTTAGATATCTCTAAAACAAACAAACACAACGTCCTGATACCTCCAGTAGCTTTCTTACATCAATCGTGCACATACTGACACAAATTTAGAAACCAGGTCATCTTAAGCCACGTCTTAATGACGCCATAAAGGCAACCACGTCCTGCGATTCGACATACAAATTACTTCGTCCCTTTATTGTCCGTGCTTTTACAATGCGTGGCGGTTATGGTTTACATCACACATAGGTATGGCCTGAAAGTTCAATATATAGCACGCCTGACCTCATGCTAGGTCATCCTAGGTCAAATATGCATTCTGCACTTTCCAGGTCCAGTGAGAATACATTCTACGAATGCATCTTAGAAAAGGAACTAAATAAAATGATTTCAGGATTCGGTCAGACAGATAATCCAATTCTCTTGTAACATACTGCACGTAAAACTTACAAAGCAGTTTCTTCCAACAGTAGAACATTTTTGCAGTTTGACATCTGGCGGCTTTATGCAGATTTCCGCTCAGCGGATAAATTGGTGGCGACAATCTGACGTTATGGGTGATCGATGTGGAGATATCAGCCTTTGCAACATTGTGCAATATGGGACAAAATTTACTTGTAGGGTCATCCAGAGATACCACATGGAGGTCACTAGTGTGATCATGTTACTCCAATTCGAACCCACAAAATGTTGCAATACTGCATGTGCACGGCGGCTCGGACCAGTTTAAGGTTTTCTCGTGCCCAAAGCCCATTTTAACGTCCTTTTTAGAACATCCGTGTCAAATGGGCCGAAAAACACGCATTGTACGACCCGTTACCACGGGCGTCAAATATGACAAAGTCTGTGACCATAACCTATGATGATCTTACGTCAGGTATCACTCATGATATGAAGCTGCCAGAAATATACTGTCATGCAAACTTCAGTGTCAGTCTGCTTTTCTTTGTAATTAGGCAACTCTGAAGAAAAGAACCATTTTTGGGCGTCTGACCTGTGACATCAGCCAGACAAAAGTACAAGATGTAATGTCATCGGACCGCGCAGTTCGGCGCTATCGATTGCTGTTTGAATCAGTCGAATCGGACCAATGGTTCTCGAGATAGACATGGGTGCTTTAAAGACTCCCCCAGTCAAAGCAAGGTGGCAAAATACTAGAGTCAACGCCGGATTAAGGGATATTAGTAACGTACTTTGTTTTCGTCTTAAATGTGTTTCTGGCGCACTTAATGTCGCCAAAAACCGGAATTCAAGGGAATGCTCCACCTTATCACCTGTTCTGAGCTGAGAAATCCACGTTGTAACGTCCAGTCTTTGAAGTTCGTTTGCCATACACATTATGCCCAAAACTCGGCACTTCAGGATTTTCAAAGCGATCTCCTACGGGTTGCTCGTGTGTCCTTTTTGACGTGTCCTATCTGCAGCTGTTGGCTGGCGAGCGGGCTCAGACCAATGAACGTGAGTGAACAATAAACACACAACGAACGCGCGCCAACACATGTTTGCGTCCACTACGGGCGACGGTCCATAATGTGCCTTCTCAGCGCGAGACTAGAAAATAGGGTGACAAACAAAGCACATACAATTTAAAACAAAACTGCTTTTGCAAAGTTAGATACTTTTTAAAGAAAGCTAGCATTTGGAATATTATCAACAGCACTTTTCAGACTAGCAAAATTATTTTGCAAAAAGTCGACCACGGGCATACATCTATTTAAGTATCAGTTTACAGATAATTGTGATGTGCATGTGTTAAATGGTGGTCCCATAACAATCATTTGCTGAGGCTACCACACTGTGCCTAAACTGGAAAGGCAATAATTAACTTTTTGCAAGGACACTTCCTGTTTCAATGAAGTTCTACAGGTACCAAAATCAGAGCAACTCAAATAAAA
Organism: Capitulum mitella; assembly: GCA_030062745.1. Lineage (NCBI taxonomy): Eukaryota > Metazoa > Arthropoda > Thecostraca > Pollicipedomorpha > Pollicipedidae > Capitulum > Capitulum mitella. The sequence goes on from CP099840.1 coordinate 13,466,309, forward strand.
GTATTTTGTATGAACTATGGACAGATCTAAGATGGGAAGAGAGGATAAGAGTCATGGCCCCATTTTCGTTGGAAAATCTGGGGCCGACAGGCCTTTCAGTAGCCCCTCCATCCCTCCCGCTTGTGGACGGGCATTGTATACATTCCGTTTTAGAAACAAACTTGTTTATAGATGTATCGAAACAAAGTGATCTACATCCAAGGAAAAATCAATATTTGGGGAAAGTCTATGGTGCATGAATGGAGGTTTGCTACCCTCACGCACGTACACACATGGCTTGGATTTGCCAGCAGTGTCAACTGACCTGGCTCATTACCATCTCTTCCAATGAGCGATCACTGTTTCATTGCATGTCTAATGGTATGGCAATCAAACCCACTGAGACACAACTGTGTTTTGTAACAGCTGATATCGTTCACAGCATCCCGAACACGTTGATGGGCGCCACACCCGGACATTTCGCACGCTGTTCCCCAAGTACATGATACACATTGGGCAGACTGGCCAATATGTGGCTAGGTATGTAGCTGGGGGAGGGCAAAGGGGGCAGTTGCCCCTTGTGCAAAAAAGAAGGGCCCAGAGGGGCCTCCATTTGTTCTTTTAAGACCCCTTTGACCCCTCTGAGAGCTTACAGGATTCTCAAATATGGCCAATGAGGCAATAGCAGACCCTCTTTGCTGCTACAGGAGGCCCATGGGAGAGCACTTCTGGCTATTGAAGACCCCTTTGATATTATAGGAGGCCCCTTGAAGCTATAGGATGCATACCTTTCAGAGGATCCATTGCTCCTCCCTTGGTCAATTCCTGGCTACATGCCTGAATGGGGCACATATTGGCCAGGTCCAGAGCCCAACTTCACACATGTAGATGTGTCCTTGCCCAACCAAAAATTACCCCTGTGGGCACATCAAAGACTACTTGCTGGCCCATAAATGGTCTGCACTACCCTGTAATGGGCCCACCTACAGGCCAACTGAATGCCTTGTTAGCCTGTAGAGGGCAGCCTGCCAACCCACAAAGGGCCCAGTGTTGGCATGTAAGGGGACTCTCTGCCAGCCCACAGAGGTGGCCAGATAAAGTGTCTCCAAGCTGTAAAGGAACAGCTGTAAAGCTCTACACATCTGTAAAGGAACCCTTGGAGCTGCTGGCCACTGCAGCTGCTGCTGGCAGCAGCAACAGACAGTAGCTGCAAGGGCCCCTTCACAGGTGTTCAGGGACTCTTATAGGGGCCAGAATAGGGGTTTTTCACAGGACTACCTTTACAGGTCACCAGGGGTCCTCTACAGGCCATCAGAGGGTTATTCCAAAAGCTGGCAGATGACCCTTTTGTGGGCCCACGGGTTGACCTTCCACAGATGAACTGGGAATTCTGTTAACCTGTAAAGCCTGTGGCAGTAAGACCCTTTAGAGGCTAGCAGGAGCATCTAAACACCCACAAGTGGGCCATTAATAGGCTGTCATGAGCCCTTTACAGGCCAATAGGCCATCCTTTACATGCCTGCAGAGATAAGTTACCAGCTAGCAGGGGCCCCTCTGAGGGCCAACAGGTTACAAATTGGCAAGGAGTCTCTTCAAACAGCCCATCTACAGCTGGCAGGGGTCATGTGCTGGGTGACACAACACCCCTTTACAGGCTGGCAAAAGACCCATAATAGGTCAGCAGAAGACCTATCTACATGCTTGTAGGTGGGCCCTTCATGGGATGGCAGGGTACCTCTGTAAGTAAGCAAGGATCCTGTTTGCAGGCCAGAAGGTACTTCCTTCACATGCAGGCCAGACCCCTTACTTAACAAAGTAGCTTTGGCTAGTAAATAGCCCCTTAGTACAAAGGGCCCCTACAAATGATGCCCACTGCCCAAGGGGTCCAAAACAGAGTGGCCAGGAAATCCCTTCATGCAAAATGCAGGGGTGCACCTTCCAGGGCAAATCCAGGCCCCTGACACTGAGTGCAGAGTGGTCCTGGATTCGGGCTGGAGAAGCTCTAGCCCCCTTCGCCCCACTGCCGGGGCACTTCTGATGTGAATCCTCACTTCACACCCAGCTTCAAGATGAATGGCCAGCATTTTGCCACTACAGCACTACTTCATTTATTTGACACTTGAAAGCTTCTGAGATAATGCAAAGCCACACCCAGGTCAGGGAATGGCTTATGCAAAACCAAGGGGCACATGGCCGTTGACTGGAATGAGCTCAAATCGTGAGTCGTCCTCAAGCCATATCTAACAGCTGGAACCCTGGGGGCATGGACCCTTGTCCCTTCCTATTCCTGTGTACGTCCGACTGAAAGATCGTAATCTTGACATTTATCACTCACCAAAGTTTCGTCGTTGTTCCTCAGTAAGCACCTACGGGCACCACAAGCAGCTCGATATATTCTTAAGACATGCTCACTAAGACGTTTATTTAGTAGCCTTGGCAAGACATACCAGGTTCATGTTATGTATCAACTTTAGATACTGGTCGGTGAGTGACGTATCGCATTCATATTCAACTTCTTCAGCCAATTTTGACGAAGCTTAGGTTTAAACGTTACCCCATTATTTGCGAATCTGATGTAAACTTTGGAATTTGGAAACAAACAACGTTCTTTATGCAACGAGAAGCTTAGCTTTAAAGGGAGTGTGTCTGGTCAAATATCGAATTTTAGCTGTATACGTGCGATCAAAGAGGACACTGGCCTGAATCGTCACGCATCATTCGTTTTCCCGAAATCGCCTTCGTTGACCTACGACGGCCAAATATTTACCGATATTTTCCATTACTCCAGAAAAATACGTATTAGTGTTTGACTAGAGGTTTCGGCACTTTTTCCATGTTTGAGCTTATCAACCCAATTATAGGCCACCATGTTCCATGAAGAGATTCAAATCGCCTATACCGCTTGGGCTGATAAGCAACTACTGTTGATCTGTTCGATGAGATCGAAGCTTGACTTCGGTTAATGATGTTATCCTTCATTTAGTAGAACCTCTCCTCATATGTCTCTACTGCGGCCACGATGTCAACGCGGTCCGCCCGGACCGACGATGCTCTTCCGATAACAACGACAATCGTACATGTTTACTGCTCGGATGGTATACGTCCGAACTTAGCATTTTGGGAGGAGCATGAGCGCTCCGAAAATCTCGTTTAATTGAATCAGTGTTGGGAAGATCATCGTTCAAAGTATTCGGGCTGTCGATATGGCCTTTATTTTACGTGGATTCGCCACAAGAAACCTGTCTTTGATCAAGCCAACATGGTAACCTTTTTGCGGATCTCCAGACAAATCGAATGCGTTTTTGCTGGCCCATATTGCTGGACTTGCATGCATATAGTCATTTGGATGTACAGTTAACAGTTAATAAGACTTGAAAATAAGACGTTGTGGCATGATGCTACCTCCAGGAATATGTTCACATTATTATTAGGAATGTCCCCATTTTGAATAGGAATGTGCCAAACTTGTAATCACAGCTGAAGTCCTGGAAGTCAGTTCCTTTTCTTTGTTAGATCCAGTCTCTAAAGAAACTTTACCATTTGTTGTATAGTGCCAGGAATGACTGGCCGCAAGTCATTGGAACTGGATGCCACTTTGCAACAAAGTCAGGGAAACCAGATGAAAGGGAACACCAGGCTTCTTCATCTGGGAAAAGGGAAGAAAAAAGAAGGCTAGCAAAGCTGAAGCTAAATGAATTGCTCGAATCCATTCAGAAGGTATGTTGTACTTGTGAAATCGAGACGTGAATATTTGTGAACCATTTAAATGTGGCATCTTACATGCCTTGCTAGCAGGGTAAAAAAGGTGTTTTTTTGGTGTATAAGAACAGCAAGAAATATGTGCTGCAAAAGGCTTTCATACCTGAAAGCTTGATTCTATGTCTCCATCAACAAGTTACATTATAACCATGTTGACAGATTTCCGACTGCAAGCAAATGACTGTCTCCATTCGCTAAGTAGCAGGCATGATGCCACAGCTGACTTACACTAAGCATGCCAATGTAAACTAGCTTTACTCATTGCAAAATAGTGTACTCCAAAAGCAGAATTATATTCTGGCACCAAAAATGACAAACAAGTTTTCATCCCTACTGGGTTGTCATGCTGCCATTTTCTGACTATATGGCACTGCTTTCAGAATTTTCCCATTTGGTATGTTCATTGTTAATTGACTTTGAAGCCTTCTGCTGTGAAACTGTAAGGTTATGCTGAAAGAGTTAATATGGCCCTTTTACTGGTAAGTAGTCAAGTGCTGTTGTTCCCAGATACACTCCAATTAGTAAAGCTGATGAATGCTGTCTAAATAAGCTTCTGAGGTGATCTGTCACTGTCATTTGTGGCCAGGAAATTTTGTGTCCCATCATCATGACTGTCATGTCGACCATGGTAAGCATGTGTTGACCATCACCAGTCAGCATGTGATGGCCATGCTGTCTGTTGTTGGGGGTGTGGACCGTTGTAGTGGAGCTGTTTGTGATGGCCGTTGTCGGCTGTTGCCAGGAGGGTGCGCAGGCTCCAGCAGCAGAGGCTGCAGCCAGTGAAAGTGGCGTGTCCGGCCGTCTGGCGAAGCCCGGTGGCCGGCCGCGGCCGCGCGAAGTGGTGCCCGCTCCCGAGCAGCATGCTCCTGACCAGAATGGCACCAAGAAGCAGTTGTCCAGCCGACAGCCGACGCTGGGTAACTATCAGCCATGCATTCCAGTATTTAGGCATGTAACTGCTGTGTCTTTCCCCCATAGTTTTTTTGGCGATGTACTCGAAGTGGGCTACCTGGTTGTCGTGGAATGTTAATACCTGAGTTTTGGACCAATTTACACAACTGCAAGTTCCAAGCCACTGTATTGACAAGGTACAGAGCCATGCTGTCTTCTTCCAAGGTATCCTAGGGGAGATCCTCATGTGGCCAGATTGTCATTTTGTAGTGTTTGTTTCGGATGTTTTCCAGCACAATCTTGTGACTGGGTGTGTAACCTCTGATAATTTGATGGTGGCCTTTTCTCATATTTTGGTCAATATCAGTTAAGTTGCATTTTTGTATAGACTTTCCATTAGGGCAGTCAGATTCGTTTTGTTACTGAAGACGAAAATTTCCAAAGAAAAAGTAAAATGTATGAAAGGAATTAAGTTTTGTTTTGTGTTTCTTTAACTGTAGGCCTCCAGTCTCATGATGGATGTCATATTGATGATTAGAGTTTGGACAGAGATTGGACAAGTCAATAGAGGATGTGCTGAACTTTGGGAGGCAATGTTTTGGAGACGTGAAAGCTTGTGAACTAAAATAGCGTTCAGATAGCGTTAGTCCGTCCTTCCAAATAGTTCCGGAAAATGCTAAAATTTGGAAATCGTCCAAACGGTACTCTTGCCATTTTAAAAGTTCGTAGCTTAAAAATTCTGCTAATCCGATATTCGTCTGCTTAGTAATGGTAACGGGAACGGAGGTGCAGTCCCCCCCCCCTCCCAGTCAGTCAGGGGCACGGGAATACTTGTGCAGATTTCTCCGACCCCGCACCAGCTAATGTGAAATTGGTTCTGAATGAAAGGTGCGTTTGATGCGGCGTGCCGCCAAAATAGATTATTCAGTTCGGCCCACGGTTGCTCTTTGTTCACCGTTATTTAGCGTTGTATCTTTGTCGCGGGTGCGCTGCAGTATTTGCGTGCTGCAGATGAGCAGGTGGCGGAGGCAGCCCGGGAGGTGGCCGCCTCGCTGGGCGGCGACTCGGCTCAGACTGAGATGGAGCTGTTGCTGAAGCTCACCGGCGAACAGTCGGACCGGCCGCAGGACGACCGGCTCCAGCTCAGGTACGGAAACTGCCGCTCAGGTACCGAGTCAGCAGCTCAGATACGGACACCGGAGCTCAGGTACAGAGTCCGCATCTCAGGTACGGACTCAGGTACGAACACTGCCGCTCAGCTGCGGCTTATGCACGGACGCTGCGTGCAGTCAGTCCGATCATCTTCAGTTTGCAACGCTGTTTGATAACTCAGTTGCCGTGAGGATCAGCGCAAGGGGTATGAAATAGTCTGTTTCATATTGTAGTATGCTGTCTTTTTATTGTTCGTATTTATCTGAAATACGCACACTATCAATTTCGGAGGTGGGTGATGCTCGGTGTGGGCTGTCGCAGTCCAGATTCTCCGTCTGCTCAGTTGGTACTCGGTTACTGACGTTTTCTGATCCACCACGTCCTGGCCACAGTGAGCTGATGTCCAGTATGAAGGTGGAGCAGCGGCCGGAGGAGGCCGCGCCGGCACTCTCCCCGCGCCAGCGCCACCAGCTGGGCGAGCGGCGCGCCGACGCCGTGCGCCAGGTTCGCCGCGACGGGGCGCAGGCAGCGCGCCGGCCGCCGGGCGCCGGTCTGGCCGCGGCGGAGCGGGTCGATCTCCGGGCACCCGGCGAGGGGCTCGGTATTTTCACCGAGCTGAAACAGGCGGCGGCCACAGGTGAGTGCGGTGACGACGCCAGCTTGCGGCGGCCGCGGGTACGAAAGAGCGGTCCCCTGCATTACCGGAGGCCTCCAGTTTTTTGGGGGGTTTCTCAGTTCGCCACGCATCAGTTCATTTGTCTCATAAACATTGTTATTAGTAATGTTTATTATTAGTAATTATTATCATTAGTAACGAGTGTTACGTAACTGGAGTGATGAAGGAATATTCTGGGCTTGAAGAATGCTTTAACACCTTGCGAGAAAGAGTTGTCATTATGGCCGGGTCCCGTCTTAATGGCCTCTCTGAAGACGTCATATGCGTGGGAGGCAGTTAATGAATATTTGGGAACCCACACATGAATTCTTCGCAAAGCAACCGATCATAGCGGGCCGGTTCCACGTGAAACCATGAAATCTTTTTGAGCTGAGCCGACTTTGGGGGCCAGCTCCCAGAAGGTTCAGATGAACGATGCCGGTGCGTGAGCACACTACGCACCAGGTTGTTTTTTGGGGTGTGCAAGCGCTTTGAACCGTTCACGCGCTGGAGCGCATATTTTTTTATTTGAAGGTCCATTTTCGCCTTTGCGTGTTCGTTAGTATGTTGCGATGACATACTAACGGTGACTTCACGATGACATCTGATTGCGGTTTATTGGTATCTATTGGTACCAATAGATTGGTACCAATAGAAAGAGGTGTATTGGTATCCGTGATAATCCACAGGTTATCATAGTGATGTATTGCGGTTGTTCTAATGTCCGTTCATTTGTCCGTGGTCGTGAGCTCCAGCCCGTATTCCACATCTCTGGTTCTGTTTGACACAGAGATGACTGCGTTGGCACCCAGCGTGTGGGACTGCGTTCACGAGCGTGAACTGCGGCTGGCCGTCACCCACCCGGCGGCCAACCCCTGGGAGGAGATGGCACTCTGGACCGAGCAGGGCAAGCTGTGGCACCTGCCCGTCGACAACGAACAGGGTGAGTTCCCTGTCCCACTTCTCGGCGGCCGGTCTAGCCATGCGGCTGCCGGGCCGTCCAGCGTACAAACCGGACAAACTTCCGTTTACAAACCACCGTTTACAAACTTCGCGGCATCTGCCGCTGGCTCATTTTCAGTCAGCAACTTAGCATGTGCTGCACGAAGCAGGTAATTTGTTTGTTTTTTGTTGGATTTTCAAATTTTTCTAAAATACGGTCTAGTTGTCCTTCACACCACAGTGAGCTTTATAATGCTCGCTCTCCTGTCCACGTCGCTGCGGCCACGTCACGTCCTATCGTGATCCGGTCACGGCCGGTCTGGCGGTGTTCTGACGGTCGGCCGCCTGTCGAGGGGTCGTGACGTCACCAGAGAGCGCGATCGGCACGAGCCAGATCCCAGTATTCACCGTGATCCATTGAGCAGGAGTGGCCGGCTTGGCCCACGTTTCACCGTAACCCATTCAGCGGCCGTTTGTCTGTCTGCCGCCAGGCCTGGACGAGGAGGCTGCGGTCGGCTTCCACGAGCACGTGTTCCTGGAGGGCTGCCTGGAGCCTTGGTGCCCGCCGCGCGGCCCCATCCGCCACTTCATGGAGCTGGTGTGCGTGGCGCTCGGGAAGAACCCGTGGCTCTCGGTACAGGAGAAGCATGACCACCTTGCCTGGTTCCGCGACTACTTCGCTGGCAAGCAGAAGCTGCTGAAGGAGCTGAAGGCAATGTGACCGGATCGCACCATCCGGTAACCGCTTTACACTCAACGTATGCGTGTCGATGAACTCTGAAGTGATGAACGGCCGGGAGTAATAAAAAAGCGGAGTAACTGTCAGTACTTTATTTAACCAGAATATGTAACTTGCGCCGTGGATAACGTGACCCGGCAGCTGAAACTGGCGCAGCCAGAGCTTTTCAGTCCCGGCAGCAAAGAAAGTGCACAGGGATCCCGAGAAAGACCCAGAATGACTAGAATTTACGTGCGTGTAAGATCAAGTGACTAGGCTTTGTGCGTCTTGTTGAACGACTAAGACTCATATTGCCACACTGCGAACAGGCGGGGTCGGTCTTTTGTTCACATCAAGTCAAAGATCACCGAAGCGAGACCAAGAACTTGCAGTTACGACAGATTTGTGACGTAAAACTAGAACAGAAACACGCCTTTTGCGAACTCACCAGCGGTACTGCGGAGTCCGCCGCCCCGTAATTGAGCGTGTGCCGCGAGACATGCTTCCTATAGGCAAACAAACGAGGTAAATGAAGTAGACAACGAAGCTTCGCGACGGCAGGTGTGCAGTGGTCACCAGGGACTAATGTCGACCAACACAGACATTTCATTCGTTCCAGACAGGAACGACGAGACATTCGTCTTTTGAAGCTCTGAACGCGAATATCACGCGGCAGTGTTGCAGCGCGCAGCCGCCGTGCCGGAGTCCAGGACAGGAGTACTGCGGCCCGCCGACGGAACAGCTACTCGGCCGCGCCACAGGTCAGCGCGTCCAGCTCCTTGCAGACGTCGGCGAAGATCTCGTCCACAGACCGCTCGGCGTTTATCTGCGGCATGACGCGTCGGCAGCCGTGAGCGAGCAGGAAGAAGAAAGCGATGGCTCAAGATCCGATGGGTCCTATTGTTGCGTTACCCACGGCAACAATGTATGCACAGGCTGCTGGAATAACCGTCAGAAGAAATGACGGGCAAACCCCTCAGCTGTATTACAGTTCGAGATTGCACACACCGCCTTATTGCACACATGCCACTTACTGCTTTCGGTACCACGATACTATTACGTTTTGTTGCAGCCAACTTCCGCACGCAGTACGAAGTGCAGTAAGACACCCCGCACAACGCGGCCCTCGGAACACCACTCAAAAAGTGACTCATTCTGGCTGCTTCCGCCTATGCAACACTGCACGTACCGTCTTGCAGCGCTGTTCATAGTGGCAGACGACCGGCTTGCTCAGCTCGTTGAATGTGTCGAGCCGCTTCTTGATGGTCTCGGCGTTGTCATCGACGCGTCCGGAGGTCTCGCCGCGCTTCAGCAGGCGCTCCGTCATGACGGCGTCCGACAGCTCAAAGTAGAGCACCAGCGTGCAGGGGCATACCTGCGGCGGCGGCAGCGGCCGCGGCCGACGGTCAGCACGACGGCGGCGGCTCGACGTCACGGACGACGTCCGTGCAGCGGCAGACAGGTCATCACGGACGACGTCTGGTCAGCGACAGAAAGGTCATCACGGACGACGTCCGTCCAGCGGCAGATAGGTCATCACGGACGACGTCTGATCAGCGACAGAAAGGTCATCACGGACGACGTCCGTCCAGCGGCAGATAGGTCATCACGGACGACGTCCGTCCAGCGGAAGACAGATCATCACGGACGACGTCTGATCAGCGGAAGACAGGTCATCATGGACGACGCCCGTCCAGCGGCAGACAGGTCATCACGGACGACGTCCGTGCAGCGGCAGAGAGGTCATCACGGACGACGTCCGTCCAGCGGCAGACAGGTCGTCACGGACGACGTCCGTCCAGCGGCAGACAGGTCATCACGGACGACGTCTGATCAGCGGAAGACAGGTCATCACGGACGACGTCGGATCAGCGACAGAAGGGTCATCACGGACGACGTCCGTCCAGCGGCGGACAGGTCATCACGGACGACGTCTGATCAGCGACAGAAAGGTCATCACGGACGACGTCCGTCCAGCGGAAGACAGGTCATCACGGACGACGTCCGTGCAGCGGCAGAGAGGTCATCACGGACGACGTCCGTCCAGCGGCAGACAGGTCATCACGGACGACGTCTGATCAGCGGAAGACAGGTCATCATGGACGACGTCCGTCCAGCAGTATACATAAGCAGTGTCACGGACCACATCACGGCCGCTGTCCGCCCGGCCGCAGACGGATACAGCGTCATGGACTGCCACCGGAGGCGGCCACATCCAGAAGCGTCACTGACCTGCTCCTCGAACTTGACGGCCTGATCAACCTCGCGCGGGTACCCGTCAATGAGGAACCCTTTACTGGTCTCCAGCGTCTTGACCATAGCCTCCCTGATAAGCCTCAGCACAGTCTCCTGCAGGAAAACAAGGCTTGTCGGGCTGACAAACAGATGATTCCACGCGCGAACGTTCCAGCTTAGCCATGAGCTGTCAAGATAATAACGATGCCGTACTGGAAAAAAGTCATCGGCTTTATTTCCCAGAGTCGTAGACGTTGGCTAATAAATGCAACAACTTGAACCCAGTTGCACATTTTCTCACGGACAAATATGTCGCCGAGTAATCTGCTGAGGCGTGCGCCGAGGTCGCGGCCGACCAGGGTCACCTCGGCTGGCGATCTGACCCGACACTTCCGGTCAGGGCATTTTGACCGAGCTCATGATAGCATGAGCACCAGGTCACTGCACTTCAAGATCTCGTCTGTCTCGCACTTACCATCGGCATCGTCAGCGCACCACGTCGCCCCGCTTCACGAACTCGCTTAACTCTCAGATCAACACCAGGTCGTCGCGTCCGAATACTTCGACTGACCCTTACTGGCGACGGGCACCATCTTACCACGATCTCAAGACGGTTGGACTCCACTAACCATGGGCACCAGGTCGCCGCGCTCCATGATCTCGTTGATCTCCTTGCCGAGATCGGAGCCGGATTCGACCTCTGCTCGCAGCAGGTCACCGGACGATAGATGCGTGAAGCCGTACTTCTCTACAATCTTCTCGCACTGCGTGCCCTTGCCGGAGCCGGGGCCGCCTGCGGGTAACAGCAGAACAGCCCGTTGCGGTCACAGAGCGCAATGGTCACGAGTTCCGCTGCTGCCAGCCAGTCTGAGAAAAATCATCGTCAGTGCAGCTAAAGTCAACAGCACATTTCCAATGTTTCGGGTGGAAACCATTGCGGCCCGCACACAGCGCAGTAGCAATGCTGGGCAAAATTCGTATCATGCACGTGCAAATAAGAAACATCCCATTTCTTTGGAAGCACCGCTTACCTCAGGGTGAACGTGATTTTTCAGTGTTTCAAGACACCAACGTAAGAATGCTACACCAGATGGCACATATTTTGTTCTCAGCTCCATTCCAGTCATTCCAAAGCTGCTCTCTACTCGGTAGTATCTTAAGTCCACGATAACCGATACTTACCCAAAATGAAGATGACGGGCACGTTGGACTTCTTCAGGAGTTCTGCCATCTCCGCGGCTAAAGACAAACGATCACTGTAACTACATCAATGTCATCCAAAAACAAGGCATCATCCTGTGAAACTCAATAGAGAAGAAGCACTTCAAAATAAAAACAATGGAATTACATCTTGGCAACTACTTTTTTACAGTGCAGATTTTTTTCAGTGCAAATTTCATTGCACAAAAAGATTAGATACAATGCTTTTTAGTGACAGAGTGTCCTTGAAGACCAAGACATGGCGATTTGGATTAATTCCGATTCGGAAAAAAGAATTTCAAAATTCGGAAAAAAGAAAGAAGAAAATGGATTAATTAAAAGAATGGAAACCTTACGTGTAAGATTTTGGGCGTTTGCTGCGTCCTTGGCCAACCGTTGCTGCAACAGAAAACCGCTTTTGGCAGATAAAACATAGCAACTGATCCCAGCGATTCGCAAAATTACGTTGAGACGGTTGAACATGACGGTTCACCATGGATGAAGCTTAAATAGCAATGAAAAACATCAGGAACCCTTTAAGAGTTCTGGGTTATGAAAGGACCTTCACATCATCAATGTTCCTTAGCATACGTGGAAACATTTATAGCGTGGTACCCCGCAGCAGAGACCACAAACAAACATGGAAAACACGAGTGTGACTGAAGACCTGACTGACTGAACTGACCATATTTATTTGAAATGGACACGGACTAAACAGCACATTAAATAAAACTGTGAGGCACAACCAACATCAAGTAAGCAAGAGAAGCCAGTAACCATACAGCAGAGTTCGAAGCAGAGCCCGTGAGTCTGGATCAGTAGCAGCCCAACCAAATGTTTTGCACAGACGTCCCGAAAAACGCCCGCGCCATATCCCGCCATTTGGTCTAAGTTCCTGTAAACGTATTCTCCTTGTCTGCATACAGTGAATATGCTATGATTCACATCAAATCTCTGCAGCCTTCGCGCATATTCTAAGTCAAGGTCTCCTTTAACCCAACGCCAGTACAGGGAAGAGGGGGTCAAATGCTCTGAACTTATGCATAACTGAGTGTTGAATCCTTTTACACACTTTTTACACCTTTTTACATGCTGCCTAAGAGTTTGGTGACTGCATCTTGAAAGGCCACTGACCTACAACCTCTTTCTCGAGAGCATGACATCGAGAAATCACATTGCGGTGACAGTCTTCATCGGACAGCAAACGTTTTAGGCATATTACAATAGTCAGTCTCACTTAACCTTATACAAGCACGTTTCCTAAGGTGTCAGTGACCTCCGCGCCGTAGTCCTTACTTAGCTCGAAGGTCATCTCAGCTTAAAATCATCTCACTTGATAGTATTTGCCATCACTCCCCACTTTAGGCAAGGTTGGACCTGAATCATCCCGGCGCTCCTTGTTTCTCCTGAAGGTGTCTTGGCACGTGAAATGTAGAGGTGATGACCTACAGTGACCTATAGACACCAGCTACCGAGCAACCATGTCGCTGATGTCGGCATGCTAATTTTTTGCCTCCAAATTCTGCCGTTAACCTAGAATTGCGCCATCGAGCGTGGGGATCAGAGTCCGCGCGACAAAAACTGCTCAGCGCGCACTCATTAACAGAACATCTTAGCAGACCATTCCCATCAAATTTACATACAAAATCATGAACTGAGATCACTGGCATCTTTTTACCTTTTCTCAGTCTCTGGGAGGCCACAATGCAATCGGGAACGTTTTATTTGCACACCAAAAACACTCTGTGTCCATGGTCATCGTTTGGCATTGTTTTGGACTCCTTAAAAGCGCCCCAGAGGTTACGTCTCGCAGGATCCAATGAAACCCGAAATCCACTACCATGGCCTTCTTCGAGGTCGCCTGAAAAGTCACCGAGTGACTGGAAAGGGTCAAACGGGCATAATCGTGTACCTAAAAGACCAAACTACAGGCCCGTGCTTGTTTCGTCGCACTAGCACGTTAGGCTTAGAAATGGCTGGGGTGGGGTCATAGCTCCCCCTGTAAAGTCGAAGGTCGCTGAAGAGTAAAAACTGTCGACGGTGAAAATGTTGACTCAGGATTCAGCGCTCACAATGTGACAAAACCCTAGAAGGCCAGGTAAAACCGTTCGGCCAGAGTACCGTCTGGCGTGACGTCACAGGCGACATGCCACAATTTACCCAACATGCAGGCAGTGTTATGTGGAGCATTTTTACGTTATTTCGATAGTAACCATGATAACATGATACAAGAAAAGCCAATGATATGAAACAATAGCCTGGTCTAAAACTGATAGCTTTCTATGGTCTACTGCAAACCAGTCCTGTTCAAGTCCAATATAGGATCCTGCCAAGGCTCAATCATCTGGCAAGGCTCCCCCCCCTCCTGCAACATGCCATCAACTGTCCCAGCCCTCAAAGCTCTGCCAATTTTTAACCCCATGCCAAAGCCAACCTAAAAGGATCTTCAAAAATCTAAAACTGTACCTACTGATATAATCAAATATGGAATACAACCAGATAATGCCCAATCCCTATCCCCTCAAAGAGCATCATACACAAATTGCTGGCATAACTGGCTAACCAGCTGACGGCCGACCCACGCTGGCCTCCCATTGGTCAAGGACCGTGGCATCACAGGCAACACCCAAATATGTTATTCTCATAGGGATAGTTATGGGCCGACAATCCATATCCCACCACCCTGAGCAAGTAAATTGGAATGTTCCAGCATTTTGGCTTTTCAGAAATCTGTTCCAATCGTCCAGAAAATGCTGATCAAGTTTTCAGAACTCCATTTCTGAGAAACACCTCCAGAATAAAAAAGCCAATGCAAATCTGGTTGCTTGATTTGTACCTTCAAATCTGCTGCACAGACATATGAACATGTCCAACAAGGTTTTTTGTTGTTTGTTGTTTTACTCCTGATGAGAGCTTAGCATTTCTTTCTTAATTGAATGCAGAATATTTGACCACAATTAAAACAACAAAACAAACAACAATAATTTACAACTAGATCAACACTTCAGTCACACAAGCACTTGAGAAATGTGTCACCTGAAAGGTGACAACTGCAATCAATTGTCCTTATCAGTGGGATTTTCTTGCATTATTGTACCTTTATTCTTTTTCAACCATATTGCTCAAATGAGCACTAAAAAGGTTTACAGAGCAATGTTTCTGAAACATGCATACCATCACCAGGAAATGGAACACATTTTCCAGCATTTACAAACAATTTTCTTTTCTTTTCTTTTCTTTGTAATGGTATGATGGAAGTGTGCAAGTAGATGTCTTTTTAAGCTATCTGTTCAATGATTGTCTCTGCCATGATAAAATGATGTAGCCAAAGGCCAAGGAAAAATTGTGATTTCAATCAGGTTACACCTAATCCTAAATCTAATGTATACCATATACTAAAAGAATACACTGTAAAGGCAGGTTCAAGAAACAATGGATGCAATTTTCTATAATGTACTGACCTCCTACCACTTCTTTTCCTTCAGAAGTACTAGCACATGTTCTACCTGTCAGCAAGGCCACATTAATAAGTGCTAGAACTAATTAAATCTGCAACCAAGGTGATTCATCTCCCAATAACCAAATGTCAGTGTTAATAATGGTGGAAAATTGTCACAAATTTCTCCTTAATGACTGCAATGGTGATTTTATCCAGGACATCACCAAGGAAGGACAGTTTTGATTACAACTATGCAACACCACATTTAAAAAAGGATCATAGCTCAATCTAAGATGTCCTGATTATCTCTTTTGTTTGATGCAAATATTTCTGTTTATCTGAAATCACATGCCATGCCATTCATTCTAACAAACAAGGTCAAATAATAATGATGCTATTTTGAATACAAGACACAGTTTACAAACATGCATTGGTCAGGGGGTGTTGGGAATTGTCATTCCTTCTACTTGAATATTTACTAAACCAATTAAAAAAAAATAGTTTTACAGAAGGGTTAAGATAAGACAGGGTTCAGCAGACCTGACCATATTCCCTTGCCCCATTTTTCTCAAATCCTAGATCCATGACTGCCAGGTGCCAAACATGGAATACATCTGCATGATGGCATTTGTGCTTCAAGCTACCTGGAATTTTCTTTGGAGACTTTCAAACCAATAGCTGAAGGGAAGATGAAGCATTGCAATTAGCCAGACCCAATCTCAAGACTTCCTGGATCCAGTGTGAATGAACTGACCACTACAATGAGTACCTTCCATGCACAAACATGCAAAGATTGAGTAGCAAATAGCATATTAAGTTCAAATTTGATTTGCCATTTCACAGTCATACAACGTACCTTTCCACAACATCCACCCATTGTCTCTAGCTTGATGAGTCTACTGTAGGTTGAAAGGAATAAGTTGTCTCAGGAGGGTGGAAGGATGAGCTGGTAGGTCACAGAACTGCCACAGACATAAAGTATGTTATTCGTGATACCTGGAGGCATATGCATTTCTACAAAATACAGATAACATAAATAATACTAAAACAATGCAAAACTTAGATACCAGTCCAAATAACATGCAAATATTTTACCAGTGCACAGATCTGCTAACATTCTAATGACAGGACTCGGATGTCATCACCTGGAGGAAACGATTTACTTTAAGGTCTCACGTGTCGCCAAACGTATCAAAAGGTTTGGCAGAACACAAAATCTTAAACGGTATGCTTCTGAATGTTAGCTCCGGTAAAGCAATTCTTACCTAACGATCTCATCCGCATAAATCCAGTCTCACCGCCGCACATCCAGCGCACGATTATCCACAGGACGCAAGATAAGTTAACACACGTACCCCAACTCAGCCGTGGAATGACCTGAGACAACCGACATACGGGCAGTAGGCAATGCGTGTGTAACAGGCACGACTGATCCATTTCCGCGCGCCATGAATGAACTCAACAGTTTGTTTGGCCGATTTTGATACCAGATTTATGCTTCCATCACCAAAAATGTTTCATTTCGGCCAAAATATTTTGATATAACCAGACGAGACAGGGCAACCTGGACGCCAGTCTACCATTCAGAGGGTGAAACTTTACGATTGGGGAAAATCGACCCCAAACCGTGATTAACCCGTGCACGGGAAGGGGGAGGACCTTTTTGTGCCCACCACCTGTTTTTCTTGAAAATCTCGAAGACAGATCGGAGCTGGTTGCTACTAGTTTGTGGCATTTATGGCAATTGAATAGCTCGTCGACTAAGGCAGAAAATTCTGAAGCCGGCCGGAAATTTTTGAAGATTGAAGCATTAAAAGTCAAACAAACATAACGAAAATAACCATTGCCGCTGAGAAATGGGAACTTTGTGAAAGGACTAGTGTTCTACCTAAGATTACTGTCTGAACACAATCAGGCGACATCATTCGGGCATAAGTGATGGATGTACCAAGACCAGAGCTGCAGGTAGTAAGGGTCAAGGTCATTAAAGGTCAAGGTCAACCAGCTTGTGACCTCATCCAGATTTGCTTTGCAACATGTCGGTTTGTATGAAATATACATTCAAAGACGCTAATAAAAATATGTGTGCATACACTAATATGCTTGCATTTAACAGGTTCAGCAAAGGTAGAGGTCATCAAAGGTCAGGGTCAAATATCTTGTGACCTGGCCCAAATTTCCTTTGCAACATGTCGATCTGTATGAAAAATGCATTCAAAGATCCTAATAAAAACACGTATGCGCACATAGATACGCTTATGTATATCAGGGTCAGTGTAAGTCAAGGTTATCAAAGGTCAAGGGTAAGTATTTTGTAACCTGATCTAGATTTGCTTTGCAGTATGTCGATTTATATAAAATGTTCATTCAAAAGCATTACTAAAACACGATTGGTACATTGATATATATATATATATATATATATATATATATATATATATTCACGTTGGTATATATATATATATACTCAGCAAGACTTGGGAGCGTCGACTTCACGTCCGGTCGTCCGAATTAGGACAAGTCATTATTGGGAGCCTCATGGTGGGTCTTTCGGGGAAGAGGTACCCTTCTTAAGAAAAGGTATTACGAGTTTAAGGGGCCTCGCAGTATTTCCCTCCCCCTTATCAAATAGGGCTACGTAGAGGCGGCGGAAGCTATTTCAGGATAGGGGGCGAACCGTTCGCGGGTCCAGCTACCCCATTCGGCGGGACCTTAAAAAGCCATAAATTTTTATTGCTCTTCGGATTCGGGTCATTTCGTTTTGGATTCAGACCAGACATGACAAGAAATGAATGTGACGAAATTACGGTGTTGATAGTAAACGAATGATTCGAGCCCCTCCGCCCTCCGGCACGGTAATTTCGGTTTGTAATGGGATCTTAACTTACTACATGCTTTACTTACAGACCAGACGTACGCAAAGACGAATCGCTTTCTTTGACAGAGGTGGTTTGGTCTGGCGCGCCGAAGGCGCGAAACGTGCCGTCTAAACAATAATGTTAACCGCGGTTTTTTACCCAATTTCTTGTCATTTGCGCCAGCACTTCATCTGATTTAATCCGCTAGAAGGAATGGGACTGCGGTGTGAAAGAAAACGTTTCAAATGTCTTTACCGAGGTGGCATCTATGTAGGGCACAGCGCAAATATTTCGACAAAAAAAACTTCAAAAAGGTATCTTGAACATCAGTCGAGACGGTTCAGGTCACTGGCGTAACCGAGAATTTTTTCTGGGGGTCCCAGAAAGTGCGGGGCAACCCTGGGGTGCCCTTGAAACTATGGGCCTTCCATGGGTAGAACACTAGGGGATATATTTTTCAGTATCATTTACACGCGCAGTGGAAAGGTCACAAAGTGCTCCCCTCCGATCTCGGAAATGAAAAGAGTTAGAGACATGAGATTTTATTGGTAGAGTAGTGTCATAAAGATTTACATAACGTACAATTCTCATGACCCTAGGCCAATTTTTCAAGGTCAGATGGGGTCGAAAAAGTCAACTTTGGACTCTTTCTCGGCCGTACTGATTTTCGAACGAAACGAGAAAAGGGTGCGTGTTTGAGCGTTAAAATGCGGAATACGACAAGTTCCATGCATTTGGCGTCTTGACTGAGGATTTTGGGTCGAGGTCATGGTAGGCCATTGACCTTGGTGTCATTTTTTCATTTTTTTGCGGATCGGATTTTGAGTAACACGGGATATTGGTATAGCTTGGATGTAATAAGGGCGCTAAAGGCATCTTTCGGCGTACTTTCCGTGAAGATAGCAAATATCGGTACATTTGATCACCTAGCGTTCATTATCTACGCAAGGTCAAACGGAGTGAAGCGAGGTCATTAACCTTGGATTAAGTTTTTGACCCAAGGTAAGTTTTATGTCAACTGTTTGTGCTAAGGTCGTTATAATGTGCCCAATGACACGATTTAATTCCTATAAAACACAAAAATTATGTATACATAGGCATATATATATATTAGGGCGGCACTTAATCTAGGGGTTAATTTTCAACTTTCGAATTTCGAACTGCTCATTGGCCGGGTAGTTCCAATAGATAAGAAAACTCTAAATATACAATTTCAACCTGATCTGATAAAAATTAGACCCTCCGCCACAGTTCGGAAGATGTAGCTGTGGTGATCTTTGCCTTGTTTATTTAGTTGCGCGTTTGTTTTGTTTTGTTCAATGACCGCAGGTCTGGTATCGGTTGTCGTATGCTTTTGCTATATCTAGTTTCGTCATTACCGCGGATCCTATCATGTATCGGTTGTCGAATGCTTTTGCCATGTCTAGTTTTGTCATTACTTTCAGTTGCTTCTCTACCTCAGTCGTTTTGCTCGGTCGGCTCGGGTGAGCATTGTTAATGTAGTTGAATACTGGCTTGCCTTCCCTTGCCCTTCATCGCTGCTTGAGAGCCTCCGCACTTCCTGGGTGAGTCGATTTAAATTGACATTTGTTATTTCTTACTTTGTTCTTTCATGGAGTCAGTGTCTTTCCGCATTATTTTCTTTTGCTAAAATAAATCAACGGTGCGGAATTCCTCTTTCATAACCACCCTCAACCTCCACATAGCTACTTCATGGTGCAGCCAAGTTATGTAGTTTCCAAAAAAAATGTTTCTTTTCAGGTACGTAGTGTGAGTCAACAATGACGACGAGATCTTCGACGAAGATATGGCTGATTGGACATACCATACCAAAGATTACAGGCGGACAGCTGCCATCAAATGGAGATGTCCTTCGTGTTTTCTTCCATATCCACCGGACCGTGAAGAACACTGCGGCTGTTGCGGCCTCCGTGACGAAGGAGATCCTCCCCTTCTGGGAGCGAGCCAGGATCCCAACTCAGCTCCCCAAGAACGTCACGCGGAAGGTCCTTGGCCTTCATGGCAAATGGCACGCACTTGGGAAAAATCGCTCCAGGAACAGGCCCGCTGATCAGGCCGCTCAGCAAGCCTTCCAGGAAGAACTTGGGGACCTCTTCGATTGTGCAGCATCTGATGCCATTGCCAAGATCGTCATCGAAGAGGATCGCCAGTTCCTCTTCGCTCAGCGAGAGAAGGGCCGTCGAGGACTCATGGCTGGTGTCGACATGAAGCTTGCCGAAATGGAGGCGCGGAAGGCCGCCTCGTCCAAGGCCCAGGCCGATCGAAAGGAAAAGGCCACGCAGTACGCCACCGAGGCCACGGCCACGCTGGAGCTCGAAGACTCTGACGACACTCATTCTTCGTGCAGCAGCTCCTCTTTCCCCTTCATGGGCGTGGCACTGCCGCCCCCCGGCACTGACGCCGCTGGAGCCTCCACTTCCAGCGCCCCACCCCCCTCGGAAGAGACGGGCCACTCGAGGGGTTGTTAGCGCTCAGCTCGCATCAGCTCTCGACAGGACCAAAGTCGCCAATCGGGCTACTGTTCACGTCTTAAGCGCCACTGCGGCTAGCTTGGGCCACAATCCTGGAGAACTGGTACTTAACCGGGAGTCTATTCGGCGGGCTCGTCTCAAGGTCCGAAAGGAGATGGCGGAGGAGATTCGAATGAAGTTCTCGCCTTCTGTCCCGTTAGTAGTCCACTGGGACGGCAAGATTGTGAAGGACCAAGGCGGGGACAAAGTGGACCGGATCGCTATCATCGTCTCAGGAGAAGGAGTGGACAAGCTTCTTGCTGTCCCAAGGCTGGATACAGGAACTGGCCGTGCTCAGGCGGACGCCGTCCTTGACACCCTCCGAGACTGGGACCTGGTCGACAGAGTGATCGGTCTGTCGTTCGACACGACGGCAGCCAACTCGGGCCAGCACAATGGTGCCTGCGTGCTGATTGAAGATGCTCTTGGGAGACAACTTCTCAACCTGGCCTGCCGTCATCATATGCTCGAGCTGGTGGCGGATAAGGCGTTCACCGAGGCGATGGGGCCATCTAATGGACCGGACATTGCCATCTTCCAGCGCTTCCAGAAACGGTGGAAACTCATTGACACTGCAAACTTCAAGCCCTTCACGACCGATGATGCCCCAAGAGAGCTGCTTGATGCCCGGGATGAGCTGATCCTCGGCTTCAAGAGGCAGCTCAACCAAAGACAGCCCCGTGACGACTACCGGGAACTCCTGGAACTCAGCATCATCTGCCTTGGTGGGGTTCCTCCACGAGGAATTCAGTTCCTCAAACCTGGAGCCCTGCATCGAGCGCGCTGGATGGCGCGAGTTATCTACTCGCTGAAGATACATCTCTTTCGCGAGCAGTTCCACGCCACGAACCGTGACAAGCGTGGGATTGAGCGCTTTGTTCTTTTCGCACTGCAGCTCTACGTCCCGGCCTGGTATGAGGCCCCAGTGGCGACTTCAGCTCCCCAGAATGACCTCAGCTACATGAAGGCGCTCCTTAGGTACAAGGACCAAGATCCAGCCATCTCCAAAGCTGCAGCCACCGCCTTTGGCCGTCATCTATGGTACCTCAGTGAGCACCTGGTGGGGCTGGCGTTGTTCGACGAAAATGTGCCACACGAAGAGAAACGGCGGATGCTGGAAGCAATGCGTGCCAAGCAGGGCATGGAGAAACCCCACAACAGGCTCACCATGGAGTCGTCCCTGTCTGTCTGGGAGGGAAAAACTCTGGCCGACTTCTGCAGCACCAACAGCAAGAAGTTGGTAGCGGACCTCGGCATGGCAGGTGCTGAGTTCTTGGGCAAAGATCCCGATACCTGGAGCTGGAGCCCTTCTTACCGTTCATGTTGCCAGAGAGCAGTCAGTCTGAGCGTGACGAACGACCGTGCAGAACGAGGAGTAGCGCTTATGCAAGAGTTCAACCTGGCTCTCACGACAGATGAGGAACAGCGCCAGTTCCTCTTCCAGGTCGTGGAGCAGCACCGCGGCGAGAATCCAAAGAAGTAGGCGACATCTAGTGGCTTCGGCAACTACTCAGCAAAGTCACGCATGGCTGATACGTGAATTGGTCGTCTTTTCCGTTGGTCATCAACATGGCAGTTAACTTCTCAACAATTGGTCAACAATGCTTAACATGACAATCAAATATATGTTTCGCCAGTTCTGTATGTATTCTTCTGATTTCTGAACAGCTGTCGAACTTGTCCTGTGAACCACCCATGTATTTTTTTTCGAAAAT
Source organism: Capitulum mitella (assembly GCA_030062745.1). NCBI lineage: Eukaryota > Metazoa > Arthropoda > Thecostraca > Pollicipedomorpha > Pollicipedidae > Capitulum > Capitulum mitella. The sequence continues at coordinate 13,488,383 of CP099840.1, forward strand.
TATTGGTGATGCTCTTAGTGATTTTCGGGAACGATTGTTCTTCATTCTTACCATGAACTGCACATAGTTCCCAAGTTATATTTCGTGATTATTGATGGCGCCCGCCGCCCAGGCACACACATAGACACACGTTTAGAAAAAGAAATTTTCCGCAACTAAACTGAATAAAGATGACTACAGTGAACATTTTCAGCGCAGTTGCACAAGAAGCTAATGTTGGTGTTAATCCTGCTATTGGGCGGCATGTACATATACACTTCAATGCCGTGGCGGAGGGTCTAAATATTATCTGATCGGGCTGAAACTTCATATTTAGAGTTTTCTCATCCATTCAAACAACCATGGAAATGAGCAGCTTGAAATTCGAAAACTGAAAAATAAGTGCCGCCCTAATATATATATATATAATATAATATATAATATATAATTTGTACGTTTTATAGCAATCAAATCGTGTCACTGTGCACATTATAACGACATTAGCCTAAAACAGCTGACATAAAACTTACTTTGGGTCAAGAACTATATATATATATATATATATATATATATATATATATATATATATATATATATATATATATATGACACAAAACTTACTTTGGGTCAAAAATATATATATATATATATATATATATATATATATATATATATATATATGCGAATCATTGTGCCAAACGAGTTTTTATTAGGGTCTCTGAATTACAATGACATGTTCAAATAATATGCGAATCATTGTGCCAAACGAGTTTTTATTAGGGTCTCTGAATGCACATTCCTCACAAATGAACATGTTACAAAGCAAATCTAGACCAGGTCACAAAATAGTTGACAATGACCTTCGATGGCCTTAGCTTGCACTGACTCTGGTATAAATAAGTGAATCAATGCGTGCACACGTCTTTTTACTAGGGTTGAATGCATATTTCATGCAAATCGCCATATTGCGAAGCAAATCTGGACCAGGTCACAAGATAGTTGACATTGACCTTCACTGACCCTAATATATGTAGGAGTATGAATGTGTGCACACGTGTGTTTGTTAGGACCTTTGAATGTTTTTTTCCACAAACCGATATGTTGCAGAGCTAACCTGGATCAGCTCACAAGCTGGCTGGCTTTAACCTTTCATGACTTTGACCGTTGCTGACCTTGGCTTTGGCCTTGGTACATCCATCACTTATGCTCGAATGATGTCGTCCAATTATGTTCAAACGGTAATCTTATGTAGAACGCTAGTTCTTTTGCAAAGTTCCCATATGTCAGCGACAGCCGTTGTGTTCGTTATGTTTGTTTGACTTCATATACTTCAAACTTCAAAAATTTCCGCCTGATTTTCAATTTTTTGCGTCGATGGACGAGTTATTCAATTGTCGTAAATGTCGCAAAGTATGTCGCATCCAGCTCCGATACGTTGTTGAGATTTTCAAGGAAAATAGATGGGGGGCACGCAAGTGCCTCCCCTTCCAGAGCGCGTGCTAAGAATGAGCACGTCCAACTACAGTAAAGCATATGGGATTTCATGCGTATGAAGTTTTGTCTGCGCTGCGTGAAGTTTAGAACCGTCTTCTTTTTTTATTCACCGATGCATCCTGCATCTCAAAGACTCTAGAAATTCCAGAGGTGAATGATAAACCGAGCGCTATTCAAGTTACTTGCGTTTTACGACACTACGACCAAAGTCGATTATATTGTCCAGGGATTTACCCAGGACCACATACCCTGTCCCTGGATGTATATAATATGTAATAGTACTTGTAAAGTACTATTATGATGTATTATGAAGTACTATCATTAATGAAAAGCTGAAGATTCCTGATGTAGTCAGAGGGCCCGAGGGACAGTTAATGAGACCCTGAGACGGCAAGATGCCTCCTAAGATGAATAAAAGAGCCCCTGAAACTCTCCAAGGGTCCCTGGGACCACAAGAGGGCCCCAAAACGGCAAAGGGCCCATGAAACCGCTAAAAATGAATTAAAGGCCCTCGAAATGGTAAGAACTTAAGAGAGTGGCTAGCACGGCCACTCTCTTGTAAGGAGACCCTGGCCAGCCAGAGGGACCCCCTGAACAGAGATTTCTGTGACCCTCTCAACTTCGAGGGGGGCTCCAAATGGGCTACACTGGTCTTTTTCAAAACCTGAGGGGTTCTTGATGCAGCCATGGAGTCCCGGGAAGGTCAGGTGGGTCCTGAGATGATAAGATGGGTTCCTACCCGACAGATGGCCCCTGAAAGCGCGAAACAGGTCGGAGGGCCCCTGCGAGGCAAAGACAGTAAGAGGGCCTCTGAGGCGATATGAAGGCCCTGGACGACCAGAGGGCCCCTGAGTGTGTGAGGTGGGCTCCTGGTACGGAAAAGGTCCCCTGATACTGCTCGTTAAGTCCCTGAGGCGCCAACAAAGGTCACTGATACGGCTAGAGAGTCCTAAGACTGCTAGATATACCTCTTGTAACAGAGGAAAAACTTGATACAGTCAACGAGACTACCAGAGACGTTCATAGGGCGCATGAACTGCACAGGGGCTCTAAAATCGCCAGAAGGTCTTATGTAACTGCTAGAGGGCCTCTGAGACGGCAAAAATGTTCCTCAGATACGACAAGAGGGGCACCTAAGACCACAGTGGGCTCCCTGAAACTGCTAGAGAGGGGCCTCTGAGACTGCTAATTAACAGTTTCTAGCAATAGGGGCTCCTGACACGATCAGAGGGGCCCTGGAACTACTAAACCTGGAGACATCCAGACAGCGTCTGAAACGGCCAGAGGACCTAGGGAATTGCTAGAGGCGTCTCTGTCACGGAAGAGAGAGACTTATAGAGGGCCCTTGTTACTGCCTGAGGGGCTCCTTAGACGGCAAAAATTCCCTAAGGACGACAGGAGAGAACGCATGATGGCTTAGGTGTTCCTAGAACTGCCAGATGGGTCCACAAAACTGCCCGAGGTGTCCCTGAAATTGCCAAAGGAGCATCTGAGACGTCGCGAGGGACACGTGAAACTGTAAAAGGAAGCTGGGACTACCAGAGGACCTTGACAGGGTAGACGGTCCGAGACCACCAAAAGTGCCCCTGTAAATGCAAGAGGGAACCTAACCTAAATCAGCAAAAATATTTCCAGAAACCAAGAAGGGAAAGAGGTGTTCCCGGACCACATACAGACACGACAATTCAGATAGAGGGAGGGACGCAGCCGCCTAAAATCCAGCCGTTATTGCCATATTTTGGCCACTTTGCAGGGGCACAAAACGCAAAATTTTATCAAATGCGGTGACTCGTTTGAATTTTTCGATTACTTTATATGGTAAAAAACCGCAAAATTAAAAGAAATATTTTCCTAAGCCTAAGCACATGACCGTTTTTCATATCTGAGGAGCAAAAAATGGGGGGGGCCCTGGCCGGGAGAAGGCCCCACGCTGACCATTGCCCCCTTGGCGAAATCCTGCATCTGCCCCTAACATATGTTGTTTATACCTTTACACGCATTTCGGCTTTAGGATGTCCGGAATCTACGATTCCCAAGCGAAAGCGGTATTCTCAAACCTATCAAACACTAACGTTTAACATGATCTAAGGGCGAAGCCAATTTACTTTCACATTTCAGGTCAAAATCAGATCGGGTCACAGAGTTATAGCCTCAACTGTTAGCGCGAGTATCCCGTATCACGACGGCCATAAACAGGACTTTTGTAAATATAGTGAAAGAAAATTATAAGAAGTGTTTTCAAACACTATGGAATGAAAAGGTCATTCCGTTTGACTCTGGGGCCATACAAGGTCATTTAAGGTCAAAGGTCGTAAGATGACCTATAAACATGCGACCATGACAGTCCCCCTTTTTCATATCCCTGGCGGTGCCTATGCCAACAATATATATTGTAATGCTACTTGTACTTGTAAGTACACACGGCTAGTAAAAGATGAAAATGATTTTTTTTAACTTGTGTGTTCATTCCGTTTTGAAAAAATCGCCGATGAATGTTCTTAAAACTGCACAAATTAAACTGAATAAAATTAAATTACAGTCTAATTGCACCAAAATTGGTCCATAAACAGCGGAGTCCAAAAATATCCCCCTTTGCGGCATCTTTGCCCCTGTATCCGTCCCTTTTAATTTCTCAAAACTTTTCACTCGACAAATGTGGTTTACGTAATGGCGAATCGATTTTCCTTTGTTGCGATGAAATCAGACCGGTGGTTTCGAGATCTCGGGTTTGACGAAATTCCCCTCCCCTCATGCGGGAATGCGCCCTAGCGCCATGGATACGGGAATATGGTTAATACGCTTAAGAGAGCGTAGTGATATTCCCCACAGCTTTATTCATCTGCTGATTCGTGTAAAACAGTGTTTTGCAACTAAATTCCGCCCGTCTGGTGAACATTTCATTGTGTTCAACTATGCGATCGGTCCACCTTTAGATGAATGAAATCATTCATCCAGACATCATTGCATATGTCTCTGAAGCCTGAATCCATTTTAGGTCCAATAAGCCCAAATTTAAAAATATAGAATGGTCCAATGTCCCTTTAATTCGATTCCAAAATCAAATAATTTCTTCAAGTGTCATGGTTAAGAAACGGCAAAAAACCTCGGCGATCTAAAGTATCCCCAGAGATGGGGTTAACGGACTTCTCACCAAATTAGGAGCTCTTTCTATTGGGCCTCAAAGGTAGGCTCCACCGCTCTACGTTAAAGGCATGACGAGGCCCGCCCAAAGATGTCACGGCACGCGGTGCCCCACCACGGCCCTATAGCTTGTAACGGAACACAGATAGGTACCACTTTAATGAGTGAACGTCCCAGCGCGGACAGGGACGTAGCCAAGGGGCCATGGGGTCATGCCCCCCACCCCCTGAGCCAGGCGGTCTACACTAGACATATCGCGATTTCGTAGTAATACGGGATAGTGGTCATTGTATTTTGCAAAAGTAAACATGATATGTTTTCCTTTGTGTTAAATACAAGGTAAAATACATAACATATCTTTTTTCGGTAAATTTCGTCATATGCCACTGATATATGACAAAATTTGACATCTCACCCCTCTCCCTTAGAAAAATCCTGGTTACGTGCCTCATCGTGGAAGAACGTACAACGTTTAAAGATGGACGAACCAAGCAACAAGATTTAATTGAAGGAAGCAGTATCAGTCTTATTTTTTTCCTTATTGGAAGGATCGTTCAGTGCTGTAATGTGGAATCATTTGGAGTGCCTCAAAAGTTCTATGCTCCTCAGCCCATGAATACGTTTTCCACCGACAAATTTCTTGAGGTAATACTAAAGGAGAAAGTAGCTTGCTGTACCTCTGCCCGTAACCTTCACGGCAATTCTCGTTCCGATTGGACATGCATCGTACATATACATATTGGAGCAAGCAACATCAGTTTTATTTTTACCGTTATTGGAAGGATCGTTTGATATTGTGATGTGCAATCAAACGGATTACCCCAAAAGTTCTATGCTTCTCAGCCCATGGATGTGTTTTCCACCGACAAATATCTTGCAATGGCACTAAAGTAAAAAAAATTGCTTTGCCGCTGTTCGTCACATATTCTATTCTTGCTCCGACAGTAAACGTCACGTAAACCAATATCTAAGTAGCAAACCATTTGTTTTAGGCGATAGTGCGGAAGATTCCGGTCGATGGATTCCTCGACGACGAAATACTTAAGGTGTGAACATAAGGCATGCAATCTGCATTCAACTTTCCTGACTCAAGATGGTTCGGGGTCACGCATAACGAATAAATATACATACGCATTGGTCCCGTTTCCCAGTAAAATCCAAAAAATCCACCAAAATATAAGAAAACAGTTAAACGTTGTCACGTCCAGTTGAAGAAAGCTTGTATCCGTTACTCGCCGGACAATTTGTCGCCATTTACATAAACGTAGGTACAAGAAAGGCAAAATATCGATCCAGTTCAAAATAAATAAAATCGTAAAACTCAAAGCGGAACAACGCCATCTATTATTTTAGTAGACAACTACTCCGCTCTGCACAACACTAGTGTTCCAAACTTTGTGAAACAAAGTTCGCTGCTTCGGCTAAGAGAGCTTCCTGACGACATGCCCTGAGGCGCGTTAAGCGACATGGAACAAATCAACCAAAGATTTCAGTTTTCCTACACATTCTTCATTCAATGTGTATCCGGCGTCACACACCACTTTTACCACCGGGAAGATCTCTCCGGAGTCCACAGACTCAGGCGAACGGACGCCTATGCAACACCTAGCCCTGGCATCCATCCGGCAACGAGCGAGCTCTAACTGCAGCCCGTCGCTGCTCCGGCCGGCCTGCTAGTGCTACGTACCATGTTATCCACGAACTGGTACATCAGGTGGAACATGGCTGCGTCCCCGGCCGCGCGCACTGGCCGAGCCCCGATTCCGCGGCACGGTCGGAGGACTCGACCACAGGGCGACCGGGCGGCGGCGGCCGGCGGCGGGTCACCGCCTGCTGGCAGGCGGCGGCGGCTGCGCAGAGCCGGGGGGGGTCGGCCTGAGTCACTCTGGCGCAGCTGACGGCCCACCGTCGGGCTGGAGAGCGCACCTGCTGCTCCTGGCACACGCCGTCGCAGGTACGCGGCGACGGCTACAAGGCGGCGCAGTGTCCTCCTCGCTCGCTCGCGATGGTGTGGCGTTCTTCGGGATGTAAGTCTCTGGTTTTGGGTCCTGACTGCCTGGACCGTGTTTTCACGCGAGGGCATTATGCAACTACCAGTCTAAAACGAACCTTGGAAGCGAACATACATGACTCCCACGCCATATGATTTAAGTATTAACATACGCCGTCGCGGAGCTCCTAACGGCTGGCACACCATGCACAGCACGTGTTTTCATTTGTATGGGCCATGATGCGATTGTCCTCTGTTTTTCTTTTCACTGAAACGGTGTAATGAGTCAGTAGCTGACATTTTAGTTACAGCTGGATGTTTTGTAACTTCTCCAACAATTAATATTTTCTATGACTTCTTTTAAAATTGAATATTAACACATTAACACATAACTAAATGCACACAAGGCCATTATACAACTACTATTAGTATCCCGGTTGAGAGAAGGCGGACAGAAGCGATCCTACGTGGGTAACGACTGGGCCATTGCCCTTCTGTTGAGACTCGGAAGCCCCCTGAAGGAGCCTGCGGAACCGTGCGGATGAGCCCGACGCAGTTGACTTACCCTCACTAAAATAAACTGGGCTTCGTAAAATAAACTAAAACTAAAATAAACTAAAATAAAAAAGACTAAAATAAAAAACGTTCAAAACGGAAGGGACGTTTATCATTACCGATGTTCAACGTTACCCAGCAGTGCAAATAAAGATCCACAGACTGACGTGAAGGATTGTTTATGAATAATGTTTACGAGTGAGGCCGTGGGCCGAATGAGTCTTACTTCAACTAGCGGAAAGAAAATCAAATTGAACGGTAGGCCCGGCCGGTCATAACGCCTTCCATCAGACTTCGTACGTTTTTGCAGCCGCTGTGTACCAAGTCATAGAGGTTTAACTAGAAGATAACTAGATTCTTTGTATCTTTTTGGACTGGCATTTTCACTGCGTTGGCTTGCCAGCTGTTTCGTCCACATAGTTATTCTGGGAAATGGTGTTTTCTCTCTTTGACCCTGTTTCCTACAGGTGTTTTTGAAATGCTCAGTAATGACAGAGAACAATATCATGGGACGTGCAATGCATAAACCCGCAATTCTTCGGATGCAAACTACTGAAACAGATCGATAAACACCTGCCTGTAGTGAGAAATGCATGAAGAGGAAACAAACGTGCCAAACAACATTTTAGCACGTATATACCTGCTGCCAAAGTTAAAGAGAACGTATGTGGCCTCGCTCGTCACGGTCCCCACAAGGTGTCTTACTGGTTTACTGAGCAATGGGAGGATCAGCAATCAAAAGACAATGTCAGACAGTGCCGTTGTTTCATTATCCGAAAGCATTTTCGCTTTAGGCCTCTGTGCTGACAGTGTTTCATCCCAGCCCAAATGCAGCTGAGCTTAACGCATTTACTGATAACACCGCGGTCCTGCATGCATCAGTTCCAACTTCTGTACGCCGAGTCGCTGAATGTGCATTGAAAACATCCTAATGTCCAGAGGTTTGTTCGTTCGCAAATATTTGTTTTGCCAGAGGTTTCTTGACTAAGACGGCTTGCGTCAAACAACGATGAGTGCATCGACGGCACTGCCGCTATCAGTGTTTAGTAGCTTTCATCCTCGAAATCGCTTGTCGTCACCAATCTATAGCTTCATCCAACAGCTATGGCTTTTGCTATATGGATCATAATTCACAGAAAACGCGAGCGCAGCAAACAAACGCAGTCTCACAATAGAAGAAAACTAGATTCCTGCTTGTCCTCCTTACTTGTCATCTGCAGCTGTCTCCTGCGTGGTACTGAAATGGTAAGAAGTCTCGTAACGTGGAAAAATGCCATAAAACCGTTCATTGTTTACGCTAGGTTTAACTCCACAACATTATCTAGAAACTACGTAAACACCTTTTCATGTTTGATGTCAAAATTCCAATGATCTCGAAGACCGGACTGTATATCACGTGAAAAAAATATTGATTAAACCAGAAGGGACAACAAACTACGCGGCAATTTCTACGCAAGCCTACTACAGTGAGACTCCATTTCAAAGTTTCAAGTTTTTGCAAGTTTTCGCCAACCTTTTCCATGTTTCCCAAAGATGGAAATCGTGTCGCTCCTAGAAAAGGTAGTGGAAAAGCAAATTGTGTGGAGAAAATTTTCTGGCATTTGGCAAATGTCATTTGACATTCATCCGTCGCGAGCAGTCACCGACAGCCATTTTGAGCAATGAGAATAATGTGCTTATTTTTATTTTCAAACGCTACATGTATTAAACCTACTTGAACATACATCTTTCAGAAGTAATTACGAGGGTTTTTAATGGCAGGTATATGAACGGCCACAAAAATCAAATGTGACCCGCCCCCTCTGATTATTATTGACAATGAATGTATTTCATATTAGTCACGAAACGACGTTGAGTCTATAGAGCTAGGCAACAAATGGTACGAAAGACACTTTGTACCGCCTCCAGGGGCTCTGAGGTTGCGTATGACGCAACTTTAATAGTTCGGTGCAAAGATCAAGCTCATGAGTCCATTGTTTATTTTGTCTGAAGAAGGATTGGTGCGTGGTTTTCCCAGATAAAGACGTCACTGGCCGAACCTGAAAACAGTTCCGGGAGCGCCTGGTGTTCACTCGCCAGCGGGCCAGATGACCACAACCGACAGCCCGGCGGGCCACGCCAATCAAAACACACCCATCCGGCGGATTTACGGAAGCCTGCGGCAGCTGAGCCGCGGTTCGTCTGGTACTCACCGTGACGCGGCAGGGGCGACGCGGTCAGTGCGCCAGAGGCGGTGCCGGTCGCGCCAGCCTGGCACGCGGGCCAGCATTGAGCTATCTATAAATAGTGGCGACACTGACGAGCGTTCAGACCGCGTGACTGACCCGGCTCTCACGGGGTTGCTCTCTCACGAGGTGACTCCGACTGCGCGTCCTCCCACTGTAGCTGCGCCCGGAGAAAGGCGTTCTTTGGCCACGAACGATAGCGTGACGGACGGTTGACTGACCAAGGGCGAAAAGGCGTCAATGAGTCATGTTGACATTACGAAAATTGAAGCATTGCCTTGTCTCGCTGGGCCCAGAGGCTATGGTAACATTGCCGGTTCCCTAGAGGGGTGAAAGCCACTGTAATAGTACGTCGCGAAAAAACGTGAAATATATGTTCATGTATTGCTACAGGAATGTGTACTTCTAAGCTTTTTTTTATGAAAACGACTGCGTAAAAAAGTCTTTGAAATAGCCAGCAAAGTTCTATTTTATTTTTCGATTTTACGTAAAGCCGGATTTTATTACTCCACCGATTACCGAGATCACTCTTGATCGTATCCTCGTTTTTCCGGCATAAATACCAGAAGTAAAAAGCTAACGGCCTGATATCTGCACCTTTACCCGAGCAGCATAACTCCTTCGTTGAAAAACAATGATGATCCAGTCTAACCAGGGTTACAGCTTTTTACTTTCACACTTGACGCTTTAGCACCCTCAAAATTGAATGAGTACCCTAAAGCAATGTGAACTGAATTGGACCCTGCGGAGCGAATAGATCACCCGCAGTGACTCAGATGTCCCTGATCACACACAGGAGTCCCCAGGTAATGCATTTGTGGGCACTCCAGTCTGTTAAAACATAAAATCCCTGAGCCTACCATATGTTTACTCAGTACTACATATCATTATGACGCCAATCTGAATCATTTGGAAGATTTTCAGACACAATTTGCACTTCCACTTCTGCATTTTCATTGGCTTAACTGCTTGCAACAACGTTTATCAAAGACCAGAGATATCATGAATGTCTATGGGAAGGTAGTGCAAGCCATGTCTGATCGCAGCTGAGGTTTTCGCAGCGATGAATTAGCCTATTTACTGACAGATACGCGCCAAAATTATTGAAGATACAAATAAAAAATGTCATTGTTCGCTTGCCATGAAATTCATGACTGCCTAACTTATCCCTGCCTTAGATGGCCGTGTGCTACTTTCGATGATGTGCACTGAAAAACATTTATCATGGTCGGTTCGCTGTTCCCAGACACCATTAATTCGTCTTTGTTTTATCATTACATTGCCACAGCGGACCCCCACTAATGCCCCCCACAGGGGTTATGTGCTGAATCCCCCACCAATAAGGGACTTAACCTACCTTCCAAAGAAACACTATTTCTACCGTTCAAGTTATTTCCGTTACCTACAGACCCTCTCCGAGACCCGTAAATGTAATGTACCCGTAAATGTATAAGGCACAGTTGTGCAGAAGTACTTCCTGAAAAAATTGCACAGATACATCAGTACGGTATTACGCAAGTCTTACCAGGTTAAATTATCGTACGCCTATGATGGGGTTCGGCCTTTGCCCGGTCAAAAAGGTAGGGAGAAACAGGGCGTGTTGGCGTATCCAGAGGGATACTGACCTTTGAGCCAATCGCGGGCAAGTCTGTGAGGAAAGAGTGGGACATTTATACCGAGGAATGCATGTTTCTTGTGCCGCACAGCACAAACCTATAATAACTGCACAGCACAACCGTACAGAACACTGTCTCTCACCGGAGACGCAACAAAAGCACCACGGATCGCAAGGAACAGATTCAGCTGCGAAAAATGCAGTAGACATCCTCCCGTTACTTTTTAAATTAATACCCCCAAAAATACGCGAAAACGAGAACCCGCAAATGGCGAAGCCGAGAATAGTGGTGGCCCACTTTATACCATTATTAATTTATTACGCATTGAAACTGCCATTTTGTCATTGTACATTGATAGTGAGAGGTATGTGCGAAGCCATCAGTTTCGGCGCTTGATTTGACTTGTGAAGTTAGCTTTGACCTCGACACTTTGCGAGGTTTCGTGACATACAAGCTCTGAGTTACTCGTAAGCCAGCGAGTCCCATGGCTTCAATGCGTTTCCCATTGCAGACAGTCCCTGGGGCGCTGTGACCCGACCGCTAGGGTCGGCTGTGCCGCAGTCCACTTACGCGTCAGTGGTAAAGCGCGACCTTTCCTCGAAAGGAGCGCTGTCTGGCGATGCCGGGGAGGTACAGCACGGCACGCTGACACGGTGTCCGCTGGCGTCACGCCGCGCCGCCTCTGGAGAGACTGGGGACACGGCTTTCCAGGCCCGACCGAACCTCCACTGCGGTCACGGGAAAGCCGACCGTCACGAGCGGCGGCGCCTGGCCTGTCCGTGAGCGTGGAACGGGAGGGAAGGGCAGCACCAGGACGCCGGCCCTTCACACTTCTGTTCAGCATTCAATATTGGCCTTAATGCATTGCATGGAAGAGTCACAGCCAGATCTGCCGGTACAAACATACATTATTTTCATGCTCCCAGGCCTATTGGCGTACCCCATGACGCTTCCGCACCCACCGCACACAGGCTGAAGCCATTTTTTCAATGATATCTTTATGTTCAATGCCATAGGGTTAAAAGTTAATTTTGGTGTCCAAGAGTGGTGGCCGTTGGGGGGGGGGGAGGGGGGGGCAGCGCCCCAGCTCCTCAATGGCCCCGCGACCCGTGGCTCTTACCCAGTCCACCTGACATCACAATTACGTCCACCGTCATCCTGCAGAGACCGTTCCACTAAAGCGCTCAACGATGGGTTCTCATTCTGCATTCGCTCCCACTTCATTTAAAAAATAAGGAGGACGTGGAACTTTCGGGCAAACGCCATCAGACATCTTTTCTTATCTGTTTTAAACAGGATTCCGAAATATGCTGATGTGAGTATTGTCATTGAATTTAAATGCCACATACCTAAGTGCAGGTCATGATGGTCTAAATTTCCACACAGATACATTTCGTTTTCTCCACGTTCTTCCCACGTATTGTTGATGTCTGTTTTGTGCTTGTTATACATAATCACTAATTTCAAGGTGCATGATGACCTATAGTCACGTCAGACTGATAATTTGGGTCAGGGCCGGCGGACTGGAAACAAGTTATCACAGAAACGTAAGATTCGCTGTGGAATAACTTCGTCTGTACTGAAGTCACGTCCAAGGTACGAACAGGCCAGGTGTATCGCTCTTATGTTCTCATTGTGTTCGAAACGTTCCTGATGATCAAAAACGAACGTCATATCGTTGATCTCGCAAGGACTTTGAAAGGTCAATTAAACCCTTGATTCATTCCGTCACCATCGTACACGAATGGAATCCGTTTATGAATAAACTGATATGAGCTACTCGTTGTTTCATTCCTCTCGGGGTAAGGACATGGCCACTCAACGATCAAACAGTTTACGCCATTAAAAAATCCCGAAGCCGTGCTATTTCTTTTTCACCCATTTACGTATGATTCCTCAAATTCGGTCCAAATGATTTGCTGGGGTGGCGCTGGTGTAAATGCTTGTGGAAAGGACGAACTTCTATCATTTCCAGGGCTTTTGGGCCAGACTGCGTTGAAGAGAAATTGATCGTGAACTAAAAGTGCATTCATTTTGATGGCTGCGAGTTGAAGGATGTAGTCCGGAAGCAAGATCTCTCCCAGAATCTGTGATGCTTCCCATTTCTTCTTTTTGAACACAGTTGAACGAACACAAACTGAGCACAGCTTTGCTGTATCACCATTCGTTTATACACGTGATGTTGCATTGTCTGAACCAGTCTGCACCCATTCAAAGTAGCGTAAAAACATAAAAAGCCTTTGATCCCATTTCCGCGCATCTAAAACTCCCAAAACACCGGGTGTTGGGATTTCGTGTCTTCCAACCTTGAAAAAATACACCTTATCTTTCGGTTACAAAATCCATCTCAAAACACTTAACACCATCCAATACCGCCGCATAACAAAACAAAACAAGCAACAAAAAATATCAAGCTAACACATACAATAACCACCATACCACATAGTCATTCATCCTAAAACGACAAACATGACTATGAAGTGACATCGAGACGGCGCAACAACCTCATATGCCGCCACAGATGCATCGTTGGAGACTAGGCTCTCCTCTCGAACAATGAAGATGTATGCACAACGACCACAACGCTCTTACGACGTTTAGAGTACGCATCCAAAATGTTGAGCCGCTCACCGACACTGAGTGACACAACACACGAGATACGGTAGGCACGTGTCGATAACAATGCACTCATAGCCGAGGCGTCCGATAAGCGGCCTCTGCAGCCCTCCCAGTCATGTACATCCGGGACAAGGCATCCCGCCCTTAACCGTCATATTAATGTACGTGAAGTCCTTCAGCTGAACTGGAGACCTCTGGGCAGAAACGAAGGACAAAACAAATGCGTGTAAATTTATGAGGAATTTTTGGGGCAAGGTTAACTGGAAATTTGGACTCGTACTTTTTGTAAGATGTATGAGTGGGAAAACACTGAAAATCGTGAAAACAGATATATTAGAATCCTCATGTGCAAACACTCCCAGGACATTAAACCACCTATATCTGGGGTTCTCGAGGACCACCTGGGGCTTTCAAATACAGCTCAAAATTCAGTAGCTCTTTCTGTGCCATTTGTACACTTTTAACAAAATTTGGAAACTAAGTCATGACGGGCGAGTTCTGCATTTTGTGTTAAGATTTATTGCATGACCTTGATTCACCTCATACGGCTGCATTGTGCATGAGATATTCTTGAGTCAGCGCATGCCGTTTGTTTCGATGGGAACTGACACGTTTGGACACGATTTTGTTCGCTGTAAGCAACCCACTTGTCATTGTGGTTGTTATTCTCCAAAGTTTTATATCCAATCGTCAACTGACTTGAGCTCATTACCCAGCATCGAGTAACAGGTACCTAGGTCTGTTGTTTTACTTCATGGCATTATGGGGCACTTTTTGTGATCAAAAGATTCTATTTATTCTATTCTATGTAGGTCAAGCCACTGTTGAAATACACCAGACGTAACATATGACCTTAATTGAGCTGGCTGACAATGTGTTCTAACTTACTGCTGCTAGGAGAACTTGTTATCATATCATCGGCAATATGGATGCCAAAACACCTGTTCAAAGCAAATATCCCATCTCCCTTTCCCGCCATCAACCAAACTATGGTTACTGTCCTCTGGCTGCTGAACGGACCGAACATGACCGCCTGGGAAAAGTTTTCTTTGTGAGAAACCTTAATTACGAAGCCTTTTCAGAGTCTTCTCATTTGTTGCCATTTAAGACTGGTTCGGAAGCTGTAGCGTGACGTTGTTTGTCCACATGACAACTGCATGACGCAATTCCCACAATTCGTACCTGGGACACTCACTGCCCCAATGACGAGTGCCGATTTCAACGCCAGGTTCAGAGTTCTTTGCTTCCCCGCCTAATGTATCACACCACTGCAGTATAGTCCCGAGTTACAGCCAAAGCGTCATTCCATGGACTGCTGCAGCACTTCCTCTTCACAATGCCCAGCGGACACGGTCAGGATGACGTCTGACTGGACATCAGACTGTGATCTCGTCACGTGACCGACTAGGCAGACGGCCCGCGTGGTCCCAGTTACAGAGTGTCGTCCACTTCTCTGCAGCGCTCCGCTGGGGACACAGCACTCCTCTGACCCACCACTGCCGTTCTGACGCCTCGCTAGCACGGCTGTTCGGCTGCACCGTGTAGCTCGTGTCACGAAAACGCATTGTTCCGACCACGAGCGTCGAAAGCTGCCCGGGGAACTGACATGAGTCCACCCTTTACGGCCCGGGCAACAAGACCATGGCTCCACTATCGCAGCCGCCTGCCAGCTGGCCTGCTGTGACCGGCCGGCCGCTCACACCCAGGACTCGCGCCTGGCCCGCGCCATCTCGGGAAACTCGTCAGCAAACCGCGAGCGGCGCCGGCGACGCACCACCTTGACCGGCGAGCGGGCGCCGCCGGACGACGAGCCGCACCAATGGCAGGCGCGCACGCAGCCGGCGAACAGCAGCAGCAGCCAGACGGCCGCATTCAGCCACGAGCCGACCATGGCCGTTATCAGCTGGCCGTACGTGTCCATTGCCGTCACCATGTGGTCCCGGTCCTGAGGCACACAGGTCAGAACACTGTTACAACCAGTATGGTCCAGGTCCTGCTATTTTCCTCACATGGCAACAGAAATGGGCGTAAATGCACAAGAGACTTGACAAAAGGATGGATTACAACAAAACCATATGAAAACACTATCATAGGTTGGTTGGGTCTTGCTAACAAAAGGAATGATTCGCCTGAATGTAATATCAGATTGGATATGGACGTAGGTACGGGGGTCGGAGGGCCACGGTCTCTCCACACATTTTTGGGCAAATTTAACATAAGTTCTGTGGAGTAAAACGTCTCTACCTTCCCCCCCCCCACTTTTCTGGATGCATCTGCGCCCCGGGAATTGGATGTGGTTTTGTTAACATACTTTAAACGATATCGCGGTGTAACGCCAATGGGTTCGAGAGTAAGTGCATGGTTCGTGTCGAGGAGTTGTTCGGTCACAGTATGCGCATGAAGCACCTGGTTTGAACGGCAGCTGCTACACTGGGCCGGCGATGCGGGCACCGTGGCGCTTTTTCAGATCGCTGTGAAGTCAGCATTGTTGGCACCATATTCAGACTCTGAAGCATGGCTGGCGATCCTCAGGGGGTGGGGGGTCCGGACCCCCCATATTCAGGGACTTTAACATGAGGCCTATGGCATTGACTGGAGAGAAATGGCCTAAAATCCCACGTGGACCCCCACTAATTGTTGGAAATCTCCAGCCATGCCCTGAAGAGGCTCAGAGACGCATTTTCTCACAGCGTCGCCGCTTCCACGTAGCGGGTGTCGCGCGCATCGGAACGCGCTCGACGCCATTCGATTACACATGCAATGCCCGTCGTAACTGAGGATCGGCCCGCTCGGACGCTTCGCACAGATAATTTTCTGTGAAAAACACACGGTTGCCCAACAGTACATCTAGACAGACTTGCTGCCTGTTTTGCTGAGCGAGCTTCGCTAACCTCTCTGCATTCCAGTCTGAAGCGGTGCCAATATGGCGTCGATCTGATGTTTTCGTCAAGCCACATTTCTTAAGAACGAAAGCAACACGTTTTCCCTTTCACAGCTCTGCGTGTGGCAAACACCGTCTAAAATTACACCCCGTTAACGTGTAACCTCGCAGTTTTCCTTCCGACAAGATAAAGACGGCGAAATCAGACACGATATATGACGCCAAAAGTTAGGAGGCGTTTAATGTCATCATTTTATTCTTTTAATCTAGTGCACTCCACATGTGCCATGGGGTTTCCACTTATAAGATATTTTGCCATTTCCTATTTAATTATCCTTACAACGATAACCATTTCCAGTTGATTCGGCCGTGGGTTGCAACGAAATCGTAGATTGCAGAGAACAATATTCCCCATATTTTCTAGACATTTAACCCTGTTTCCGATATCTGCACACCTGGACACTAATTTAGGAACATTTGACAGCGGTTAGTGCCCGTGCCATCGCTTACCTTGGTGTCAAACCCCTGCCGGCACGTGAGCACCTCGTTGTAGCTGATCATGCGGACCTTCCCCTCGTACTGGAAGTCCTCCACCTGGAAGCCGAAGCAGGTGTTGCGCACGCCGTCGGTGAGCACGCCGACTTGCGCCAGGCAGATGGAGCATGTGGCCAACGTGGCAACGCAGACCGAGATGTCGCCGACGGCCGAGCGTCGCTGTCGACTCCGCTCGGCGTACACCACGGCCGCCAGCGTGTAGACGCACAGGCAGAGCGCCACGGCCAGCGGCGCCACCGGCAGGAACGTGGCCACGTAGCAGGCGTTGGTGTCGTGCTGGCCCCAACTGTCGCGGTCGCGCGCCGCTGCGTACAGCGGGCAGATGGGGTAGTTCGTGGGGCCGGCGCGGTTCTGCCAGATGAACGTGACGCGGCCCATCGGCACCGTGCTCATCAGGCTGGCGGCCATCGATACTAGGTACAGGATCGGCGTGCAGAAGTCCCAGCAGGTGGGCGCGAACGGCTCGGAGCGCGAGCATCCGCTGCCCTCTTCGTCATCACTGTCGTGCGTCATGTTCACGGTGCTCGCCGAGCGTCCCTGGTGAGACTGTAAGCTACCGAGGTGGGCTGTCAGCGAGAGAGAGCCTGTAACCCACGCAGAGTTCAGCTGATATCCTGATTGGCGTGCTTGAAAGGCTCAGTCACCATCCTCGCCACCTTCACGTATCGCATATCTTCTTTTTAGTACAGCCGACCGCGCAAATAAACTTTTCGTAGACTCTAAGGACGCTATGTCAGAACACTAGGCATTTCGCAGCAGCATTGGTATCACGCGCCACGAATCTCGCATAAGCAGGTCACCCACCTCGTGAAAATCCCTTTACGTATTAGGAGAGGAAAACGCCATTCGCGCGGCAGCACTGCTCTTTCGCCATCCGTCGCGCACTGCACCGGGGTCGCAACACGTCGGGACCGCGTCGGGGAAGCGCTGTGCGAGCCTCAGCGTCGCTCGTGCCGTCTGCTCGGATGGCGGCTGCGCTGCAGGCGCAGGCCGCTGCCGGCGTCCCCGCCGCTGAACGTCGATACTGGCCTACCGGCGTCCCCCACGGCTCTCTATCTCTGCGTCAACACTCCTTATCACGGCGTCACAGCATATCCCACCTGGCAGCGGCGAACGACGCTGACAATCTGCGATACTGGTCACCGGCAGCGGCGTCGCCCGGAGGCGGTTAGGGGGGCCAGTTAACCTGCATGCTTGGGGACGGGAGAGGTCGGGGGCATTTCCCGCGTTCTCATTTTCTCCGTTGAAATTATGACGATCTCTGTAGGATAAAGAACTTTGAAGTCTCCCGGTGCCCGTACCCCATTTTTCTGGAGGCTCCTGCGCCCATGAGTTGAGCCCTCAGAGCCATTGTTGTCGTTATGTTATCATCAGTTGGGCGTAGGTGGACAAATGGTGAAGAAACAATGGTATTTGTTTTTTTAAGTCATTTTCTAGTCTTTTGACCATGAATTGTTCTCGACCATTTGGACCACTTCAACCATCATAAAGAAAATGTTGACCACGATGCTGCTGATCTCTAAGCTGCTGACAGCCAGCACATATCGAGGCTCACATAAAATTACCACAATTGTCTCCATAAGCGCGTCCCCATGGGGTTCAGCGGTTCCATTTCACATCAGATTTTCTAAAAATCTGAGTTCGACAAGGCCTCACAAAGACTGGACTTCAGACACCATGTCGCGTTACTCCGGGCCCTGAGCCTGCCGTCTGCGATGCATCCAGAATCCCGTAACACCTACTCTGCTTGCTTGGCACATAGTCGTTTACTTCGTTGTTCGAGTGCGGCCACTCGGACGCCATATGACCACGTAGTCGGAGCGCCCTAAAGTCCCAATCATACACCCACACCCACACCCACACACACACACACATACGAGTGCGACCGCCTTCCTTCAATCTCAGCCACCTCTGGCTAGCCAGAGAGGGGTCATCGGGGCCATGTGTGGGACGGATCCTGTAGCAGCGGGCCAGCGGAACGAGGGGGACGCTACAATCCCCTCTCGACGGCGACGGCACGCCAGCCAGACAAGACACGGCAGCCGTTGCAAGCACGGACCTCGTTTCACAGCAAGCCCGGCCAGGCCGCGCCGCGCAATCGGCTAGGCGCGTCGCCAGCCGAATGCGCTGCGACAAACCCGTCACGCCTCTGCACCGGTCGGGCCGGAAACCGCCCGGCGCGCTCTGCGGTACTCGATCGTCACCTGAGTCTTGGAAATCGGGACAAGCGAAAACACCGGAAAGAACAGACACCTGCAAACGCAGCAGCTGCGACCGCGCCGAGCGTGCAACTCGAGCTCTTGCAACGTGCAACTCGGCCGCGGAGCAACTGTACGGTCAACATATTGCAAGAAGCAACTTCACGGTCAACGTAGTCGAAGACTTGGCGACTGCACATCCGGGGCGCGAATCTGCGGACTGTTCCCATGCGCCGTGCGGTCATGTTACGACAGCGATCCGGGTGCCCCGGTCGTCGTCGCGGCCAGCTCCAGCAGACAGCTAGACGTAGTGGACCCTACGCGCGGCCGAACGCCGTTTGATGCCCTCAGCAATGTAACGGAAGACAGCCCACATTCAGCCCAGATTCGGCCCAGCCCAGATTCGGTAGGGAATTCCCTTTACGGGCCGATAACTCCCACAGAACTTGAGAAACCTGGCTTTGCCACACATCAAATGAAAGCACTCGTTAACCCAAACACAACTGTGCAAAGAAAAATCACCTACCTTGTCTATGGGGAAAGTTATAGACGATCGAAAAAATCATGTCAATGGGGCGGCCCCTACGATTTTCTCCAAAATTGGCACCTTAAACCACCGACACAAGCCCATCAATCTGGCTGAAGAAACCCTATGGGCCATTGAAATCTAAGGGGTCAAAATCCCCTGGGAAAATTAAACACGAGTCTTACAGCTTAAACAGCGCCACGCATAAGCCGAATGACACATCAAATGAAAGCACTCGTTAACCCAAACACAACTGTGCAAAGAAAAATCACCTACCTTGTTTATGGGGAAAGTTATGGACGATCGAAAAAATCATGTCAATGGGGCGGCCCCTACGATTTTCTCCAAAATTGACACCTTAAACCATCGACACAAGCCCATCAATCTGGCTGAAGAAACCCTATGGGCCATTGAAATCTAAGGGATCAAAACCCCCTGGGAAAATTAAACACGAGTTTTACAGCTTAAACAGCGCCACGCATAAGCCGAATGACACATCAAATGAAAGCACTTGTTAACCCAAACACAACTGTGCAAAGAAAAATCACCTACCTTGTCTATGGGGAAAGTTATGGACGATCGAAAAAATCATGTCAATGAAGCGGCCCCTACGATTTTCTCCAAAATTGACACCTTAAACCATCGACACAAGCCCATCAATCTGGCTGAAGAAACCCTATGGGCCATTGAAATCTAAGGGGTCAAAACCCCCTAAGGAAAACTAAAAACGCGTTTTACAGCTTAAACAACGCCACGACTAGGCCGAATGACACATCAAATGAAAGCACTCGTTAACCCAAACACAACTGTGCAAAGAAAAATCACCTACCTTGTCTATGGGGAAAGTGATAGACGATCGAAAAAATCATGTCAATGGGGCGGCCCCTACGATTTTCTCCAAAATTGACACCTTAAACCATCGACACAAGCCCATCAATCTGGCTGAAGAAACCCTATGGGCCATTGAAATCTAAGG
Source organism: Capitulum mitella (assembly GCA_030062745.1). Classification (NCBI taxonomy): domain Eukaryota; kingdom Metazoa; phylum Arthropoda; class Thecostraca; order Pollicipedomorpha; family Pollicipedidae; genus Capitulum; species Capitulum mitella. The sequence goes on from CP099840.1 coordinate 13,509,138, forward strand.
GGTCAAAACCCCCTAGGAAAACTAAAAACGCGTTTTACAGCTTAAACAACGCCACGACTAGGCCGAATGACACATCAAATGAAAGCACTCGTTAACCCAAACACAACTGTGCAAAGAAAAATCACCTACCTTGTCTATGGGGAAAGTGATAGACGATCGAAAAAATCATGTCAATGGGGCGGCCCCTACGATTTTCTCCAAAATTGACACCTTAAACCACCGACACAAGCTTATCAATCTGGCTGAAGAAACCCTATGGGCCATTGAAATCTAAAGGGTCAAAACCCCCTAGGAAAACTAAAAACGCGTTTTACAGCTTAAACAACGCCACGACTAGGCCGAATGACACATCAAATGAAAGCACTCGTTAACCCAAACACAACTGTGCAAAGAAAAATCACCTACCTTGTCTATGGGGAAAGTTATGGACGATCAAAAAAATCATGTCAATGGGGCGGCCCCTACGATTTTCTCCAAAATTGACACCTTAAACCATCGACACAAGCCCATCAATCTGGCTGAAGAAACCCTATGGGCCATTGAAATCTAAGGGGTCAAAACCCCCTAGGAAAACTAAAAACGCGTTTTACAGCTTAAACAACGCCACGACTAGGCCGAATGACACATCAAATGAAAGCACTCGTTAACCCAAACACAACTGTGCAAAGAAAAATCACCTACCTTGTCTATGGGGAAAGTTATGGACGATCGAAAAAATCATGTCAATGGGGCGGCCCCTACGATTTTCTCCAAAATTGACACCTTAAACCATCGACACAAGCCCATCAATCTGGCTGAAGAAACCCTATGGGCCATTGAAATCTAAGGGGTCAAAACCCCCTAGGAAAACTAAAAACGCGTTTTACAGCTTAAACAACGCCACGACTAGGCCGAATGACACATCAAATGAAAGCACTCGTTAACCCAAACACAACTGTGCAAAGAAAAATCACCTACCTTGTCTATGGGGAAAGTGATAGACGATCGAAAAAATCATGTCAATGGGGCGGCCCCTACGATTTTCTCCAAAATTGACACCTTAAACCACCGACACAAGCCTATCAATCTGGCTGAAGAAACCCTATGGGCCATTGAAATCTAAAGGGTCAAAACCCCCTAGGAAAACTAAAAACGCGTTTTACAGCTTAAACAGCGCCACGACTAGGCCGAATGACACATCAAATGAAAGCACTTGTTAACGCAAACACAACTGTGCAAAGAAAAACCACCTACCTTGTCTATGGGGAAAGTTATAGACGATCGAAAAAATCATGTCAATGGGGCGGCCCCTACGATTTTCTCCAAAATTGACACCTCAAACCATCGACACAAGCCCATCAATCTGGCTGAAGAAACCCTATGTGCCATTGAAATCTAAGGGGTCAAAACCCCCTAGGAAAACTAAAAACGCGTTTTACAGCTTAAACAACGCCACGACTAGGCCGAATGACACATCAAATGAAAGCACTCGTTAACCCAAACACAACTGTGCAAAGAAAAACCACCTATCTTGTCTATGGGGAAAGTTATGGACGATCAAAAAAATCATGTCAATGGGGCGGCCCCTACGATTTTCTCCAAAATTGACACCTTAAACCATCGACACAAGCCCATCAATCTGGCTGAAGAAACCCTATGGGCCATTGAAATCTAAGGGGTCAAAACCCCCTAGGAAAATTAAAAACGCGTTTTACAGCTTAAACAACGCCACGACTAGGCCGAATGACACATCAAATGAAAGCACTCGTTAACCCAAACACAACTGTGCAAAGAAAAATCACCTACCTTGTCTATGGGGAAAGTGATAGACGATCGAAAAAATCATGTCAATGGGGCGGCCCCTACGATTTTCTCCAAAATTGACACCTTAAACCATCGACACAAGCCCATAAATCTGGCTGAAGAAACCCTATGGGCCATTGAAATCTAAGGGGTCAAAACCCCCTAGGAAAACTAAAAACGCGTTTTACAGCCTAACCCTATTCCCGGCAGAGAGGGCTAAATCCTCCCCCCTCGGGTTTTTTGCTTGCGAATGCCAGGCTTTTTAACGCAGCTTCACGAAACTTGGTCACTTTTCCAAGCTATTCGTTCTACGTGCCGTGACGGAATTTCAAAGTTCTATTTTGCTGAGGGGCGGAGCCAGGTAACGTTTTTGGGAGGCACCTCAAGCCATTTTTGGCCATGTTGAGGGTAAAAGGGAAATGTCTGCTAAAAGCAGAGTTTTAAAAATAGAACTTAAAGCGTTATGTGGATGCATAGCTTATTAGTTGGTTAATGTGCAGATGTAATTTCGTTCATGTGATGTCATTTTGCAAGGTAAGGTCAAGGTCCAAAGTCAAAATTTGTTTTTTCCCAATAATTTCGGCGCCGTTTCTTGAAATGCCAAACCCAGAATATATATGGCGTACAAGGGTGCCCTCTACTTGTGTACCAAGTTTCAGCTTGATATCAGGTTGGGTCACGGAGCTATGATCTAAAATGTCCGTGCGCGTACCCTATATTGCAATAGCCATAAAATGAAATTTGTGAAATAGAGTGAATTCAAATGATAGACAACGTTTATAGATAACATTAATGCACACGAGATCATTCCAAATGACCCCAAGGTCACCGGAGGTCATTTAAGGCCAAAGGTCATTTAAGGTCATTTAAGATCTGGAGCCACGTTGATCTGAGAAACGTGGGACCATGACAGTCTCCCTTTTTCATGTCCCTGGCACCGCCTGTGCTAACATTTTATAAACATTGTAATGTGATTTGTACTTCTGTAGTATAACATGACTAGCAGAAGCCAAAAAAGGATGTTTGCCTCTTTTGTTCATTCAGTTGTTAGAAAACTAATCCTCCTATTTTTGAAACCCTGTGAACGCCCATGAATTTTATCAAAATTTGAGATTTGCGGACCCATGGTAAAAGCCCTATCCATCATCTCTCGAGTCATGCCAGTTTCATCGAAATCGGTCGATAAACAAGGGAGTTATAAGAAGTCCAAAAGTACCCCCATTTTGTCATTTTTGCCCCCCTGTATCTACACATTTAAAAATTTTGAAAATTTCTTTTTGTAAAAATGTAGTTCACGTCACGGAAAATCGATTGCCGTTTGTTGCGATGAAATCGGACGAGCAGTTCTTGAGATCTCAAGGGGGGCCGAATCCGCCCCCTCCCTGCCGGGAATCGACCATACCGTCTAGCCCTCCGGGAATAGGGTTAAACAACACCACGCATAGGCCGAATGACACATCCGGGCCTGGCCGAGATGGTGCTTGGCCGCAGACGGGCCCGGCCGAGCCATAGCTGGCCATTGTTGAACCTGCTAACAGAGCTCTCAACGCGCGAGGCCACCGACGCCGTCCTGGGCCTAGCCGAGGTAGTGCGCGGCCTGCAGACGGGCCCGGCCGAGCCATAGCTGATCGGGACAGGGAAAAATTGAAAATTTGATTTCATAGTAATAATTTCGGTGCTATTTTTTTAATGCCAAACCCGGAATATACATGCCGTAGAAGGGTGCCCTCTACTTGTGTATCAAATTTCAGCTTGATATCAGGTCAGGTCACGGAGCTATGACCTAAAATGTCAGTGCGCGTACCCTATATCACAGAAGTCGTAAAATGGAGTTTTTGAAATAAAGTGGATCCAAATGGTTGAAAACATTTACAGACAATATTAAATGCAAACGAAGTGCATTTAAATGCGTCTCAGAAGCCGGGATGTAAAATATTTTGAATTCTCGTATGCCTGCAATAAAGAGCCAAAATGCAACCCGTTACACCCCCATCGTCGATGCCGCGGATGGTGGCGCCGCCTGGGCCGGGAAATGCTTATCCCCCACCGCTGAGCGCGTTCAGCCAGACGCCCCCGGGACCGCGTAGGGCGCTGGGCGGACGTATGGCAAACCGCGCAAACTGGACGTCGGCCAGATACCCTCGCCGATCCAAGTGATTGCGGATGACAAGGCCAAATGTACCACATGTATCTGGTGTCCTCGCTGCCGGTATGCCGTTCGGTGCCGTACCTTCACCCGCGCCTTCTGCCGCTGGCTGGCCTGGACCCGGCTGCCACCGAGCTGTCAGCGTGAATCGAGGATGCCCTGCAGAGAGGCGGCGTATCGACCGAAATCGCAACCGAAGAGTGATAAAAGTTTTCTCTCCTCGAGCGCTAGATTGATGTTGATGAACAGCGATACTGGTGTGATTAGTGACTGTTGCCTCGGGTGTCGCTGGTGGTGCCACCGGCTGTGCAGTGCGCATGTGCATGTCTTTGATTACGCTTAGACAAATGAAGTAGCCAGTCGTCTTGTGTGCGCAACTATTAAATATATTTCACTATACTCATATACTCACTGGTGCAGCCCCAGATTGTATGGTCGATCTTTGTTTCATTTCAGGTATGTAATTCGGTTTGCAGATACTGATATGATAACCACGTGAATACGAAACAGCACAGTATCATCTTTCTTACTGCCGTTCCGTGCATTAATTGGCACCAGGCTGCATGTGTTTTGTTCAAATATGACATGTCGTCTCGTAACCATGTTAGGCAATTATACTTTGGAAGTCAAGACAGTAGCATAGTAAGATAGACCCTAGTTAGTCATCTCAAAGCGAGATATTGTGGATGGGCTGTGATAAAAACAGTGGGTACGTTAAAGCTATGGAGGTATAGCGTAACCCTATTCCCGGCAGGGGGGCTGAATCTGGCCCCCCTCGGGTTTTTCCTTGCCAATTCCAGGCTTTTCAATGCAGCTTCACGAAACTTAATCACTTTTTCTAGCTATTCTTCCTACGCGCCGTCACAAAATTCCAAAATTCTGTTTTACTCAGGGGCGGAGCCAGGCAACGTTTTTGGGAGGCACCTCAGGCCATTTTTGGCCATCTTAAGAGTAAAAGGAAAATGTCTGCCAAAAACAGGGTTTTTAAGATAAAATCTAAAACATTAAATGGATGTTCAGCTAAATAGTTGGGCAATGTGCAGTTGTAATTTTGTTTATCTGAGGTCACTTTACAAGGTCAGGTCAAGGTCGAAAGTCAAAATTTGTTTTTTGCAATAATTTCGGCACCGTTTTTTTATATGCTAAACCCGGAATAACCCTCTACTTGTGTACCAAGTTTCAGATTGATATTAGGTCGGGTCACGGAGCTATGACCTAAAATGTCGGTGCGCATACCCTATATCGCAATAGCTATAAAATGAAATTTTTCAAATACAGTGAATTTAAATGATTGAAAACGTTTACAGATAATATTAAATGCACACGACATCATTCCAAGCGACTCCAAGGTCACTGGAGGTCATTTCAGGTCAAAGGCCACAAGTTGATCTGAAGAACGTATGACCATTACAGTTTCCCCTTTTTCATGTCGCTGGCACCGCCTATGCTAACAATATACAAACATTGTAATGCGATTTGTACTCCTTTAGCATAACATGACTAGCAGAAGCCAAAAAAGTGTTTTTGCCTCTTTTGTTCATTCATTTCTGTGAAGACTAATCCTCCTATTTTTGTAACCCTGTGAACGCCCATGAATTTTCTCAAAGTTTCAGATTTGTGCACCCATGGTAAAAGCCCTATCCATAATCTCTCGGTTCATGCCAGTTTCATCGAAGTCGGTCGATAAACAAGGGAGTTATAAGAAGTCCAAAAATAGCCCTGATTTTGACATTTTTGGCCCCTGTATCCATACATTTCAAAAAATTTTAAATTTCTTTTTATAAAAATGTAGTTCACGTCATGGAAAATCGATTGCCGTTTGTTGCGAGAAAATCAGATGTGTAGTTCTCGAGATCTCAGGGGGGTGGGGCCGAATCCGTCCCCCTGCCGGGAATCGGCCATACCGTCTAGCCCTCCGGCAACAGGCTTAAACAGCAAGAAAACCGACAAGATTAGTCTCCTGCGACACCAGAATCTGCATCATTTAATTGACTGCATAGAAATGGATGTGGGGATCGGATAGTGACATGTAAACAATAGATACTTTGCTTACCGTGGTAGAGATCGAGAGCGCAGCCAATAGAGCACGAAACCAGCAAACTATATACGTATTTGGGTTAACGAGTGCAATGACTCATAGGGTTTCTTAGCCAGATTGATGGGCTTGTGTCGATGGTTTAAGGTGCCAATTTTGGAGAAAATCGTAGGGGCCGCCCCACTGACATGATTTTTTCGATCGTCTATAACTTTCCCCATAGACAAGGTAGGTGATTTTTCTTTGCACAGTTGTGTTTGGGTTAACGAGTGCTTTCATTTGATGTGTCATTCGGCCTAGTCGTGGCGTTGTTTAAGCTGTAAAACGCGTTTTTAATTTTCCTAGGGGGTTTTGACCCCTTAGATTTCAATGGCCCATAGGGTTTCTTCAGCCAGATTGATGGGCTTGTGTCGATGGTTTAAGGTGTCAATTTTGGAGAAAATCGTAGGGGCCGCCCCATTGACATGATTTTTTCGATCGTCCATAACTTTCCCCATAGACAAGATAGGTGGTTTTTCTTTGCACAGTTGTGTTTGCGTTAACGAGTGCTTTCATTTGATGTGTCATTCGGCCTAGTCGTGGCGTTGTTTAAGCTGTAAAACGCGTTTTTAGTTTTCCTAGGGGGTTTTGACCCTTTAGATTTCAATGGCCCATAGGGTTTCTTCAGCCAGATTGATAAGCTTGTGTCGGTGGTTTAAGGTGTCAATTTTGGAGAAAATCGTAGGGGCCGCCCCATTGACATGATTTTTTCGATCGTCCATAACTTTCCCCATAGACAAGGTAGGTGATTTTTCTTTGCACAGTTGTGTTTGGGTTAACAGGTGCTTTCATTTGATGTGTCATTCGGCTTATGCGTGGCGCTGTTTAAGCTGTAAAACTCGTGTTTAATTTTCCCAGGGGGTTTTGACCCCTTAGATTTCAATGGCCCATAGGGTTTCTTCAGCCAGATTGATGGGCTTGTGTCGGTGGTTTAAGGTGCCAATTTTGGAGAAAATCGTAGGGGCCGCCCCATTGACATGATTTTTTCGATCGTCTATAACTTTCCCCATAGACAAGGTAGGTGATTTTTCTTTGCACAGTTGTGTTTGGGTTAACGAGTGCTTTCATTTGATGTGTGGCAAAGCCAGGTTTCTCAAGTTCTGTGGGAGTTATCGGCCCGTAAAGGGAATTCCCTACCGAATCTGGGCTGGGCCGAATCTGGGCTGAATGTGGGCTGTCTTCCGTTACATCCCTCAGCAGTGGTCTCAAACCACCCCACCCGGTCATGAGGACAGCCTCTCTCTCTCTACCCCCCGTCTCTCTCTCTCTCTCGCGCGCGCGGCGCTACCACGTGTTATCCCCCGAAGCAGCGACGACCTGTCGGTGTGACAGCACCTGCGTCAATCGCATAAGAGCACTGGGTTGAATTTCATCTTGGCCTTGGCCAAAACGGAAGGAGATTGCCACCTGGCAGTCTTATTATTTTGTACATAGCATATGTAACCATATTAGTTACGGTGTCAATCGTTAGTCGTTACGGTGTTGTTCTAATCTCAGTGCGTGCGTTTGTACCATTTTTTTCGGGCACGCCACCATTTCCTTGAACAGTCACGTTACCATAAAAATACACGATTGTTCTGTACATAAAATGCCTTATTTTGGCAACCGACTGGAGCTAGGAACTGCCCAGTGCGTAAGCTCTGGGCAGCTCTAATCGAGAAACGAGATAAAATGCAGAGGGACAGAAAATCATCCCTATACATGCCTCTCTCTTGAACGGAAAACTAGGACCAACATGTGTTCGACCTCCCGTTTTACAATGGAAGCTAGGTAGAATAAGTCAATTTTCGAAGTAAAATGTGTTGGTTTAAATTCTTGTTTCTAAAATAGTGAAACCACATGACCAAAATATGAGGACAAGTCAGCTTTTGGGGCTAGACTGGATTACACGAATGTTGGCTTGACCCTCCCTTGCACATGGTCCCCAGCCACCAGGGATATATTCCGTCCATCATTACCTCTGACTCGCTGCAGTACGAACCCCCTCGTCGTTTCCAAACGCAGCGAGGTTTTGTACGCACCAGGATTGTAGGTCCTATCCCAGGGCGATATTGGAATCCCTCATGGGCTGGCGTGCCGAGCTGGAAATGGTCTGGGAACGCGAATGTGTGAATGCTTGAATGTTTCACCTGAGCTTTTGCCCGACGGTACGACTCACACGAGAACATTCATCTAAAGGGAATAACAGCTGTTGCTTTTTATGAAGCGTTTGATCATTGAAGTTTCTAACCGATTATACACATCTCGAAGTATTTTTACAGATGCCTTTACAACATTTCACTTAAAACCCAGAAAATATACTGTATACGAACCAGGGACGTAGGCAGGGGAGGGGGGACATGGGGACCATGGCCCCCCCTTGAGCCAAGCCAAGTCTTCACTAAATACATGGCGATTTCGTATGAATACGTAGTAGTGGTCATGTATATGTTGCAAAAACAGACATTATATGTTTTCCTGTTCATCAAGTATTATATAAATTGCCTAAAATTGTTACCTTTTCTTGAAAATTTTTTCATATGCCTGTGGCATATGACAAAATTTGACACTTGCCCTCCCCCCGGGAGAAACCTGGCTACGTGCCTGATACGAACACATTGATGAAGCGGGCTCCGCAGGGAAAGTTGGTGCAATGGTGACGTTGGGGCAAGGCCGAAAATCGCGATTGTGATAAAATGCGAAACCAGTGGCGCAACCAGCCGGTAGGTTCAGAAACCTCAGGTTCAACTGATGATCACATGTAAGCTGCAGGGCGACAGTCCGTCGCAACAGTTAGAGACGGAGGTTTTCTTTTTATTACTTTGAGAGTGTGTCATTTTGCCCGCTGGTTTACTTTTTGAATATCAACGTTTGCATACGATTCTACGATGTCCGTTTACGTAGGTGAAACCCGAGGCCATCAAAGGCCAAGGCCACAGGATGGGTCAAACTTGACAAGCATGACAACAGGTTATGCAATGGATGTTTTCTGCCCCATTTGACATCGAGATCCTGAAAAGGAGATTTCCAGCTTTGGGCCCAGGAAATGCCCTGGAATGGTCCCAGTTACTGTGCACATGCTATATGGCAGCATTTTGAAGTTCCAAACTATGAGCAGCATGCGCACACTGGTGAGTTCCATCTGACACCTCTGGATGACCCTATCAAACAATTTGGCCCATGTTGCACATTTTTGTGGAATGTTGCACAATGTTGCAAAAGCCAATAGCTCCACATTGGCCATCAGAATGTCAAACAGATGCCACCAGTTTCTGCTGTAAGCTGAAATCTGCATCAGATGGCCAAAGGACAAACTAAAAAAATGTTGCACTGTTGCAAGACAGTGGTCTGTAAGTTTTATGTGCAATATGATGCAAGAAAATCTGTTTGTATCCAGAAATCATTTAATTCAGTTCCTTTTCCAAATGACATTCCCACTGGACCCACAATGTGGAAAATACATCTCTGACCTAGGATGACATGGCATGGGGTCAGGGCACTCCATATTGAACTCTCAGGTCATGCTGATATGCAGTGTCAGCCACAGTCACCGTACGTTGCAAAAATGCCAGCAATATAGCAGCATTATAAGGTCATTAAGATGTGACCTAAGATGACCTTATTTCCAAATTTTTGTCAGTATGTGCACAATTGATGTAAGAAAAGGTACTGTAAGTTTCAGGATGCTGCATTCATTCGTCTTGGAGATATCTAAGAAACGCTCGAGGTAGGACGTTAAACGCCCCTCGCAGTCTTCAAAAGGAGGTGGCCCAGGGCCGCTGGGTCCCGGCCACCACCGGCCAAAACGCGCTGGCTGAGTCTACGGTGACCAAACTCAGCCCAGCACCCTACCGCGCTGCAGAGTGCGAAGCAGCGGACTGCTCCCCGGCAGAACCGTCCGTTTATACGGCCTGAGCCAGTCCTTTTTCTCCCTCTCTCGTGCAGTCCTGACGGGAGCTCTGGTTCTCAGCTCCGTGAGTCAGGCTCCTGCTCACCAGTGACGCGTCCGCTTTATGCGTTTTCGGCCTCGGGTGAGCTGTGCACTGTCCCTTATTTCTGCGCGTTACGGTAAAGTTCGCCGCGGCCCCGCCGCCGGCGGCGCCGGCATGAGGTCCATGCCCTCCGGCTGGCCGCCTTCTCCAATGTGGGCACAAAGTACCTCACCCCAGTTCACCGCCGTCGCAACTTCCTGAGTCTTTGGACCAGTGTTGGAAACGTGGTTTTTCTTCCTGGTGTCGGAGTACAAATTTTCTTTTGGAGTATAAAATGTCATGCGTTTATGTGAGAAACATGGGCTAACTAGGTGCCTTGCAAGGATATGTGGCCAGCTGGGACGGATCCAGTGGCTCCATTTTTTTCGGAGGGGGGGGAGCAAACCAATTCCCTGGGTCTACATGGTAGGTCAGCAGAGTCTTTGACCGGGGGGTGGGTGTGAAAGGCAGCTGGCCATGGGTTCGAAGTGTACGTCAGCGGCCTGGTTTGAATGGTAAACCATCAACAGGAGGGGGGGGGGGGGGGACGCTGGGCAACTTCAAACTCTGGTTGAGTAGGAATACCCATGTGTTCAGGGGAAAGGGAAAATGATCATTTTGGAGTACACAGTTTTTCTTGGAGTATAATTTTTTTTGGTGCTCCTTCACACCAAAAACCAACAGTTTTTCCGACACTGCTGTGGACCGCAACAAGGGCGAGTTGATGCCTGCTGTTTTGTCAGAACTGGCCGTTACTTTCTTTTTGGGTCACTCTCACATCATTGCTGGTTCGTTGCAGTCAGCTTGACGAGAGAGCTTTCTCTCTCTCTCCTTCGGGCTTGATTGGGGCCGCCGGCCGCTGACGCTTTCAGACCATCGCTTTCGTAGCCTGCCGCCCTTTGCGCTGATGATTTTTTCGTCTGGCTTCTCGGCATTGTACATTCTTGTAGCTACATGACATTACTATCGGCCAGAGGCTCGTGACGTCCAGTTTCGTGAATGTTGGTGATCATGGCGCGGGGTGGAAATGGGGCTGGGAACGGCGCGGGAGACAAGCTGAGCGGTCACGGAGGCTCCGAGACTCGTGTGGCGGCGATGGCGGCTCCGCCACGGTCGCCGGAGGACAATGCTGACCCGGGGTTTTGACGCGGTTTTCCCAAGGAGATAGCGAAAGGAAACATGTAGCCACATGACATGAGTTTGGAATCTTCTTGCGCGCTTTCTTAAGATTTATATCAGTGCTTGGTAAAGTCACAGACCCAGGGAAAACTCACGCACCTTTTCTCGGTCATGCCATGGACAAGCACCGTTAGTCGTAAAGTAATCAGAGGCGTATTTGTACAGTAAAAACCTATGTCACTTGTAAGTCATGGTGATTATGAAAACAGCGTTTGCCCAGTAGCCCTTAGGCATAGTAAGACGAGATCGTTGGCTTAAAACAGGCATGTTCTCATTAGCGTGCCGCGTGGTCGTCGCATGCTATTTGCAAGTATTCATGCATTCGAACACGTACTGCTATGGCCTGCCGTCGGCACAGTGACGCCATTTCGTTACGCTGGTTCCTTCCATCGTGCAAGCTCATCACGTTTGTTGCTCCATCACGTCACGGCCGCCATTCCGCAGGCGATGACGTCGCTGCCGTCGTCGGCGGCCGCTGCCCTCGATGAGCACCAGCGGCTGGCCGACGAGCTGAAGGTCAAGATCGGCGACGAGCCACCGGTGGCCGCAGCGGCGGTGGCAGCGAGTCGGCGCCGGACGCCGGCTCCGGCGACCTGCGACTGCTGGCCACGCCGCGCGAGAGGCTTCTCCACCTGATCCCTCGTACAAGTACCAGGTGCCGGAGCGGTCGGCGCCGCGACCCGCCTTTCGTGTCGCGTTGCGGCCTAATGCGGCCGCGCTGCAGTTGCCGTGACGCGCTGCTGTCGCGGGGGAGAATGTTGGATTGCGCCATCTGCGCACTGATAGCGTTGCAGGTGGCCGAACAGCCGCAGCTGATGGTGCGTCACGGCACGTCGTGAAGCCGCCGTAGTGGGCGGGATTCGCCCGTTTTCGCCGTCGTCCAGCTCGCCGCAAGTGCCTTTGGAAGTGGCTCTGAGCCGATGCCTTCGAAGGTCCTGCAGTCATTTGCTCGGGTGTGCGAGAAGTACCGGGCCTCCGAATGGAAGCTGACCTAGGGTCTCCGAGTGTCGTTCTAGAGGTTACGGATTTTGTCATACTGATGCACAGGCTGTTTAGGTATGTGATGTATTGCTGTAGCTTTTTAAGAATATTTTGTCTTTACATGCGACCACTGACATTTTACTCTGTAGGAAGCTGGTGCGCCGGTGAGCCCAAATTAACGAACAGCTGGCCTTTGATTGTATTCCACTCTCTTTGCAGACTGCGGTGATTGCCATGGTTATTCTGGACTGTACTTGCGTTGTAGCTGAACTAATCGATCTCGAGATTTCCACTTCAGAAGGCGGTCACGTGGCAAAGGAGGTATGTATTGTACATCATTTATTGCATAGGACGTCATGTATTGTGTAGGTATGTATTGTATTGTACGTCATGGGGATTTGATGGGGTTAAGCCAAGAGTTATCGTGAGAAACAGTTTGCGTGTCTGAAGGCATTGGTAATCTTTTTCCACACTGTCTCTCCAATTCCATCATAAGTATTCTTAATGGTATGAATGCGTACATTGATAGATCCCTGATGATTGGTTTTGCCGTGATTTCCTATCTTTTCTTCCAGATCTGATATTTATCCCTCAGTTAGTATGCTTAAGATATGCTGAAATGTTAATTATGTCGTGGTGTGTTCATTTGCAGAGCACGTTTGTAAAATGGTTCTACTGTTAATACCTTAAGTGTGTACTAATAACAATGATATCTCTCGTCATCCAGTTATTCTTGTCTGCAATCATTTGGAAAAGGAGACCTGTAAGTAGTGTCCAGAAACACCTTAGCATCTTATTGTGAGACCCTGAATATGAATATCTATCGCCCAACTTTGGCAACACTGAGGTCTGCGACTTCCCTCTTTTGAATGCTTCGTGAATGCATGCTTGAGAAAGGTGTACTCTTCAACAAGCGGATAGTAGAATATAGAAATAAAAATAACCGAATGCTTAATATAGAAGAAATGGTCGAGGAAAAATGCATCTATATATTTCGGCCGTGGTTCTTCCTCAGTACATGCATAAGCAAACGTTCAGTTCAAATCCATGGATCCACTAAACTGAGTCGAGTGTTTGCGTATTGTGAACATTAGGTTATTTTTATTTCTATTTTCGACTGTAATAATGTTGTTCATTCAATTAGCGCTGTCTAATATTCGAAGCGAACAGTAAACAGTTCAGTATGCAATTTCTGACGTTACGAAGACCATCAGGTTACTTACTGCATTCGTGTGTTATGTAATGCTCTCATGATGTGTATGGCAGCTTGTGCAGTCTACATACAAGCTCCTTTTTTCATCCAGTCGTGGCTTTTTAACACCGAAATATGTACCACTCAGGTGCTACACAACATTTCGATCGTCATTCTGCTTTTTGGTGGAGATCGTTCTCAAGCTGTACGCCTACCGGCTGGATTTTTTTCGTATGCCATGGGAGTTGTTTGACGCGGCCGTGGAGATCGTGTCGTTTGTCTTGGACATGGCCTTCCGGAATTCGGTTGGCCCCATCAACGACGCCGGCCTCATCATCATCCTCCGGCTCTGGCGAGTCACGTGCATACTGAGCGGTGAGTTCCTCCAGCTGTGGCGAGTCACGCGCATACTGAGCGGTGAGTTCCTCCGGCTGTGACGAGTCACGCGCATACTGAGCGGTGAGTTCCTACGGCTGTGGCGAGTCACGCGCATACTGAGCGGTGAGTTCCTCCGGCTGTGGCGAGTCACGCGCATACCGAGCGGTGAGTTCCTCCGGCTGTGGCGAGTCACGCGCATACCGAGCGGTGTCTGTGGGCTCCTGTGTTTGCCGAGCTGCGGCCTGTGGCTGTGACGGCGCCGGAGCGTGAGGCCAGCCGGCGGCCTCCGTCCCGGCGGAGGGTCAGCTGACTGGGTCGCCGCCCCCGCCGTTGGCATGGTGATGTCGGTGCGCCGCCACTCGGAGCACAAGCTGGAATAGGAGCGGGAGGCGCGCTACCGCCTGCAGCGCGAGCTGACCGAGAGCCGCGACTACTGCCGCCGGCTGGAGGCACGGCTGGCTGAGCACGGGCTGCCGCTGCCGGAGTCGGAGTTGACCGGCACTCCACCGCCCGAGAGGTACGGACCCTCCTCCTCCCCCCCTCCACCGCCGCCGCCGGCGCGAGCGGCGGAGATGCAGTCAGTTCCTTAGGTTGGCGGGACGTCGCGTCTGCGGCTTTCTGAAATACGGCGGTGTGGGGTTGTAACGTGAAGTGCAGATGTTGATGAAATGTGCCAACCGTCCATTCTCGTGCGTTTCCTTTAAATGACTTTGAGCCGCAGATGGTGCCCGCAGATGACTCCCAACCATATTTTTCCGTGCGATTCCTCCCATACACAAGGAATATATATATATATATATATATATATATATATATATATATATATATATATATATATACATATACATATAAAAGAAGGCGCTCCGGAAGTGATCGTTCAGTGCTTTTCTGCCCCATCTCTGTGGGTATGAATTCATTTCTGCTACTCCTCTAGCATTCAGAAAGATGTGCCGCATGTAGCCGCTTTCTGTTCTCATACCCACCAGCTTCGCAGTGGGCTAACCCTGTTGCTGGCCGTGTTGTCTCTCGTCTCTCAGTGTGTCGCTGTCACTGACTGCCGGTACTGTCTTGGTGGCTGTGGCAGGGGCGTCATTGACGCGGCGGGAGGGCGACACCCTGCTCCGGCGGAGTGATCTATTTGCTGCGGCCCCGGCAGGGATGAGGCATTCTGAGAGGGCGCCCCTTTCGCGGCCACCGCCCGCCTGGCTGTAGATCCGGCCCGTCTCATCTGGCAGAAGGATCTGACCGGCCCGCCGGATCTGAGCCAGGATCTGACTCGTCTACCAAGCCCCAGGCTGTTCGGCCGGCCGAAGATACACAGTCACCGACGCCGGGGACGACGGGGCACAGTCCAGTACGCCAGTCCATTACGCCTGAAAGGCCCCCATGTAACGAACTGCAAGGAGGGCTAAAAGGAACAGAGAACTCTGGTGGCAACGAAAAGCTGGCAACGCATGTTTCTAAAGCCTCACGCTGTATGTACAACTGTTTAATTGTTATGCCTGTGTGCGTTTTCGCCTATTCGGAGGCGATGTGCGTTACTCCTGCCGCCTGAGGGTGGCCTGCAGAGCTGCTGTGGCCAGGTCGGTACAGCAACGCCTCTGTCTGGGGCTAGCCGGCCGGGGCACGGACCTGGCCGCGCTCCAATCCCGTCCTGGTACGGCCGACGTCGTCACCGTGGGGAGGTCACACCTCCCCGCTGCGCCGGTCAGCGAATCAGACGTGCTGAATGTGAACGGACGTGCGGTCGCAGAAGAGACTGTGTTTACTAATAAGCATTACCTTGGATCTGACGATTAACTGCGGGATTCCAAAGGGGCGGAATCAAAATCTTCCTCAGAGCACGGTGGGATGCTTCACAGTTTGTGGTATTTGTTATTGTTTCCTTTTGTAGCCAGACCAGGGTTGTAGCCATGGTGAAATGTTGCATTGCATTTATGCTAAACCAGGTCCTGCTATTATGCCCCTGCCATACATGCTTTGTTTTGTTTTGGAATGTCATATGTCATAAGAAACTGTCATACTCGTATACCAGCGACTTGTATGAATATGTCTGATGATGAGGCAGATTGAAGACAATACCATGAGCGCATTGTCTTCTGTAAAAGTAGAAGTTTCAAATTCGGACTGCATGGAGAAGTTGTAACACTCATAGGCAACTGGATTTCAAGTACAACCGGTACATGTGCTTGATGCTGATGATGCATTTGCGAGGTTGGGCGGGACTTTGACGCACTTCTGTTTGCTGTTCTGAGGCTTGTTGATGGGACCTTCCCCTTACTGCCGATCAGCGTACAGTAAAGATATGAAGATGTCGTCTGGACGGAGATGCTCAGAACAATGCACCCAGTGTCTTTCAGAGACTGGTAGGTGTTAATGGGGCTATTCGTGTAAAGCTGTCGTTTTTAAGAGTTTTGTGAATGCAGCCAGGAACTCTAAAAGAAAATGCGCCGTGGCACTTAACTTGCTCCGGTGTTGATTGCTGACTGTTTTCCGGAATCGCGGCGTAAGCTGAATTTGAATGGCGGAGTAGGCTGAACCACTGCACGCAGCTCAGTGGCTCTTTGGAATATAGTGGTGTCGTTTGGCGCTGGTGAATGCACGTAAAACAGCATGCAGTGACCCTCCTGCGCCTTCATTGCTGGTCGTGTTGAATGCAGTCTCAGATCGCGTGGGAAGGGAACGCTGATTTAATCCCGAATACTCCATATGAGGCTGTACGGTCCTCCGCGACATACCTGGCTATATCGACTGTCAGTTATACAATAAATACACAAAAGGTTACTATGTCTGATGTGGAGTTTAGGTAAGATGTGCGTTACATACCACGCTGAGTTTATTGCAATAAAGAAATGCATTTGATACCTCGGAAATACGATGCAATTCGTAGAAGCGGAAGTTTTACCTGAGAAACAAAAGAGGGCATGGTCAGTTTATATGAGTGATGATGGAACATTTTCGTATGGGCCATTTTAGCCCGTGGCCCTTTTTTAGGGGGGCGAGAGAGAATTCCAATCAAAGCTAGGGATCCTGATAAATTTTTATTCGAATATTCGGACGGATGCATTCGAAAATTCGGACCAAATGCTCAAATCATTTTAAGCTGGTGCGATTTGACCCCACGGGTACACTTGGAACAATGCATGGGAACCGTACTGATTCGCAGTTGCGTGAACAAGTTACAGACTAGTTACAGCCGCTGCCGGCGCCAAACTCCGGGCGGAGAGCGGCCGGGCACTGCCCGGGGGCAGCTTGGCGTCTACGGCAGAGGGCGCTCTGATTGGCTTAGCAGACGTGCAGACCGTCAACCCCTGACGATGGTGTTGGTCTGGAATGCCCAGAATGAGAAGATACCGCTTGAAATCAATCAAATATGGAAATGCGTTCATCTGAGCCTTGACATCGGTAGGAATCTCCCCTTCCTCCTCATCACCGGATCCATAGACAAGATAAGGACCAGGGATGTCGATGTCTGTGAATGATTTGGGGGTGGGGAGGGCGATCCGAGAGCCCGACAACCTAACATCTCCTCAAATGTGGGTTTCTCCACGGATTTGGCCCACTTTATTTTGACCGACGGAAATTCATAAGCTTTCGTTACCATTTATGGAATCAAAAATTGCATTTATACCATGTATATCGGTATCTATAAAAATGGAAGACAGAAAATGAATATATCGCTCTAGACTTTATTCTTTGCTGTCTGCCTGTCTCTTATGTATTCCAGCCGTTCTTTTCACTATTATTACTCATTTCCCTTGAAAACTGTCAGAAAATATTGGGTGGGCCCAAATCAACATTAGGTGGGCCAGGATCCTTTGAAAAAAACACCAACCGACACCACTGATTAGGACACTAGATTTCCAAAGGCTAATAGCGTAGCCAGGACTTCCGTAAGAAGATTGGGGGGGGGGATCAAGCAGGGATGTCGTTTTGTGTAATTGGGGTTGAGGTTGGTTAGGTTGTCGGGCCCTCGACCTGCCCCCGGGGAGGGGGGGGGGGGCGTGGGCAGGCTGACGGTCCAACACCCTCACCAAATCTCAAATGTGAGATTCTCTACGGACTGAGACCACGTTACTTTGGCCGACGGCAATTTTTGCTTTTATTTTTTTGGTTACCATTCATCAGATAACAAACTATATTCCCCTTGTTAAAACTGGCGGAAAAATGGACAAGGACAAGATCACTTGTGAAGGGGCCAAGATCCATGTTTCGGGGAGAGGGGCATATATACGGCCCCGCAAGAGGATACAAATCGACCCCCGGGAGTCAAGCCTGAAATAAAAATGTTTGATACTACTCTTACCATTGTATTGCAAATACGCGGAACAGGGGGAAATCGGCCCTCTAACACACCTGAAACCTTGGAAAATAAAGGATTAAGGCCATTTTTTCTTTTAAACAAATCATTTATGGCAACGGCCAATTTATGGGAACCTCCATCGCGGGGGTCTATAGATCTCTCTGCTTTCCCTCCCCCCGTATGGCTACGGTACTGCCCACTGCCTTCGGTATTGCTCGTAACCACTGAAAAGCTATTTGCAACATCGGCAGCAAAATGCCATTGCTGTATGCGGTGTACGCACTCAGTTTACTATCACTGTTCGAAGAACGTGTTAAAGGCTGAGCTACACATCAGCTTAAAAATACGCACATTTTCGTAAAGACATTTGGAATTTCAGGACTCAGCGGTACTGGGGCCCGCGGCCGCAGTTTCCAGCTTCGATTTCCGGCCAATACACTATCGACGATGTATGGTTGTGAATGCAAGATGTTGTTAAGCATAGTAAACCAGCATGGGTGTAAAAACTCATTGCACACCAGAGGCGCACCTAGGATTTTCCTGGGGGGGAGGGGCTAGGCCTTGGGCCGGGGCTTCAGTAGGCCTCCTCTTTCGGTTGTATATATACATACTGTCGGTTATATATGTATATATGTATATATATATATATGTATACATACATACTGTCCGTTCCGAAATGTATTGATAAACACCAGCCTTAATTCGGTATAGAATGTCACACAACATTAAACGTTATCGGACATGGTGGCCTCTAAAGCGGATTCATGCCGTTTACAGCCTCGCAGAGGCCTCCTTCAAAGCTCAGCACGGGTTCCGTGTAGGTCAGCACGGGCTCCGTTGCTGCAAAAGAAGCGCTGTGACGTAAAAAGGTCCCATTCTGCTTAAAGGTAAGTGAGTGAACTTTAGCAGGACGGGGGCTGCTTTACTGCCGCATAGAGGCAACCTCAGAGGACACCTTGGGCCTCATTTCAGGCTGGCAGCTGCAAGGGCCCTTCACAGACGTTAGGGGACATGGGTGTAGTCTCTGGGGGGGGGGGAAGGGGCTGCGGGGACATGCTCCCGTAATTTTCCAAAAGTGGTAATGTATCCTCTCCCAATTTTTAATGTACCCAAAAAGGTATTTCCCATTGGCGGCACATTTTCCGGAACTCTGAAATCTGACAAAAGAGATTTTAGCCGTAATGCAGGTAAGTGATTTTTACTCCCTGTCCCACCCTGTTATTGGTGGCTTCCAGTCAACTTGTTTTCCCAATTTCCGAAACGTGGCTACACCCATGTGCAGGGCCTCTTTATGTGCCAATTTTGGCTTTACAGGGCCACATCTACAGGCCTGCAGGGCCCCTCTACGGCCCGGCAGAGGGCCTCTTTGCAGGCCAACAGAGGGCCTCTGCCGGCCGGCAGACTGATTTAGCTGTATCATCTAGAATATCAGACCCACATGATACAGAAGACTAATCTAGCTGGTACAGTGGAGCGTCAGGTCCAGCTGACATCGCAGACACCGAATACCGATGACGTAGCAGAACGTTTGATCCAGCTAACACAGCAGACCGTCAGATCGATCTGGCACAACAGACCGTCAGATCCATCTCATAGATACCGCCGTAAGATCGAAGTAATACAATAAATCGTCAGATCGCAACAGTGTAGTAACCAGTCAGATCATCCTCATAGACTGCACCGTTAGAGTTAGTTGACACAGCAGATAGCCAGATCCGTCCGGCAATGGGCCATGGATCTGATCCCGCCAGAATGGCCCGACAGCGAATCATGTGACACACCAGACCGTCACATAAAGCTGACAGTGAACCATCAGATACAACTGATGCAGCGGATCCAGGTCTTCAGGTCCGTCTACCACAAACGACCGCCAGATGCAGCTGGTGTACCAGACTGTGAGATAAAGTCCTACCATGGCAACTATTTCGAACTGATACAATAAAATCGTCAGATCTACCCAATACAGCAGATGGTAAAATCGCCCTGACACACGAGACCGTCAGATCCAGTTGATGCAGAAGACCGTCAAATACAGCTGCTACAACGAGCCGTCAGGTCCAGCTGACATCAGACTGGCAGACCAAGTTGATACAGCAGGCCATTTGGTCCAACTGGCACAGCGAACCGTCAGATCCATCCACCACAGCCAACCATCAGACCCAGATCAAAGTGGTCCATGAGACTCAAATCCAAATCCAGCGGCTCAGCAGAGGATGAAATCTAACAGACACAACACTTTCAGATCCATCTGATACAGAAGACAGTCAGATCCAGATGATAGTGGACCATCAGATTCGTTTGATACAGCAGAAGCCAGTTGGTACAGTGGGTACCATTAGATGCGTCAGATTGAAATGATGCATCATATTGATACTACAAATCATCAGATACAGCATATAGTCGAATATCCTCTTACACAACGCAACGCCAGATCAAGCTAATACAAAAGACCGTTAAGTCCAGCTGATAAAGTGTGCTATCAGGTCCAGCTGACGCTGGATCATTAGATCCAGCCGATAAACCAGGCCATTTGATCCAACCGAAACAGGAGACTGTCATATCCATTTGCCACACAAGACCGTCAGATCCAGATGGCAGTGCCATTCAGACCAAACTGATACATTGAACCATCAGATCCAGCAGATACCGCACACCATGAGATCCAATTGATCCAGCAGACCATCAGGTCCGCTTGGCGCAGCAGTCATATCCAACCGATACAGCTGGCATAGGATATTGCGATATCCAATCTATATAACGTAACGTTAGATCAAGAGGCCGGAATAAATCGCAAAATAAACCGCCAGCTCCACATGATATAGCAGATTATCAGATCCAGATGGAAATGGACCACCGGATTTAGCTCGCACAACCATTGTCAGATCGATTGCCAGATTCATTGTGTTAGCCATGGATCTGACAATGGAGCTGATGGTCATATGGTTGGATGCAGAGGATCTGACAATGGACCGCCAGATCCATTGTCGGATAGATTGCGTCAGCCGTGGTTCTGACAATGGATCTGACGGTCCAATGTCAGATCCACGGCTGACATAATGAGTGGATCCACACAATCCAGACAACTCAATGGATCTGATAATGGATCTGACGGCTCATTGTGTCAGCCGTGGATCTGACAATAGACCGTCAGATCCATTATCAGATCCATTGAGTTGTCTGAATTGCGTGTATTGTGTGGATCCACTCATTATGTCAGCCGTGGATCTGACAATGGACCGTCAGATCCATTGTCAGAACCACAGCTGACGCAATCGATTCGACAATGGATCTGGCGGTCCATTGTCAGATCCTCTGCATCCAACCATATGACCATCAGCTCCATTGTCAGATCCATGGCTAACACAATGAATCTGGCAATGGATCTGACAATGGATCTGGTGGCCCACTGTCAGATCCTCTGCATCCAACCAACAGAGCCAGATGACAGTATGTCACGGGATTAAGATTCAGATCCGGATCCAGATTCAGATCCAGTGTCACGGCACAGGCTAAAGTCCAACTGACACAACGCTGGTGGTTGGATGCAGAGGATCTGAATATGGACCGTCAGATCCATTGTCAAATCCATTGCCTGTTTGATCCATCTGGCACAACAGAAAGTCAGATCCATGTGGTAGATACCACCGTAAGATCGGATCTATCGCCTGACTTGCGCACTGGTATGACACGGGCAATTTTCCAGGCGTCAGGAAAAGTTCGAGTTCTGAAGGAGCAATTAACTATGGTCAGAATGTGTGGCCCGATAACACAGAAACATTTCTTCAAGGCAGACAGAGGAATGTCGTCAGTGCCAACAGCCTTGGTCTGACTCAGGCGCGCGACAGCTGCGAATACCTCCGGCAGCGCCACCGGACGCAGGGTGAGCGCTGCCGCACAGACACGGTGGGGTCGAGGCCCGGCAGGTGGCGCCGCCGTTCCGGCAGGCACTGCCGCTGCCTCGGCCGCGATCCGGGGGCCCACAGCAGCGAAGTGCGCGTTCAGGTCGTCTGCTCTGTCGGCTATGTCAACATCGGTTGGCTTCTGGGCAGGCTGTAGGCCGAACCGTTTGAGGCGGCCCCAAAGTCCTCGCCCGTCACTCAGAAGGCCGTCGCACAGGAACGAACGTCGCGCGGCCGCGAGCAGGCTTTTGACGCAGTTCCGGCACTGTTGATACGCGCGGCGCGACTCAGGGGTACGCTGACGCTCCCAGGTCTTCCAGGCTTCAGTTCTTCCTTCCATCGCTGCTATCACTTCTGGATTGTGTCGTAGCCACGGGCAGCTCGGTCTTCGCGAGGTCACCGTAATTAGTAGACAGTGTCTGTCTACCGTCTCGTTCCAGATCTCTGTGAACGCAGAGACTACGGTGCTAGCGGAATGAACTGGCTGCCAGTCTGCTGCCAACAGGTCCAGCGAAAGGGCATCCCAGTCAACACGTCTCCATGGTCGTCCGGCAAACGTGGGTGGCTGTCGCCGCTCTCTTTGGACCGCTGCACATAGCAAGACTGGCTGGTGGTCAGCGATGGACTCGGTTAGGACCCTGGCCGAGTTACTGAGACCGGTTTCATTGGCTACAATCAGGTCCAGTAGGGCACGCGTCGGATGGAGATGAGTGGGTTTGTCCACCAGCTGCTCCAGGCTCAGGTCGTCCAGCATGGTATGAAATTTGCGCGTTTCTGGACTTTCTCTGTTTAAGATGTTGATGTTGAAGTCTCCCAGCGCCAAGACGGGTTTGCCCATTGCGAGCGCGGCTTCCATTTGAGTTCGGACGCTCCTCAGTCCTCTGGCTACTGATTCCCCAGGAGGCCGGTAGAGGGCGCCGACCACCACGGTACGTCGACCGGTGGCGCCCACAGAGAGCCACAAGGACTCCACCGTAGGATCCACATTCTTAATGTCGACCACCACTGTGCGTAGTCCGTCAGCGACGAGTATGGCGACTCCGCCCCCACGTGGAGCAGCATGTTGCGTGGTTGTGGTCCAAGAGTCAGAGCGATCACGCCGAATGATGGTACAGCCGGGAAAAACTAGCATTCTACTGAGGGTATCTGGTGACAGCCATGTCTCGGACACGCATAGCACGTCGATGTCGTGCTTCTGGAGAAGCTGGTTAACTTCATCCAGTCGCGGAGTTAAGGAGCGGGCGTTGACGTGCCCAATGTTGCAGTGGCGACGCGTTGTGACGGTGCCGTTAGGAGCTGCCGTTGGAGTTCGTTGCTGTGATAGTCTGACCGCAAGCGTCCTCGGCCGATGTACTGCAACAGCAGTGCGGTGGGGGCCGCACGGCCGCAGAACAGACGACCCGGATCGGCCGGCGGGTGTGGGCGCCGGCTCGTCTTCCTCGCCTGTGGCGGACTAGGAACGGCAGGCGCCAGAGCAGACCGCGCTGGATGACCTCGGTCGCCGGTCGAGCCACTCTCCCACGCATCTGCTCCCGTATCGCCAGCAGGCGAGCCAGAGAGTATACGTGCTTGGTTGAGGCGCGATTTGATGGTCTACTCTCCACTGGGCGGTAGAAGTTGGACTTAGCCGTCACGGGGAGGCTGTGGTCGCATATCTTGCAGATAAACAGACATGGAAGTCGCGGCGATGGTGGCGCGCAACTTGAAACCAGTGCAGTCCAGAAAGCCAGGTAAATCAGGCTTACACAGGTCAGAAAGTGACCTTCATTCGTACCTTGCCATACGGTGTTCATCCTGGTACAGTAAAGAGCCCTTCTCCGGTCTCCAACGCATGAAACATTCGAAAAAACCCGTACCGTTCGAGCGCAGTGTCGCTGCTAACTCAGCGCCATCTAGGGCTCTCGCGCATTTGGTGGGAGAGCCTCCACCACGATGGCAACAGGCGGTTCAGGCGGATGCTGGACCTGATCCGCCGTCATTACCCCCAACGCTAATGATGTCAGGTTTGCTTCCATTGACAGTGACTGGGAAACTTTGTTCAAAGGGCGCGTGGCTCAGTGGTAGAGTTTCGAGGCATACTGTCGGTTGCGTTTCGCTTTTCTCCACTGTGATTGGCATGAGAGAGCGCGACGCCTAGTCACCCCAGATGTCAAATGCATCGTTAAAACCAAACAGTGATTTAGCTAGCAGTGATCAAATTTTTTTCCTGGAAATTCTTACCGAGCCCTTTGATCTGGACTGAATCAGAATGCATGCGATTGGTTCTGTTTCATTCCAGCACCAAACCGTGGAAATGTACACGTCCTGTCCATTCCAACAATCTCCAACGTTGCTCCATATAGCTTTTCTGTATTTTAACCTGTTCGGTTCTCATTGTCTGCAGTGTCGGTGGCGTGCGGCGACGCCTACGGTGGCAGATTCGTCTGACACTGCTGCATGCGTGCTGAGCGGCGTCTCCAGCCTCTGCTTCCAGTAGTGCTGTCAGCCTCCTTGCTCATGGGCCAGAGGCAGATCCAGGCGCAGTCGGTGCCCCAGCTGTGCGGCAACGGCTGTGACTTACCACCAGCTCCGGTGGTGTCTGCTCCAAGTGCTCCAAAGATTTTGCCAGGAGCCTGGCTGACAACGCTGTGCAAAAGCAGGACAGCGGCGGCGCGCCGTCCGACCTGAGCCCTGTGCTGCAGGAGACGAGCACGGCTGTTACGGGGAGCAGTGATGGTGGTCTCCACGGTCTAACACTATGCCTGTGTTGCCTGCCGCCACTACCGCATCATCCTGCATTATCAGATGGTCACCATGCAGTCCTCCTTGCCCATGTCATTCGTTATTCTGCCCGTTTTTCCTTAACATAATCTGTCGAATACTTTCTTGATGCTTTGGGATTGTACATAGGAATTCGCCGAAACGTTGCACCACCAGGAAACCGCATGTCGCCTGAAGTAAGCAATTGACGCAGACGAGCGACTGATTACTGTTGAAATCCAAGGGGAACAATTTAAGCGAAGAATGATCAGGTTAAGCGAAATCCACATACAAGTAACCCTCTATACGAGCCGAAAATGTATGATGATATGTAGAATGAATTATTGTCTCTTCCCTTCATGAGTAAGATGCCGCAAGTAGTAGTGTCAGAAGTCTGTCACCGGCGATTCCATGTTGAGAAATCGCAGTCGCGGGACATGGCCGAGCGACTGCCGGGCGAGGGCCAGAAGATGTGTCCCCACTAACCTTATTTCTCACTTCTACAAGGGTTGTTATGGTGCGTCACAGTGCAGCTTAAAACAACGAGCTATACCAAAAGCGTTTTTAACGTTATTGGTCCTTGAACGAGCAGAAAGAGCGATTTCCAGACCCAACAAAGCACCAGTGGATCAGATATCGCCAACTGTGCACATTAACTTCGGCCGTAGCACTGTGGACCGAAACAGTGCCGTAATGAAGCACCATTACACCATACTTGCGTCCCACATCGCACATCATGCGGGCGCGTGAGGAAGCGGCGCCCACCAGGTTAAAAGAAATAGCGGAATTTTCGGGTTGCGAATCTTTCTCTAATATCCATTTACATCACGGCATTGCTTTTTTCGCCGAACGACGTAACTGTCCCCTTTACCTATCCCGTGCACCAGCCCTGGAGCAGAACCGTGGTATACATGTTCCGAATCCAGTATTATATGAACCACTCCTCTTTGCGGAATCATTTCAGGCAAAAACTCTCTGCAAAAAATTGCAAAATGGGTCAGGAGAGCCATGTTTTGGTTCTCGTCATCCAGACCGTGTGCGTAAGTAAACGGAATCTGAATGGCCTCTCACCGTAGAACAACTCAGTAACATTCAAGGTCCCTGTATGATCGGGACTTTCTACTGCAAGGCAGGGGCTTTGCGCTGTACTACGGTTCCCGCCATCCAAAATTTTATCAGAGCATTACTGCCGCCTTCCGTGTACCAGGACGAGGCCCGCTGCTCGACTGATTGTCCCGATCGTTACATGTCACCGTATTACTAGGACTTTCTCTCGGTCATGACACGGATATTCTCTCGGCCATAACCTGGCCTCATATATTCAGTTCCTGTGTCATAGAAAGTCTCCGCAATACTGGGACTCCTCCTGGACGCGACCTAGGACTCGTGTCGTACCTCGGCTGTTCCCTATGCAACAACCTTTTTATTATCGAGGCCTCTTCTCGCTCATGGCAGAGGTCCTCTCTTGGTAATGACGGGCTTCCTGCCGTACTACGACTTCCCATTGACCATGATTTCTTTATCAGTGGCGTTCTTGGTCTTGGCAAGGGCCTCCTGCCAAGTCAAGGTTGCCCATCATTAAATAATTCTTGTGGGACCTCTTTTCGGTCACGAACGTAGTCACCATCTGGTCATGAAGAGACCTCCTGCAATACCACGACTCTTAGCTATTCAAGATGTCCACGTTGACAGATCTTCACTCAGTCATGACAGGCTTATTTGGGGTCTCCTTCATTTTATATCCTGAGCTTATTGGATTCCCTCCCGGCCATAACAAAAGCCTCCCTCTGGTCATGACAGGGACATTCATTGGTCAGCGTAGGGGCCGCACCGTTCGCGCACGCACAGTTCCCAGTTATGTACGATACACATTTCCCATGCTTTTGGGGTCTCCTCTCGATCCTGATGGGTTCCTCCTGTTGTACCGTGGCTTGCGACCATCGCAATTTGCTAGACGACTGAGCCTTTCTCTCGATCGCGATAGGGACCGCCTCTTATTTTTGAACGGGGCATGAGTGTAACCAGCGAAGAGTAAGCTGGGGGACATGTCCCCTCCAATTTTTGCAAAATGTTTTCGTCCCCCCCAATTTTGGTCCGAAAAAGAGCATTTTTTTGCAGTTTTCCGTTGAAAAAACAAGATTTTGGGTCAAAGTGTTCCCGCAGATATTGATTTAACCTCCCCAATATCTTGGACAGGGCTGCACCCATGGAAAGGGCCTTCCATCGTAGCACTGTTCGCCACCATCTATTACGCATGAAATGCTGAAACTCCCTCTCATTCATCACAGACAATTCTTGCAGTCAGCGACAACTAACGACAATCAGCGACGCAGCCTGGATGACTCAAGCGTAGATCCAGGGAGGGCCATGGGGGCGATGGCCCCCCTCCTGAGGCCTAAGAAGAGGCCCAACGAGAGGCCCCGAAGGGGCCCTCTCGTGCCGACCCGGAAGTGGCCCCTTCCAAAATCAAACGAAGCCCCGAAGAGGCCCGTATAAGTTTTAAGGGGTTTGTAAAAACGTGACGGGTTCTTGATGCAGTCAGGGTGCCTGTGGAAAGGTTAGATGACGCCTAAAATGCATAGAAGGGGCCAGGGAAACAGTCAGCGGGTCCTAGAGACCACGGGACCAGGGCCATCGGGACCAGACCAGTGCCCCTGAAATGTCTGAAGGGGGCCCACTGCCACCCAGATTAAAGAAAATTGCTCTGATAAGAACCGAAGCTATCGCTAAAATGTTTTAAGAACGGTAGACAAGAGGATACAAAAGATGAAATATATAGATCCAAGCATATAGAGGGGCCCCTATCAGCCTGAAGGGGCCTGTTGGGGACCCTGCCGGCCTGTAGGACCCTTGCAAGCCTGTAGGGCCTCCTGCTGGCCTGAAAGGATCCCCTGCTGGCTAAAAACGGGCCCCTAGGGAGCTGCCGGCCTGCAGGGGCCACCGCCGCCGTCTAGGGGCCCCCTTGCTGGCATTTTGGGCCACCCACCGGTTTGCATGGATCTCCTGCCGGACTTTAGGGGCCCCTACGGTCCGTGGGGTCCCTGGCAGCCTTCGGAGGGCCCCTGCTGTATAGGGTATCCACATGAGGTGGAGGCCCACCGCTGGGCGAGGATCCCCAAATTTTTGTCTGGCTGCGCCCCTGGAAGGGCCCCTGAGACCACGATGGGCCTCAACACGGCAGGTTGCCCCTGTCTCTGCCAGAAGGGTCACAGAGACGGTCAAGATGAGGACTGAGCCCCTAGGACGGCATGGGGGACCCTGGAATACCATGGAGGCCCTGATTGGGTTTCACGGACCTGTATGAAAAGCTGAAGGTACCTGATGCCATTAGAAGGCCTCCGTGAGGGTTTATGAGGCCCTGAGACGGTAAGATGGCCCTTAGATGGATGCAAGGGCTGCTGAAAGTCTCTAAGGGTCCCCGGGACCGCAAGAGGGGCCCTTACACGACAAAGGGTCCATGAGACCGTTGAAAGCACCAGAGAGGCCCATGAGACGGCAAGAACTTGGAGGGTGCCTAGCACGGCATAAGGAGACCCCGACCAGCCAGAAGGACCCCCTGAACAGGGACTCCTCACTGACCTTCTCAAACTCGAGGGGCCCAAATGAGCCATTCTGTTTTTTTTTTATTTTAACCAGAGGGGTTCTTGATGCAGTCATGGGGACTCGGAAAGTCAGATGGGTCCTGAGACAGCAAGATAGGCCCCTACACGGTAAATGGCCCCTGATACCGCCAAAGAGGTCGGAGAGGCCCTGCGAGGCAGACAACAAAAGGACCTCTTGGGCGGCGTGAGGTCTTTGAACGGCCAGAGAGCCCCGAGTGTGCTAAGCGGGCTCTTGGCATAGAAAAGGTCAGCCTGAGACTGCTAATGAGGCCCCGACTGCTAGATATACCCCATGTAACAGAGAAAGACCCCTGATACTGCCGTGGAAATTACTGGAGGTGTCCAGAGGGCCCATGACACTGCATAGGGGCTCTGAAATCGCCAAAAGAACTTTTGTAACTGCCAGATGGCCCATGAGACGGCAATAATGGTCCCCAGGGACGACAAGAGGAGCACCTAGAACAGGGGGTCTACTGAGTCTGCTAGAGAGGGGCCTTTGGAGGCCTTTGAGACCGTTCACTAGCAGTCTCTGGTAGGGGCCACTGAGGTGACCAGTAAGGCCCCTGAAACTACTAAGCCTTGAGACGTCCAGACAGCTCCTAAAAATGCCAAAGGCCCTAAAGCATTGCCAGAGGCGCCTCTGTCACGGCAGAGAGAGACTTACAGAGGGCCCTTGTTACTGCCTGAGGGGTTTCCTAGACGGCAAAAATTCCCGAGGGACGACACGAGGAAACCCGAGATGGCTTAAGTGTCCTTGAAGCTACCAGATGGGTCCTACCCAAGTGTGTAAAAGGAACTTGAGACCACTTAAGGGTCCTGACACGGCGGACGATCCGAAACCAACAAGCTGGCAAAATAGCCTCCAGAAACTACGAGGGGGTAGAGGGACTCCTGGACAACAGAAACGACATTTCAAGTAAAGGGATGGACGCAGCCGCCTAAAATCCCACCGCTGTTGTCATATTTCGGCCACTTTGTAGGGAAACAAAACGCAACATTTTTTCGGATGAGTTGATGTGCTTGGATTTTGTCGATCACTTTACACCACAAAAATCGCAGGATTATATGAGATATTTCAGCCAGGACACTAGAAGATCAACGTTTTTTCACATCTGAAAAGCAAAAAAATTGGGGCCATGGCCAAGAGGGGAGCCCACGCTGACCATTTCCCGCCCCCCCCCCGTCCCTGGCGAAATCTTGCACCCGCCCTTGCCCCTTGCAGACATTTATGTCTGTCCTTGTTCGGTCCCAGTCCACCTCCCTGTTCCGTTTCATTGCCGTTGTTAACCTTTTTCAAGTTGCGAGAATGCTGCGTTTTAGTTAATCTTTCCGTGACGTCATATTTCGCGAGGCCTTTTGAAATGTCGATCCTTGAGGGCTGACGTTGATCTGTCTCGTAAAGATGCTCCGTGCTTCGAGATTGTACTAGCTGTGGAGACGGTGGGTAAGTCGATCGCTTCAGGCGATTATTTTGGCGAAATTGTAATGTTTACAAGGCACAAAACGCCTTGGATCGGGCTATTTCTTCATAGCGCATCTTTTGGTACCAATTTGGTTCGGGAACTACGCGGATTTCCGGATATAAGAGAAGTGGGAAACCTGCGCCTACAATACCATGATTTTCTAGGCGCAGGCTTCCCACTTCTCATAACTCCAGAAATCCGTGTAGCTGCCGAGCCATATTAGTACCAAAAGATGCGCAATGAAAAAATAGCCCGATCCAAGGCGTTTTGTGCCTTTTAAACATCGTAACTTACCCAAAATAATCGCCTGAAGCGATCGAATTCCCACAGCCTCACAACTAGCAAGATCCTTGTGCACGGAGCATCTTCACGAGACAGATCAACACCAGCCTTTAAGGATCGATGGTCCAGAACGCCTCGTGAAATATGACGTCACTGAAAGGTTTACTAAAACGCATCAGTCTCGAAGCTCGAAATAGGTTCACAAAGGCCATGAAACCGAACAGGGAGGTGGACTGGGATCGAACCGAAGGACAGGCATGAGTATCTGGGAGGGGTAAGGGCGGATCCAGGATTTCGCCAGGGGGGAATGGTCAGCGCGGGCTCCCGTCCCGGCCTTGGCTCAGTGAAGTAGCCAAAGGGGGGCGAAAGGGGCCATGGCCCCCCTGGAGGCCAAACAGGGCCCCCTGGCGGCCGAGCGCCCCCCCCCCCCCCGGGGCCGAAGATCCCAGTTCTTTGGAAAGCGTTAGGCGCCCGGAGGGCGTCTTACGCTACCCGAAACAGACAATTAAAGCAAAATAAAAATATTTAAAACATTAATGAAGGCTTACGAACCTAAGGAAAACGTACTCCGAATATACAAGAAGGCTATGTGTGCTATGAAGAGAGGCCCGTGGTATGCATGAGCGTTTAGGGGCTGCTGCTAGCTTGTAGAGGAGTTCACTGCTTGTCTGGGGAGGGCCCCCTGTCAGCCCATAAAGGGCCCCTGTCAGTCTCTGAAGGGACAGCCTTTCGGTCTGGAAGAAGGCCTTTGCCCCTGTCTCCAGAGGTCGACTGGGGCGCTTTACAGGCGGATAGGACGTCCTATACAGATGGGTAGTGACCCCCTGGCCAACAGGGGCCCCTAAACGATCATTCAGGGGCCCCTGCTTTCCTGTAAAGATGTCCCTGCCGACCTGTAAGAGGCATCCGCCAGGTCGGCAGGAACGTCTTCACAGGTGAGCATGGCCCCTTTTACACTTCAGCGGGACCCCTTCACAGACCGACATTAATTTCAACCATATGGGCCCCACTGACTACGAGGGCCAGGCGCGGATCCAAAGGAGGAGCAGTTGGGGCGATCGCCCCTCCCCTGAGGCCTAAGAAGGGCCCCTGCCAGACTTAAAAGGGCCGCCGAAGGGGCACCGTATAAGCTTCACGGGGTCTCTATAAGAACCTGACTGGCTCTTGATGCAGGGAGGCCTCCTGGAGAGTTAGATGACCTCTGAGACGCAAAGAGGGCCCCTAAAGCTCCTAATGGGTCCTTGAGATCACAACGGGGCCCCAACACGGCAGAGTGTCCCTGAGACCGCCAGATGGCTCACAGGGCCCCTGAGACGTCCAAGATGAGGACTGAGTCCTTAAGGGGCCTCTGCGAGTGAAAAGCTGAAGGCTCTTGATGTAGTCAGTGGGCCTGCGGGAGGGTTAATGAAATCTTGACACGGTAAGATGGCCTCTAAAATGGAAAGGAGGGCCCCTGAAACTCTTCAAGGGTCCCTGGAACCACAAAGGGCCCCAGCACGGCAAAGGGTTTATGAGACCGCTAAAATTGCCAGCGAAGCACCTGAGACGGAAAGAACTTAGGAGGGTGTCTAGCACGGCATAAGCAGACCCTGGCCAGCCAGAGAGACCCCCTGCCGGTGACCTTCTCAACCTCAACAGGGGCCACAAATGTGCTACACTGGCTTTTTTGAAACCTTGAGGGGTTCTTGATGCTGTCAGGGAAGGTCAGGTGGTTTCTGAGACGTCAGGATGGGCCCGTACACCGCAGATGACCCCTGAGACCGTCAAAAAGGTTGCAAGGCCCCTGCGAGGCAAAGACGATAAGAAGGCCTCTGAAACGGTATTTGGGTTTTATGGAGCGATGGACGGCCAGAAGGTCCCCGAGTGCAATAGCGGGCTCCTGGCTCGGGCATGGTTGCCTGAGACTGCCAGTGAAGGCCCTGAAGCGCCAACAAAAGCCCCTTGCTACGGTTAGAGGGGTCCTAAAAGACTGACATATGCCTCATGTAACCGAGGAAGACCCCTGATGCAGTCATGGGGACCACCGGCGATATTCAAAAGGGCCTATGACACTGCACAGGGGCCCTGAAATTTCCACAAGCTCTTTTGTAACTGCCAGAGAGCCCCTGAGATGGCAAAAATGTTTCCCAGTGACGATAAAAGGGGTATTCAGGACCAAAGGAGTACAATAAGACTGCTGCAGAGGGACCTTTGAGACCGCTAACTAGAAGTTTCTAGCAATACTGACAATACTGACACTACTGGACCTTTAGACGTCCAGACTGCTCATGAAACGGCCAAAGGACCTAGAGGATTCCCAGGGGCGCCTCTGTCACGGCAGAGGGAGACTTATAGAGGGCCTTTTTTTAGTGTCTGAGGGCTCCTTAGACGGCAAAAAGCGTTCCAGGGACAACAGGAGGGAGCCCTGGATGGCTTAACCCTACTCCCGGCAGGGGGCTGAATTCGCCCCCCTCGGGGTTTTTGTTTGCCAATTCCAGGATTTTTGACGCAGCTTCACGACACTTGGGGACTTTTCCTAGCTATTCTTTCTTCGTGCTGTGACAAAATTTCAAAATTCTTTTTTACCCAGGGGCGGAGCCAGGCAACGTTTTTGGGAGGCACCTCAGGCCATTTTGGCCACTTTAAGGGGAAAAGAAAAATGTCTGCCAAAAACAGCGTTTTTAAGATAGAACTTAAAACATTATATGGATGAATAGCCAAGCAATGTACAGATATAATTTTGTTCGTCTGAGGCCACTTTACAAGGCCAGGTCAAGGTCAAAAGTCAAAATTGTTTTTTTGCAATAATTTTTGCGCTCCTTTTCAAATGCCAAAGCCGGAATACATATGACGTAGAACGGTGCCCTCTACTTGTGCATCAAGTTTCAGCTTGATATCAGGTCGGGTCACGGAGCTATGACCTAAAATGTCAGTGCGCGTACCCTGTATTGTAATAACCATAAAATGAGATTTTTGAAATAGAGTGAATTCAAATGATTGAAAACGTCTACAGACAATATTAAATGCACACAAGATCATTCCAAGTGACTCCAAGGTCACTGGAGGTCATTTAAGGTCAAAGGTCACAAGTTGATCCGAAGAACGTGTGACCACGACAGTTCCCCTTTTTTCATGCCCCTGGCACCGCCTATGCTAACATTATACAAAGATTGTAATGCGATTTGTACTTCTTTAGCATAACATGACTAGGAGAAGCCAAAAAATGTTTTTACCCTTTTTGTTCATTCATTTGTTAAAAACCTAATCCTCCTATTTTTGAAACCCTGTGAACGCCCATGAATTTTCTCAGAATTTAAGATGTGTGTACCAATGGTAAAAGTCCTGTCCATAATCTCTCGATTCATGCCAGTTTCATCGAAATCGTTTCATAAACAACGGAGTTATAAGAAGTCCAAAAATACCCCCCCCCATTTTGACATTTTGCCCCCCTGTATCCACACATTTCAAAATTTTGAAGATTTCTTTTTATAAAAATGTAGTTCACGTCACGGCAAATCGATTGTCATTTATTGCGATGAAATCGGACAAGTAGTTCTCGAGATCTCGGGGGGCCGAATCCGCCCCCCTTTTGCCGGGAATCGACCATACCGCCTAGCCCTCCGGGAATAGCGTTAAGCGTCCCTGAGACTGCCAGATGGATCCCTGGGACTCCCCGAGGTGCCCCTGAAACTGCCAAAGGAGTGCCTGAGACGTTCCGCGGGACACGTGAAACTGTAAAAGGAACCTGAGACCACTAGGGGATCCGGGCACGGCAGACGGCCCGAGACCACCAGAAGTGTCTCTGTAACTGCAAGAGAGAACCTAAACTAAGCTGACAAAAAATCCCCAGAGGCTACGGATGGGGAGGTGGGAGACAGACGGGTTCCTGGACCAGATAGAGACACAACATTTCAAATGGATGGAGGGACGGCGCCGCCTAAAATCTCGCCTTTTTGTCATATTTCGACCACTTTGTTCGGGAACAAAACGCAGAATTTTCTCAAATAAAACGACCCGTTTGATTTTTTCGGCTATTGTATATGGTAAAAATAAAATCGCATCATTTTTCATATCTGAACAGGAAAAGACCATCCGCCTCTACCCCCCACCCCCGGTTTTCACGACATCCTGCATCCGCCCTTGACGAGTGGCCCCTTGATCCGATTTGTCCCCCTCCCCGGGCGGAATCCTGGCTGCGCCCCTGCCTTGGCCCTTATTTTTTTGCTTGTCAGATGTGAAAAAGCATGGATTTGCTGGGGTCCTGGCTGAAATATTGGATATAATTTTGCGCTTTTTGTTGTATAAAGTAGGCGACAGAATCCAAGCATGTCACCTCATTTGAAAAAAAATGTTGCGTTTTGTTCCCCCACAAAGAGGCCAAAATATGACAACAACGGTGGGTTTTTAGGCCCTTCTGCCCCCTCGTAGCTTCGTGAGACTTTTATGCTAGCTTTTTGGTGGAACATTGGTCTCTGGGGGACATATTGCCGTTTCAGGGGCCCCGGACAGTTACAAAAGGCCTTTTTGCGACTTCAGGGCCCCTGTGCACTGTCATGGGCCCTCTGAACGTCTCCGGTAGTCTGCATGGCAGTATCAGAGGTCTTCCTCTGTTATACTGGGTATATCTAGCAGCCTTAAGTTTCTCAAGCCGTATCAGGGGCCTTTGTTGGCGCTTCAGGGGCCTCATTGGAAGTTTAAGTGGACCCCTATGGTCCTGAGTACCCCTTTTAGCGTTTCTGGGGAACATTTTTGCCATCTCAGGGGCCCTCTGGCATTTTCTGTGCCAGAGGCCTGTCCGACACACTCGAGGGTAGGGCGCAGCCAACCTTGAATTTCGGAGGGTTCTCGCCCAGCAGTGGGCCATTTCATGTGGGCCCCTGGGCAAAAACATTTAAACATAAGGTTTCACAAGAGGCTCGCAGAGGGGTACAGCCAGGGGTGTTGATCTGTGTTCTTTTGAGAGGGCCCTGGCCCGCCCAATGTTGATTTGGGCCCACCCAATGTTGGTTTGGGCCCACCCAATATTTTTTGCCGCTTTTAAAGGGGAATGAGTAATAGTAGCAAAAAAAAAAACGGCCGCAATAGACAGGAAATAGGCAGAAGGTAAAGAATAAGGTAAAAAACGATGTATCTATCCATCGTTTATGATATCTATATATTTAGATATATTCGCATATATATACCTGTATACATGGGAATAAGTGTACTTTTTATTTGATCAGTCGTAACAAAAAAACTCAAATTTCCGTTGGTCAAAATAAAGTGGGCCAAATCCACTGAAAAACCCCATTCAGGGGAAGTTAGGTTGTCCGGCCCTCGGCCTGGCCCCCCCCCCCCCCAATCATGTACAGAAATCGACGCCCCTGGGTACAGCCGACCCAAAATTTTGGGGATTGTGTGACCAATGGTGAGACCATATCCTATGACTGCTCCCCCTGACTAAAAACAGCCAGTGAAAATTTTGCTATATTGGACGCTTGAAGTTTCTGAACGTCATGACCTACAACCAGCTGGCTCTTCTTTGATTGTCGATGATCGCACCAAAATCAATTTTTTACCTGGGACCTCCACAGTTGTCAGGGTGCCCGTCTGCAGGCCGTCAGGGGGTCGTCAGGGGCTCCTCGCAGCCTTCGGAGGGCCCTTGCTGTCTAGGGGGTCCACATGAGGCGGGGGCCCACCGCTGGGCGAGTACCCCCAAAATTTTTGTCTAGCTTCGCCCCTGCAGGGGCCCCTGAAGCTTCCAAAGCGCCCCTGAGACCACGACAGGGCCTCAACAAGGCAGACTGCCCCTGATTCTGCCACAAGGGTCATAGGGCCCCAGAGTCGGCCAAGAAGAGGAATGAGTCATAAGAACGGCATAGGGGACCCTGGAATACCATAGCGACCCTGATTGGGATTGACGGACCTGTGCGAAAAGCTGAAGGTTCCTGATGCCATTAGAAGGCCTCCGTGAGGGTTTATGAGGCCCTGAGACGGTAAGATGGCTCTTAGGATGGACACAAAGGCCCCTGAAACTCTAAGGGTCCCCGGGGCCGCAAGAGGGGCCCCAACACGACAAAGAGTTCATGAGACCTTTGAAAGTGCCAGAGGCCCGTGAGACGGCAAGAGCTCAGTGTGCCTACCACGGCATAAGGAGATCCTGGCCAGCCAGAGGAGCCCCTGAACAGGGATTCACCAATGATTTTCTCAACCTCGAGAGGGGCCCAAATGGGCTATGCTGTTTTTTTTTTAACCTGAGGGTTTCTCGATGCAGTCAAGGTGACTCGGAAGGTCAGGTGGGTACTGAGACGGCAAGATGGGCCCCTACACGGCTGATGGCCCCTGATACCGCCAAAAAGGTAAGAGGGCCCCTGCGGGGCAGACGATAAGAGGACCTCTTAGGCGTTATAGGGTCTTTGAACGGCCAGAGAGCCCGAGCGAGCTAGGCGGGCTCTTGGCATAGAAAAGGTCAGCCTGAGACTGCCAGTGAGGCCCCGACTGCCAGATTTACTCCATGTAACAGAGGAAGACCCCTGGTGCTGCCATGGAAACTACCTGAGGTGTCCAGG
The DNA here is from genome assembly GCA_030062745.1 of Capitulum mitella. Taxonomy (NCBI): domain Eukaryota; kingdom Metazoa; phylum Arthropoda; class Thecostraca; order Pollicipedomorpha; family Pollicipedidae; genus Capitulum; species Capitulum mitella. The sequence continues at coordinate 13,545,635 of CP099840.1, forward strand.
GGGGCCTATGACACTGCATAAGGGATCTGAAATCGCCAAAAGATCTTTTGTTTCTGCCAGAGGGCCCATAAGACGGCAATAATGGTCCCCAGCGACGACAAGAGGAACACACAGGAGAACAGGGGTCCACTGAGATTGCTAGAGTGGCCTGTGGGGCCTTTGAGACCGCTCACTAGCAGTCTCTAGCAAGGGCCAATGAGATGACCAGAGAGGCCCCTGAAACTACTAAGCCTTGAGGCGTCCAGGCTTCTCCTGAAACGGCCAAGGGAGCTAAAACATTGCTAGAGGCGACTCTGTCATGGCAGAGAGAGACCAGCAGAGGGCCCTTATTGCTGCATGAGGGGTTTCCCAGGCGGCAAAAATTCCCCAGGGACGAGAGGAGGAAACCCGAGATGGCTTAAGAGTCCCTGAAGCTACCAGATGGGCCCTGCCAGAAGTGTCTGTAAAAGGAACTTGAGACCATTGAGGAACTTGACACGGCAGACGATCCAAAAACCACCAAGAGGCTGGCAAAAAGTCTCCAGTAGCTACGAGGCGGCAGAGGGCTCCTGGACAACAGAAACGACGTTTCAAGAAGAGGGAGGGACGCAGCCGCGTAAAATCCCACCGCTGTGATATTTCGGCCACTTTGTATGGGAAGAAAACGCAGCATTTTTTTCAGCTTAGTTGACGTGCTTGGATTTTGTCGCTTACTTTATACCACAAAAAGCGCAGAATTATATCAAATATTTCAGCCAGGACCCTGGCAGATCAACCTTTTTCATATCTGAAGAGCAAAAAATGGGGGCCAGCGCCGGGAGGGGAGCCCGCGCTGACCATTCCCCCTTTCGAAATCCTGGATCCGCCCTTGCCTCTCCCAGGCACTCATGCCTGTCCTTCGGTTCGGTCCCAGTCCACATCCCTATTCCGTTTCGTTGCCGTTGTTAACCTATTTCGAGTTTCAAGACCGCTGTGTTTTAGTTAAGCTTTCAGGGACGTCATATTTCACAAGGCGTTCTGAACCATCGATCCTTAAAGGCTGATGTTGATCTGTCTCGTGAAAATGCTCCGTGCTTAGAGATCGGGCTAGTTGTGGAGGCGGTGGGAATTCGATCGTTTCAGGCGATTATTTTGGGTAAGTTGTGATGTTTAAAAGGCACGAAACAGCTTGGATCGGGCTATTTTTTTCATTGCGCATCTTTTGGTACCAATATGGCTCAGCAACTACGCGGATTTCTTGAGTTATGAGAAGTGGGAAGCCTGCGCCTAGAATACCCACTGTCCTTGCTCATAACGAGGAATACAAAGCGTATCAGAACACCTTAATTGATCATGAACAAATTCAGAGTTTGCTACAGCTGATTTATTATTACCATCCTCAACGTCTTCAGTAGTGTTGTAGAAGCCTGTTGGTGTCCAGTGTGCAAAGCACAGCACTGTGTTTATGCACTATGCCAGACAAATAGAAATACTAGCAGCAAAAAAAGAAACAAAACAAGCAAAGTAGATTATGTTCATTTCTTGTGAGGGGATACACATGGTATCTAATGCAAATGTTTCAGTCGGCCTGAATACCATATCTTAAGCCGTCACCGACTGGAGGGGCAGTTAACTGCCCCCCCCCCCCCTGAGGTTTTTCTGGGATTGCGAGAGAACCAACAAACACAGAGTCACGAAACTTCGTGTACCTTTTGCTTCGTCAATTTTACATCTCGTGTCAAAATTTTGACCTTAGGTCAGTTCACGTGCCTGACCTAGGCCAGGTCAAACAGACCTATGTCCAAAAACGTCTGGCGCCCTGTAACTTTTTCGCAAAACAAGATATCTCAATAATACCTGTAGGGATTAGTGATCGTGATAGATGCAACAAATCTGCTATCTCAGATTTTTCGGAATTTTCCGGGTCATTGACCTAAGGTCAAGCCCATTTTTAGGACACATCGTCGTTTTTTTCGGAAATTGACGGAATATTTCGTAACATTTTTTGTGTGGAGTCAAGCAGACATCTAGTTGCCGTCATTGGGCAAAGTATCAACGACTTCCAGGCATTGACCTGAGGTCAGGTCACGAATAACTGTAGTGAGCCAAGATGTACCACCGTCAAAATCGACGATGAATTACTCAGAATGGTTAGAAAATGGCAGAACTAGCTTACACAGACGTAAGTAATACTAGGAACTTCAAAAAGTTTGAAAAAGTAGCATATTTTGGAAATAAACAGGCTCTCGCGAATAAAGCTCCGCCAATTCTGTAGATTGGTAACTAATAAATTTTTTCTGAAATTTAAGCATGAAAAACCATCACAAGAATCACTAAGATCAATAAAATTGACATAGATAGGCTTTTTTCGCGAAAATAAGGGAACACTAAAATTAGTTCCCGTCAATTTGGTACCGCATACGGCAGCGGCGCACACCGACAGCTGACGGGAGAATTGCCGTGTCTTTAACTCGACGTTTCGGAGTATATATTGAACAAATCTGGGGAAATTAGACGTGTATCGGCATCCGCGGACCTTTACTTGTGTCCTGGTGCCTTTACCTATGCGTTATTAGTCACAGCCCTTGAGATTCAGGCCATTTCTCGGTCTCATGCAATCGGCTATGAGAAAAATATATAGGGCGTAAATTGCTTACCTATTATCTAAAACTAAAAATGAGACCAGTTTCGAGCTCTACTCGTCACAAGCTTTCCAACGGTATGCTTATTTTCATCGTGAGACCAACCGTTCGTGAGTTAGAGGGGGTGGCAAACTGCCCCCCCAGTCGCCGATGTTCGAAACGGACCGACAGTCGTGCGCGGGTTAAAAAGACATGTGAAGGTCTTAATAAAACATTATTCTTATTTCTTAACAATACATTCACACCACCAATCACCACAGTCTTTGCACGTAAAAAGCCCAAGCCACATCTTAAAGACCTAGCCATGTATGAAACAGCATTTCAACCTAGAACAGAACCACTTAAATAGCAAATTCTGATTCACACAATAGGGGCTGTGCATGCCATGCTATTGCTATGAGTGGCCAGTGACCATGATAATTGCATTGTCTTTTGTCACCAAATAATACTATATGGCTTAATGGCTTATTCAAGGTAGAAATTAACCAAGCCTAGTCAGCTATGATAATCTTCCATCTAGCATACACCAATACAAACACAAAAGAAGCAAAACAAAATAAAATGAACACTGCAATGATGTGATGATAAATATGTAAAGCTGCTTTTAAAACCAATGACACAAAGCGGAATCTTTAGGGAAGGCTTCACCAACTTCGAAAATGACAGCAACCACTGGGCCTGCAATGAACGCATTCATTTACTGCTCACTACCTACAGAGGACGTAATTGTTTGCGAGTGGGGACGCACAGCCTCTAAGGCTCAAGTTTCTTGTGTCAGAGTCTCAAGCATCAAGATGCTCAATTGTCAAGAGTCTTGTGCCAAATCTCAGTAGCGGCGGAACGTATTCTGGCAAGGGAGAGTGGCGCCGGCGAGTTTTTGAGTCACTTCTTCCTATGCAGTGCCGTAGGGTTAACGTTAAATTTCGCCAGTGAAGGGGGGATACGGTGCTGCCATGCCTTCCTCCCCAGTTCCGCCACGAATGCCAAGTGCTGTGTCTCGTCAGGCGTCAGTCGGTCATTGTCGCACAAATAACTGTTTCTTTGTGGCAAGAGGATGCGTCTGCATCCTAACTTACAACAAACACAACTGTTTGTTGTGAATTAAGATAGACAACCTTTAAGGTTAGTGTCTTGAGTCATGTTGTGGATCTCGGGCGTCAGTGAGTCGTCTGTCGTGTACACGAAAAACTGCACACATGGGGCTGTACGTTATTGCATTATTTTTGAATGTCTTCAGTATGCAGGAAATGGATCAGGTTGTAAACTAACCATTGGATGGTTATCACCAAAACTGGGTATGCTTCGGAAATATGTGTAGTCCGTTCTCCATGCCTTGCATTAAACTACGTTGCCATATTGGTGTACGCGTAAGTCTAGTTATGCTGTCCAGACCCAGTTTCGTCGAGCCCCGGGCTCATGAGAACCCCAAGCCCCAACCCCCACCCAGATCTCGACAACTATAAGTCCTACAACAAAGTGAAAACACTGCTGGAAAGGCCTTGGCGATACTTGAACAAAGTGGTTAACTTTCAATCAGCTGAACATTAAGGCTACAAGAGGCCTTATCACGGCAGGTTGCCTGCTTACATTTTTGTTCGCGAAAAACTGGTAGTGAAGTCTTGTGGTCCCATAACAGAACTTCGTATCTCATTTCTTCGTATCACACTGCTTCGTACCCAAAACTCCGTGCGCAGATCTTCGCATCGCATATCTTCGTATCGCATTTCGTCGTAAGCATATTTTCGTGTCGCAAAACTTCGTAAGCGCAAAACTTCGTATACGCAATCCTTCGTGTCGCAAAACTTCGTATACACATGTCTTCGTTTACGCATTTCTTCGTATCCGCAAAGCTTCGTATACACATTTTTTCGTATCGCATTTCTTTGCATGCCCGGATCGTCGTATCGGATTTATTCGTATACGCGTATCTTCGTGTCGCATTTCTTCGTATACGCAAATCTTCGTATCCTATTTGATTGCACTCATGCGCTTCGCGCCTGCTGCATTCCTACTCTTGTGCACAACGACGTATGCATGTCTTTCTTCCTTTTAGCCAGGTAAATTATATTCACTAGCCTGGTCATGCGTATATTGCGAATGAGAAAGTGTGTTTCGATCAGCGAACACAGGTAATGCACAGGGACGCTGGAATGCCCCACAATGCTGAGGGATGAGCAGAATCCTTTTTAGGCTGTTCTGTCCGAGCACCGCCATAGTGTCATGCTTTGGTAGACTGAATATGTACAAAACGAAGCAAATGCCAATATTTGTATGTCTTCACGGAGCTTCCGTTTCAGGTCAGCAACAGACCGATTTACAGGTCAGCAGGGTACGTTTTTGTGTACGTAGATTGGATTCCGTGACAGTGAAGCAGCAGGCCATGGGCGTAGGAACAAGGGGTGAGCCCATGCCCCCCACTTTTGGGGAAATTTAACATTAGTCCTACTGGGAAAACGTCTTCCCCCCCCTATGCGATACGAATATCTCCGTATATGAATTTTTGCGGATGCAAAGATAAGTTTCTCTACGTCGTTGTGCAGAAAGATATAGATGAGCTCCTTTTTTTCTTTTTTTTGGAAATGTTACCTGGACGGTTTGCATGGACGGCTTTTGGCTCAGAGCATCATATGCCAAGCAGAGCTTGTTGCCTGTATCCTGAACTCACCATCCAGTGTTGCAGTTCCAGTTGAACGGGGAATTTGCGTCCGATCTTTTTGGCCGGAGAAAACTGCGGAGGGATCTTTTTCGTGCTGTACAATGTTGCGACACGGCCTCCCCGTGCCGCGTTTACCCCCTCTGGTCACTTACCAATTAACTACTTTATGAATGGTAGGGCCAAATAATTCGAGTCTCGCTTCGTTGTTTCTGGGACCCGAACCCGGCGCCATTGGAACCAGAATCAATGTCCTTATCCCTTCGGCCACGAGAACGACGAGGATAAATTCTTGGCATCTAAGGTATCATCCTGACAACTGCAGTTATTATTCCGACTAATATGCAAGAAAATGGTGATATTGTTCCAATAACTTTTCGGCTGCTGCGTCCTCTGGCGGCCATCAGATGCCACTGCGTCATCAAAACAGTCATAGCATGTTTAGGGCTGGGATTCGAAAAGAATTCAACATAAAGCCCTTCGTATGACCATAAACACGACGGCAAATTTTGAGGACCCCTCCCCCCAAAAATACGAGATACGAAGTTCTGCGTATTCGAAAAAACGTGATACGAAGATTTGAGTAAACGAAGAAATGCGATACGAAGAAATGCGTATACGGAGTTCCGCGTATGCGAAGTTTTGCGCCTACGAATATTTGCGTACGAAAATTTCCGGTACGAAGATCTGCTTCCGGTTTGCGTACGAAGGTTTGCGTACGAAGAAATGCGATACGAAGATTTGCGTACGAACTTTTAAGTACGAAGAAATACGATACGCAGTTTTGTCCGGACACGGAAGTCTTGTACGTGGTTCCAAAGGGGTTAGCAGTACACGAATAAAACGTCTGAGGTACTCATCTCGTACACCCAAAGGGCATTTGAGGTAGTTTCGTCATTTGGGACAGAAATGAAAATTAACATTCACCGGGCCGAGGAGGGGGTTCCTGGAACCTCTTTCCGATTTTCTGTGGCTGCCAAAAACGAAAATGCACAGAGATACGGAACTTGAGACGCTTTTTCATATATAACTTTTATACCTCGTGTCAGTTTTTAAACTCAGGATTACATCAGGTCATTGACCGAGGTCAGGTCAAGTAAGACCATTTCTCGAAAAAAGGAAAGTAGCATAACAATTTGTGGAACCTATCGATTGACATGGAGCATGGTATGCTGATAAAACATGGACTTGGAAAAATTTCGCTATGTCGAATTTTTCGGAAATTTCCAGATTATTGAACTTAAGTTACCTGAACTTTTGGCCATTTTTACGTTTACTCTTAAGGCTGTGGAACAAGTTCGGCGGTTTTGAAGCTTGGAAAACTGATACACTGTGTTGTTTCTCGTGTCATTTGAAAACGTTCTTGGCCACTTGGCCCGTGGCCTAGAGTCAGGTCACGTTGGACACCGAATTTTCAGACCCGCAGTCGAACACAGTTCTTTGGTCTTGGAACATTTATTGTTAGTCACATGTGCTTCGGAAGAACTAATATATGATAACAATTCACTGCCACGTGCGACCCAATCGCATTTAACCCAAGCTGACTTGATTTGACCTTTTGAAATATTATGCTTGTTTTCAAAGCGAACTTTGTATGGCCACAAATGATGAATGCTTTCGTTCTGTACAGTTCGCACTGCACCACTCCTTGCATTTTTGGTCGCCAAGAGGAAGCCCTTGTCACGAAAATAGCATCCCGCCATACATTACGCTTTACAGCCGAGCCCGCTGCCCGGTGTGTGAAGGACTTGCGTCAAAAGTGTTTTCCGGCACGGGTTTCACGATGTACCAGGGATATTACATGATCCCATGTTATAGAATTTTATGCATTACCGTGCCTGATCAGAGATGATGAGACAGATGATACGACAGACACCAGAAACACCCGGCGTATAAGCGTCAATATCTTGACTTAGGTTGACTTTATTTGACTTTAATATCATATTTGCGAACTTCATATGCCCGTCATACACGCTTGTGGCGTATTCCAGCCAAAACCCATACTTATACACTCTGAAAAAGCGATACTCCTGCCCACACAAAAAGACGATTTTTTTCTCTTCCTGTTCCTCTTTCTTTGAAACGGCAACGACTTCGCCTCAAGTGCCCTGTTTTTGCCCCACATAGGTAAATCAGGTCTTTTTTTTACTGTTAAATCTCCTTTTAGCCACCCATCCGCCTTGGTTATCAGTTTTCTTCGAAAAATGTGAATGGGGTAAATTGACCTAAAATGACCTCTGGTCATCTTAATTTTGACCTTATTTGAAAAATACATATGGTTTCTTTTATCTTCGCCAAGTGATTTCCAATAGTACTTTTACTTTTTCTTTGGGACTGAGAGTTCTGGAGATACTTAAGGATCCTCGTGACCTCCTCCCTGCCTGGCGAAGGTGGATCCGGAGGTCGGCACGCTAGGGTTAAGGGAGAATGACGTCTTTTGTAAAGGCAGGAGTCACGTTTTTCGTATTGTGTATAGATGTGTTTCGTCGGGAACACATTGTATCCAGCTCGCATACCAAATCTGCAATCACCATGTTAAGGTCCAGCAGTGTCATCCGAGATGAAAATTTTGTATAACAATGTGTCCCGGCGGGAACACACTGCAAATATGTTTGGCACGCATACCAAATCTGCAACCACCATGTTAAAGTCAAACATTATCTTCCTGGGTCAAGATTCTGGCGCCAAAAAGTTGGAATTTTGTATTGTCTGTCTTATTCTGTCTTATCATCGCACCATTACCATTAACCAGACACAACATAAATTCCTGGAATATCGGTTTGCATAATATCCTCTCTATCTTATGGCATCCATATCCCAAAACATTTTTGACGTAGTCATTTACAGATCGGGCCGCGGGTACGGATGCAGTGCAAAAGCCGAACATTGGGTTGGAAGTTATGCCGCCGATGGAAAGGACTTTATTGTCGTGATGAAAAATGAGAGGTCTGAGACAGTGCACATTGGATAAAAAGAAGTTATGAGTGCACTGCGTATCACATGTGGCCATATAAAGCGTGTTGCCATAGGAAACAAGTGGCATATTTCGGTCAACCTTGGTCGAATGGGATTAAGTCGCACTTGACAAGTAAGTTCTTGCCATTAGTGCTTCGAAAGCACATAGCACTACAGATGAAAATTCCACGCCGGTAAACCGGTCAGTTATGTTTGGTTGTGCGCCCGCAAGTTCTGTACAGAACGTGACTTGACCCCTTATGGCAGGTTAGGAGGTAAAATCACTTATGCACAGGGCGTAAAAACCATCGATGCGTATTTTTAAACAGCGAAACCGCCGAACCAGCCCCACAATCTCAATAGCGATTTTTTAAAAGGTCTGAAGTAGGGTAAGCTGCCCGCTTTGCGCCACCTTTACGAAAAACCGTCACTATGACAATGATATCGCGAAAATTGTTTCATTTCTTCCTCGTACATCTTCTCTGGTCTTTTAGCCACCAGAATATCTGGTGTTTTAGAACTTTAATCTTTGCCTGCTATTTTTCACTTAATTTCTAGCGAGACGTTGCAAAAGACGCAATTAGGGCAACCCTGCCATATTTGCGCCACATGATGTGCCTGATTGCGCCACCATGGGAACGATTTAGAGTCACAAGTACTTTTACGGCGGGTAAAGGTATAATAAATCACGATCTCGTACACTGTCTGAACAGTTTCACTGGCCGTTCCTTCTGCAAATACTTCCCGACAGGTGGGGAGGGGTGCGTGGATCCCGACAAGAGGCTGGGCAGACCCCATGGAGGTAACCGCATATGCGCATCCGATGGATTTGGGGTCCATATCCCTATTGTGGTCCAAAAATATTCCCCTCTTAAGCCCGAAAATAAAACAGTCCTGCGTTTTCTAAATGGCGAAGTAAGATCCAGGGGTGTCGATTTCTGTAAATGATTGGGGGGGGGCGAGCCGAGGGCCCGATAACCTAACCTCTCCCCAAATGCGGATTTCTCAACGGATTTAGCCCATTTGATTTGACCAACGAAAATTTACAATTTCTTTGTTGCAGTTTATTGGATGAAAAGTCACATTTATTTCCATGTATACAGGTATATGTATAGATAAAAGATGGAAAAATAGAGAGATACTTCGCTTTAGAACTTATTCTGTACTTTCTGCCTATCTCTTATCCAATGCGGCAGTTCTTTTCGTCATTATTACTCATTTCCCCTCAAAATCGGCGGAAAATATTGGGGGGGGGGGCAAGCCAACATGGGGTGGGCCAAATCAACATTGGGTGGGCCAGGGCCCTCTCAAAAGAATACAAATCGACATCCCAGGTAAGGTTGCCGAAATGAAAATGGTTTTGGGTATGAAAAGGGTGCACTTTCCCCTTCAGTGTATATTTTAGCATGTCAACTAGGGAGCAAATGACTGCAGTGGCAGCTAAATCCCCCAATGGGCGAGGGCCGACGATGCCACTTGCTCCGAAGGGTACAGAGAGTGTTGTCACCGGCAAGCCAAATGAACTGGCTAGAATATGAAAAATGTTATCCGCAAGATTGATGCGAGGCCCTCGCTCCATGGGTTTCGCCAGGATTCTCGACCTGGAGGCTGCCTGCGAGACTTGGGGGCATTGATTACGCAATGAATGAGAAAAAATGGTGTTTTACATTAATTTTTGGCGGCCCGCGTGGACAGCGGGGTTAAACGGGACTCAGCGGGAGAGAACATTGACTGCTACAGCCTTCCCGAGGAAGCTCTGGCATTGCTTCTGTATCACTTAATGTTTCCACTCTGCAGCCGAAATCTCTTCCCCCGTGATTCTCGCTTTAATTGGGTCTCAGACTTGTGCGAAACACTGGGACAACCATCAGTACACCGTAAGCTAGTCCTGCCCTGATTGCGCTAATGGCGCAAATGGGCCCTGCAAATGGTGGCGCAAAAAGGCAATGGCTCTACCATAACAAACTAGCTCAGGGTAGAAAAAAAAACGCACGCATGTATAATCTCAGTTATAGTCAAATATGAAGCGCAATTCCACAACGGAAGCATTGCAGGGGATCAGTTTTGCTTTACGGTATTGATAGAACAGTTATACACGGACATCACAAACTGGAAAATTATTTCAGGCTTGCACTGAAACTTCATGGACGCACCATACGTCTGTAACGCTGCCAGAGAGAAAGGAAAGGATCAGATTTGCAGCCATGCTGTCTCTCTCGGAAAATGTCCTTCATCTGTCAATCAGTTCTCTCAATTAGGAGATACTGGGGGAGAGTGGCGCCCGTTGGGCAGTTTCCCCTATAGCTAACGTAACACCAATAGCTTAGTCTTTCCTCAAAATCGAAAATGCGTATTAAAATAAAGACGTAGGGTTTTTGCATCTGTCACGTTCTGTCGATATGGTACGTTTCATGTTAAGAGGTGCATTTTACAATGCGTTATACCACTCCACGTTTTCGATATATATTCCGAGTTCATCAGTCATAGGTCAATGACCTAAGGAGACACTAGTCCAAAAATTGAAACAAGATGTAAAAAGTTCGTATCAGATGCCCGATGTTTGGTCTTTGCTCCTGTTCGTTTTTTGGACGTTCTAAAAAAGACGTAGAGGTGTTTGGTTCGTGTAGAGGTCACGAGCTACGGTGTGGCGAGGGTTACAGGTGCATTAAACCAATAAAGCGTTTATAATGATAACGAAGCATTAAAGATACGTTTTATTTGAAGTATGCTATCAAAAGATGGTAGCAGAAGATCGCACACCCTGCTTCCTTGATCTGTTACAAACCGACTTTTGTAGAGTACATGCCAGTTTCACCAAATTTGGTCCCCGAAAAAAAGAACGATTCTACGAAAAAGGAAATTCTGTCCCATTACCGCACACCGGCGCATTTTGCGATATAGCCTGAATGAATTCAAAAAACTTTTCCATTTTCGGGACATTTTTCTTGCTACATGTATGCAGAATGCCTGAAGTTTTCGGCCTATTATTTTAAGTTGTTGACTTACTTAGACTGAAGTTATTTTGGCCTTCCATGTACGGCATTGCACCAAAACAATCGTTTAAAGTACAGCATTGCGTGATGTCGGCCACACAGGCCCCATACGTTAGAAAATGTGCCCTACATATGATGTCTTGATTAGTGGTCTGTGCTTCCGGTCCAAATAAAACATACATATTTCCAGATGGGAACAGTTATCAGCAAGATGGGGATATGCGTTAATTATACTTCCTATTCAGAGATGCCCAAATTTGGGAGCGTTTTCTGAAAACATGTAAAAAATCAAAAGTGAACGTCACGAGACGTCACGCCGAAGTTTGTACCATGACGTCCTCCACTCCATTCTGAGTGTGGTTCGGCTTGATGTAATTGCCAAGACTTGCCTGGCGACGAGATGTTCATTTTCTCTGTGTCTGTCTGGGCCGTCCCGGATGCTGAGCGGCCGACTCGGTCTGGCAGCCAGCGCCAAGTCAGCGTGCCTGCCGCCATCCGACGCCTCCGACAGTGCAGCCGGACAGAGCCCGTGTGATGCTGCAGCAGCTGCTGAGCTGCACAGCCACCCGGCTGCTGCAGGCAGAGGAGGTGAACAGAGGGACGGGCGACCCACCAGCCCAGGTCACTCTGCACTGCAAGTGGGACGTGGATGGGTCGTCAGGACACAGTCCATGCAAAGAGGCGGGCCTGGCTCAGGATAAGCAGGCGTTCGCCGTCAGTCTGGCGCCACTCCGCGTTACGACGAGCAGCAGGGACTTCATATTGACGAACATCACGCTCAGCTCACCTCGCTTCTGCAGGCCCATTAGCCTGCAGTTCGCGAAGGAGGGCACACTTCTCACTGAGGAGGAGACCCGCCGGCTGGGAGCCGTGATCAGCGCGCCGCAGCCGCTTGCAACGCATCGCGCTATGTTCAGCTACAGCATCAACATGACCATGGTTGGCAGCAAGAGCGCCAACGCCGACGATATGTGGTACCACATATACTGTAGCTCGATACCGAACTATAACATATGTGGTACCACCCCGCGGCTTATCAACGACCTGGCGGCTACGTTTGCCCTTCCAGTGAACAGTCTAGAATATGAAGTCGGCGCTCTGCACGGTTGGATTCGGTGTTTCGAGTGCTTGGTCCACATCAGCTACCGCCTGCAGCTGCAGAGGGAGCTACTGCGAGCTGAGGAAACACCGCACTGCCAAGAGCACGAGCTGCAGGTACGGGCGCGGAAACTGAAGCTGGGCCTGGACCGGTACATGGACGCCCGGAACACTGAATCCCGGGCGTACAGCAGTCGCCTGCAGCGGGGGAGGCAGCGGTTATAGCACCTTGAAGCTCCATAGTATCCAGTCTACACAGTTCGAGTCAGGTCGTGTATAATGCGAATCCCTGCTCTAGACTAAGCGTCGGTTGGCTGGGAACCTGTTGCCACTTTTAACAATAAACAGTACATTTGTCACAGCGGCGTTTCCTTGCGACTTGAAAACATGTTAGTTTCCTGCGCATTGCGTTGCCACCATGGACTGAACTGAATAACAGCGGTGGGTGTGGCTAGAAGTACGTACTGGGAGATGGGGTTCGATGTGTGAGCAGAACGCAAGGCCGTACGGCAGGGTCACGCGCAGCTTTCGTATGGTAATGGTATGGTAAATATGGTAAAATCACGCGCAGCTTTTTGTGGTTCCACACCGGGCGCCATTGTGGCGTCATTAGCAAGCGGGCTACTGGATAACATGTTATGCTTTTAGGCGCAGCGTCAAGCCACGTCTTGCCGAAACTGCAAATGTTGGCTTTGGACAGATGTATCTGGCTACCTTTGAAGAGACCAGTCCGACTGATGGCGGTGGATTTGGACCGTCCCAGCTGTACTGACCATCCTAACACCCCGTGACCGCCCCAGGGCCGCGCTAACCGTCCCAGGGCCGCGCTGACCGTCCCAGGGCCGCGCTGACCGTCCCAGGGCCGCGCTGATTGTCCCAGGGCCGCGCTGACCGTCCCAGGGCCGCGCTGATTGTCCCAGGGCCCCTGGCCATCCCATGCCCTTTGCTGTCCCAGGGCCCTTTGGCCGTCTAACGCTCATGACTGCACCGCTCCCCCAGATTGTCTCAGGACTACTGTCTTGGTCCGTGACCATCCTATGACCCCTGACTATTTCAGGGCCATGGTCTGAATGACCTATGGTCTCTCACCATTCCGTGTTCTGACAACGACATTGTGTCCATGTGCCCTTTTTAGGCCTGAGCGTCTGAGGCCCATGACTTTTAGGCCTCCTGGCTGTCTCATGCCCCTACTTTTCATGGTCCGTGATTATCTCAGGAGCCCCGACGGTTTCAGGCTCAGTGTCTTTCCATGGCCCCTAACCATCCCATGACTCCTGATTATCCAGGGTCCCTGAGCATCCCATGATGCTCCTGGCGGTCTCTGGTCCTTGACTGTTTCAGGCTGCTTACTTCCCCAGAACCCCTGACTGTCTCATGAACAGCGACTTCCTCATGGTCCCTCACAATCCCATGGCCCCCTACTGTTTCAGGTTCATGGCCGTCACATGGCCCCTGGCCATTCCCTGGAGGTCTCAGGGCCAGCCTAAAGCGGGGAGGTCGTAGCTTCCTCCTCCTTTACGCCACTGACCACACTAAATCAAAGCAACTCGGCAGCCGCATAGACCACCTGTTCTGCAACGGAGCTTCAACATCGAGCCAGCAGCCGGCTAGCGAGTGACGTCACATATGTACCCACACGCAGCGCAGTAAGCCACCGTAGCGAGTGATAATACTGACAACCTGCTGGGAGAGTGTACTTGAAAATGGCTTCCGCACCCCCATTAACTTTCGGAAAGCTTAGTCCTTGATCGACACCCCTTAGCACTGTTAGTTCAGTTGCTGGGGAGCAGGGTTTCGAAATGTGAAGAGCAAGTTTTCCCGAATGCAAAGTTCATCGGCTAATTTAGCACAGTTCGCTTGTGTTTGAGGTCGCGGAAAACTCCATTTTTACGTCTTAGTGTTTTTTTGTAGTATAGAGTGTTGTAAGCGGGTTGCGTAACCCACCGTAAACCGGGGTTACTTTTGAGGAGATCTGAGGCCTTTAACGTCTCATTGCTTATCAGTGTCACTGATGGTGACAAACCAGGTTCCAATAGAACATTGAAGGTCACGGGAACCACTTTACTTTTTTAAGCCTTGAATACCCGTGATAACATATCCTTAAAGAAACTCGGGGGATCAAAGTTACCCCAGGCTTGAGATACTGTGGTAGCGCGGACTTTCGTCTTGATAATTCGATAATTCGTTGGTCAAAATAAAGTGGGCTAAATCCGTTGAGCAGCCCACATTTGGAGGAGGTTGGGTTGCCGGGCTCTCGGCTCGCCCCCTCCCTTCCCCCGCAATCATTTACAGAAATCGACACCCCTGACTCAGTATATTTGACCAAAACGCCCACATGAAAATCATCAGCATCAGCATCAGCCCAACTTTTCTGTAACTGACACGTGCGTGAAGTCAGAACGTCAAACGTAGCAAACATGTAATGATTCAAAACATATGACAATGCAGTCAACCTTTCTGCATGAACCGTCAACCAAATCTACGAAGACCACTACACGACACTACGTATAACAGTTAATGTGTGTCTCTTGTACACACATCGCTTCACACAGCTACCACAGTGACATGTCTCGCCTGTAGCACAAGCCACCCATGTTTCAGCTTCTTTGTACTCGTCCCATCGTACAACACATGATCCACAAAGGCCATCTTCATCAGCATCGTGTCTTTTAGCCCTCTTGGTCACCTAGTTATGACATTTTCTGGCCAACAATGCTTTCTGGACAACATACACAGTATCAGGTGGCCCTCCACTCATCTAGTTCTCATACAGATTTTTCCTTCTGTGTATTGTGGAAGGACTGTACCATCTGGCTCATTCCACGTAAAATTGCACAAGAATTAGCCCGACCTCTTTCGATTTTTATGAACTTTGGTACGCTCGTAGCACCCATCGAAAAATGGCGAACCACGCATTTTTACCCCAGGGTGGCCTCTGAGGTCAAAATTACAGGTCAGGGCAGGTCACCTATTTTTACGGACATTACATGATTCAAATGCCCACAACTCTAAGAAATTGTCACAGAAAGGTGAGAGACGCGTCATTCGAAAGAGAGATGTTTCGGCAATGTCACTTTTTTTGTAGACCTCGGTATAACCTTTGACCTGACAAGGTCACATGGAACATTTCTGATTTTAACCATATTTGCCCATCGTGATCTTCGATTCGGATTGCTTGAGGTATAAGGAATCGAATGATATAAATTTGGTGCAATTTATCTTACTTCATCAAAAGAGGGCCGAATGCAGTGAACGCCCGACTTGCTCCCATGGGCGAAGAGGCACTGGCCGAGGGGTGACGAGTCTACAATACCACGGCATGCCTAGGATTAGATTTTGTGTTGAATATCAACAAAAAAAGATTTTAAAAAAAAGCTTTCAGCACATCTGTCACAATTTTCATTTAATCCGATGTCATTCTAGGTCACTGGCTTAAGATAACCTTCGATGGCCTAATATGACCTTTGATAACAGGATGACCCTTATATGTCATTCAGCAGGTGTTTGCTAACTCAGATGCTACATTTGACTTCAGCTTCGTCGAAATCAACGAAAAAATGTTCCCGCAGCTCTAAGAACGCATTTAAGCCGACGACCCGTTTGTCAAGGATCGACCTAGCATGACGTGGATCAGACTCCTCGGGTAAAATACAGTCATGTGGGGTACAGATAGACTCATAATTGATTGGCAAACATTATGATACCTATTCGTTTCATCATCATTTATTTTTTGGCGTTCATTTGTGCTTTAACTCGAAAAAGTGCCACTTTCTGCCAATTTTTGACCTTTGACCCGACCTGGAAGGTCACTCGTTGGCCTGAGACCTTCCAGACGTTCCGTTCCGTTGATGCGTTCCGTTCCACACGGGAGATGGGTCGTAGGTTGGAGATTATAAGATCCCATGGGACATGTCGGATGGGACTGGATTTTCAGTGTGTGCGGTAGCACCGTGAGACAGGTCAACGCGTAACAATGTGAGAAACTTCTTTAGCATTCAGGTTTGCTACCTACCCGATGGTGTTGGAGGAGGCCTGGGTTTTCTGAACCAGGCCAGGTTTTCTGAAGCAACGCAAAAGAACGACCAATGATTTGTTAATTTCAGGCATTGTTTCGCCGCATTTTGTATTCTGTGCAAAGCAGACATGCCTGGATACCAATGGAATGCAGGTTATCCGTTCGTGGCATTCAGCCCTTCAGAGACCTGGGCGGGCGACTGCGCCATCTCGAAAAGGTCATGGCCCTCCGGAGCAAAGCTGTGCCCATGTGACGCAACGTTTACCCTGATCAGCTTAGAATCGACGCAAAACGAGGATAACCCGCATTCCATCGGGATCTCGGTGCATGTCTGGTGCAAAGCTTTCTAATTGCAGTTTTCAATTCAAATCGAAAAATTCCTCTGGCAATGTTGTAAAGCTCGCTTGTCCTTAAACTCGACAACGCTAACACAAGCAATGTGCATCTCAGTCCATCATTGTGCTTACCCAACTTATTTTTGGCATTACCATAGTCTAGCCATGGTTATTTCCACAACAAAGGCAATCCTTTATATCAAGCAATATAGCAGTCGTACACAGAGAATTAAATCTCAATCGGACGGTGAGAACAAAATTTGTGCTGTTACAGAATATCTTTTATGTACGAAATGTTATGCATGGATCGTCTCAGATAACTGCTACAGACTACTTGCAACAAAATTTATCGTAGTATGCAACAACATGGTAGTGCCTTTTAAAGAAGCAGTAACCTTCGTTAATTTTTAGATCGTTTAGATGACATTTCGCGTTTTATTAGAATTAATAATGGTCTAAACATGGATGTATGCATGCATGCATCGTGTATCACAGCCATGGCTATGGGGATGTATGGAGGGCAGGTGCTCATAGAATGCCATAAGGCAGTAAGACAGTGAAGCAAACAATGTTTTGTGTGAGCTCCAAAAGGAAACGTAGCCCATGATGAATACTGCGTTTAAACGTACTAACGTGGTCTGGGAAAAACAGTGCTTTTCAGTATCAGATACCAATTGCCATAGAATAGTATACAGAAGCCCTTACACTCCTTAACTTTGTAGGTATGTTGGAACAGGATTGCCTTTGTTGTGGAAATAAACATTGGCTTGACTATGGTAATGCCAAAAAAGTTGGGTAAGCACAATGATGGACTGAGATGTACATTGTACAGTTACGGATGCATGTGCATCTTGGGCGCAAAACACGGCTGACAGAATCTTTCACCTCCCAGACCGTTGATCTGAGAGATGAAAGACTTTGTCAGCCATGTTTGGCGCCCAAGATTACCACTGACACCAATGCTTATCAAAACAAGAGAGATGGGGGTGCTGGCTACAAGTCGACCTGTCGTGTCATACCCCAGCAGTGATATTGAGACCTCGATTTAGTCCATGTCCCTGTTCCTGTCCATAGCCCCTCCTCTCTGTCTGTCTCTCGTTGGCTCTGCCTATGCCTATGCCTATGCCTATGCCTCTGCCTCTGCCTCTGCCTCTGCCTCTGCCTCTGTCCCTGCCTCTGCCTCTGCTTCTGCCCCTCTCCGTCTCTGTCATTGTCTCTGTCTGTCTGTCTGTCTTTGTCTCCGTCTCTGTCATTGTCTCTGTCTGTCTGTCTTTGTCTCTGTCTCTGTCTCTGTCTCTGTTTCTGTTTTCATTTCTGTCTCTGTCTCTCTGTCTCTTTTGTCTCTTTCTCTGTCTCTGTCTCTGTCTCTCTCTCTCCTTCTCTCTCTCTCTCTCTCTCGCTCTCTCTCTTTCTCTCTCTCTCTCTCTGTCTCGATCAGCGCCTCCAGGTCCCGGCGGTCCGATCGTTGCTGTTGGTCAATAAAAGCCAGAATTGTTTCCAGTCCAATCTGAACTGCTGGCTCCCCGGAGACGTGTCGCAGCTGATCAACGATCAACAAAGCTACCGACAAATCACAATAGACATCCGGTGGCCACGAGAGCAAACATCCGGAGACTGGCGGGAGGCGGGCGTCAGCGTGGTGCAGATGGAGCGGAACATGCCCGGGTCGACCCATCTAGTTTACGGACTACCGCTCTTCAGTGTAGCCGACAGACACTCGGCGACCGGTCGAGCTGACCGATATCCGTCAGTGAAAAGATCTGTCTCACCGTCGCTTCAGGGCAAAGTGATATCTGCACTCATGACGACATTTTCGGGCCGCGATTGGTCGGCACTGAAAAACCTACGAAACAGTGTGAAAATAGATATGCTTTGTTACAGAGTTCATTGCTACGCATGCTGCAAACAGATAACCTGCACAACCCATGTCCGGACTTCAGGTACCTGAGAGAGCTTGTTCCTTGAACACTGAATAGGCTTTGTCCGGGGACAGCCCATTGCGCCCGTAAGTCAGAATTTCCAGAAGAGCTGCGTTCCAAGACAGCTGGGTTGAGGGAGAGGTCTGTTTGTAAATGTCTGGGTAACAGGATGGTTTGGTGCCGGGACAGTTCGGTGCCGGGACGGCTCAGATCCGGCTGACGAATTGATCCCGGGATCGGCCAGCCTTCCGCCTCTCCATCAGTCGGATCGAACCGAAAATCAAATCAGCACCACAAAGCCGCCAGAAATTAGCCAGCACACAAATGTTAACGGCCGGCCCGGGGCGGCCATACTGATGAGCCTACCGAGTGCCGCCCAGAGCTACGCTCAGGTGCGGGAAGCATAAAAATAACCCCACTCAGGCCGGGATTTCGTCTGACCGATCATGCCGCGTGTCCATCGAGTTATCAAACGAATATTCGAGGGGCAATATCACTGGGATGAATACCATCGGGCCGTTTGTCTTTAAACAGGTATACGATTTAGTAAACTGATGGATCAGACCGACACCAGAACCCAGAGAGAACGTAATGCAACCTCCGATTCATGGAAATGCAAAAAGGACATACCACTGCCCTGCCTTTCACGCGTCCTTTGTGGCATTGGTGTGTGCGTGTATATTTGCATAGG
This sequence comes from Capitulum mitella, assembly GCA_030062745.1. Classification (NCBI taxonomy): domain Eukaryota; kingdom Metazoa; phylum Arthropoda; class Thecostraca; order Pollicipedomorpha; family Pollicipedidae; genus Capitulum; species Capitulum mitella. Next base: position 13,564,894 of record CP099840.1, read on the forward strand.
CTACTATCATGTGCCTCATTTTTGTCGTGGGTTTCGCTTGAAATCCATCAAGTCATTAGCACGCGAAATGGAAGGCCTTATGTATACTGGAAAGGCAAAATTTACAGGGTGGATGGAGGCTGCAGGTAGCTCACTTGTGTGTAAATCTGGTTGCCCTGGGTCATTTCTATCGGGGTCAAGTTAGGTCAGATGTACTAAAAACTTATTAGTTTTACATTTTGTGACCGTTTCTCTAACATCCATATTTCATGGGGATCCAGTACAATTATACGGCCTGTCTCTTGTACTGAACTTAACATATTAATATATATATATATATATATATATATATATATATAATTGTACTGGTGTGATTGATACAATTAACCAAAAAGGAAACCAAAGGACAGAAGTATTTGACCTCAGGTCATGCCTGTATGTCAATAGTTATATGATGTATGTTATGGAAACGGCTCTTTGAGGTGATTTTTGGATGAATCGTGTAGTTGTAATCTTATTTCAGCGTTATTTCAATGCGGTTTGGCAAATGCAATGCCCACAAATGTCCCTAAAGACTTGGTTGGAATGTCATATAAATGAGGTTTGGCAAATAACGAACGCTAACGAACGCCCATATAGAGTTGGTTGGAATGTGAGGTCATCTTAGGTCACCGGACATTGCCAGTGTTGTGACACATTTCGATAATGTGCGCAGCTTTTGTATACTGTATTATCAAAACAACAAAAAAAACAAAGGTCGAGCTGCATTTGACTCGGTGGCCTAGCATGACCTTCTCATAGATTGGCCTAAATGACCTTGCATGGTCTTTACATTCCCATTTATACCGTTATGTATAAGATCGGCAGCCATCACTATCAACAAAGGCAGCACTTGGAAATATTCTCAGCATGCTTCATCGTCGTTTTGAGTGCACTGTTTCGTGTGGTACTTTTAACTACATGGGTCAGTAGCTTTAAAATCTTTCGACCAATTTCAATTTTCTTAACAACGCGCTATTCATTTATTGGAAGGTAGGCAAAAAACGAGTCCGCAGGTGTTTTGGTCTAAATTCATTCAATAAAACCTGAGGGAAGGACGGATTTCGCCCCTCCCCCTTCCAGTGCGCGTGTTAAATCGCCGGGGAAGGGTTGCTTCCGCGAGATTTACCGGTCTACGGGACCAATGTTGACGAAGCATTTCTTAAACGGAACCTTGTGATTTGGACTAATTCTTTACGCATGCAAAAGTAGCAGAAATGACAGTGACGTCTTCATGTGAGCAAAAATGGTGCATTTTCGACCTTTGGCATAAGACATAAGACATAAGACCTTTGTTAACAAAAAGCTAAGAGCCGTTTTTGTCTAACTTTCGCCGTTTACCCCGTACATGGTGTCAAATCGCGTCCTGCAGATCCATTGCCTTTAGTGATGAAAGGCAATTAAATGTCGCTGTATTTCCCTTAAGAAAGAGATAATGCAATTTGTCAAAGACCATATGACAAACGTAACCCTTCGTTAACAGAACAGCGAAAAGTCGTTTTTGTCGATTTGTCGATCACAAAGCCACCTCTGTCTGCCAGGAGTCCTGTGCCGGTCAGAAGCTTCTTGAATGATTTTTGCTGCCCACCAAAAGTTGGGGGGAGGCAGTCTCGAAATTGGGAGCGACGCCTCCAGTCTTGAAGCTGGATGGGGAGCGGGGGCACCGCCCCCGGTTTTGAAGGGAGGGGGGGGGCGGGCGGCCGCCTCTGGCCGCCGGCTTCTGCGGTCCCGAGTTGTAATTGCTTGCTGCCGCTTACATTGCGTTACGAGCTTGTGAACTGACGCTCACAACACCATATCACATGATGTCAATGGTTCCCCGGTGACCTGATGACCTGCCTGGCTCTTGGCAGTCATATCTGACCATCACTGCCAATCGTGAGCCCAAGCAGACTCCACTTAGGCGGTCAGCTCCACAACCACGGCCGGCCAGCCGTCCCTGCTCCTCAGAACTGTTCAGTCTCGCGGCAGGAACGCCACACGGATCGGCGTTCAACCGACGGCAACGGCGCGCCGCCGCTCAAGAATCCCAAGGAGCAGAGGGCGTGTGTCGGCTGGGCGGCCAGCCAAAGTGGCCAGGACAGACAAACACGCACGGCGCCGTAGATGGCCGACGGACGGCCACGCCGCACAGCCTCGCCGAATGCACGGCGACTTTTCGCGCACTGGAATGTTAGACCCACGCCCGCTCTCGGCGAGATCGTTGCCCTGACGCGCATGGAGGATCCGCCGTGCATGGAGTATCCGCCGTGAGCAGTAGTGATCATCGTCAGTCTGCAGGTAGAGATCTGCGACTTGTTGACCCACGAACGGCTCTGCTAAGATAAAACGTCAGACCGTCTCCTTCGTGTTTCATTCATGGTCACGTGGCGCTACCCAAGCGGAAGGGAGCCACTGTTTGGACTGCGTATCGTGGCATTCGACTTCCCAGACTGAGACACATCATTATTAACGATCAATCTATGCCGGCTGGCATGGTTTCAGTGCAGTCCTCAGAAACATGAGAGACAAATGTCCTAAAAGTGACAAGAAGAAACACTACCGTATAACGAGGTAAAGTGAGACGCAAGAAATATCCTTTTTCAAAACAGGTCCTTGTTTTGTTTTTCAAAACAAGTCCCTGTTATTCCTAAGTAAGGAATATGAACCAAATCGCCAGGACCGGAAAACTGATTAAAATTTAGGTATAATTAGCAATAAAATGTAAATATGTTCCCAGTGTATATCTGTAAACAAAAATAATTCAATCCTGTATAAAAGTTTTAGAAAAAGTGTGTTTAACTTCTCTCTTTTTAGCAAATCCTGGTCAATGTAAGCTGATCTTTAAGCTTCTTGGTGGCGTCAATGCAGATAATGCTAAATGCTCCAGAACTTCAACATATCTCAATGCCAGTGAGGCCCAGAACTTTTTTGTGAGCCGTCTTTCCTCCAGGCTTCCCTTCGTTTCAGTTTCTGAACGCCAGGTGGCCGTAGGACATCTCATGGAGAGCGCATCTAGCTTCTATTAAAGAGGGCCTAAGAACAGTGTTTTCCTCCATGTTTCTTTCGGAGTCCCCAAAACGTCCTAGAAAACCGTGGAATAGTTCCAGCGCTCGGCCGGTTTCATTGGATGCCTGCTATTACAAATGCTCATCGATGTAACGGCCGTGAGGATATAAAAAAACGACGAAATCGGGAAACGAAAAAATACTCCGTTACATGTCATTTGACACGCAAATGCTGGCAAGCAAGGACTGTTCCTGAGGGCTTTCGAAATACATACCTTGGCTCGGCCGAGCACTAGCCAGTACTATATAAATCGCTCGGTGGTAGACTCAGACTGTACGGCTTGAGTTCAGCTTGAGTCTACCACTTGGTGATGTGTATGACTTATACCACACTAATAATGTATTTCCAAAACCCATGCGATTTGTATTTTAGAAAAATGAAGAAAGAAACTGAAATGAAAAGAAATTGAAATTGAAAAAAATTGAAAAAACATTGAAGAAAATTGAAAAAAATTGAAGGAGGAAATATGCCTACCGGAAGCCGTTGATGTGAGATGGAATGAACCATGAGATATCGTTACTAGAGATGTGCAGCAGTGACCTCGGACATGACCCTTGAAATGTGGCAATGATGATGTTTAGAGGCTTCGCCAGCGCCTGACCCATGTTCACACGTGCGTGCGTCCCTTCAGGTGTCTCTTGATCCAACCAGTGAAAATTTGGAGCTGCCGCAACTTGGTGATCAACATTGAGTGGTCCACTTCTCCAAACAGCGGCTCAAATCAGTCAAAGTCAGCAGTGTTACTTCTGATTAGTCCATACCTTGTAAAATTCCACCAGTAATGGTTATAAGCGCCGTGCATGTTCCGTAGTTTTCCATTACGCCATGCTGGTTAGAACTAAAAAGATGAAGGTACGTGAGGTGAGCTGCGCTGAGGCCCAGTTTTTGGACTATTGTACAGATGGCTGGGACAATGGTGACTGGCCGAAAATTTGAAGATGTTGATGAATCGTTCGTTTTGTAAATGGGGATGACCATGACGCATTTTCAGCTGGGGTGAAACGTTTCTGTGACAAGACTAGTGTTGATGATTTGAAGTACGGTTCTACCGATTACTTGGAAACAAAGTTTTAAAATTCTCACAAGGATGGCGCCCTCCACACCATAGCCTTGGAGAATGGAATACGTCGCACCTGTGCCAGAGTAACTGAGGTGATGTCAAGAACCCCTGCGTTGAAGCGGGGAAGACGAATCTTCGGTTCCGCCAGGTTGGACTGGCGGAACGGAGTGATGACTGTTTCGTGTCGCTGTTCCTGCTGAAGTGAGACAAGAGTTCACCTGGTCTAGTGTCGGATTCTCAGGGTGCGTAGGAGGTCCTCTTTTGGGAGCTATCACTGGCTGTAGCTGCCGGTACAGCGCAGAGTACGTTCTGTTCATGCCGCTCGGCAATGCTGCCATTCATGTCCTTTCGGACAGCCCGTTTAACTTGTGCGTTGAGACGGTGGCATGTCTCCCTGTCCCTGGTGTTAATGATCTCCATGCGCTGTGTCATGAGGTTCAGTGTGTCGTCGCCGACTGGTGGTGGTGATGGGATGTGGACGCGATGTCTTCGAATGGGAGCATGGGTGTCAAGCTTACGGCTGATTTCACCCGAGAATGAATTCCATTGTTGTTCGCATGTGTCCTCCCGCCTGACTGCCGCACGCCAGTCCACTTCGCAGACGTCAGCCAAGAACGGCTCCTTGTCCAAACCACGCCAGGCCCCTGTTCTACATACAGGCCTCATTTCTGTGCGCGTCATGACAGTGGTGATTATGATAGACGATGGCGGGATGTATAGCCGCATGGTTATATGGAACACGCAGGTGGGTTATCGTACAATACGTCCGACATCAGCACCACATCCAGTACTGAACTCGCGTCGTCACGGTGGAAGGTGGCCTCGTGCACCAGGTTGTGCATGCTGCATTTCTCCACCTCTAGAAGTCGTTGATGAGCTGTGGTATTGGTCTGAGCGTCCCCGTTGAAGTCCCAGTTGGTATAAACCTCTTAGAAGGATTGTTCCGCGACAATGGACTGCAGCTGATCCTCGAAGTGGTCGAAGTCACCGTCTGTCTGCAATGTTGAGGTAGATGTTGACCGACAGGTTACTCCGATGCTAGTGAATCGTGGTTTGTTGAGCTTCATACTGAGCCAGTGGGCCTCTGCGGGTGACAATGAACTGGCGGGCTGCCATGCGTTTAGCGGGAGGTTGATAAGACGGTCCGGAGTGCCAGTCTTCAGGTTCGTCTCCGTCATGCACAGGATGTCAGCATCTGGATCCTGTACCTCGGCTCGGATGGCTGCCGGCTTAGTGAGCGGTGACTGGATGTTGAGAAGCTCCAGGAACATGTTCGATGCCGCTGTGGTCGCTGTTGAGTGTGTATGAGTAGCTGCCGCGGTGTGACGCCGACGCGGCTCTTCCCGCGCCGTGTGCTGCTGCGGTAGTCGCACAGGAGTCATCAGACATCGTTCGCGGATGCGTCCTGTGGTGGCGTGGAAAGGCAGCTGGCTGGCGGATGCAACTGGCCGACGACTGTCAGCACGGCTCGATACGACGACTTCGACCGATCACTCGGTGCGTGATGTTGCTCTGGCGTCCGCACCGCAGCGGAGCAGCGGCGCTGACCGCGGAATGCGTCACGTTTCGAAACCGGCCTGGTTTGTTCTCTTCTTCCCGCCGAATCTGCAGCCACAGACTCCATCGCAACCGATACATGTATGGGCCCAGTCAGGTCTTGTCCCGTAGTGCCATGTATTCTGTTCTCCAGGTCGCCCGACAACCTTCAAGGTGCACATCTCTCTCGGCGACAAGGCAGGCTGAGATTGGATGGCTGCTCCATAGACGGCGCTAGCGTCGACCAAGTCTAGCGCTGCCCTTCGGCTCGAAAGGCTGATCGCAGGACATTCATGACGCTGGTGCAGACGTGTGCCTCATGCGATTTAGGTGATTCAGAAGAGAAGAACTTTGCGGATTCTCAGTATCAGGTAAGCAGCTGTGTAACGTCTGATCAAGCGTTTAACGTAGAACTTGATGCACGTCATGTCATAGGGCTTCCATCGTTACTGCTGCCAGAAAAGAGGAAAAAACACGGAGGTGCCGCACATAGTCACAGTGCTTGACTTGGCCCCCTGGGTCACGGTCACGGCGCCAGTGGCGCCGCTCTTTAACACAGTGATTCCCTACCTAGGGGTAATTACCCCATTTGCAGTAATTTGGCCTTTACGGTAGGGTAGCTATTTCGTGCGACCTTTAAGCATAAAGTAAGTAGTAAGCGACGTTTAAGTATACTGGACCCCAAGTACAAAGTGTCTAGTTTCTATGCTCATAACATACTACGTTCTCCAATATTATTTTTGTCTGAATCTCGAGAGAACTGCGCATCACGTATACAAGATCGGGCAAGCTAATGCGTGTATTTATTTGTAATTGCTGAACGAATGAGAGAACGGCTGATGCATATCTCTTTGAGCGCGATATAAGCCCGTATGAAAACAAAAGTTTTTACTTTTACATTTTTCGTGTGCTTTCGTCACTTCCAAGGCAAATGTTTGTTCATCTTTGTTTATTGGAAATGTTTATTCATTTTTATTACAGCGAGTATGGAAAGTCTATTGTGGCCTTCAAACTGTTGCATTTTGTCATAATTTTGGAGATATGGAGCCTGAAAATGTGGGCTGTTTCGCCAAAGTAAGGCCACGAAATTGTGTGCAAACTGCAAAAGCACCCTTGCAAAAATAGTTATGAGTATGGGCTACAATCAGGTAATGCCTGCCACTTACCACAAAAAGAACCATACGCATTAAAGAGAATATACGACCTTTGGTGACTGCAAAGAAACACAGTTATTTGGTGTTTCATGAATGTGTTTGACCATGAAAGATGACGTGCAATAGTTGTTGACTCGAAATAGCATGGAATAATGGGAAAAATGCATTTTTTTGCGAGGTGCCTGTTTGGTACTTGCTGCTAAGGTAGCTGCATTCAGATGTTGACATCAAGCGGCTGTGGGACATTACTTCATCTTCGTTGCGAAGATAGCGCGGCAGTGACAATCAAAAAGTATACTAATTTTTATGGTGTCCGCATTTGTGACTCGTAACCAGCATTCCTTTCTGCGCCTCATTGATGCGTCGAAAAAGAAGCCAGAAAACAAACAATTTGATTCATGTGAAGGATTACCGGTCTCCCACGGCTGTCTTACTCCCCTATTGACCAATGGGCATTTCCCAACACACTGCTTTCTTTTATACTATAAGTGTTGCCTAGCAACCTCGTAATTTCAATCTGCACCTGCCTCGCGCACAACAAATGTTACGCGGTAAGGTCCCATTGTGTTCAAACTAATATGAATGATCATGGTCATATCAAACTGCATCAGCCAACTCCAGTCACCAATGACCACGTGTGAAAAGGACAAAATTTTGAATTGCCATGCCGCGTCAGCGTGCAGTTTTTAAGCAACAGCTTAAGTGCCAGTGTGTGAAAGCAGGAAACGCAATGTCGAAAATGATGACACAGGACAGGCGAAATGGCCTCAAAGCGCTACGATACGAATTAAGTTTTGCAATATGTGATAAAGCTTGCCAATTTGCCTTTCGGCTAAGAGTAAATCAGAGGGTAATGTCATCAGAAAAAAATGTCAACGAAATCTCAACAGGTAATAGTGCTAGCCTGCTAAAAAACATTAAGTGACAACATACATCAAATAGCTACATAAAACGAAGGTACTTGCAATAAAACCCTTGTCTTTCAGAGGTACGGAATACTTTTAGTTTTCAAAGACATATTTGACGGCCTTAATGTTACCTTTCAACATTTATCTGACTGCTTCCCAGCTTCAGCTGGTCTGCAGTGCTCGATCCAAGTGCTAAATTGACTTTGTTGAAACAGTCATGTACTCCCTTTAACCCGCGCACGACCGTCGGTCCGTTACGATCATGCGCGACTGGGGGGCTGTTGGCCGCCCCCTCAAACTCGCGAACGGTTGGTCGCACAATAAAAACAGGCACACCGTTGGAAAGCTTGTGAAGAGTAGAGCTCGAAACTGGTCTCATTTTTAGTTTTAGATAATATGTAAACAATTTACGCCCTATATATGTTTTCTCATGGCTGACTGCATGAGACCGAGAAATGGCCTGAATCTCAATGGCTGTGACTAATAACGCATAAATAAAGGCACCAGCGCACAAGTAAAGGTCCGCAAATGCCGATACACATCTTATTTCTCAGATTTGTTAAATATATACGCCGAAACGTCGAATTAAAGACACAGCGATTCTCGCACCGGCTGTCGGCGTGCGCCGCAGCCGTGTGCAGTAACAAATTGACGGGAACTTATTTTAGCGTTCCTTTATTTTCGCGGAAAAAGCCTATCCATGTAAATTTTATTGATCTTAGTGGTTCCTGTAAAGGTTTTCCATGTTTAAGTTTTGGGAAAATTCATTAGTTATCAATCTACACAACTGGCGGAGCGTTATTCGCGAGAGCCTGTTTATTTCCAAAATATGCTATTTTTCAAACTTTTTGAGGTTCCTGGTATTACTTCCGTCTGTGCAAGCTAATTCTGCCATTTTCTACCCATTCTGAGTAATTCATCGCTGATTTTGACGGTGATACATTTTGGCCCACTACAGTTATTCGTGACCTGACCTTAGGTCAATGGCTGGAAGTCATTGATACTTTGCCCAATGACGGTAACTAGATGTCTGCTTGACTCCACACTAAAAATGTTATAAAATATTCCGTCAATTTCCGAAAAAAACGACGATATGTCTTAAAAATGGGCTTGACCTTAGGTCAATGACCCAGAAAATTCCGAAAAATCTGAGATAGCAGATTTGTTGCATCTATCACGATCACTAATGCATGAAAGTATTACTCGGATATCTTGTTTTGCGAAGAAGTGAGAGGGCACTAAACTTGTTTTGACACAAGTCTGTTTGAACTGCCCTAGGTCAGGCACTTGACCTGACCTGAGGTCAAAATTTTATCACAAGATCTAAAAATGATGAAGCAAAAGGTACACAGGGTTTCGTGGCTCTGTGTTTGTCCGTTTTCTCGCAATCTCAGAAAAACCTCAGGGGGGGCTGTCAACAGCCCCCTTTGTCGGGGGCGGGTTAAATTTATTCTTCATGGTATCCTTCTAGCCCTTGGGACATATCTTCATACCCCAGGGGCGTCCTTTATACCACCGATGGCGTCCCTCCGGTTGTCGGGGCTTTTTACTATATAGAGCGTTCTCCCAGCTCTCGGGACACAGAATACGGGGACGCCCGAATGAGTGCTCGGGGGACGCCCGAATGAGCGCTCGGGGGGCGCCCCTTCAGTTCGAAGGCCTGGCCTGGGACACCCTTATCTTCCTCACACATCCTCCTAGACCTCAGGACATACTTTCAGACCACGGGGGCGCCCCCCAAGGGTTCGGGGCGCCCAATTATTCTTCAGGACATCCTTATAGCCATCTGAATGTTTTCAGACCTCAGCAGCGCCTACCGAGCTCTCGGGGGGGGGATCTCCGGAAATTAAGGCGCCCTCAGGTCTCATGAGTCGTCCTTCGAGGCTTCGAGAGTATAGTTTCAGGCTAATGGGGAGCCTTCGGCGCCCTATTAGCCAGTGAACCGTGCTTCCGAGAGCAGCGACTTGGGCGCCCAAGGAAGGTACCATGGCCTGATTGCATCCCCCCCCCCTTTTAAAGCCCCCTGGTGGGCTTGGTCAACCATTTGTTCGTGCAATTTCCGTAGGCCCATCAGTGTTCGGTTTAAATGAGCACTATCAGTAATGCCTTTGTAGTGGCCTAGCCAAAACCCAACTTTAAACAGCAAAAGCGGCTCATTTCCATCGGCTGTCTCCTGCTCCACCTCCGTTTCAGTACTGTTACAATAGCTTTGTTCTCATTCGTTCCGATCATCTTTGTTTACATCGACACTCAGGAGACTTGGGTTTGAGTCCAGAACAGCCAGCCTGATTTTAAGTCTGATTACCTGAAATGGTCTGTGCTGTGGAAGAGTGTCAGCTGTGCAAGCTTGTCCAGTAGGAGATTGTCAGCTGTGCTGGTCTGTCCTGTGGGAGAGTGTCAGCTGTGCTGGTCTGTCCTGTGGGAGAGTGTCAGCTGTTCTAGTCTGCCCTGTGGGAGAGTGTCAGCTGTGCTGGTCTGTCCTGTGGGAGAGTGTCAGCTGTGCTGGTGTGTCCTGTGGGAGAGTGTCAGCTGTGCTGGTGTGTCCTGTGGGAGAGTGTCAGCTGTGCTGGTCTGTCCTGTGGGAGAGTGTCAGCTGTTCTAGTCTGCCCTGTGGGAGAGTGTCAGCTGTTCTAGTCTGCCCTGTGGGAGAGTGTCAGCTGTGCTGGTGTGTCCTGTGGGAGAGTGTCAGCTGTGCTGGTGTGTCCTGTGGGAGAGTGTCAGCTGTGCTGGTCTGTCCTGTGGGAGAGTGTCAGCTGTGCTGGTGTGTCCTGTGGGAGAGTGTCAGCTGTGCTGGTGTGTCCTGTGGGAGAGTGTCAGCTGTGCTGGTCTGTCCTGTGGGAGAGTGTCAGCTGTGCTGGTCTGTCCTGTGGGAGAGTGTCAGCTGTGCTGGTCTGTCCTGTGGGAGAGTGTCAGCTGTGCTGGTCTGTCCTGTGGGAGAGTGTCAGCTGTGCTGGTCTGTCCTGTGGGAGAGCGCCGGGGGGAGGGACGGACTAGCCGCAGCGCTAGATCCGGACAGAACACTGGCCGGCGCCCTGCGGCCCGTGTTGAATGTTCCACAGCGATGGCGGCGGTGTTTGTAAACTGAGCCTCGGTCGTTTGTGGAGCGTCAGCAGACAATATCAGGCCGGCCAGCGCGTGGTCGGCGGCGCTGATATTTAGCGAGGCCGGCCGGGCCGGCGTCCGAGTCGAGCTCGTCACGCCGCCGCGACTGGAGCCCGACCGCGATCGCCGAGCACCCCGCTGACCATGCTGCGCCCAGCGCTGGTCGGTCTGCTGACGCTGGCGGCGCTCAGGGCCGCCAGTTCCGAGGTGTCTGTCCTCAGAAGCTTCCTGGGCGGCGCGGCCAACGCTCCGGTCTGGCCGACGGTGGGCATGAACGGCCTGAACTGTTCGGACTGAAGCTGCGGGACGTGGACGTCGACGAGCTGCGCAGAACGGCCACCCTGAACGGCTGGATGCACCTGGAGTGGAACAACCCGGCACTCGACTGGTTGGCCGTGCCGGTACTGGCTGACGTGCAGCAGGCGCGGCTGCCCCTCGCGGCGATGTGGGCGCCCGACCTGCTGCCGTATAACAGAAGAGAAGGGGAATTGGCGAATGGTCAGTGTAGGCCCCCTACCATCCTGCTCCTCATTTTTTGCTCTCCAGATGTAAAAAGAAACTTGGATCCGCGCAGGCTCAGGTGGAAATGATACACTTCTGCTTGTATAACCACATCATGACTAGAAACATAACTGACAAAACAAAACAAAACTCACACATAACTGAGAAAAACCGAAGCGTGGCACCTTATTCCAGATACTTTAGCGGTTTGTTGTACAGTGGCCGACGAATGACAAAAACGGCGGGATTTCAGACGTCTGCATACTTCCCTTTGTTTAAAATCCCATTTACGTATCTGACGGTTTTTAAGTACTTAGTCAAGGAAGGTTCAGAAGCTTCCTGCCCCTCGTAGGTTCTGGAAACGTTTTTGCCAACTTAGGTTAGCTTAGGTTAGGTTCCCTCTGGCAGTTACAGGGGCACTTTTGGTGGTTTCGGGCCGTCTGCCGTGTTAGGGCCCTCTAGTGGTTTCAGATTCCTTTGGCGGTTTCACGAGTCCTTCAGGGCGTCTCAGCCGCTTCTTTGGGTTTCAGGGGCACCTTTGGCCACCTGGACGGTTTGAGGGACCCGTTTGGCATTGTCATGGGCGCTGAGGCCATCTCGTGGTTCCTCCTGTCGTCCCTAAAACATTTTTGGCCGTCTTAGGAGTCATTAAGGCAGTAACAAGAGCCCTCTGTAGTACCCCTCTTCTCTGCCAGAGGCGCCTCTGGCAGCCCTCTAGGTCGTTTGGACATTTCAGGAGCTATCTGGAAGTCTCAGGATTAAGTAGTTTCATGGACCTTCTGGTCTCCTCGGGGCCCCTGTTGCTAGAGACCGCTAGTTAGCAATCTCAAAGGCCCCTCTCCTGTAGTCTCAGTGGACTCCTTGTTATCTAAGTGCCCCTCTTGCTTTTTTATTTTCGACGTATCGGGGCATCTCGGGGTTCTCTTGTCACCCCTGAAATTTCCGCCATCCCAGGGGCCATCTGGCAATTACAAGATATCGTTTAGCGCTTTCAGGGCCCCTGTGCAGCGTCTTGGACCCTTTGGACGTCTCCGGTGGTTCCCATGGCTGTATCAGAGGTCTTCCTCTGTTCCATGGGATCTGGTAGTCCGAGGAACCCTCTAGCCGTATCATCACGGGCCTTTGTTGGCGCTTCAGGTGCCTCACTGGCGGTCTTGGAGGACGTTTTCCGTGCCAGGAGCCTCCTAACACACTCGGGGTCCTTTGGTCGTCCAGAGCCCCTATGCCGTCTTAAGGGCCATCTTATCGTTCTTGCCCTAGCAGGGCATTTTTGGTATTTCTTTTTTGGCGGTCTCAGAGGCCTTGCACCTTGCAGGACCCTATCTTGCCGTCTCAGGAACTACCCGATCTTGTCGGAACCGCTTAACTATGTCAAGAACTCTCCAGGGTTTCAAAAAGATCGGTGTAGCCTATTTGGAACCTCTCTTGAGGCTGAAACGGTCGCCGAGGAATCCCCGTTCAGGGGGCCCCTGTGACTGGCCAGGGGTTTCTTATGCATTCCTCGGCACCCTCTCAACGTCTTGCCGCCTCAAGGGTCCCTCTGGTACTTTTTGCGGTCCCATGGGCCCTTTGCCGTATTGGGGCCCCTCTAGCATTCTCAGAGGCCCTTGGAGAGTTTCATGGGACCTTCCATCCATCTAAGAGGGCCACCTTGCCGCCCTAGGGTCCCATCAACACTCCCGGAGACCCTCTGACAACATCAGGAGCCTTCAGTCTTTCACACAGGCCCGTGAAGCTCATTCGGGCCATTATGACATTATGGCATTTATTATGCCGCTATGCCGTCCTGGGGATTCATCATCACTGCCGCCCCAGAGACCTAGGACCCTTCCAGCGGGCTCAGAAGCATTCTGCCATGTGGTGGCTCTGTTGCGGTCTTAGAAACCCCTTAGGAATTTCAGCCCAGGACTCTTCCATCCGTCTCAGGAGCCATCTGACCCTCCTGGAGGTCTCCTGACTGCATCAAAAAATACTCCAGGTTCTCACAAAAAACCGTCAGGCCCATACGGGTCCCCTTAGGAGTCTAAGAGGAGTTCCTATCAGGCCTCAGGGGCCGGGGGATTACCCCATCGTCAGTGGCATAACCAGGACTGTTTTGAGTGGGGGGGGGGGGGGCTAGAGAATGGGCTCCGGCACTAAAGGCCCCATGGCTTGAACGCTAGGGATGTTTGGTACTCATTTTTCCTGTGTCATTAAGAATGAGGGTGCTCGGCATCACTGAAACATTCGTAAATTTCCAATGTCTGACTTCTGATCTGCGCTGAACGAGGCCTTTACATGGTCTATGGGGCCTTTGCGAAAGAGTTGGTTCGCATTTCCCGGCCAGGGAGGCCCCTTTAGGCAAATGCCGGGGGCCCCTGGGAAGGGGCCTCCTGGCCTCCGGGCTATGCTACTGATCTCTTTGTGCGTGCCCTGGCACCCACAAGGTTGGAATGGGCGTCTACAGTACAGCTGGAGTACCCAAAACCTAAAATGTTATCTACGATTTCCCACAGATATGGTCCGCAAAGGTGTAACACAAACTTTCTGAAAGGGAAGGAGGTAGGCGAAGGCAAACACATTACCAAAGGTGCACCAAGCCGGCCTGTTCCGCACGTCACTACCCCGTGCGAAATTCATGCAGAAGCTAGAAGCCTGCACGGGCGGAAACCCCATCACACCACACAAAGAAAATTATTTCAACGGTCTCGTAAACATTCCAGTCATGGAGCCGAAAGTAGAATTTTGCATTTCAAAAAATGCAAAATATTGCACGCATTGGGGAACCACGATTATGTTTGGAAAACCACATCTGTGCCCTCTACGGCTGTCAAGGTGCCCATTTGCAGGCAGCCAGGGGCTCCTCTACAGGTCTTCAGGGGGCCCTTCCACATGGTCTGGGGGCCCGTAAGGCCTTAAGGGAGCCCCTTCACAGGCCGGCAGGGTTGTGTGGGCTGTGGTAAGATATGGTCCCCTGCAGGTCGGCAAGGCCCCGTGAAACGGCAGGGAGTTCCTCCACAGATCAGCAGGGCCTTCCGAAGGTTGACAGGGGCCCCTACAGCCCACCAGGAGGCCTTACGGGTCGCCAGGGGCCTCTCCATAGGCCGTAAGGGAGCGTCCCCATAGGCGGGCAGTGGACTCCTGCAGGTCGGCAGGGGCCCCTGCAAGCCAGCAAGGGGCCTTTACAGGCTAGCAGGAGGCCCTACAGGCCTTCAGGGTTCCTCCACAGGCCGTAAGGGAGCGCCTCCACAGGCCGGCAGGGGGCCTGTACGTGCCAGCAGGGCTCCGTAGAACAGCGGGGGCTCCTCTCAGCAGGTCCTTTCGAAGGCTAGCATAGGCCTGCAGGCCGGTAGGGGGCCCTATAGGCCGGCGGGAAGCCCCTGCAGGCCAGCAGGGGCCCCTGCAGGTCGTCAGGGAACCCCTATATGCCTACAGGGGCTCCACAAGCTGGCAGGAGGTCCGCAGGGGAGTCCTATAGATCGATAGGGGCCCCTCTATAGGCTTCATTCTATATATTCCATCTTTTGTCTTCTGTTGTATACCATTATTAAAGCATTTTGACGATATTTCGGTTTTTACATAAGTAATTTTCTAACCTTGGTGCGGGTTGGCGAACTCCAAACATTTCAGGGCTTTTGGGATCCCTGTAGGACCCCTTGACTTAGCCCCTGCCCATTGCCCCGCTTTGTACCTTTGGATCCACTCCTGCATCAGACTGAAATGCCATTTCAACAATGGACCCCATGACAGCATTGCGGGCCCCACCCCAACATCGAGGGAGCTGAAATCAACATTGAGGGTGCACGTGCCCCTCAGAAGAATGTAAAATGACACCCATGTTTGGGAATCCAAAAATCTGCCCACAAATTCACTTCTCGTACAGAATGTATTCTACTTTTTTTAACATGGACTCCTAGCATGTCATAATGTCAAATTTCTCGCAAGATTTAGACAATTGTTCTGTCTTAACCCTATTCCCGGGAGGGGGGGCTGAATTCGCCCCCCCCTCGGGTTTTTCCCTTGCAAATTCCAGGATTTTTGACGCAGGTTCACGAAACTTGGTGACTTTTCCTAGCTATTCTTTCTACGTGCCGAGACAAAATTTCAAAATTCTATTTTGCTCAGGGACGGAGCCAGGCAACGTTTTCGGTTTTCTTTTACCCTGTTGAGGGTAAAAGAAAAATGTTTGCCAAAAACAATGTTTTTAAGATAGAACTTAGAATTTTATATGGATGAATACCTAAATAGTTGGGCAATGTGCAGATGTAATTTCGTTCGTCTGAGGTCACTTTGTAAGGTCAGGTCAAGGTCAAAAGTCAAAATTCGTTTTTTGCAATAATTTTGGCGCTGTTCTTTCAATGCCAAACCCGGAATATATATGACGTAAAAAGGCGCCCTCTACTTGTGTATCAAGTTTCAACTTGATATCAGGTCAGGTCACGGAGCTATGACCTAAAATGTCAGTGCGCGTACCCTATATCGCAATAGCCATAAAGTTAAATTTTTGAAATAGTGAATTCAAATGACTGAAAACGTTTGCAGATAATGTTAAATGCACACGAGATCATTCCAAGTGACTTCAAGGTCACCGGAGGTCATTCAAGGTCAAAGGTCACAAGTTGATCTGAAGAACGTGTGACCATGACAGTTCCCCCTTTTTCATGTCTCGGGCATCGCCTATGCTAACGTTATACAAACATTATAATGCGATTTGTACTTCTTTAGGATATCATGACTAGCAGAAGCCAAAAAAGTGCTTTTGCCTTTTTTGTTCATTCAAGTGTTGAAAAACTAATCCTCCTATTTTTGAAACCCGTGAACGCCCATGAATTTTCTCCAAATTTCAGATTTGTGTATCAATGGTAAAAGCCCTATCCATAATCTCTCGATTCATGCCGGTTTCATCGAAATCGGTCGATAAACAACGGAGTTATAAAAAAATCCAAAAACACCCCTGATTTTGACATTTTTGCCCCCTGTATCCACACCTTTCAAAATTTTGAAAATTTGTTGTTATAAAAATGTGGTTCACGTCCTGGCCAATGGATTGCCGTTTGTTGCGATGAAATCGAATGTGTAGTTCTCGAGATCTCAGGGGGCCGAATCCGCTCCCCCCCTGCCGGGAATCGACCATACCGTCTAGCCCTCCGGGAACAGAGTTAAAGGCTTCCATTTTGGAGATCTCCCACCCTCCCAGGAGGGGGAAATTTGCCCTCATCACCCCACTAGCTGGATATGAGACTGTGATCGCCAGTCATTGAAACAATGACTGCAGTCAAGCAAGCATATGATATATGAAAACACATGAAATACCGACCATTTATATTTTGTTCATCTCCATCAGTGACACAATTAATGTGTTATGCTTGCATTACCATTAAGGATTACACGTACGCAAATGGGCACCAGGTTTCACTCTGGGTGGGGCAATGGCCCCTCGGTCACAATGGGAAAGGGGTAGCATTACCGAGAAGGTCTGTGAATCACTGCTTAAACTTTACTTCCTCGGGTATTATTTGCATTCACTCTGGAGAACATGCCAGGGATGATATCCGATCCCAAAGCGGCTGATAAATGTGCTGTAAAAGCCGCTTTATGACATCACCATGCTATACCTGATCGTGTCAGCTACACCGCCGTACAAATTTCTCATTTTGGACACTCGCTGGACGAGGCGTGGTTTTCACCACCTTCCGCTGTATTTTTCTCAGACTGCCGCCGTGCGGCTGGTGACGAGAGTGTGGCGCATACCACAGCCGACCTTACATCACTTTCAAATATTTTCCAGAAATCATTTTTACTACGTCATGCCATGTCACAGAGCCATTATTGTATCTCGAGAGTCGATGGCCGTCAATCTCATTTTCAGAGCCACATTTTGGCTTACTTCTCAGGTGCCTTCCCAGATGTGGAGCCCCTTTTTCAGTACAGGATTATTTGGGCATGTGCTTGGCAACATACTTTTTTTGAAGTTTCAAGTCAATGACCTCTGCAAGGTCTTAAAAAGCTACTGATGTTACAAGGTCAACAAGTTGAAGGCTACAAGGTCCCTGACCTTGTGTGACCTTGGAATCACTTTGAACCAGTTAAACAGTATTTTTGTAGCTATTTTAGTAATGATAGTTATTATTATCTATGTCAGTGGTCAGAACTCCAATTTGTGAAAGTCAGTCGATATTTTCTTCACCAGCATCCTAACAAAAGCTGACAAAAATGCTTCCTTTTTTACTTACCTGACGTTACTCTCAATAGAAATTCATTGACGATTGGTCAGTTTTAAAAACCAGGCTGTTACAAAAGCATGGCTTGCGGCTGAAAGGTTATAGACCTTCTACGGTACAGATGTTACAGAAAATTATGAGGTAGGTAATTTCATCTGCTGTGACCTGAGAAGTCATTACGTGACCTGATGGCGTCAGATCAGGCATCATTCTAATTAGAAGAAAGCGTGATACACGTCCTTTTTATGTTTCGTCACTTCGTCTGGGAAAATATGGTATGGTGGGCAATCATCATCCTCCTCCTTACGTC
The DNA here is from genome assembly GCA_030062745.1 of Capitulum mitella. Lineage (NCBI taxonomy): Eukaryota > Metazoa > Arthropoda > Thecostraca > Pollicipedomorpha > Pollicipedidae > Capitulum > Capitulum mitella. The sequence continues at coordinate 13,582,731 of CP099840.1, forward strand.
CGACGAGGGTTACACAGCCGCTACTGTACTTCTCTCTCCCTCTCTCTCTCTCTCTCTCTCTCTCTCTCTCTCTCTCTCTCTCTCTCTCTCTCTCTCTCTCTCTCTCCTCTCTCCCTCCTCTCTTTCTCCCTCTCTCCCTTTTTCTTGGCGCCGGAAAATTCTATTGAACGATGCCTCTGGCTGTGCCTCCACATCCGTTCGTCTGCCGTCGGCGTCGGACGGTCGGACGGCTGGTCCGCTCGCGCCACTATCTCTCCGGACAGGCGGCCTTTTAGCTGATTAAACAGTGATAAATGGCCAGTGAGTCCGTACATATGGATGATAACACCGTAGAATATGGCTGACGGAGAAATGCATCAAATATGGACTTCAATCAGAGCCGGGCCGCCGGCTCGCTGACGGTGACGGGACGTTTCGCAGCGAGCGCGTCGCCGGCAACGGAAGGGCCGGCCGGCGGTGACAGGCGGTAGGCCGCGCCGTCGGACGGACCGCAGCCAAAATGAGTCACCGCCAACGGGCGGCTCATTGTAGCCGGCCCGCATTAGCGAATAACGACAGAGATTATTTACTCGCGCAAGGGCTCGACACTACTCTCCTGCTACTGAGAGTCAGGCGTAAGGTTCGGAAGCCATGCCATGTCATGCCATTTTCTCGAATTCATGTATGGCTGGTTTCCGTGACATTTAAGAGCCAAGCACAATACCTTGCCACTTACACGAAGGAACCCGAGTCAGTTTCAGCACAAAGGTATACTGGCAACATTTTGGTCCGTTCTGGTGACTATCCGTGCCCCTCGCAAGGTATGTTCGGTGTGGCCCCATATATAAGATGCGGCCAGGATTTCTGTAATGTTATGTTCCGGAGGCTAAAAGAAGAGAGTGTGGAGAATTAGGACGCAAGAGATCAGGGGCCGTGCTGTAACGTTTAGTGAAGCTCCACAGCAAAAGCGTGTTGTGGTGCAAAATTGTTTTTGTCGCTTACAGCAGCTTTGGTTTAGCTGCTTTTCTGAATTTCGCTAAGCGCACAGTAGATTAAAAAAACTTATTTTTAAGAGTTTCAGTGACTCGCCTTTCACTCCAATTATGGCTGATGTTGATGTGTGAGACTGATAAGATAAAGGCAAACAGTTTTTAGCTGTCAAGCCTCACTGCAGCTTTTCAGCTGCGTATTAAGCCTCGATCTGTCAGTTTCCTGTTCTTCGAGCTCTCAGGGAGGATTGGGATAGCTGTCTCAGTCTTCCTGGCGTTACTGCAAGTATGTCTGTGCCCTCAATTCAAACAGGTGGCAGCCATGTTTCGGCCGAATCCGACCTAGCTGCAGGCTCTAAGTGGACAGGCCAAGCATATGCATGGAACGAGGGTAGCCTTGAACGCGATTTTTGACGTCATCCAGTGCCTCGTTCATCAAGGACTACCCCTGCATAGCCGAGAGGAAGATACTGGTAACTTCTACCAACTGCTGAAGATCATCGACAAGTACAGTGTGGCTATGGAGAAGTGGCTGCAGCGTGACGAGCAGCTATGTCTCAGCCACATAATACAAAATGAAGTGTTGGGGCTAAGGGCGCACGCCATTGTCCGAAAGCTGGTGGAAGAAGTGCGGTCGAAGGACGCCTTCAGCGTCATCGTGGACGACTCTGCTGGATAGCTCTTGCTAGGAGCAAGTATCTATCTGTATTCGATTTGTAGGTTCGTCGTTCACGTTTCAGGAAATCTCAGGAAATCCCCCTTGGATATTATTCGACGGGGTCGACGACGGCCCAAGCTCTGGCGAGCCTGGTCAAAGACACCCTCGTGCGGCTGGGCCAGCCTATGTCAAAACTACGTGGGCAGTGCTATGACGGGGCCACGAATGTGTCTGGACGCGTAAGCGGCGTCCAGGCTATCATCAAACAACAACCGAAAGCCCTGTTCATCCACTGTGCTGCACACCGACTGAACCTGGCGACCCTGACCGCGGTGACTTCCAAACTGCGGAACGCTCTAGGGGAAGCGTTCGGCGTCATTAAGTACACCCCGACCTCTCCGAAGAGGCTGGCTATCTTCAGTCACCAGCAGGCTGAGAAGTCCACCAGCCTGCGCCCCTTTCTCCAGCAGCAGGTGTACCTGCAACGAGAAGAGCTTCCAGTCCCTGCTGGACAAGTGGCTGGCTATTAGTGCCGTTTTCAAGAGCATCGCCAAGGATCGATTCACTGCAGCGGAACCGGCCTCCAGGGCCCGGGGCTGCCTGTGCGTCATGGAAGAGTTCGGCTTCTTTTTCATGGCTGAGCTCGGTTTGCGCGTTTACCATCTCTTCACAGCGAACCAAAACGAAACGATGTCCGCGTCCAGCGTGCAGGCCAGGATCAGGGCGATGAGAGAGGCAGTGCCTTTCCAGCGCCGGAACGCGATGTTCTCCGCTTTTTGGGGCCAGTGTTTGGAGAGAGTCGGGAAGCCTGGAGTGGACAAGTCGCGTCTGAGGCGGCCTGTAAGGCAACCACTGCGTCTCGGAGGAGGCGGAGATTTCCATCCCAAAACTCCAGCGTACATGTGCGGGACCGAGTACTTTGCGGCTCTGGACAACCCAGTTTCCAGCATCGAGGACCGGTTCGGCGAAGGCGATGATGTCTTTCCGCAGACGGTCGAGGCGGCTCTGTGTGGTGAGATGGATGCGGCATGGTGCACCGCGGATTTTTATGATCTGGATGCTGGTCGCCTTGTGCTGCACCTCCAAATGATGCCCGGCATGAGTCATAATCTACAGACCATGCTGGAGACAGCTGATACGGCGGACCATCTGCAAGACCTGCTGCCTGAGGCCGCCAAGCTGGTCGGACTGGCCCTGACGGCGCTAGCCAAGAGCTGTGCGGCCGATCGGTCATTCAGCCTCATGAAACGCCTAACGACGTTTTCGAGAACGACCAAGATAAGAAGCCGGTTCCATAAACTGGCGGGGCGCGCCACTTGCGGACAAGAGCTTCAGGCGCTGAGCCGGCGCGAGCTAGTGCGAGAATTCGTCAGCCGCAGCCCCTAGAGGGCTAAGCTGTTTGGCACAGCGGAATCGGTGCTGTAAAACCCTGGAAACGCGACGTTCCTTGCGGATGTGACTGTTGGTGATGACCATCCATGCTCCACGCAGTTATGTTGGTGATGGTGGCCGCCGTTGTTCCACGCGGTGACCGCAGATGCTTCACACTGCTGTGTTGGTGGTGACCACTCTTGTTGCTCGGGCTGTAGGTGGTCACTACCGATGTCGTGCGCAGCTGTTTTGGCGGCCACCACCAGCTTTGTACACAGATTTGTAGGTGTTGGTGACCACCACCGTTTCACGCTGCTGTGTGACCGTCGCTGTTCCACACGGCTGTGTTGGTGACCGTCACCGTTTTACGCTGCTGCGTTGGTAGTGTCCACGCAGAAATGCTATTGGTGACCGCTGTTGTTGCACAGGCTTCCCGTGAGGTACGCCACAGATGGCTGAATCGTCCCGGAAATAGAGCGAACGTGCTACTATTCTGTTATGTTTTATAATTGCACATGTTTGATGAAAGATGGCGTCTGTTTCCTCCCAAACTCTGCGGTGAAGGGAAAGTACCAGCAATTACTCTGTTCGCTGCATTAACCCGGCCCGTCATGGCACTCTTGCCCGAATACGCCATCATGGGGCAGGGGGTCAGCTGGATGGATCTGACGGATTTTGTCTTGTCGATCAAGGCGTTTTTACGTTATCTTGCCACATTTATGTTTTTTCGGTTAAGGTAACATATTACAATTCGTCATTCAGCACAACCGTGAAAGCTGCTGATATTAAGGCAGATCTCAGCAGCGGTGGCGCGGCCTTTTGTTACCGGAGTGGTCAGTAGCGCAGGAGAGCCGAGACGGCTCGGGCGTGACGTGCAAGCGCGGCGGCTGTCCGCTGCTGAACATGTCCTGGCCGGCCCTCGGCCGTCTGACGCCGTCTGGGAGCTCTCCGGGAGCTGACGGCGCCCACCTGTGCTCAGCAGGCGAAGGAGCGGGCCTTCATCGAGCGCCTGAACGAGTCTCACGAAGGTTCCTTGTAGCGACTGGCCGGACAGCACCACGAGAAGATCACGCTCACGGAGAAAAGTCTCTGCGGTGGTAACAGCAGGTACGATCGGCGGCCCACGCCGGCGCACTCTTCCACGCCTTTCGTGCAGTTAGGGTGAGTGCATTTCATCGTGTTTCAACGAGCGCGTCCCCTCCGAAAATCTAAACGATTGGACATAGAGGACTAGAAAGGGCACCAATGCTGAGCGTCGTTCGTGGTCTTTTTACGCGTTACGTTTTCAGGTCAGGCCAGGTCAAAGGGAGACATGTTATGGCTTATGTCATGGCTTTCGCGACCACCACTGTTTTGTTGGTTTGGTAATTTTGATCGCCTTAAACATTTGAATACGGCTGACATATTCCGTTCACAGGTAGGTGATGCGATTTCAACTGAAATACACTCGAAAGTCATCCGAGGGCACGTCAGGTCACGGCTCCCGCAGGCGGTTATGCGCCTTTCGACGCGTGGCGGGCCGATAACCGCCGGACTGAAACTTTGATATCTCGTAAAGCAAAGGCCCGATACGAAACAAAAAAAATAACAATAATAAAACGGCTTTAGAACCACTGCTCAGTTCTGGCAAAGGTACTATGCGTTTCAGAAACATGAGTCAAATCTTTCAAAGATATTCAAGAAAAAACAACTGGAGGGGTCAAATTCCCGCTTCTGTGACGGGGCGGGTTACAACCTGCATTTTGAAGATGTGTACAGCAAAAAAAATCCACTGATGTGCGGTGAGATAATCATTATCGATTACGCAATAACTGCTGAATATTCAAGGTTTCTTGATGGTAGGGTTTCTATAAACGAATATGTTTCCCCGCCGAACTGCGCCATTGCAGATGAACGATTGATTTCGTGCCGAGACTTCGTGGCGACTTGAGTAAAAGTCGTCAGAGATATGGTAGTTGTCTGAATTACTCTAAGCCTCAGCCTTTTCAACTGCGGTGATGAATTGGCGTATCGAGCTGTATATGTCTTTCGTTTCCTCATCTGCCTACGCGGCGCTTTTGGGTACTCCCTGACATCTTCTGGTGTTACGAAATTACCCTGAACGTTTTTGAACCTAGTAGAAATGGTCATCCCGTGATTGCCATCCTGGTGTGCGTGGCCGGAGGCGCCGCCATGGCCCTCCGACTGCAGGTCGCTATTCTATCGCGAGTGGCCGGAGGCGCCGCCATGGCTCACCGGCGGGATGTCATCTTCTGTAGCTTCATGGGCCTCCACTGACTTGTAAGGGGCTGATGGTAGGCAATCGACGTCGTTGAAAATGTAGCGGTTTGGAGGCCAGATGCCCCCCGTTCTGAAGCCAGCCATGATGTTAACCAGTGCGGCCGCATTGAACCAGGCGTTTCCAACAAGTGAATCCACCTGATGTATAGTGATGGCCCTCCCGGAATAGCGCAACACCCAGCCGTTGGCGGCGGCGTTGTAGTGCGTCTTGAATGGTCCGAAGACCGATCTGTCCAATGGCTGCGTTTTTCTGTGAAGTGTGAGGTGGCGAGGTGACGACCGAGACGCCATGCTGCTTTGTCCGCTCGAGGGTGCTCGGGCTCTCGTGGCTATTGTGATTGTCCAAATCGGTATGGCTGTGTTCTGTTTGGATGCGCTCGAGTGTTTCACAGAACGGTCGATGGCCTGTGGGAATAGGTCCCGTGTCATCCATCCGGTGGGCTGAGCCAATCCTAGAGGACCCCTCAGGGACACCATCTGTCAGGCTACTTTTCATGACCTACCGCAGGAAAACAAACACGGGAGGTAGGCTGCTTCCCGAGGCAGCCACAGTGCCGACGACAGTCATCAGCTCCCCACGGTCTTCAGAAGTTACTTGGGGAACCTGTTTGACTCCCCTTTTCCTGATGACCCTTGGTCATTGCACCATCGTACACCCCGTTTCATCAATACTGAACACCATGAGGATGGACATTTTCGCGGCCGAGAGGGTCTCTTCCATTGCATCAAAAAAGAGTGCCACATTTTGGAGATTAAAAGCAGCTCTCCGTGCCAGACTTAACGCTTCAGGACGTCTTAGTGTTAGGTCAGGATGTCTTCACATGAATCCGTGGAGCCATTCGAGTCCAGCCGTCTTATTTATCTTTCACGTGTCCGGTGTGATACCGTTAGCTTCAGCCATCTCATACGCAAGCTTCCTAAGACGCTCATAGGTCAACCCGAAGACAGTAACGGAGCAGTGTTCCAGGCAATTTTTAAGGAGCTGTACTTGGTGCGGCGTGAAAACATGACATTTCATGAAGTCGGACTTTACGGCGGCATTTGGTTTGGATCGATATCGTCGAACATGGCGATCGAGGGTCGCACGCTGTGGGATTCCGAGGTCAGTCGCTGCAGACCCGATAGACAGGGCGTTTTGCGTCACTGCCTGAACTTCGCTCTTCGTCAACTCTGGAGGCGTTCGGCCTGCATCTGTATCTCTAGTGCACCGTGGTGGCATTTTAAGCGCAAAGGATCTAGAAAAAATAAAGTTTAGGAATGGTTGCCAAAGAAAATAATTTGTGACATATGATATGGAAGGTTGAACATGGCTACAACGTGACATAAACTATGGTATGCAACTAACAAGATCTGTCACCACTTTGTAGGCTCGCCCCTTGAGGACAGAAGGGGCACTTACCCTAAAAACAGGACACTTTCGCAAACGAACCATGTAAATCTGGCGCATTCCAAAACAATGCATTGTACCCTTTACGTTTGCCTCATCCACCTTACCTTACCATCTTACCCTTACCTTGCCTACCACATGATGGATAGGTGAGATACGATACCATATCACACCATAGGGAGAGTTGGAAGAGGGCGGGGGAGGGTGAGCCACGCCGTTCCACCTCCCCCATGTCGTAATATTTAGCATAATGGGCTGCCCGGTATTGTCTTTTACATGCCATCGTGAGAATACTTATGGATGTCAAGGAACAATGCCCGCAGATAAATATGCATGCAGTGAAGCCCGTGAAACATCATGCATAATTGGTGGAAATTAATAAAAGGTACACAAAAAACAAAGCTTTTCGGCCTCATCTCTGTATCTTTGAAACGCCGAAGCGGCAATGAAACCCTGTTAAAAGACACGAACAGCGGGTGTTTGCTTTTAAAAGTAATAATTTGGAGTACGCATTTTTATCGCTAAGTGTTCAAAATCAGGCTGTCTCATGTCTCCCCATCCCAGATCTACCCATTCTATCCTACATTTTGGAATGGACAAGTTGAATATACACACATTTATTTTTGTTTTGTTATGTCACATTCATTTCTACCACATTTTTGCACATATTAATTTATTTAAATTTACCTATTGATTTGTATGTTGTACCGTGTGATATGCTATACGGGTGCTTGTGTGATATGTTGTACGGGTGCTATACGGGTACATTTATCTCTGATTTATTATCGAGGTCCTGAGAGGACAGTTAAAATTAGCCCACGCTTGGTCCATTGCGCTGCAATGTATTACGTCTGTGGTATATTTGTTGGTGACTGAATGCATACGAGGAGCCACGTTCCTTTCCCTGTGGAATTGTGAAATACTGGATCCGTATGAGTTATGACTGGAGGCGGTGTTGAGCGTTCTGTTTGTTTTGTTTTTGAAACTATCTGTGAATTCCTTTTCCTGTCGGTATGCAGACTTGTGCTCGACATCTTTTGGGTCATCTGGATCGGGATCTGAATCACAGTAACTTGAAACTGATCAACATTGGAATGGCGGCTGTTTCATAAAATCTGATCCGAATCAGATGCGATTCAGGCAATTTTTTTTGGAACTGATCGGGATCAAATATGATTTACAAGTTTAACGTTGATTCGGATCAGCCATTGATTGAAAATATCAGTCATATATCAGCGTAATTAGATCTATTGTAAAAAATATATATCTGCGTGCGTGCGTGCGTGCCTGTGTGCGTGCGCGTATGTGTCTTTGTGTTTTCGTGCCTTTGTGTGTGTGTGTGTACGAAACAAATGCACTTGATTTTGCATTTATATCTTAACAGATACCACACTTCAGAGTCGCAAATGATGCATTCAATCTCACACTTTTTAAGCCATTTCGGCTCGGCTCCTTAAGAAAATTTCGTATGCATGCAGCATCGAACTGCGAGGATAAATTTCAATGCTCTGTCTATGTAAAACTTTAACAAAGAGCCGTGATGGCAACTTAATTGGCACCTCTTCATATCGTGTAATATAATATGCATATGTGCAAAAAAATTAAAATGAAATGAAAGATGCGTTCCTTTGGGATGTACTTTTTTGGGGGTTTGTTAAAAACATGAAACCGTTAATGGCTTGTCATCAAACCCAAGACTTTTTGCTTTGAAGGAGATACTTTTTGGTCGGGCCTCTCATGAAAATCACAGGTTGCCCCCCACCCAAAATTCCTTAAGGGAGGTCCTCCATCTTTGACAGTAGAGAGGTACAATTTTCAGGTTGCCGGGGGTTCCCTTCTTCCTTCCAGCTTTCTTCCTTCCTTTCAGCCATTCCCAAACTTCTCATCGTAAAGCAATGATTGAGAAAGGCCAACTTGTAGAGTGGTCTTTTAACTACACGGTTTGATCCTTTCAAGCTACACAGTGGCTTTACAGGAGACCTCATGCGAGGTCATGTGAAAGGATTCTGGTTTCCATTGGATGCTATGGGGCGTAACCTGTATGAAGCTTTTGAGGTACTCAGGATGCTTTCTGACGATGCATAAGGGCTTAAACTTAAGCGCCCTACAGAAATAAAACTGCTATCACTATGCTAAAGAAGACATATTAGCTGACTCTTCCGAGTTTAAATGCCGATTATTTCAGTTCACAATTCTGACATAAGATGACGTTGACCCAAGAAAAGACTCAAGTTCATAGGCTACTGACACCCCAAGCGGCACCTGTTCAAATTCTGAGAAACATCTAGCATCGCAAAATGCGTGCCACATTTTCTGTACGATGAAGACCGACATCGAGATTCTCCATCCCATGCCCTAAAAAGAGGTGTACCTCAGTGAACTGTTAAGGTAATGATCTCACGTTTCTAGGGAATACGTAAAAAGATTTCGGAGTGAGGTAGGCAAACTTTTGGAACTATCAGACTATTCGTAAGTGTTGACTGTTCGGTCGATTAGTGAAAAACGTCGTACTGGAAACTCCTCTTCGCCCTCTGCGCAGTAGCCAGAGTTCAGTGGAGCGGAACGATGCCTGGGAAACGCGTCGTTTGTCCTCACGAATTAATTCAACGACGAGGAATTTAAATCACACAACACCCAACATACCTATGTTGGTGCCCTTCCCACTCACTTCTGGATCGCTACGGAAAACCACATTTTTGTTACAGGTGACCGATGGTTCCGTACGCTACACAGGTATAACCGGTGAGGAAAAATTGATGAGATTGACTTTGAAAGGATATGGATTCGGTTATATTTCTCCAGATGTTGCGCGAGTTTTATAGTGTCGAATTTGCACCTCCTTCCTGTAATCAGTCCACATATACTATACTATGTGCAGGATAGTAGAGAAATTAGGTTCCTGCTGTCTGTACAAGGCACGCGCTCACTAACGTTCTTCCCAATTATTCGTGCCACCTCCCTGTTCTGGACTTTGATATTTCCCCTCAATCAGTGCTTTAAACCCACGGCCAGCTTAGCCACCCAGGCACCCTTGAATACGGTGTCGTTTATTATGCCCTGAATATCCTCGATGTGCAGCAGGGAAAGACGTACATGTGAAATTATCGTATGTGGAATACACGGATTCCTGCGCTCTCAGTCTCTAACGATTTCGGTGGTAATGTCTGTAGAAGGAAGGACCTTTGCTTAGACGTTCTTCGTATTAGGCATGCCTGTCCATCGAGACAGGACTTTGGAGAAGGAAGTCACTAGACACTACCCTTGGACCTACTGTCAGTCATGTCATTATCTTCCTAACAAATTTGATTTTGGGGCCGTGGGTAACTTCGTAAAGTACCTTCCTGCTCCCATCGGTATAGTAGCCACCATTTTCTGGTGATAGCCAATTAAGACGGTATGTCGTCCATTATCATCCAAAGAATATTCGTGTCCCTACGAAATCCTCGCACCGTTTTCGGCAGACTCATTTCCTATGTTGGCTTCTTATTCGTTTTCACAGAAGGCGGTCTGTCATTTTTCATGCGTTATGAAAATCTTGTTCAGTATTTCCTGCGCTCACGATTGAGATGACATCTTGTCAGATTTCGAGGTCAGGTCCTCCTTCCAGCACGCTGCCGTTATGAGGAAACATCTTTGGTGTTCTACGCTGTTTGCAATGCATCCATCTGGCCATCTCATCGTTCACAACTCTGAAGAATTTGATACCATTTCTACGAAATAACAATGAAAATGTGTAAAAATGTGTAAAATGGCCATGTAAAGCGTATTTTTTGGTTGTGGCGCCCGATTAGAGGAACTAAGTAGGTAAGATAATAGCGAACGATTACGCGGGCGAATTTAAAGCGCAGCACCTTTATTTTACAGTGTACGTTGATGACATGTGAAACGTAATTTCAGGTCGTGTTTCTTCCGTTAAAGAGCTGCGGTAATTAATGTTACGCACGACGGATTGTATATTAGAATCAATTTTTCATATAACTCGAATGTTGTAGTGGATGATTAGGTTGCGCGATCTTATGAAGCGTGGTTCTGGAGTATAGCGAACGATCAGATTAGCCAAGTACGCACGACATACCTTGAACTGATAGCGAACGATAAGACGGGGCGAATGTACGGCACATATTTGTGCAACGTGCAGTACAGTTACAGCGATCGATGAAGCGAGCAGAACATATAAAGCGTAGGCTTCGAATTTGGCAGGGATTTTGACTAGACCAATATTGATAGCGCATTTTCAGGTCATGTCTCTTGTTTAAAGGTAACCACAATTAATGTTCCGCGGGACTGAGCGCATTTTTCGAATTCTTGCAGTTATGAATCGTCCGAAACATATGGTCCGATTTTTTATCGAGATGGACCTTGCTTTAGTGTTGTCCGACAAAGTCGAAATCACACCAAAGATAAAATGCTGCATGGCAGGCAGTTTCTATAATCACGATGTGTGTCGAAAGATTGGCAGTGGTGTCCTCTGCCTTGCTAACGACTTTATTTCAGGCGCTAAGAAACATAATACGTTATGCAAATGCGATTTCAATATCCGAAAAGCTCATCGAAAGATCTCCCCTTGATCTCCCCTACGAGTAACGGTCAGCATAGGTGCCACAATATGAAGCTAAATTCAGTCTCAGTTATTTATGCTCACACGTTACAAAAAGCGCATTGGCAAAACAATCGCAGGCGTCTTTGCATGCTACGCAAAATTTAGTAGGGAGTTTTCAAAGCGCTCATGTCACATGGCCAAACAGTTGTTCCCATAAGCCAGCCTGACGTCACCAAATCGCATTAGGGATGCGTCACCATTGACGGGCCAACAAAAGGCAAACCGGATACATGAATACTGGATCCGGATTGGGCGGCCGGCTCCATAAACATAAGGCGGCCGATCTCGAACGAGGGAAGCGGGGACGGCAATGCTGAGAGCAGCTGCCGGCAGGTCCAAAGGCCGAGCCATTAGGCCGAGAATCTGGTACGTACGAACATCTAGCACATATGATGTAGATAGATGGACGATATTTGGAGTTATTTACCGCGACCAATTTGGCGGAACTCGTCGCGGCCATTTCCATAATTTCCCCATAGCGCATCCGTAATGTGAATTTTGTGACGGTGGGGGCCAGGTCATGGCTAGACAATCGGGATGACGCATATCGGCTGGCTAGGGGATCCGGAATAGCACTGTGCTCTACTAGACAGAGGAGTCCTAGACTGCATAGACTGCACTTCATATAACTTCGACTATCATTTGATTGATGTGACCTTCGACGGGTTAATTTATCAAAATAAACGCTTCTCATCATTTCAGGCTCCACATTTTCAGAAATGTCTTCGACTGGATGACACTTCATTAAACTGTAACCCCCACTTGCACGGGTGGCCGGTCAAATATAACAAGCACGAGTAGGGATGGATCAGTTAGGCCTCCTAGATCTCGAAATTACAAGGGCTAGAGCCACCACGTTTACGGAACAGGTGAAGCCTTAGAGACACGCTCTTATGGTTAGGTTTAATTTTTCTAGACTGTGACCTTTAAGATGAAATGAAATCAGATAGGATCAGTTTGGTGTGACTCGCCAAAGCTTGTACACAGAGCTACCCCACAAAGCTTGTGCCACAAAAACCGTTGGTCACAGTGCTAAAATTTTCGTAGGCCACGGAACGCTGTGACAGATTATTTATAATTTTGGAGCTGGCTCATTTCTTATGCTTAGATTATTCCTTAAGCTCAACTTAGACCTACATAACTATAGCTGCAGCTTAGGTGTGTTATAGTTTCACGAAGTAACATACACCTTGTTTTATGGTCTCTCAGGGCAAATTTTGCTATTCAATTCAAATTGAGCACTCCAAAAATACCTCACAGGCCAGATTTATCCTACGAAGGCCACCTAAGGTCGACCTAGGTCAGTGACATTAACAAAGCAAAAATCACGAAAATGCACTCCACAAACCCAAGAACCGTCATCCAGAACCATTTTATCACTAAATCAAGTATTTAACATAAATAAATAAAAGCTTCATTGCGTCATTTCGCCGCCTCAGAATAGCATGAGAACATGGCATGGAATGCTAGACCGTAGGCAAACCCAGTCAGATTCATCTATTTCCGTGTGGGATCAGATTCGAATGACATTGAGTGTTTCCACGACCAGTTAAAGGAGAATTCGGATTACATGAAGAATTTACGAGTACGTGAAATGGGTGAAATCCTCGCTTCATCGCCATTTATGACGTGTGTTCCTCAACAGATTTAGCCCACTTTATTTTGGCCAATATATATTTATAAGCGTTTTTTTTACTACTTGTCAAATAAAAAATTGTAGTTATCCCCATGTATAGAGGCTGATATATACATAAAACATAGAAAGATAGTAAAATTGCTTGAGACAATTCTTTAATTTCTGTCCATCCCTTATCTATTGCGGCCGTTCTTTTCATTGCTAATACTCATTTCTCTTCAAACCGGCATAAAATATTGGGTGGGCCCAAATCGACCAGGATCGCCAGGATCCTCTCAAAAGAATACAAAATAAACACCCCTGAAATTGCTGAACACGGAACTTGAATGTGGATTTCCATGGGTACGGCACAGCTTGGCGGACGTATGAATTGTCTCTTGCTATTATAACGAAGGTTGAATGGCCGGATTATGTCTCTGCGACTGGCGAGCCATGGTTGTCAATAATCAGTTTGGATGGACATGCACCCAGCAAGGCCCCACTCCAAACTACCTTTACTTTCGAAATTCACATTTTTTCACGAGACGACGACGGCGCGCGGCATAACAACGCACGCCACCGCCATTTCCTGCAAATCTGCAAAAGTACTAAACTACAATCACCTGGCGCAAATCGCGGAAATCTTCTCAAAGACTCAGAGTTTTAGAATGGCCGAGGCCAGTCGAGGGGAAGCTGCCTGGAACGTAATAAAATAAATCGCGAGTTAATGGCCACCATCGGCTGCCAACTTTTGGAAATCCGCGTTTTCTCCGAAAAATCTGCTTTTCCAATCCGAGCTTCCCATGGCTGACGTGACATGAACATGATGCTTCCACGGCACTAGCAAATCCGGACGGAAGGTAATCCTGATTTGCTGGTGTCATGAACGGGGCTCATACCTTGGCAATTTCGGGTCCTGGATTTCATCAGCATCCAGTCAGCACATTGAACAGCAAGTTTCTTTTGCATGAAAAGGGCCACCAAAGTCGATCAGCTTCATCTCAGGTCAGTGATCTCAGATGACCTTGAACAAGTCATAACCATAGGAATATGTGTTCAGTCACCCCCTGAAATTGTTCTGCATCACTTTGGCCTTGAGATAGGCCCTGGAAATGAAATCGACGGTAATTTAGTACCTTCAGATTTCTCAGAGTAAAATGCTTTTCAAAAAGCGAATATTTCTACCCATGTTGCTAGACCTTGGTCGCTGGTTTGGGCTATTTCTGTTCACAACTTAACCATCCCCTCCAAAAATAAAACCAATAAATGCAGATTCAACTATCCGCTTTCCTGGTCCTATATAAAAATGAATATGTGGTCACAGACCGCACATAGGTACAACGTGTCAATCGAACAAAGCTTGCCGTATACACTGCTGTTACATACTAGAGGCAGAACAACGCGTTATACGATAGTTTGGGGTCAAAATCGAAGCTTTGTATCGAACGCAGACCTGTACACCCGCTTCATACCACCATTACCCCCTTCATAAATAAAAGATACTTGCAAGCCATTTTACGCGCAAGAGCACACTTCCGCAATGAGGTATATCTGCATAATAATGGCACACTGTGAGATATGAAAATGTTCCACAACCGGCAGGGCTCGAACCCACGCCTTTTGATCCATGGTCATACGCCCTAACAACTCGGCCACGACCGCCAGCGCCCAGTACCTGTCGGGAATGGGATCACTCAGGTAACTGCACTGCGCGTGTCTAGTAAATGGTCAATAAAGAAAGAGTCTCAGGTACACCGCATGTGACCCTTGCATCCTGCCCATCATATGCCTGAATCCATCGAAATTGATCGTCCAGCTGTCTGTCCGCATTTCCAAGCAATTATCGCACCACACTACGTCGTCTGCGCCCCAGCCATTGGCCCATAAGAAACACACGGGTGTAAAAGAGGCGCACGCGCGCTGCACGTGACCCGCTGCGCCCTTTCCATTATGTTGGGTACCGTTGGATAGCTCTAGTGTTAGTCTGTCTACCCACCAAATTTCAGTCACTTTCCGGCACTCGGTGGTCCCGAGTCCAAATCGAAACATGAGCCTTTGGATCGTCGCGTAGATCGTACGTGGATGCCGACCACAAGAGCGAATATCCGCAAATGAGGCCCATGTTGTCACCAAGTCTTGAGTCAACAACACTCACCGTTTGACCTGTGCCCGTGATTAGTTTAATTCTGCATAGGTCCTTCCCACGTCGCATGGCGCGTGTCACATGCCACGAACGCTTCGAAACCTACACCATAATTTGTCCGCCGAGCCGGCGCACCCGACTGTGCCGTCTGTGTTGCGATCGGCCGGAGCGTTCGGGCCCTAGAGGCTCCGAAGCTCGAACACTCACACACGCACACGCACACACACGCACGAACGCTCGCAAACCTCGATCTGAACTTCTTTTCGAGCGACCGTCGAATATGAAATCTCACTTGCTAAAAGCGTGCAAAGCACGCTTTCATCTATTTTCATTTTGAACAACATACGCTAAAATGCATACTCATTTTCTTTATGACATGGAATGGGACTTGTTATCTGCACTCTTCAGTGCCATGCTTTTCAAAATAAGGTGCTTAACACTGTGCACAGAAATAGCCAAAAGCAGCGACCAAGATCTCGCAGTACGTCTCGAAATTTTCGGCTCTGAAAAGCGTGATACTCTGAGAAGTCGGAAGATATCAATACCATTTAAACGAGGAAATGATAAATGACGGTAACTGTGGGTTGTCATTTTTTTGTTTGTTCACTAAGGAACGGGTTATGCACCAATACTTTTTTGGTCTCCTATCTGTGACCTGACCTGATACAAACCAGAAGCTTGGTACACCGGTAGACGACGAAGTGATACTTTACGTTCCAGTTTTTTGGCTGAGATGAATACAACAAAAGTTCTATGCACGGGCGCACGAATGGGAGAGGGAACTTAGTGGCTGGGATCCCTTTAGCACGGAAGAGACCCCTCCGGCCCGACTCCGAGGCCGGTACCTGCACGGAGGGACCCCGGATTTGACGTGAATGGTCCCCCAAGGCTCCTTTTGGCCTCTAGAGGGCCCCTGGCGGCCTCTGAAGAGGAACCGCTTACGGGCCTACCAGTAGGCCTCCTGCCGACCTGTTAAGAGTTCTCTGAAAGCCTGCGTCGCCCTGCAGATGGCGCCTGTGGGCCCGTAGAGGGACCCTGTGAATAGGCCGATTTGTAAAAGGTTCCCTGTTAGCCCGTAGAGGGGCCTGTGCTGGCCAGAAAAGGGCCCATCTACGGACCTGGAGATGGGCCCTTTGCCGGCATGTAAAGTACCCCTGGGGACCTGTAAGGTGTGGCCTGTTGGCCTATAAAGGGTACACCTGCGGCCCTTAGATGATTCCCTGTTGATCTCTACAGGGGCCTCTTGCCGTCGGCTCTACGGACCAGTAAGTTACCTTCAGAGATGTGCCGGGATCTAACAAGAGATTCCAAGGGACCTTTCGACAAAATATCACCATATGATCTAGGATATGAAGGAATCTTTTGGTAAAATTTGAAAAGGACTTAGGGTGTGAAGGGATCTTTCGACAAAATGGCGCCAAAGGATTTTGGATTTCAGGAGATATTTCGACATATCACGGACTTAGGGTCTGAGATCTGGAGAGATCTGAGATCTGGAGGGGTTTCTCGATAAAATATTAGCTCAAGATCTGAGATATGAGAGATCTCAATCAGACACAAGGTGTCAAAACAGAACAGGTGTCAATCAGATGAAGGCTGGTTTTTAATTGGATACACAAACCAAATGCATTCCAATTTTGCTGAGGTCATTTAGCACAGAAAGCTACTACTGTGTTAAGTCATTTTGCCACCAGGTATTCAAATTTGGTGTAAACTTGGTAACCAGATTGGCATAGTTCTGGCATGAAAATCCGACACGGTGTCATTTTGATATGCTACATTCATTCTGAAATGTCGTTGATTAGCAGTTACGGTAGAAATTCAATGGCTACCACAACTTCACATTCCATGCAGCCAAGGAATTGTGTATTCAACCAGTCAATGCACAAAACATCTTTCTATATCTGGGAAGTTCGGCTCTCTGTCACAAAATATATCATGCATTGTGCGCTTGAGAAGAAAACGCGAAGTTATTCTATATTTGTACTTAAGAATGAAACAATGCTAAAGGAAGACCATTCACCATGATATCAGAAACAGGATGGCAGGCTTTTTGGACCATGCTCTTTATGTCAGTACAATACATGCACACAAAGCGCGATTCGCTGTGTAACACTAGGCTTGTCGACCGTGTCAGTTTTTGGATGGGCATAAAAAGCCTCGCCTTCCAGTCCGCCAAGGGGGAGGGAGTGCCGCTGGGCAAATGTCCGCTGAGCAGGCTGATGACTTCAACCGCCACTTTGCGTCCGCCGGCCCTCGTATTGCTGCCGAGCTGGCAGCGGACAGCCACGGTGGCACCCCGCTTCCACATGGACCGCCATGCGTGAACACATCATGTCGAAGTCTGTGTCCTTCGACTCTCCCTGAACTCTCGAGAGCTATGAGTGATTTGTCATCGTCGAGGACGGTAGGACATGACAGCGTGCCGCTGTATACGCTGCAAAAATGTTTCCCCGTTCTCGGGCCACACTCACTTCATCTGACCAACAGCTCCATCGCCACTAGTGTTTTCCCTTCCTCCTGGAAGATGGCCTCTGTTCTTCCACTTCACAAATCAGGCCCGCGTGACATCGCCAGCAATTTTAGACCCACATCTGTCTTACCTACGCTGTCGAAGATATGTGGAAAGATCGTGTGCGCACAGCTGTCTTCTGATCTCTCTACCTACGATCTTTTAGCTCCATCACAGTATTCATATAGACCATGTCATTCGACGGAGGACGCCCTGGTTGACGCTGTTGATTGGATGGTGTGTCGAATTGACGGTGGTCACGTCGTCGCCGTCACCTCGATTGATCTCAGTCGAGCTTTTGACAGTGTCGACCATGACTCCCTCCTGACCAAGCTCCAATGGTACGGCATCGACCCTAGGTGGTTCGAGAGCTACCTGGCTGATCGGCGGCAGGTGGTGAGAGGTGGTTCTCTTTCCCTTCCTCTCTCCCACGGTGTTCCGCAGGGGTCCATTGTCGGTCCCTTCCTCTTCAGCATCTTCACGAACGACCTTCCATCCTATCTGCCTCACGAACGTCTAGTATCCTATGCCCATGATACCCAGCTGCTAAACTCCGCACATCCTGGTCATTTATCCATCCCAAGAGCCGTCAAATCCTATTTTACATCCAATTCCTTGAAAATGAATCCATCCAAAAAAAACTGCTCCTTGTCGGCACATCCAATAACCTCAATAAGACCACATCCTTCCATCTTAACTTTGCCGGCCACATATTGACCGTTTTCACAATAGGAAAATTCCACTACTAAAATTTCCGTTCTAGTAGTACTGGAAATTTTAGTAGTAAAGTGGAAATTTTGGTATAAATATTTGAAATGATATATTTTGTAAAGAGTTACGTAACAGAACACCAAATATGACATTCTCTTGCAGAAATAAAAATAATTCTTATTTCCAAATATGACCATTACTTATTTCGCCCACAAAACAACTGATTTCCAGATCTAGAACAAACCGTTGTCATTCAGATCTGGCATCACAACATCACAAAACGCGGCTGCTTGGACGTGTGCTTGTAGTCGTATATTTGTGTGTACCGTGGATTTGTTTGCTCTTTGATTAAGTTATTTCGGAATATACGTGGGTATAAGAATTTGATATTTTAAAACGCCCGAGTAGAAATGTCATTACAGACTCATTCATGGTTTGTTCTTTGTTCAACTGTTGATGAATCACACAAGTATTTATTTTATTTAAATATTGGTGGACGTTTGGCCTGTTTGTCTGTTCTACATTATGGTTGACTTTCAGTAACTATTTACTTATGTGTACACCAGTTTATTGCCACCGGCAATGTTGTCATTCTCATATGAACATTTTTAGTGGCTTGATTTCAACAAACTCCAATGTTTGATTCCATCCTCAAGTTCAGGAAATTACATATCTTCTTAAGCTTACTTGTACAAAGACACGAAGACCATTTTCTGCTTGGCAGTTTAGGTAGCAGGGCTCAGGTCTATGCAAAAATCCCATATTTATCTTGCACACTATTTTCACTTTGCTACCTACATCCAAGTATAACAGTTAAATCTGTGAAAGCCCAAAACTGCATGCAAAGGCATAACATTAACATGTCTTGCTCCCAGTCAGCTCTGGAGGAATTTCTAGAAGCAGGAATTGACTGCTATTGCTATTGATTGTACACCAGTACTTGTACCTGATTCATGCAACACGAAAGCATTGCACAATCAGAAGGTGCATGTCTTTTACTTGCATAGTTGTGCTTTATATCCTGGTTGGTGTGAATTATTATTGTATAATTATGCATGCAGCAGCACACAATTTTTCTGCTGAGTATAGGCACACATCTTTTGGAAGGAAAAATATGGTATTTTCAGCACATGCTTTCTACAAGAAACACATTTTCAACACAGGACTAGGAAATATATTGCTAACATACCACAGGACATCCATCACATGCCAGGATATGGAAGCAAAATGAAATGTTACATTCATTATTTCCTACCACATTATTTATTACCTTTGGACTGCTCCATAACTCAGAATAAGCCATTTTACAATAGGCACTGAAAATTAGCCACAGACTGCATTTTGCTATTTCCTGTGATCTGTTAACATTTGCCACAAATGGGGCTATCCCAAAATGATTCTGCTTGTTGTAACAATGGCTATAGATTTTTATAACAATGGCCAACATGCGGCAGACAGCCACCACAGGTTCACTATGCCACTGCACTACTGCACTATACTATGGAGCATAATATCTGCAGTAGCCGGCCTTGCTGTGATAGGACAGGCCTGAAGCAGCCTCTTAGCATCATGGCTGCTTGCTCTATGATCCCTCATGCCTTCCTGAAATGCTTGTTGAGATGCCTTCGCTCCAGTATAAGCTGACTGCAGGAGCCCTTCAGCAGCCAGGACCACAGCAGGAGGCAGCATCTTAGACAATCAGCACAGGAGTGTCCTAAATGCCAACTCTGACACTTCCCTGAAATGCACAGGAACATTTAAACCCCTGACAACACATCAATATTAAAACCCTATCCACTATCACTACCCAATTTCAGTTGGAAAAACAAAACAACATATCATTCACTGGCAATGTACAACTATAGTGCAATGCAGTAACAACTGTAAGCACATCCTAAAAAAACACAAAGCAGAGGTAACAGTCATAACATGTCAGTCGGTGAGTGTTAAGTACATAATTTGATCACACTTCCACAAAAAATGGCCACCTGGCGGCAGTGCAAGGAAAATACTGATAGCTGGCACTACCATCCATGCCAACCAGCACTTGCATTGGGTGTACCTGATGTTAATGAAGACCATCTGCCTGCTCTTTGGTAGTGATATGAAGATACACGTGCCAAAGATAGCACCCTAGATGGCTGGCATGCTGGTTGTCCCGCACATCCTCAAAACAGCAGCTGGAGCCTCAACAGACGAAGGTAGCGTGATGTACATGCTTGCTCACTTCTCCAGCATATCACTGTGGTCATACGTAAACAAAATTATCAGTCAAACTGACTGATCAGCCACACAAAACAGTGCTAATAATTTTTCAACAGATCATTCTGGGGCATGTGAATGCAACTATCAACTTTACAACATTCTTTTTGCTAAAATATTGCTCCAGCAGCTGCATTCACTGGAAAATACCAATTCACAGCTCAAATTTCCCTTGTTTTTGATGTTGATGACTTTATCCTTGTGGCATTCCTCAAACACCTGTCACTGCCTGCAGTGATGGGTCTGGTGATGTGGTTCATAGCCAGGTCTGCCACAAGACCAAACAATGATCATGTCACCACCTGTTTGAAACAATCCATCACTCCATGTTTTATTGATATTGATCAATATCCGTGTTTGCATTGATAAATCATAGCTACCAAAGCCACCACAAAACCATACAAGTCTATAGGCAGCAAAACGTATATCATGACATGCAGCAGTACATTTCACCAAAATTCTCACAAGAAAACAGAGTGTAAACTTCACACTGTCATAATTGTTAATCACTTCCTTACTGGCGCCCCTGATTTACTTGACTTTGACGAAGTCCTTATTTCATACTAATGACGTTCATACCAATGTTCATAAAATATTTTATATTTAAGGATTATGGGCATATGTCCTCTATTTCTTAACCAACTTCAAAGATAATTTTATGCTAACAAAGACCACAGAAACGAAGGGGACTAGGTCTAGGCATGATGCGGGGAAATATTTAACAAGGGGTGAACGAGCACAGTCAGACGCACCAAGTCTTACCCCAACTGAGGTCTGGCTGCGGACGAACATGTCCTGAAATCACCTCCATCGTATCCGATCCGCGAAATCCAAAGGTAGCAACGGTGCGCAATGTTATGCGTTCAACACCAGTAGACGGACACGGCGCATGTGAGACATTACTGACTAGCGATCAGCTGTGATCGCAATAGCCAATCAGATGCGTCCGTCCGTGGTCGCCCGCGACATTCAAGAGTGCCCGAGCCTCTGGAAATTTTAGTCGGAGAAACCTACCAGGAAAATTCCGATGCGACGGGTCGGAAATTTCCATTTTCTCTTCCGAAATTTCCAATTCAGAAAAGTGTCGATTTCGGTAGTTTTCAATGCGCTGAATCCAACGGTGGTACTCATATGTGGCAGCCCTCGCTACTTTTCTAGTTCCAAGCGTCTAAACATTGGAAATTTCGCGCATTTCCACATTGTGAAAACGGTCAGTAACGAGTTCTCCGTCCGTGAAGATGCTGGGGGTCACTATCGACAGCTCCTTGTCCAGGGACGAACACATATCCAAGGTTACCAAAAAGTGCAACTCCATCCTGTTCTGTTTGTATAAGATACGTCACCACCTCACGCCCGACGTTCCGACACCCCTAACCCAGTCACAAGTTTTCCTCCACATCCTTTACTGCCTTTCGGTCTGGGGCGGGACCGCGTCGTGCTACCTTAACAGAATTCAAAGGGCGGTGAACTTTGGGGCCAGGATCGTCTCCGGGGCTCGTCAGCGGGATTCGGTGTCGGCGACCTTGAGGGCGCTAGGCTGGCGTGCCGTACGTGGCCTAGTTGCGAGGCGCAACACTATCGGTGTCTTCCGAGAACTGCACGCTTCGCGTGCCCCGGTAGGGATCCGGTCTCCGGTCTAGCGGTCTAATCCTTAATTAGATTTAATTTAAAAAAGCTACTTTTCACTCGAACACAACATCCGAAACTAAAAATGCATTACTTCTTTGTTAACTCTGTGCCGTGTTCGATTAGTTTACTTCTTTTATGGCCTTGGTTGGCAACGGGTTTCTTTCGTGAAACCGACTCCAGACTCGTTTTTTCAAGACATCCGTCTACAGAAGGACAACATGCCAAGGGCAATGTTTGAACGCAGACAGTTCATGCCTTGATCATCGATCAGAACATGACCAGTGTCAAGATCAGTGTCGTGAGGGCATTCATTAGTCGTGCGTTCAGTCATTTTTTTTATTTTTTTGTTCGTTTGTACCACCACCCATGAACAGACGACCAGAAGTGCTTCCGCCCACGTACCACCAGAATGAAAAGAACCTTACACAAACACTTCTTTAGCCCAGCGAGAAAAAAATGAAAATCAGCAAGGCACTCTCTGTTAGGAAAGAAGAATCACAAAAAGAGCCGCGAATTATGGGCACATGCGACGAGAGTCATCACGAGCTACGAGTTAGGAGGTACGGCAGTTGTTGGTTGCTACATTTTGGTGAAACTGCCAAAGGTGAGAAAAAGTACAGTTGCTAAAATCAGCATTTGGATGCCCATTGCACCTTTCCAAGACTAGTTCAACTAAAGAGCAGTGTACAGTTTCTTCACACAGACCCCCATTAAAAGATTTCCTGAATTCGGAGCCCCCGGCCGAAACCAGGGGGCCCCGTTACGAAAATCCTGAGTGTGCCGCTGTGCGTGTGCTATGTTTTGGGCTTTGCCCTTGCCCTGACCTCGTGGCCTGGCCTCAGATTTTTGCATCTTTCGGGTAATCAGGCGTGCACTCACATAGTTTCGAGGTCTGACGTTCAAACTCGTCTTTTGGCAACAGTTTGAAGTGTATCTTAAAAATGGTAATTTCTGAAAGTCATGACCTGAATTGACCCGTCGTATCTAGGCGATTTTGGATGACGTTGACAGTTTATAACTCCAAAATATCCACCATTCGGTTTTGTACAGTTTGCCAAATGTGATGGCTGTGCGGCACCGTTCCGGAGTTATGTTGGAAAAAGACTCAGCGGGGCCGAGGTGGTCCGTCCCACCCGAGCGCTTGTTAAGAGTGCGTGCTTCGGCTTCCAGTACCGATTTGCAATGTCTACCCAGGATTTTTTTTGGAATATTTAACAGTTGCACTTTTATTATTTTCCATATGTTTCGAAATCTATGGCGGATTCTTCTTCGGCGATATCTGCAATGGGTTTCGAAATACATAAAAACGAGGCGAAATGTAACTTTTAAATACTCCGGAAAAGAAACGAAGTAAATGACTTCATTCTCTACTCGACTCGCTCTTTTTCACTTGGCTGCCACGAGGTTGTTGATGCAGACCTTTAGTTATGTTCTCAGCTTTGTAAGCGGACGTGTCTGGATGTTTTTAACGATGTGGACTTTGAGGTCAGGAGTCGTTGGACGGAGTCGAGATGAGAGTTAAGTATGGTACAGTAGTGGTGGAACCATTCTCGGCGGAGGGAGCGCCTTGCCTTGCCCATTGCCCCTGAGGTGACGCTTCATCCTCCTCTGTCACTCGCCGACCCTTACTGGGGCTGAAAATGAAAGCGCTAGTTTTGTCAGTTATTGAGAAAATTATTCCATTCCAGATTGGACATATTGAAGTTACTGAAAACGTAAGGACGGCTTGACCATCTGAGATACAAACTCTATACCATAACCAGCCTCACGCCATTGCCATAAAACACCACAGCATGCAGAGAAGCGTTTGGTTTAGATGATTCATGAACTTATCGAGATTCTCCTGTGACGAATGTAACGTAAAAATGTCTCGTGCTCGTTACCCAGAAAGAAGTGTGTGTGAGGAGGAACGGAGGAACTACAAACATACGCAAAGTGGGCCGCATGGGGACTTTGAACCCAACCGTCAGCAGATTTCATTCGTTTCATAGTGTGTACCGAGAGGTCACATGAACTCTGGCCTGTAGGTCTTCCAGACCTGTTGAATCCACCTCTTAGCTAAATCCTCAGTAGACGTCTCAGGACCGACGCAGTGTGGTGGATGTGCGTGCCGAAATGGCGGATGGTAACTGTGAGGAAGAGAGGCTGCCCATTTATCTTATTTGACCTGTCACCATCTTACATATTTGTAGTATTTTATTTGACCATTTCAGATAAAACTGAAATCTCTTGAGTTACTGGGAAAGAAAGTGCTCCCTGTCGCTTGCCGCCCCCGTTGGCTTTGTTGTAGTTTTAGCGTTTTTAGCATTTCTATTTCGAAACAAGTTTTGACGCGTAAAATAAAAGCATCTCCCTTACTGAAATCAGCAAGACAAAGTAGTCCTGAAACTGTTCAAGTCAATTCAAGGTAGGCCAGTGTTGTATGAGTGTCAGTGACCTCACATAAACTCTAAGAGGTCACTGTTCTTCCAAAACCTGAAATGTAGTTTCACTTGCGTATACATGGAGTCATACATATGAAACTGACTACGTGTCTTGTCAGATTACGACGAAAGAACACGAAATTTTGTTTATATGTAGAAAATGAGCCGTCATCCCTTCCAAATGCCGTCAAAACTCAGTGACCTGATATGACCTAGAAATTCCAGCCTATGCCATACGCTGGGATGCTAACTACGCCTGTCGGTACGGCATTTCATTGGGAACCCGTTTAAAACTGCCTGCAATTAAAAATGCGCCATTATTTAAATTATCCTGAAGTAACTTGCCACAGACATATTTAAGAAGAAAATCAAAAAGCATTTTAAACTCTATAACTAAAGGAGTATTCTCCCAACATGGTAGACATATGGGCCCCATGTGGGCTTGCCATCATTTTCACATGGGCCCCACGTGGTTTTGGCAGTGATCTTTTCATGGGACCTCCTAGGCAAAACTATGTGGGCTCCACATGACTGTTTCCAGCCTTACCTGACCATTGGAAGATCAAGCACACTTTTCGGAACGAATCAGAAGAGAGTCTACTCTGGATTTGCAAAGCCGATTTTGCACGATTTCTTTACTGGACTTCTGGGGCGTAGGATCATCCAGAAAAAAGCGTGGGAGGGAAAGGGGGCAAAGGGGTTGTTTTCCCGCAGAACTAATGTTAAATTTCCCCAAAGTGGCCCCCATGGTCCCCTTGCCTACCGTATGGGACCCACATGAGTTGCCCAGCTTTAGCCCATGCCCATATGGGCCCATCTTGCCCATGCAGAACCCATATGGTGCCCACAAGAGCTTGTTGGCTGGGATGACATACTACTGTAAACACATCAGATATGTATTCCAAGACTGCAAACCGATGAATTATATTCGGTTTGCGGACATGAAAATCCGGTAAACAACGTGACCTGATCCCAAGTCACAGGTCAAGAGGTCAAACTGCCCACCAAAAAGGAGCGAGAAGGCACAAGATGTATATTCACACTTCATATTTTCATGGGGCGGGGACGAGTGGCCTATAAGGACGTTTTTCCATGGAACCCAATGCACAGCAAAGTCTTGCAGTGTGCGGTTAGATGTAAGCCCGTGATTTTTCTGAAAGGGGTTCAAACAAGTAAGTGCGACAGACATCAGTTTCATTGCCTGTAAACAACGGTGTTGTGGAAGAGTGGAGAATTCGGAAAATGATTGGGAATGCTTTCAGAAAAAACAGGTAAAATTTAAGTTCTCAATTTCCCGTATGTCCAGTTTCGTTTGTTCATTATCAGATGACCCGAACCGTCCCACTAATTCGGCTATTAATCAAATATCCCAATTCGGTAGCTTTGCTTGTCATGTAAATAAAAGCATCTCAATGAAGAGTTGAAAATCGGGAAAATAGGGATGGCTGTGTAGCGCATTAATATAACAATAATAAAAACGTCTCTCAAGTAATGACTGCACTGGCAGGTAGCAAGGACTAAAGAAAAGCATGTTAAGCAATACATGTTTTGTCCATATTGCATAGCCAGGAAAACATTTTGCCGGCTCCGACTGGCGGTGCGTGGCTGGGGGGGGGGGGCTGTTGGCCGTCTTCCCTCAGGCTTACGAAGACTGCGAGAGAAAGAAGAAATGCGGCGCCACGAAATCTTGTGTACTTTTTTCTTGATCCATTTCACAACTTGTGTCAAAGTTTTGCCCCCAGGTCGTGCCAGGTCTCTGACCTAGGCCAGTTCAAGTGAATCTATGCCCAAAAACTTTAGCGTCCCGGTTCGTTTATCGGAACACAAGATGTAATAAAGCCTTCAGAGATTAAATGACGTGACAGATGCAAAAAATCTGTCATCAAGTTTCCAAACAATTTTTTGAAACTGTTTGGAAACTTCTGGGTAACTGGCATAGGGTCAAGCCAATTTTCAAGATATGTCGCCGTTTTTTTGAAACTGAAGGAATTTTTTACAACATTTTGAGTGTGAGCTGATGCAGACATCCAGTGATCGTCATTGGGCGGATATAACCAGGCTTTCGCAAATAAAGTTCCGCCCATTGTGTACATTGATAACTACTGAATTGTTTTAAAAATTAAACAAGGAAACCTAGGACAGGAACCACCAGCACCAGCACCAGCACCAGCATTAACACCACTTTGCAAGGCTTATTTAATCAAAAGAAAAAAAACGGTAAAATTATTGCCCCTTAATTCCATTCCACGTTCGGCACCAGTGCTCGCGGTGCGGTGCAGTGGCGCGAAAACCACTGTCTTTAACTTAACGTTTCTTTAACAGCATATATACCAAACAAATCAGGGAAATTAGACGTATATCAGCATTTGCGACTTTAACCTCTTCGTTGGTGCCTTTACCTCGGCTTGGTTAATCACAGGCCTTAAGGTCCAGGTCGTTTCTTGGCTTCATGTAGTTAGCTATTAATTACGAAACATATTTGGGGCGTAAATGGTTTGGAATGGCTTAGGAATTATCGAAGAGGAAAAAATTAACCAGGTTCGATCTCTATTTTGCAAGAGCTTTCCAGCGGCATTCTTATTTTTATCCTGCGACCAACCGTTAACGAGTTAGAGGAGAGCGTCAACTCCCCCCCCCCATTCGGCATGCATGGCGCCGGCAAACCGTCGGGCGCGGGTAAAGCCACAAGAAAAATCATCCAGAGTATGCTTGGCGACTCCAATGATTTTCCGTAGTCCTCGCCATGGTGCTAATACACGCAATGCGAAGAGGTTGTGCGAGTGGTCTCCCTTGCACCCGAAAACATGAGTTTCGCACAATGCGATTTGAGAAGACTTGGCAAACTGGATGACAAGCCTATGGAAAATTATACCTGTCACGAAAATCCTGGGTATGCCTTGCGCCACTGTGCTTATGTCATTACTTAAAATACTAGCTAGCGTAGCCAGCATTTCATAGGAGTCCCCAGGTGCCGTTCACTTGATCTGATATAAAATGCATATGCGCCTTTTTCGCTAAATGCATTTTCTACGAAACAGTATTGCTTTATCCATTTTTGGGTATGCTGTTTTAAGAACACAAAGTATTTTTTCGATACCTGTGGGTCTCAGAAAAACCTGAAAATTATGTCCAGTGTATTTATGGCCAACAATGTAGTATGTGGAATTAAGAACAAAGAAAAATTTTAGCGCCAAAATGGCCGGTGCAAATTCGTGCCCATGTTACATTAAGAGTAACATCAGATGAGAGTAATAGGGGTAACTCCACCCACTTTTGCGGGGCTACCCCTCACATGGGCGGACCCACCTCATACTTAACGACATAATATGTACGTACACGATGCATGAGTACATACGCACATACGCCTGCTGGCCCGTCTTGCCAGTTCCTAATCCTGCATGTCAGCTCAGGTAGAAAGGGCGGCGGCCGCGCCAGCTCATGTGGAGAGGTCGGTGGCCGCGCCGACTCAGGTGGACAGGAGAACGCGAACACAAGGCGTGCAATGGATTCCATTGGATTCCATTGGATTGCAATGGATTCTCCCGATACTAAAGATGAGGATGACTCCCAGAATGGCGTCTGTGAGACAGAATGAAAGGAAGATGTCAGCAGTGCTCACGAACAGTCCAGTTAAAACTGTGGTCCTCGAAAAGGAGGAGGGAACTGGGAACTGAAAGTGTGGCAGCGGCAGAGAGACCAAGAAGGTGAAAGCAGGCAAGAAAACCACATCAGTGAAAGACAAAGAAACATGCATATACTGTACGGCAGGAGTCGCGCGTCTTCAGGAGCTATGGTTTCAGTGTATGGAATGCACAACGTGGGCGCACAAGCTGTGTACAAGAGGTACTTCCAATATTAAGGGGCTCGTATGTGACTTCTGTCGTTTGGTGGTGGCAGAAAGTTCCCGAGACTTTCAGGGCTCGGAAACTGCTCGTCGCCACTCCAGTGACGGAACTCTGAATGACTAGACCTGGAAACTGCGTCGCCACTTCAGCGATAGCAATCATTGATTGGTAAAGCTGTATTTATTTAAGAGCTTGACAAGAAGGGAATTTTATTGTGGTTTGCACCAAAGTGCGTTTGCTTTTTAATGTTGAACGTTGTTGGAACGTTGTGTTGAAATAAGCAATAAAGTTACTGGAACACTGTGTTATTTTGCTTCAGTGCACCCCGATTTCATTGGTCTCTGGCGAGTGAAGCACTGGATCAAAATGTAACAAGAAGCCTTTTTTCAAAACAAACAGGTAGTCAATACGGACCATACTTGGGTTTCCGAACATTACTGAATGTTGTTTATGTCATATATGGCATAAAGCTTGGTCGAGAATTGCTTATTGTATTACCCTAATGCCATTTTTCCATTGCAGGCATAAGTAAGAATCAAATACAAAGAGTTTTTGCGCCCCCTTTAAAAGTTAATCGGTACCCCTACAATTCCGCGAGGAGTTCAATGCCTCATTCCACTAAATATAGCATATTTTAACCTAAGGTTATTTCTAATTGGAAAATAGAGCCGTTCAAACCGTCATGGACATTAAATGAAGCTAAGGAAAAGGGTCTTTTGTCTTCAGATATGAAAAAATAATTTACATGATCGGTATTATCCCGTGGACGGGTATACCTCGAAAAAATGATGTTTTGCAAAAATTGGTATAACCACACTATATCTTAACACGACCGTTTATTGTTTTCGGAAAGCGAAGCCAAAAAGTTCAAGGTTTGCACCGGCACGTCAACATTTGGTATATCCTGTGTAGTTTTCAAGAAAACCCGGAAAAGGCTTAGGGGCTTGAACCTGCCCAGCTTCTTCTACATGACTGATTTCAGTTCAGTAGTGACATTTATGTAAAGCGCATGTACGGCAATAATTGAACATACATTGACAGAGACGGATCCAGGAAAAAAGAGGAGAGACAAGAAAATAGGAACTATCATTAGATATCCTGACTGCATTACTGAAATCCTCAGTGGTGCGATCAGGACATCTAACGATAGTGCCCTCGATGTGGGAAGGGGCCTTTTTGGTGCCATCTCCCACCGTACCATGCCGTAGACCATCTTCCAGCGTTTCGTGCTGTGGACCACCTCCCATCGTCTCGTGTTGTGGACCATCTTCCTTGCGCTGTGGTCCATCTTACTGCCCATCGTATTCTCCATATTTTGTGTTGTGGACCATCTGTCACCGTTTCATACTGCGGACCATCTCCATCCGTCTTGCGGCATGGATCGCATCCTACCGTCCCGTACTAGGGACCATTTCCCTGCGTCTCGTGCCGTGGACCATCTCACACAGTCTTGTGCTGTGTGCCATCTCTCACCCACCATTTCATACTGTGGAATATATCCCTGCGCCACGCATTGTAGATAAGTCACATAGTGTTGTACGATGAGCTGTCGCCCACTGTCTTATGGTGTGGACCATTTCCCATCGTCCCGTACTGGGGACTATCTTCCACCATCCCACAATGCTCACCATCATCTGCCATCGTCCTGTTCTGTAGAACATCTCCTGCCTTCCCGTACTCTGTACTATCCCCCACTGTCCCGTACCGGGGACCATTTTCCAACTGTGCGAGATATACTGACTAAAAATTTCGTCCACACGGCGAACGCTGTACCAGGCCTTGGCGCTCTGGCCGTGATCCACGTGAATTTCAGGCGCTTTATGGATGGCGCGACAAAAGCGAAGCAGGTCGCTGCCGCATCGCTCAGCCGGCTGCCCGGAGGCAATTACTTGTCGGAGCGGACGGCGCAGTGCTGAGCACAGGCTCTCAATCTGTCGGCCAATCTGTCATGCTGTTATTGATGCCGCTTTATTATTGGATTAACGCAATGCGCCCCTTATCGCGCGGCCCTAGTTGCAGGCATTAATTGTTATGGACGCGGACGGATGTAGGAGCGTCGACCTGTTTCAGCAAATGAGCTGTCTCATTCTGACAGTCCTGGTGCCGGGGCCGGCCGCTTTGGTGCAGAGCGCTCATCTCTGACAGAGCCGTATCCAGGCAACGAACACTGGGCAGACCCACCAAACGAAGCCAGATGTTCAGTCGCCCAATGTAAAAATGTCCATGTGCGGTATCTCTGTATGTGTAAGGCCCCAGCTATATGAGCAACTTTTCCCTTACAAATTTTACGACCAGACATTTTAGTCAGTGCATTTGCGTATTCATGCGTCCATAAACGTGAAACGCAGAAATTCCTCAACCATGGCGATGCATGCCTTCCATGCCTTTTCAGGAATAGGTTCGACTGGCCCCCGGAATGTTTTTGTTACTGTTGCTGTTGTCGCGGAAACATAAAGAAGCATTAAAAACATATTTCATCGATAACGTACCGCCACCCAATCCTTATACTGACCGCGACATCCCCTGATGACGCATAGCGGTCCTTTGTTGCTGTTCATTTGCCTGCATCCACTCTCGTCTCGTAGTGTTGGCAATAGGACGTGGATATGCTGATGGAATCGCTTCGATGTTACTTAAATGTCATGCCAGTTTGGGAAACTTTCGCTTCTGTCGCGCTGGCACATTTCTAAACATCATTTCCTGCAGTAACTCTGGAGACATAGACAACGGCATGTTTTTCAAAGTAAATGCCAACCAGATGGTTTTCCAAAAATTATAGACATGTCCATGTTTCATATCGTAATACTGCATTGGTTTTCCGTCCTAAATGAGCATATTATTACTTTGTTAGTCCACCTCCTTCCATCGAAGACAAGTCTGCACATTTTAACTTCTATGGTAATAGTTTCACAATCACGTCTCTGTTCGTCCATGATATATATATGCAAGTCTTTTTAACCCGCCCCCGACTTGGAGAGGTTGACCACCCCCCTGAGGTTCTTCTAGCATTGCGAAAGAACGAACAAACGCAGCGCCACGAAACTTCGTGTACCTTTTGCTTCATCATTTTTACAACTTGCGTCAAAGTCTCGACCTCAGGTCAAGTCAGATGTCTGACCTAGGACAGGTCAAACGGACCTATGTCCAAAAAGTTTAGCGTCCTGTAACTTTTTCCGGAAAACAAGATATCACAATCACACTTTCAGGGATTAAAGCTCTTGATAGATGCAACAGATGATCTTGATAGATTGATCAACAACAGATCCTGATAGATGCAACAGGTCTGCTATCTCAGATTTTTCTGAATTTTCTGGATCATTGACCTAAGATCAAGCCCATTTTTAAGACACGTCGTCGTTTTTTCGGAAATTGGCAGAATTTTTCATAACATTTTTAGTGTAGAGGGATGCAAACATCTAGTTACCGTCATTCCAGCCATTGACCTGAGGCCAGGTCACGAATCTTTGTTGTGAGTCAAAATGTACCACCGTCAAAATCAGCGATGAATTACTCAGAATAGGTAGAAAATGACAGAGCTGGCTTGCAGAGACGTAAGTAATGCCATGAACCTCAAAAATTTTTAAAAAATTGCATATTTTTTAAATAACCAGGCTCTAACGAATAAAGCTTCGCCTGTTGTGTAGATTGGTTACTAATAAATTTTTCCAAAATTTAAGCGTGAGAAACCATCACAAGAGCCACTAAGATGAACAAAATTTACATGGATAGGCTTATATCGCGAAAATAAAGGAACGCTAAACCCGTTAATTTGTCACTGCTCACTGCTGTGGCGCCCGCCGACAACCGGCGTGAAAATTGGCGTGTCTTTAACTCAACGTTTCGGCGTATATATTGAACGAATCTGAGAAATTGTACGTATATCAGCATCTGCGGACCTTTACCTGTGCGTCGGTGCCTTTACCTATGCGTCTTTAGTCACAGCCCTTGAGATGCAGTCCATTTCAGGGTCTCATGCAGTCGGCTATGAGAAAGATATATAGGGCGTAAATGACTTACATATTATCCAAAACTAAAAATGAGACCGGTTTCGAGCTCCACTTGTCACGGGCTTTCCAACGGTGTGCTTATTTTTATCGTGCGACCAACCTTTCGTGATTTGGAGGGGGGCGGTCAACCGCCCCCCCCCCCCCACGCAGTCGGACGTGATCGCCGCCGACCCACGGTCTGGCGCGGGTTAAACGCAAGGGCATAATGCGTTTTTATAAGCTTCGTCCTTGCCTGTCCGGTGTTCCGTATTGTGTTTGTTTCTGTCGCTTATACAAGCGCGTGACGCCTTGCGTTCAATAAGACTTGCATAAATGAAAAAATCCGACAAAACATGCAAGTATATATCTGTAAAATATGTATATATATATATATATATATATATATATATATATATATATATATATAACGGACCACTTTTCCCATTTATCTCGCATGACCACATTTGCAAAATAAGGTAACCTTGTGTGCGGGCTGCGCATTTTGTTATTTATGTGTAGAGACTGTTTCATAGCATGTGAACAATCAAACCGTAGTTTTAGATACTGGATTGCGATGCATTACTTGGATTCCTCACGTTACATGACTTGATGGACTTAAAATAATTCGTGTTCAGGCTTCCTTTGTCACTTAACGCGATTTTTGCGACCATATGACGTTAATTTCTTATCTTCAGATGAAGCTAATCCATTGCTGTTCCAGACGCAAGATACTCTACATGTCCAAATGTGGCATTAGATGCCCCTATTCGGCTGCTCCTACTCATCATTTGCCATTTTGAGGAGACGTCACAGGCAAACATTAGCCACGGTCCAGTCAAGACGAACCAGTCCGATACTTGAACTAGATCGTGATTAATCATGGATTTACTGAGATCCAGTCTCGTGTCCAGTTCCATTTCTTTCTTTTTTGTGAACCGAATCTACTCTGATTCGAAGTCACGAGGAGACGAACCTGAATCCCATTCAAAACTAGATTTCCATAACTGAGCCGATTTAATCTTTAATTCTGCCCATTATGCAACAGCGAATCCGATTCCAAATAGGAACTGATGAAAATAAACCTGAAACCGGGGTCAAATCCAATGCATTTGAATCAACTAAAATGCCAACATTTCATTTCAGTCCAACAGTATGCCCGCGGGAAAAATGCTGTCGGTAATGACGTGATGACAAAATGAATCAAAGTACACAGTCAGTGCCCCAATAATAACGAATATTTCGTAAATCTTCTCCCTTCACCAAAAAAGCAGACACTACCCCGTGCCGACTCCGCATCTCGAGATAAGCACATGCCTCTCGGGCCGTCAGACGGTCTGCGGTGTTCGGGGCCTGCGCCCACAGCCGCTACCGACACCGCGGCGACAGACTCGGAGCTGCTCAGCTTTATTCGCTCCCCATCTCGCGGCCGACGATGATAACCATAAACAGCTTACAGCGCACCATAAAGCGGGGCCGGTATCGTTCGACGCGCCATCCGTCGCGACGCGCCGAGCGCGCCAACGTCAGCCGCCGCGTCGCCACCGACGGGATAGAGTTGGTCCCATTCCCGGCCGAAAGTGACGGAATAGAGTCGGTCCTGACATTTCCCATATCTCCAGCCGTGACAGGGTGTGGTCGGCCCGATTCCCGGCCGTGAGAGGCGGGATAGTATCGGTCCGATTCCCGGCAGTAGGCGACGGGCGGGTCAGCGCACATTCGCAGCCACCCGCCAGATCAGGTGATTCACTAACCAGGCTCGCTCACGGCACAGAGAAGGGCTGCCGTGTGGGACATGGTCCCAAGCCCCACTGACGGGAGGATGGGAGCTGCAAATGTGGCGAGGTCACCGCGCCATAAAACCGGACTCTCAATCCGCCTGAGTTTTTGTGCACAAGGAAATCATGCGCCTTGTACAGGTGGCGCATAATGACCTTTAGGGCCTGACAGGTCCCAAAACCCAGTATCACTCAATCAGTTTTCCTAATTTGTCATTTGCGTAGTTTGCCCCCCTTCCTGACATCTTATCAAAGCGGATGAAACAGGTTTAATGACCCTCCTTACCTAAACTGGATCACCTAACCCGACATCGACCGGGGTGAGGTATCTTCCTTGCCTGGCGCGAGAATAAATGGTAGGATCTCGGTAATTCAAACAGGAATGGATGTCCCGTCGTCCCAAGGCAGCAGATGTGTCCTATTTGTTTAGCACCGGACGTCGTTGGTCAGGTCGAAGCCCCAAAAGTGATGGTAATATGCCGGACTGTGCTGATGCTGGATGCAAGGGTTGTTAATGCTGAGCTCATTGCTGAAGCGCAGGCATAACACCTGTTCCACGGCTGCTTGAAAGGCTTGCAGGTGTTCTTCACCCCGAATTTCGATTAAGAGGTCCGCGTAGCGGCAACAGGCGATCGGATTGATGCTGTCGTCGAGTAGCAGGTGGTTTTCTAGGTGGTACATGTACATATTGGCAAAAAGGCACCAAAGCAGCGACCCCATGGCTATGCTACTGACTACCGGTACAACTTGCTGTTTGGCCCACGGAAGGCTGCTTGAGACGTACATGTTTTGAGAAGATCTTCCAAGATGTTTTTTGGCCCTGAGTGGAGGCATAGTGGGGTGGTCGTATACCGAGGTGAGGATGAGCTTGATGGTACAGGCACGTTTGTGAAGAAACTCTCTACATTAAGAGCCGCCAGAAATCCAGAAAGTTGATGGTTTCTTATGATGAGTAGGAACTCACCACTGGACTTAAGGCAGTGCTCAGAGAACATGTAGGGTGCTATGAGGCTGTTAAGTTTCTTGGCCAGTTGGTAGGTCGGCTTTGAGATATTATCGGTCTCAAAGCATGTCCCGTTTTTTTAGTTTTGACGCTGTCGTATGCATAACCAGGGTTGCATTTGCCGTTGCCCTTCTGGAGGTGTACAGCTTTACGTTTTACAGCTTTGCGTCTTTCAGCTTGCAGCATTAACAGCGTCTATAAGCCTGTTCACTTTTGTGGTGTTTGTTTTTGCCCAATCCCTCGTTATCTTAGGAAATTTAGATAAATCAGACAGATTGGTCTCCATTTTATCTAAGTTATCTGATCTGTTCATGATGACAAAGTTGGAGACTTTGTCGGCTCATCGTACGATTATTTCCTTGTTCTCACATAGTTCACGAGTAGCTTGTTTCAGTTCTTCAGTTAGTATTTTGCGTTTGGTATTGCTCCTGCATTTGGTACTCTCACACATTACCTGTTCCTTTAAGTTCGGGTTAACAGTCACTTTTCCCTTTTTGATATTTCATGCGATAATTTAAGATTTGTATTTTAATTCAGACAGAGACGTGAAAAAGTGCTGCTTTTGACAATGAACCAAGTACATCCCAAACGTTAAGGAAATAAAAATGAGTATTAGAGAAAATAAATATTCCCTTTATCAGAGGCAGGGCGAAACATGATACGGAACATCGAATAGGCAAGGAAGAAGCTTATAAAAGCGAGTTACGCCTCTGCGTTCAGTATGATTCGCATACATAAATGAAAATTTCTGTTATGATATTGATATATATGTATATTTGTTATTTATTTACTTATTTATCTTTCCATCTACTCTGAAAGGCAAAAGCAGCAAGCGGCGTTTCGACTTTATGATTGCTGTCATCAAGAAAGCTGGTTTTTCAAGTTTATTTCTCGATGCACAAAAATGCGGTCACAGCACGTGGAGAACATTGCACCTCGACATGAAGACGGCAAACGAATAGCTTTGATAAGTTAATACTTGGCAGACGAAGCCTCACACATTCACCCCACCCCTGCCCTCCCGGATCCGCCATACCGTAACTAATATCCTAATTTTGAATTTTACTTTTTATTTATTGCGCCACTGACATCGGCAGTCTGAAAAACCCTTGCGACTAGTTTATATAGTTATAACAAAGGCCGTCTTTACAGCTTTCCCAAGTCTTATATTTAGGCCAGCATGTAAAATGTCTGATCTAAACTAGTCTGGTACATAATCATCAGTGTCCGCATGTACTGCTAAATAATTCGTCGTTCTATGAAACCTCGAAGCAGCTTTGTGCTCCTGGCTGAGTTATTTCAATTCCTACCCCCTCGTAAGATTTATTTCGGTAAGACGGGCAAGGAGTTGAAACGGCGCATTCAGGAGCATTCAGATAGATCAGTTAAGGAACAGGAAGGGTGAAAATGGAAAAACGAATAAATTCTACCCAACAACCTACAGTTATTAAAGGTTGACCTTCGTCTAACTAGACTGTACCAAAACCCCTCCAAAATACGTGTTCTTTCGTACTGAAACGAGTAATATACGCCCTTTTGCTATGGTTCTCAGCTGTGGGTCTTTAAAAAAAAAAAAAACACTGTCTGGTGCAGTAGTTTGATCCGACGTGTGCAGTTGTTTTCTTACTCGTCTGTGTACCCCCTACCCTGGCTGTGTCTGTGGACGACACGGCTAACCAGCAGGCGGCCGATCTGGGGCCGGAGGGGAGGGTAGGCGGAGCTGGTCGGCAGGCGAGTCCGCAGACGGCGCCGCCTCGGCCCCAAATCTGCCACCAGATCGATTCAATCGGTGGCAACACGCTATAACAAATTGGTTTGATAAGAGCGAACGGTCGGGCCTGCTACCCTGGGGAGTGAGCTATCCTGCGGCGGCCGTCCCTCTCTTCAGGCCGGCCACTGGCCAATCTCCGGCCGATCCGACCAGGCGACCGAGCACGGCGGCTGACAGCGGCCTACTGCTCTGCTTCTTTGATACAGCTAAAACGAGCTCATACGCTAAAATAATACGCACTTTGACACAACCGGGGGTTAATTACAAAACCGGGATGGGACAGATGCACTTCCATGTCATCACGAAAGCAAAGAAAAACTGATTATTTGCTTGCTTCGCTAGGAAACCGATCAGACGAGCGGCAAAATGGTCTGGAGGCACCATTTTCCAAATACGTAGCTACTGTTAAAAATATCACTGCGTCCTTTTGAGCGAAACAACCTTTTCCCATAATTTAATCGATGTAAATGGATGGCACAACGTTGAATTTAGTATCAGGGGTGTCGATTTCTGTAAATGGGGTCCGAGCCGAGGACCCGACAACCTAGCCTACCCCAAATGTCTGTTTGTCAACGGATTTAGCCCTCTTCATTTTGACCAACGGAAATTTACAAGTTTTTTTGTTACTATTTATGGAATGAAAAGCTGCATTTATTCCCATATATATATACATATATATATATCGTCATTTTTTTCGTTATTAGTACAACTTTCTCTTCAAAACCGGTAGAAAATATTGGAAGGCCCAAACCAATATTGCGGGTGTCCAAATCAACATTGGGTGGGCCAGGGTCCTCTCAAAAGAATACAAATCGACAGCCCTGTTTAGTACCTGTTTTCTTATCGCGTGGAGGCTGCCATTGCCATTTGCATACAAGAGCTGGCACCCGAGAGAGCTCGATTTCGATAAGGATTATCTTCCTTATATCTCAGAGGGATTTTAACCCTTAATGCCTTACTCCTCAATTTCTCGTTTTTTTTTTAGCCCCTGAACGCGCAAAACAAAACTTGGCGCACTTGTCATGAAACTGGTTGGTAGGTACGCGCTCCATAGGGCAGATAGTTCTGTGGATGATAGCTCAGGAATGGGCTAAAGGTAAGTTTCTGCCCGACGAAATCGCAAACAACCCTTTGTATAATTGCCAATAATGTAAAGAATGTATCATCCTGTTTCTAACCGTACTTTCCACTACTTGATTTTCTAAACAATAACAACAAAATCGTAACGACAACGTACCGCACAGTAATACCGTGCTGCAGTCGACTGGCGGAGAACAACATTATTCCGCGGCGGAAAATGTAGTGCCGCCAAGGTTAAGGTTATTGACATCAAGAACGTGTAGACCCTGCATGCATCTTCAAGCGATTAATGACGTCATATACAGGAAAATTCTATTCTGTTGCCACAAACTGAACTTGGAGGAACTGCTGAATTATTACGCCGTTATATTATTGTATTAGATAATTGTTGGGATGTCTGATATCAGTATTATTACATTATGATATTTAATACTCGTTAGATTAGGTTGCTAGGTTGGGTTGTGCTGGGCTAGGTTAGATCAGGTTAGGTTAGGCTAGGCTATGTTAGGTTAGGTTAGGTTAGGTTAGGTTACTATGTTAGGCTAGGGTAAATTTTTATTGTTTTATTTCACTTCCTAATATTTTCCAGTTTTGTTCCGTGATTTTTTATGCTGGGCTACGTTAGGTTAGGTTAGGTTAGGTTAGGTTAGGCTAGGCTAGGCTAGGCTAGGTTAGGTTAGGTTAGGTTAGGTTTGGTTACTATGTTAGGATAGGGTTAATTTTTATTTATTGTTTTATTTCACTTCCTAATATTTTCCAGTTTTGTTCCGTGATTTTTTTTCAGATATTTCATTTCACTGCTTTTTGTTTTTTTGTATTTTTCAAATTGGAACTACGCTTTGCCATCTTTGTAATATTTTTACTTTTTTATTATTATTGTTTATTATTATTATTATTATTATTATTATTATTACTATTATTATTACTATTATTATTTTTACAACGGTTAACTGTTTTATTTTAAAGATAATGTATATCGCATTAGTTATTCCCCTAAAACTTTTTTATTACTCTTGATTGGACCTTGAGTCCGACCGACGACCAATCAGCGTCGAGATCTCACGTAAACAAACTATTTAATGCAGAAACGTCAAAAATCCCTACGGGAGCGTCTGGCGGTTAGCATACCAGTGACGACGCAATCTGTTTCGGGGCAAATAATGTGTGTTTCAGGTTTTTCCGGCTGAAATCGTAAGTAATACTTATCAATATTACATTTGAAACGCCATGCAACCACTACTACGATTATTTTCCCTGGAAGTAAGCGCTCGGGCTGAATCTTACTGTTGACCTTTAACTGAGACAAAAAAATAAAGAGACATGCTCGGTAAGCATGAAGGATTGCCATTGTCTTAAAATATGAAGTTTTGGTGCTGGCGGAAAATGGGAATCGTGGCTTCAAGTTAAGGATATTATTGTAAAGGTGTCCTAGAGTTATGGACGAGACACGGACTCAGCGCATATGTTTGAGGAAGTGTAAATAATATGAAGTTGGTGAAGCTGTCCCGGGTTTTCAGCATTTTAATTCATTTCTTGGCGTTTGTTGTTCGCCTTATGGGTGTAATCTGTCAGACTTAAGGTACTCCATTGGGTACTTGGGTGCTGCTCACCATTTCTCACCATAAGGCACTTGGTTGAGCAGGCCTCCCACTTCTCAACACTAAAAACCCACGTAGTTGCCAAGCCATATTGGTGTCAAAAGATACCTTATTGAAAAACACGTCAAATACAGGCTTTTAGTGCGGCATTAACGCCACAACTTTTCCAAAATTGTCTCCTGAAGTGGTCCAGGCATCCACCACCTTCACAAATATCACGACGGCGAAGCATCTCCGCGAGACTGATCAACTCCAACTTACACAGGTCGACAGTTTGCAAAGGTTTCGTGACTATGACCCCACTGAAAGACTCACTAAAATGCAGCAATGTTGGAACTCGAAATAAGGAATCCGACGACATTGAAACGGGACAGGTCGAGGTGGATTGGGGCCGATCAAGGACAGGCATGAGTGTCTGGGAGAGAACAGGGACAGAGAAGGAAAACTGAGATTGCGCATGTACTGAAATGGGACGGTGAAAAGACGCTGGGACAGGAAAGGCGCAAGTAAAGAGATGGTGAAGGAACAGGGACCGAAAGGGACGGAAAGGGTAGGGGAACAAGAAGGTTTCGTATCCAAGCAGAGGGATAATAACAGGACAAATGCAATGATGGAGCATTGGTCGTGAAAAAACCGCAGAAAAACCGACATCCAATAAAAACCGGAACAACTGTCCCGTCTCTATAAAACGAGACTCGTCACTCAGGATTTGCTGAGTGACGAGTCTCGTTTTATAGGGACGGGACAGTTGTTCCGGTTTTTATTGGATGTCGGTTTTTCTGCGGTTTTTTCACGCTACTAGTCACATGTGTTTTATTTTGTGTATGCTGTTGTAGGTAACTTTTTTGTCTTGACATAATTGCGTTATATTACGCCGTCGGATTTTATTAATCGTCGTGACTCTTTTTAATGGAGCTACTTGAAGAAGTTATGGGCGCCGAATGACCCTGCAGTCGGTGCGCCCCTAAGCCCCAATAACCAACCAAGGAGCATTGGTCGGAGCCAATAACCCGGCGACGTTGACTGGGAAGTTTCGCCACTCTCCATTGAACGGGGGGGACGATTAACCCGCAGCGCCCCCTCCCCCGTCTATCCTATCCCCCGAGAAACAGTCGCCCGATTCGGCAGATTCAAACGGTAATCGATAGCACCAAACCGTGCAGTCCGGTTTGGCGGGTCAGCGGCGTATGCATTGTATAATTTTAACCCGTCCCGACTGGGGGGCAGTTGACCGCCCCCCTGAGGTTTTTCTGGGATTGCGAGAGAACGAACGGACACAGAGCCACGAAACTTCGTGTACCTTTTGCTTCTTCAATTTTACATCTCGTGTCAAAATTTTAATGTCAGGTCAAGTCAGGTACCTGACCTAGGTCAGGTTAAACAGACCTATGTTGAAAAAGGTTTAGCGCCCTGTAACTTTTTTCGGAAAACAAGATATCTCAATATTACTTTCAGGGGTAAGTGATCATGATAGGTGCAACAAATCTTCTATCTCAGATCTTTCGGAATTTTCCGGGTCATTGACCTAAGGTCCAGCCCATTTTTAAGACATGTCGTTTTTTCGAAAATTGACGCAATATTTCATAACATTTTTAGTGTGAAGTGAACCAGACATCTAGTTACCGACATTGGGCAAAGTATCAACGACTTCCAGCTATTGACTTGAGGTCAGGTCACGAATAATTGTTGTGAGCCAAAATGTACCACCGTCAAAATCGACGATAAATTACTCAAAATGGGTAGAAAATGGCAGAACTAGCTTGCACAGACGTAAGTAATACCAGGAACCTCAAAAAGTTTGAAGAAATAACATATTTTGGAAATAAACAGGCTCTCGCGAATCAAGTTCCGCCAGTTGTGTAGATTGCTAACTAATGAATTTTTCCCAAATTGAAACATGAAAAACCATCACAAGAACCTCTAGGATCAATAAAATTTACGTAGATCGTCTTTTTTCGCGAAAATAAAGGAACGCTAAAATTAGTTCCCGTCAATTTGTTATTGCATACGGCTGCGGCGCACGCCGACAGCTGGCGCGAGAATTGCCGTGTCTTTAACTCAACGTTTCGGCGAATATATTGAACAAATCTGTGAAATTAGATGTGTATCGGCATCCGCGGACCTTTACTTGTGCGCTGGTGCCTTTACCTATGCGTTATTAGTCACAGCCCTTGAGATTCAGGCCATTTCTCGGTCTCATGCAGTCGGCTATGAGAAAACATATATAGGGCGTAAATGACTTACATATTATCTCTATCTCTATATTATAAATTTTAAAAAATACCCCGTCGGAGTTCGGTTTTGACGGGCTGGTGTGGCGAGACTACAAGTGGCACAGAGGTGAAACTCGGCAGTCTGGTGGGTTTGGTGGCACAATGCATTCTGGTCACGTTTTCGGGCGTCGGGGGTGCACGGGGTGCGCGTGGCACGCGCTACAGTCGCCCATAGGGTTTGCATGTATTTTTGACGACATCGTGCAAAAACGGTGTCGCGCGCCGCTTCCGGGCGCCCGATCTCGGCAACCGCAGGTCGCATCGACACCAAACCAAATGCCATCGAAAGACAATCTACAGGGGAACAGCATGACACCAAACACGTGGCGCGGGGTTCGGCACGTGGCGCGTGCCACCCGAGGCAACGAGAAAAATGGCCGTTCTCAAAGGTTTCAAAATGGCAACATTTTTCATTACCGGTTCATTTGTGTTTACACCGCGATTTCGACAGCACGCAGTGTGACATTGTTGGCAAAATTAGTACCAATGGAAAGGCCGTAGTTTTGTCGTTCTGACGCCGCAATAAAATCATCATACTTGACATAACTGTTCGTGCCATGGGGCATCAACCGAACCGATGCATGTCGTAGTTTTGCGCAAAATCGACGGATTTTCAGTGTTTTGCGTTCAGTTGAACATTGTGGCGCCGTCGTTGGGAGCTGGCCATTGAAAATACTTGCATCGAGTTCGTCAGTCAATTGTCAATGCGTCGGCATAGGCCATTTGGTGTGTCTCGTTGCGGTTGTTTTCAACGAAAGCGTACAAAAAGGTCTTATTTCGTCTTTTGCGTGATTTCTTCGTCAATTAGGGCTCCCCTTGCTCATACATAAAATTGGCTTCATGCGCAAAATCGACGCATTTTCAGCGTTTTGTGTTCGGTTGACGATTGTGGCGCCGTCATTGGGAGCTGGCCATTGAAAATACTTGCGTCAAGTTCGTCAGTCAATTGTCAATGCGTCGGTATAGGCCATTTGGTGTGTCTCGTTGCGGTTGTTTTCAACGAAAGCGTACAAAAAGGTCTTATTTCGTCTTTTGCGTGATTTTTTCGTCAATTAGGGCTCCCCTTGCTCATACATAAAATTGGCTTCATGCGCAAAATCGACGCATTTTGAGTGTTTTGTGTTCAGTTGAAGATCGTGGCGCCGTCATTGGGAGCTGGCGATTGAAAATACTTGCGTCAAGTTCGTCAGTCAATT
This sequence comes from Capitulum mitella, assembly GCA_030062745.1. Lineage (NCBI taxonomy): Eukaryota > Metazoa > Arthropoda > Thecostraca > Pollicipedomorpha > Pollicipedidae > Capitulum > Capitulum mitella. The sequence goes on from CP099840.1 coordinate 13,625,817, forward strand.
GTGAATGCGTCGGCATAGGCCATTTGGTGTGTCTCGTTGCGGTTGTTTTCAACGAAAGCGTACAAAAAGGTCTTATTTGGTCTTTTGCGTGATTTTTTCGTCAATTAGGCTCCAAAATCAGCTGCCCTTGCTCATACATAAAATTTGCTTCATTTCATCGTGCTTGATTTGACGCGAGCGCAATCAGGGCCGTCGCGAGGACCCGATGGTGCTCCAGCGTGACCGGGAACACCGCAGGCGAGTGAGGGATGCCGCAGCTGGCGTAGGGATGAGACTGCGAACGTTTGGACCATCAAGCAGACGCCGTTTGTTGGCAATGAAGTATGCAGGGCGGTGGTGGGACGGTCCCAGGATCAGTTCGGTCACCTCTTTGGCCGAAACTTGATTCGATTCCAAAATTCGAACGCGCAAAGAACTTTAAATGCGCGGCGCGGCAGACTTCCAAATTGCTGTCGGGGCGTCGCGAATGTGTCGTGTGGCGTACATGGGGAACTCGGCGGGTATGGGGGTACAGGAACGAGCTCGTAGCGACAGCATCTAGATGGGGCGATGCCGGCCGACAGGCCGGCTGTTTGCCGCTAGTCTAAAACTAAAAATGAGACCAGTTTCGAGCTCTACTCGTCACAAGCTTTCCAACCGTATGCTTATTTTTATCGTGCGACCAGCCGTTCGTAAGTTAGAGGGGGCGGCCAACTGCTCCCCCCCAGTCGCGCATGTTCGAAACCGACCGACGGTCGTGCGCGGGTTAAGTTACTGATGATGTTGTCACAGGTCAGATCAAACTAAAAAGTCACCGCTTTCTCCGCAGTTGCCTAATCGCATTGAAAAGCAGACCGAGTTGGTTGGCATAGCAGTACGCCTCTGGCAACTTGATCTCATGTTCTGAGTGACGCCTGATGGAAGCTCATCAAAGGTCAAGGCCACACACCGGGTAAAATTTGACGACCGTGATAACGGTTGATGCAATAGATATTTTCTGGCTCATTTGCCACGGAGACTACAAAAATGTTTTTAACGAGCTCTGGACACAGCAAAACTTGAAATGTTCCCGATTATCGTGCCTATGCTATATTGCACCATTTTGTAGCTTCAAACCGGCGAATCGCGAACATTCTGACTTCCTTCTGTTGCCTGTGGATGGCCATATGGATCAGTTTGTCATATGTTGCGCATTTTCAAGGAATGTTGCAGCACGCTGCAAAAGCCACACCGGTCAGCCAGAACGTCAAATAGACGCCACCAGCGTATTCGCTAGGCTGAAATCTGCATAAAACTGGAAAAGGTCAAGTTACAAAAAAGTGTGTCCCTATAGCAAAAACTGCCGTGCAAGTTGAACGTATGACGCATTGCAACAAATTTCTGTAATCTACCTGGCCAAAAAATGTCATTTTAAGTCAATGTAATGGTCAAATAAAGGAAACGCGAATATGTACAAAGGTGCCGATTTTCGTCCGAAATTCCACTCCAAACGTAGAGTCTATCAAGATTTAGAGTCCGTCTGGGCCACCTGAACTGTGGTGCGTCTCTTTTAAAGTCAAAGTCAAAGGACGGAGAACACTAGAACGCGGAAGTTTGCCGATGTTTGTGAGAAAAAGCCACTCCATACAATGACATTTGCATGCGTATGTGTATGTGTATTTGTATGCGTATGTGTAGTGCGTTTATTATGGGTTTAAAGATCGAGTGCCAGTCTGTGTTATCTGACCTGCAGCTTTTTATCCTCAGTTCCGAATTCATGATCGAAGGACGAGAAACACTAGAACGCTCAAATTTACCGATATTCACCGGAAATATCCACCATATAAGACAGAGCTATTCAAGATCTAGCCCACCTGGATTACATGACCCGTTATTCTTGATATTCGATGTCAAATCCAAGGTCAAGAACGATGAACGCTACAACATCCAAATTTATCGGCATTTGTCGGCATTAACCAATCCATGCCAGAGCCACCCAAGCTCAAGTCTGACAAGATTCCGTGTCAGTCTGGGTTACCTGATCGTAACGCGAGGCCTTCAAAAGATAAAGTATAAAAAGACTTCCTGTCAGTTTGAGTCACCTGAGCCGTGACGCGAGACCTACAAAGAAACATCATTGTCAGATGCAAGAACGCCCAAATTTAGCGATATCTGTCTATTGTCATGACATCGAAAATGACCAGCGTCTATAAAAAAGCATGTCAACACCTCGAGTTATGTTGGGCCGCCTGACCCGTGGCACGTGCCATGAACCCTCGCTAGGCCGGCCTTCGGGTCCCCCTTCGCTTGGATGGGGGTTCCAACCAAACGAAACCAAGGAACCTTCTCGTGCCAGGGGGCTCATGAGACCCCCTCCATCCGCCAAGACCTCGAGAACTAGAAGTAAAAAGTCCCAGGAAAAGTAGGAACACCGTTGAAAACCCTTGTAAACAGCAACGGAAAGCATTTGGTTATTTTTCTAAATGAGGCATTTTTCAATTAAGCTGACCACAGGTCATCCTAAGTCAGATTACTCTGCTGAATTTTTTGGCGGAAAACTTTGATAACAAAGGCTTCTAAATGGCTGTAAAGAGATTTAGGAATAAGCGCAAGGCCCGATTTGTCTATTTGGAGCGGAAAAGGGTACTTGGGGCCAAATTTGACATTTCAAGGAAAGCGGAAAATGGAGGTAAAAAATTTTCTTCCTGTAGAGGCAGGAGTCTCGTACTTTCCGAACGTATAATTGTGAGTCTTCGCTGGTATACGCCGAAAATCTGTCACATATGGCAAGCGTATGACTTATGTAAATGTTGTATTAAAGTGAAACAAGGTCAACGTAGGTCAAGGTACTGACGCATCCGCATACTTCGAGCGTTTCTGGTGTCAGTCGTGTCGTCTGCCATCTGTAACAATGAATCATATAATATCCCTTGTACTTCATCACATTCACACCCAAATCATTTATTCACGCGAGTCACTTAGAAGCCGGGCGGTGGCCACCTTCCCGGCGTCAAGGGTTTTCATTTTGGCGACCAAAAATAAGAGAATAGAGGAAGATTACAATAAACGGCTTGCGTTAGACGTGCCCATAGACGAGTAGCCACGGGGCCAGGGGGCTTCAGCTCCCCCAATTTTTTAAAATTTAACGTTGACCCTATGGGCGTTGACTGGAAAGAATTGACTCAAGATGCCTCTCGGCGCTCCCAACTGAGTTCTCGTGCCCCTGGGCGTTCCGCACGTTCGGTCTCTGTTCCTCACTGAATTTCCTTCCTCAGTGGTCGATGTGCTTCATCACACGTGTATGTCAAAAAGTACCAACACTGAAAATTGTTGCAGTAATGCCCGAATGCATTTATCCTCGATCACGGCTCACTCGTCGCCGCCGAATGGCCGCGGCTGTCGACCGGCATATGACTTCGGCCCCCTGAACATTCGTAAAATTACCGTCTGATCTCCTCGGTTTCGGTCGCCAACGATTTCTTGGTGTCCGTTCTATACATGGTCTGCACAAGTTGTAATAAGCGGCGGGATGTACGTAATAGTACTAGGGTAAAATGGCGAACTGCTAAATAGCGAATGTCCAAATGGCCACTTGTAAAAAAGGCGACGTGCCCCAGTGACGAACTGCTAAATGACAAAGGTCAAATGACGACGAGCAAAAAAGGCGAATGCATTAAGGGACAATATACCTCAAGATTAGTGTTCCTATAGAATGGTTATCAATGCAGGTATTCTAGTCCTGACGAGGCGCTAAAATGACATTTTTTGTATTCTGGAGACTTTACCCATGGGTGTAATGTCTGCGGGGGCTGGGGTGGGGCATGTCCCACAGTTTTCCAGAACTGGTGATTTGTCTCCCTTAAAGTATCAGATACGTTCTTCCCATAGGCGACACAACTTCTATTTTTTCGCATTTTCACAATTTCTTGAACTCTGAAGTCGAAGAAAAGGAATTCCAATCGTATGTTATCATGCAACGACCGAAACAAATGATTTTTATCCTTCCTCCTACCTCTTCGTGGTGGACTGCAGCCAGCTTTGCCCCCAATTTCTCAATCTTGGTTACACCCATGCTTTTGCATGCAGTAAAAGATGGTGAGCTCTGCTATGATCGTTGTGTTCTTGATTTATTTATGTTTTTCTTTAACAAGGTAACCTCTGAAAACCTCACAGTAAATGGAGACACTAGGGTGAATAATTCACATTGTGAACTGCACTTGTTTGCGTGTATCACGTAACTTGACGATGGGTAGCCGTGCAGAACTTCCTTAGATATGGTATGAAGGTACCGCTTCCAGCAAATTCATCGCAGTTAAGGCGCAGAGTACGCGAATCAGTTGTCGTGATATAACTTGACGTACGAGGGTGGGCTGAAAAGTTCATAGGCTGACTCGGAAGGAGTTATGCCACAGCAATGAAACTTGGTATGCATTAATTTCAACCTTTTGTGATACTAACGGCATTGTTTCTTTCAGATCAACTGACGATGATTGTGTGATTCAAGATTTTGAAAAGTAGAACCAGAGACATTTTGTGAATATGGATAAAATTTGGCACCGTGGTGTTATCAAATATCTGCAGAAAAAGGGGTTAACCCCCAAGGACATTCACGCCGACATGGTTGCTACATTAGGGGATGATGCTCCAGCTTTATCAATTGTGCAAAAGTGGGCAGCTGAATTCAAGAGGGATAGGGAGAGCCTTGAAGATGACCCAAGGTCCGGACGTCCTGCCACAGCAACCACCCAAGAAAACATCGACCGTGTTCACCACATGGTGATGGATGACAGACGTTTAACTGTTAATCAGATAGCTAATAACGTAGCTATCTCCCGTGAACGAGTAGAGAATATTCTGCACAAAGAACTAGGCATGTCAAAGGTTTCCGCTCGGTAGGTGCCACGCCTTTTGAGGCCTGACCAAAAGCACACCAGGCTGGTCATGTCGCAGGAAAACTTGCCGCTTTTTGAAGCAGATCCAACCAGTTTTCTTGAACGTTTCCTCACCCAAGATGAGTGTTGGGTCCACCACTTCGAGCCAGAGACCAAACGGCAGTCGATGCAGTGGAAACACCCCCCTTCTCCCGCTCCAGAGAAGGCCAAGGTGGTGTCGTCGGCAGGGAAGGTGATGGCCTTCGTCTTCTGGGAGGCAAAGGGTATTGCGTTCATTGATTACCTTCAGAAAGGACAAACTATCAACGGAGAATACTATGCCAACTTGCTGAGGCAGCTGCGAAAGGCTGTCAAGTCAAAACGGCCTGGAAAACTGACGAAGGGGATCCTGTTTCACCAGGACAATGCTCCTGCTCACAAGTCGGTGTTTGTAATGGCTGCTGTGCGTGACTGTGGCTTTCAACTGGTTGATCACTCCCATATTCTCCTGATTTGGCGCCATCTGACTATTTTCTGTTCCCAAACATGAAAAAACACTTGGCTGGGAAGCAGTACCGGACTAATAATGAGGTCATATCTGCTGTTGAGGACTTTTTTAGCGATCAGGATGAGAGCTCCTATACCACCGGGATCCAAGCGCTGCAACACCGCTGGAAGGAGTGTGTGGATCGCAGGGGAGACTACGCTGAAAAATAAACCATTTATGGTCTTATTCGACCAGTGCATCATTGTGAGCCTATGAACTTTTCAGCCCACCCTCGTAAGAAGGCACCGGCCCCAGGAAGTAAAAAAAAAAACGTGAGTTGTTGAGGTCATTCGCAATGACCTGACTCGAAATAAGACCCTTTAATGGAAGACAGCATCTCAATCTGGATTGCCTAGCAAACTCAGGTTTTTTTTATAACCCCCGTAGTACGATGCGTTGTTCCTTACCAAGCTTCCCTTCAGATACGGATAACGCGATGCTTGGTTTTGACACAGCTCTGCTTGACTGACATCAGTACAACGCATGTCTCTTGCAGTCAAATCTCGATTGCATGGTGCCGACGTCTGGCATCGGAATCAATACAGGGATCCGCGACCAGCACGGCACAGATCAATGTCGGCTCCATGGATGATGTAGCCTGGCACGAAACACAGCCAAGCCTTACTTTACTCACGGAAAGGGACGACGTGGGGAACCTTCCCAATAATGGGACATTCACAGACGTCCTTGTTCCTTTTAAGCCTTTCGACTTACTCACGGGACGCACAGCAACAGTCATTTGAGAAAGCCATCGTCGCCCGCGAGCGACATTCTCACCTACCTCGCCTTCATAAAACAGAACCGTTTTTGTCGTAAAACTTGACAGAGCTTGAAAGCAGGGGCCGGAGCCACTGTCACCATTTCGTCGTTACGTTTCCACATCCATTTGGGAAGGTAACATTAATCTCGTTTAAGTGTGGTTTTCAAATGGATTGGGCTGCTATCTGTTCGTAGATGATGGGACATGCTGTGCTCTTGCGCCCCTCGCTCCCTAGGTTTCACTCCCTGAGTTGTGGTCTTCCAACACTGTACGTAGGCGTCTGACGGTGGCAGTGTTGTGCCGTTCGTCGGTTGCGGCCCGGCCGGCTGGTGGGGAGGGAGCCGGGGAGCGCGCGCGCCGGGAGGGGGCCCAGACGGAGCGGAATAATCGGAGCCGGCGGCGGCCTTTGTCGGCCCGGCAGACGAGCGTCGGACGGCGCCGGGAGGGGAGCCCGGGCCCGGCCCACAGCATCGCGCTGAACCGACACCCCAGCCGGCGCGGCCACCGGCTGGGCCGACACCAGCGCCGACAGCGCCGCTGTCTGAGCCGAGAGCACCGCCGACCGAGTCGACACCAGTGCTGATATCGCCGCTGGCTGACCTGATACCAGTGCTCACACCATTGCCGGCTGAACCGACATCAAGGCCGATATCGGAGACCAAATCTGCAGGCACCACAGCCTCTGCTGTCCTTATTGGTGAGTCCGTTGCCACTTCAACTTGGCAGAAAGGAGGCCGTCGGTCGGGTGGGTTTTACAAAAGTAGCAGAAGTCAAACTGAGTGGACGGCCCAGCTCGGTTCGGCGATACCACTTTCTGCATACTAATCTCTTCGCAACTACCGGACAATGAATCCCGAAATTTCTCCTAGAAGAAAGGTCAGTTCTTTCTGTTTCTTTTCTTCTTTCGCATGCGTAATGCGTCAGTATGTAAGCCATTCAGTCCCCATACCTATATCCGAAGTGATGTTTTTTGCTCTTAGACCTTCCGTACTTGGTTTTGAACCGCCCAGTCATGGCAACGAACAATGCCGTGAGCATGAGCGACGTTAAACGTTGCTCCTGTACTCACAACGCATGGACGCATTGCCGTGTGGAGGCCTACCGGGAGGTCCAAAAATCTCGAGAACTACTGCTACGATTTGATCGCAACAAACGACAATCGATTCGCAGTGGCGTGAGCTGCATTGTTACGAAAAGAAACACTGAAAATATTGCGAGGGGTAAATGGATGGAAACAAAGACATAAGGGGAGGACTTTTTACGCCTTATAACGCCGATGTCCGTGGGCTGATTTGCATGCAGCTGGCATGAATCGAGAGGTAATCGGTGGAATTTTCTCCCTTAGCCCACACTGTAAGGATTTTTTTGGCAAAATTCGCAGGCGTTCACAGGGCTTGAAAATGGGCCTTATATTTTTCTGAGATCTGGATGAACATAGAAGTCAAAAATATTTTTTCGGCTTGTATGTGCTATTCCATATTTAAGAAGTACAAAACATATTACATTGTTGTATGATGCTGGGATAGGCAGTGCCAGGGGCATGAAAAAAACGGAACTGTCATGGTTACCTTTTTCATCAGGTCAACTTTTGGCCCATGACGTGAAATGGCCTCTAATGACGTCAAAGTAAATAGCGTTGAGTTCATTTTAGCGTTTGAAAACTATTTCAGTCATTTCAATTGGTTCATATACCCTAATTTCCAGTTTATGCCCGTCATAATATAGGGTACACGCGCCGACATTATTGGTCATAGGTCCCTAGAGTGATCCGATATCGACCTGGAACTTGAAATGCAAGCAAAGAACACGGTGTTAAGTCACATTTCTTCCGGTTTTGCCATTTTTAAAAGTAGCACCTAGGCACCATATATAGAACTAGATTTTGGTTTTTGACCCTGATCGGTCCTTTTACCAGATCAGGTGAGGGTAAAAAATAATGTCAGGTCATCAAAGACATCTGCTATGTTTGTTCTGGTGTTTGTCTGTTTATTCATGTGCAGTTACAAGCTGTGTTTTAAGGACTCAGTACCGAAATAGACATATATTTTCCCGTTTACATTGCGAAATGTAAGAGTAACTGGATATGCTGAACAACACTTTAAAATATATAGCCGAATTTGAAAAGAAACGCAGCAGGTCGCGATCATTATGTCTACCACATGGCTCCTCACTGATAGTCAAAGTGCGACAGAACGGCGGCGTGCGAGCAGGAACACATGCACAAGCGTTGCTATTTTCTTAGCTTACGTTGTACGAGGATTGCAGATGATTGCAACAGCAGAAATGGGACAGCCATGGAAATTTCTTTCCTTTTTTAAAGCGAAATTAGACTTTGGTCTTTTCATTCCTATTTTTTACATTTTATTCTACCCACCACCTATAGTCAGATGACCAAGAGGACACCCATCCTGCTGCACCACGACGCAAAGAAATTCACGATACTTCCTAGAGAAACTGGCTCAAGCAAAAAAGGTGCAAAAACAAAGCTCACCGTGATCTCGTGGTTAAGTGGTTGAAATATTTAAACCGCACTTTTGTGTCCCCAACAATTTTTCCTGAAAATCTCGAGAACCGATTGGAGTTGGTCCCTGCTACTTTTCGACATTCATGGCAATTGAATACCTCCGTGGACTGACGCAAAAAATCGAAAATCGGCTGGAAAGTTTTGAAGTTTCAAACATTTCAAGTCAAAGAAACGTAATGAAAACACCGTTTGTCGCTGACAAATAGGAACTTTGCAAAAGGACGAGCGTTCTAAGTAAGATTACCGTTTGAACATATCCAGCCAACATCATTCGGGCATAAGTGATGGATGTACCTAGACCAAACCAAGCGTCAGTAAGGGTCAAGGGCATCAAAGGTAAAGGCCAACTAGCTTGTGGCATGATCCAGGTTTGCTTTGCAACATGTCGGTTTGTATGAAATATGCATTCAAAGGCCCTAATAAAAACACGTGTGCGAACATTGATACACTTACATATACCATGGCCAGTGAAGGTCAAGGTCACCAAAGGCCAAGGTCAACTATCTTGTGACCTGGTCCGGATTTGCTTTGCGACATGCCGATTTGTATGAAATATGCATTCAGTAATAAAAACACGTGTGCGCGCATTGATATGCTTGTATATACCAGGGTCAGTCAAAGTCAAGGCCATCAAAGGTCAATACCAACTATCTTGTGACGTGGTCCTGATTTGTTTTGCAACATGCCGATTTGATGCATTCCAATACCCTAATAAAAACACGTGTGCGCACATTGATACGCTTATATATACCAAGGTCAATGCAGGTCAAGGCCATCAAAGGCCACGGTTAATCATTTTTTGGTCTTGTTCGCAGGTTTATTTTGTAATATGTCAATTTGTATGACATGTCCATTGAAACATTTCATGCAAATCGATTTTATTTTTTTACATTATTTACATTACATATTTGATTTATAGATAAATATATGCATATTATATATATATATATATATTGATATGTATGCACATGACATACAAAGCGTTTGGCACATTTATACGAATATATATATATATATATGGATATATTTAATCTTTACGTTTTAAAGCAATCAAGTCGTGTAACTGGGTTCATTATAACGAAATAGCTTTAGCGCAAACAGTTGACATCAAACCTTACTTTGGGTTCGTCATCAAAACTTCATCCGAGGTCAGTGACTTCGCTTCACTTCTTTTGACGTTGCGGAGATCACTAAACGCTTGAACTGATCAAATGTATGGATTTTCTCTATTTTCACTGAAAATACGTGAAAAGATGCGCTTAACATCCTTATTTCCACTCAAGTTACACCAGTGTCCCGTGATGCTCGAAGTCTGGTCCGCAAAGAATGACCTCATCATAAACCGACAATGGATGTGAGAGGTACGGTTCTCCACTAAAGTAATAATAGGTATTAGGCTCCTTGGCAATATGGAGCAAATTTCCTGAACCGCAGGTAATACATTATCACAAGAACACATCATGGTAGATGACAATGCTTTGCATCATTCGATACAGATGCGCTCATCTGCATTGTCTCAGTGCTACTAAATTTTCCAAAATAATGGTTTTTGCTTCATTCGCTAGAGCTTTCACTGCCTCTTGCTGGGTGCGTCCCTGCCAGTTACGACCCTTCGCCTCCGGTTGTGTCGAGGGCATGCTATGAGATTGCCTTTCGTAGTATATCGGACAGCTGTTATCACGCCGACCAATGAGCGGATGTGTTTCGTGCGCCGGAAGAAGGACGAGAGGAACTGCTTCCCATTGATTATCGTAGCGGCTAGATTCGGAGCAACTTGACCAGCACAGGCGTGTGCTGCACAGAGTTCCTGGTTGGCCTAGTGGTATTGTCGTTTAACCCGAAATGGGTGATACTGAACCTCGAGTTTGCGTCCATGGATAGCCGTTTTGTTTCCTTCTTCTCTGTTCTCATTTCTGAGCACATGGGTTGCATGTGAACATTGGGATGCAGACTTTGCGGTTCATTCTGAAAACGCACCGGGACACATGCGTTGCACAACGTAATGATATCTACCGACTGGAAATGACCCATCCATGGAATGATGTTAACCTCGGAAAGGTATAAAGCCCATCCTAACCGAAACTGGCATAGTCAGCGATATCTTCAATTAAGATGTCATTTAGGCTCATTGAGAGGAGACAGAGCTCTAATTCTTAGCAGGCGTTGGAAAATATTAAATTTCTGTCTTGCGAAATGCTCGTAAAGCTAAAAATGCTGAACACACCCGTCATCTACCTTGATACTACCTTTAAGTGCATTATGCTTGGTAAACAACTTGTATTTATGTTCTTGACGCGCAGTGGAGAGCCTCTGAAAATTACACGCAGCGGAGGAGAGGCGCGGTGCCCCCTCCCCTTCTCCCCAACCTCAGAAACCAGCTAGTGACATGAAACTTTCAGTTTGAGTGGAATGCTGAAGGCAATTATATATGTCCAAATTTCGTGACCATGGGCAACATCTTCGAGATCAGATCGGGTCAAATTCTCAAAAGTTCGTCGATTTGGCAGCTGTTGTGATTTCTTGTCGGATAATTACCATTGTTGTTCGAAAGTATGCCAAAATCATACTTATCCCTATTCCAAGGGTGATCCACGATTGGTAATACACAGCACACAGCATTTAACTTAATATCGCCGCTGGTAACGCATGGTGGGGGGAGGGAGGGGACGATTGGCTAGTTTTGCCGCTCTACGGTTGTTTTTACAGGACCATATCTCCAAAAATGTTCATCTGATTTTTCATTTTTCTTTCTTTTTGTTTTTGACAACGAATTAGATATCAATTTAAAGTATGCAAGAATAGGCAATCCGCGATAAACATGAGGTCGGGGTGGGGATGGATTCCGCCCCTTCCTCTGGATTCCGGTCAGAGATTTCCAACGTGAAGCCCTTTCAGAACGAAGTCTAATTTCAAGCAAGCCCCTGCAAGAGCATTTACACCCTCGCTGTTCTGAAGAATGATCAGTATCTTACACTTTACCAAATTTATATCTGCGTTATCTCAAACAAAACATTGTTGTCTGACTTAACCACCTCCTCCCCGCGGTTCCTGGTCAGCAAAAATAATTTGACCCCTCTACCCTTCCCCTTTCAAGAAATGCTCTTACCTCTCTGCGGGCATACCATATACTGCTACTGCATGCAGTTCTACATGGTCACCAGTTTCATCCGTTTTGTTGAGATGATGCATATGCAAAGGCTTGCGTAGGATGAACCACTGGTAATCTGCGCGAACGGTTCAAACCTAGCCAAGTTAAACAGAAGTTGCAGTTTGTAAAGCCATCCAATGAAGACATCGATGATATGAATGGTGTGAAGCATTACGTGCTAGTGGTGTGAAAAATTACGCTCCGTTTGGTCATTCCGGACTCATTGGACCGCGAATGGCTAACTCGTACTTTTTTGCTCTTTTATACCATTTGCTCTTTTCTCTTCATGTTATCTTGACACCATTGGAAATGTCTGTTTTGGATAGGGTATGAATAACCATGTTTTCCAACGTTCACGGTACTAATGCGGACGCCTGTTCAACCTTCCCCTGACGGGAGGGATTTTCACTCGCACCGATGACGGGGAGGGGATACGCATCCCGTCGCCGTTTGGCCCCTAACTGAGCTGGCGCCTCGTGACAAAAAGAAATCCATTTCTGTGTGTCCAAGGAATCCAAGGAATTCGGCAGCCGTGTCGACCCCGTCAGGTCAGCCAGTGACCTCCTAGGCCAGGTCAGACTTTATGCTTGGGAGCTATGAATCGATTTTTCTCAGTTAAAAACGACATATCTGGTGCCAAATATTCCTAAAATTGTCCCGCGAAAAAAAACTGCATAGGAACGCTCTAAGACAAAAAATTGTGATCAAAGATCATAGACCTCGTTTGACCCTGAAAAGGTCATTGAGCCATCTAAGTCAGCTGTTTTCATATCGACTACCATTCTGCACCGATTTCATGCCTGCCGTTTATGCACGTCTATTGCCCTAAAACAGTAAAAAAAAACACACATTTGGCGCAAAAATCGTTCTGCTGCAAGCTTTCAGTAATGACGTCATGGCTCGGTGTCCTGAGACAAGATGAGGTCACTGCTTTTTTCAAACATGCGCAATGAATGTGTTGTCAGCTATGCCAAATTTCTCGGCGCTGTCCTGTGCCGTTTTGCCGTGGCCCCGGAAACAATGCTTGGGGGTTGGATCCACCCGCCTCGCTCGACGAGGGCTAAGTTCCTGTCATTGCGAACGGATAAAGTACTGGGGGCCAAGTTTCACACTGGAATTTGGCCCCCAATTAACCTTGACCAACTGAGCAATTGGCTTGACCCCCAAGAGGGGGGTCACACACAGCATTGGGGCTAGGGAGCTCAGCTCAACAAAGGGAGGTCATTTGAACATTTGAACAACCCATTTACCCAAGAGATACGAAGTTCCGGCCTTCGGTAATGTGTGTATGTGCGCCAAAATATATTCAGGCGGGTTTAGTGCTTGCATATAAATAAACGCAGTATTTGTCCGTTTAACCCCCTGCCATTACTATTAATCTGTCATGGCATTCACGATATGATAATCATAAAGATTTCATCCGTACACATTATGAACTGTTAATGTGCGTGTAGCTTATTTCCAACGCTATTGCTCTGAAATCGCTCAGCTGCCATTGCTCGCGTCAAATGTTCAGATTCAGTCAGGTGAAAAACTGCCTGTTTGGAAGGGACTGCAGGTCGGATTTGCCCTGGCCAGTCTCCGTGACACCCTCGCAGCCCTCCTGCAGAACATGTGACGTGGTCAAGACGCGCTCCCTCGTCATGGCCTCTACCCAGCACCCCATTCATAACACAACTGATCTTGTCAGTTTGAGAGCCGAGAGGGTTACCGCAAGGAGCGGAACTATGAAACATGCCCAACGTCCTCGCCTGCCGAGCGTAAATATGGTATTTCGTGTTTTTAGGCATGAAGTTAAAATATGGAACGCCAGTTTGAGTTATTGCGGGTACTCCTACGTCTCGACAGACAAGTGCTCAAATTTTATTGCATTAGCACCATGAACACCAGAGCTATGGTCGGTTTACCACAAGAACCCTAATACCTACCATTTCTTTTGTGGAAACCTGTACCTTGTCACTGTATGATGAACCGCCTCTGGAACCAAGGCACTAGCGTGCAATAGTTCTCTCATTGTAATAATATTCGTAGCATATTCAGGATATGTTCATGAATGGGTACAAGTTTTTCAGAGGTGAGTACCGTGTCACATGAATGCGAGGTGTAAATAACCATAATTTTCAAAAGACGTGTTTTGACAATGATCCCACGCCCCGGTAATCGACACAATGAATGTATTCGCTTTTGGTTTGTGTTCATATTTTCGATGTCTGTGATAGTGTTGTTAGATGAAATGAAAAATGTTGCAGGAATGACATGAAAAATTTTATGAAATAATTAAATGAAAAATGCTACAGGAAGATAATATAGGCACGCTACTAAATAATCTCACTCCATGTCACAAAAACAGTGGTGAAAAACTAAAAAACCGATCTAAAAAAAAAAACAGGTAGAATGTCAATATGCTGTCATATTTTATGAAGCACTCGCACATACACACACACACACACACACACACACACACACACACACATACGATATATATACATATGCATATAACGGGAAGACTTGAGTAATATCAGGCAACTCTTAAAAATCGGTGATAGCGTATCCCTGGCTAGACGCAAGCTGGCCAAAAGACATTCTAATCAAAAGCCACCAAAACTATAATGCGTCATGTCATATTTCTGCTCTGAACGTTCGTTTGTCCGCAATAATTCTGAAGAACAGCTTTTGGATTTGGGTAATTCTTGGCACCTCTCGGCAATTTCGGATAGCCAATATTGTCGCCAGCAGCCCGCCGACGCTGCTCCTGCTGTCGACTTGCCGTGTCACAGTTACTGCTGCAGCCATCAGCCATCAGACGCTGGTGTTCGGCATGCTGCGCCATAGCTACTGCTGCCATTCAGTGTACGTAATTGACGTCTGCGGGGAGAATTCGTATCAATATGTTTTTTATGAAGTATATTTAACCCTATAGTGAATTTCGCATGAAGTATGATGTATCAGTTACGTATGAAGTACCTGACCCTATGCCTAATTAGGCATGGTAGGTTAGGTATGTTATTTAATGGTAATGTTTCTGAATGTTACTGTAAAGTCAAACGCTGTGTGATCATTCAGCCACATGTCTTGGACTGATAATGGGCCAAAAAATCGGTGTTAAGGCTGTTACTAGCATATTCTTTCATGCTTTCATGCTTTTCAACTGTAAAACTATAGATGCCGTAAAGGCATGGACAGCGTCACGGGTCCAAGAGGAGGGGGGAGGAGGTAACAAGGAGCCTCCTAGGTATCGTGGACTTCCTTGACTTGCTGGGTCACTTTGACATTTGGAGACCTCCTGGGGCGGCGCAGGACTTCCAGCGGCGCCCGGGGGGCTCCTTTTGTGCTCAGACGGCGTCCTGTGATGTTCAGGAAAACTTCCTAGACCATATGGTGGGCCTCTGTCGGGGTTTAGGGGCCTCCAGTGACTCCCAGAAGGGCCTCCTGCGGCATTGGAGGGGGGGGGGGCTCCTGAGGCCATTGGGAGCCATATGTGGCGCTACGGCGGCCTCTTGTTCCGCTGCCAGGTCCTCTTGCGGTGCTAGGATTTCTGTCATGTTGCGGGATTCCTAGAATGCTCAGAGAAACCTCCTGAATGCAAGCGGTGACCTCCAGCAGGGCTCAGGGACCTTCTGTGGCGTTTGAGGGTCCTCTTTATGCCATGGGCCTCCTAAACCGCTCAGGGGGAGGCGACTGTCGCTTTTGCCTTAGCTTTCCCCTAAGAGACGCTGCTGTTCCGTTATGGGGAGGGGACCTCCTGTTATGGGGAAAGCCTCCTTGTCAGGAGCGAAGGCAGGGGCGCAGGGATGGGGGCAGGGGGCAGCTGCCCCCCCCCCCCCGGCTTTGGGCGACATTTAGCATTAACCCTATGGAGGTGCAAGGAAAGAAACGGGGTAAAAATCACGTTTGCCCCCCCCCCCCCATCCCATCACCGCAGAGGTTCCAATGCCCCTGAGTCTCCTTGGGGATTAAATTATCTCTTCTGGAGATTAGAGCCTCTCCTGGCGTTTAAAGTCCATTTGTGACGAAAAAGAGTCTTCTGTATTCATAACCTGTGTATTTGTTCGTGAGGGGCAAATTGACCTCCTGTGACAGGGAGAGACCTCTGTCGATAAGTGGAGGCCTCTTGTGACGGTGAGAGAGATTTCTTTGGTGGTGAGGAGCCTCCTGTGGCACTGTAGAGGCCTCCTTGGGCGCAAAGGGCCTCTTGTGCACGTGAAATGGACTGATGTGGCGATATGGGGCCTCCTGGAAAGGTGAGGGATTTCCTGTCATGGGGAGTGGCACCTTTGGAGTTCTTCAACAAGTAGGTCTCCTGGCGCGGTAAGAGGCCTGCTCTTGCTTAACAAGGGCATTGAAAGTGTGAAGGCATATGAGTACAAAATGCCTAAAAGCCATTCCATTAAAACCGGACACTGTCCGGCATTACCAGAGACAGGCACGTAGCCAGGATTGCCGGGGGGGGGGGGCGGGCAAATGTCAAATTTTGTCATATGCCACTGACGTATGACAAAGTTCATACCAGAAAGCAGTAATTTTATGTAGCTGGCCTGATATTTAACCCCAAGGAATAGACGATGTGTGTGTGTGCGTGCGTGCGTGCGTGCGTGTGTGCATGCGTGCGTGTGCGTGTGCGTGTGCGTATGAGTATGCGTGTGCGTGTGCGCGTGCGTGTGTGCGTGCCCGTGCGCGTGCCCGTGCGCGTCCGCGTGCGAGTTTGCGTGCGTGTGTGTAGAAATAGTTTGTTGTTTGGCATATTTTGAAAATCATGAAGAACTGTAAATATTACCCTCGGTAAAAATGAAGTGGGCTTAACCCATTCAGATACGTACATGTGGGGAATGCTCGACTGTCCGGCCCTCGGCTCAGCCCTACCAATCTTTTATATAAAACGGCACCCCTTTGGGTATGCGTGACTGGTACGCCGTTTTTTTTTATCCCAAGAAGCAAACGTATTTTCGAGCTTTAGTGAAAATATACTCCGAAAACACTGAAGGTGAAAAGTTAAATCACTTTTCATTGTAATGAAGAATATTGCCGGGTTCAGTTGAACATCTGGTGTAAATTCGAACCATTGACATGAGACATCTCTCAAATTACTGAGGAGCCGCCGTTGCTGCTACTGGGACGTCACTGGCCTGCAGCCATCACCGCTGGGGGTCGATTTTTGTTTCGAGAAACTCGCCATTGCGATCCCGGACAGACCAAGTGAGCATGCAGAATGGACCTGCGTACAAATCGTCTCGGCTTTCGATTCGGTGAACCAGATGATTTGAAATAACTGAATCGCACGTATCTAGAAAACCAATGAATGATGAGTAAGTCAGCTAGCGAGGAGACGAACACAATGGCCCACTTTTTTCTTACCCACCCTCCTCATTCGCAAATGCGGGGCACTTGTTCTTCCAATGTTTTGTCGGACCTCCAGCTCTACCGTCTTCTGAATACAGCTATGAAGTGACCGCCCAGCATCATATTACAACACATTTTGCTACCACGGAAGGTGTGCTTTAGAAAAGAGCGTTATGCCTCATATTTTGCAAACACACTCGAAACCCTGTAGCGACGAAAGAATGATGGCGTACATCGTCCACTGCTTCGCCGTAGGGGTAAGAGTCACTGCACGTTAACCCTATTCCCGGCAGGGGGGCTGAATCCGCCCCCCTCGGGTTTTTTGCTTGCCAATTCCAGGCTTTCTAACGCAGCTTCACGAAACTTAGTGACTTTTCTTAGCTATTCCTTCTACGTGCCGTGACAAAATTTCAAAATTCTATTTTGCTCAGGGGCCGAGCCAGGCAACATTTTTGGGAGGCACCTGGGGCCATTTTTGGCCATGTTGAGGGTAAAAGGAAAATGTCTGCCAAAAATAGCGTTTTTAAGATAGAACTTAAAACTTTATATGAATATATAGCTAAATAGTTGGGCAATGTTCAGATATAATTTTGCTCATCTGAGGTCACTTTACCAGGTCAAGGCCAAGGTCAAAAATCAAAATTTAGTTTTAACGCAATAATATCGGCGCTATTTTTTCAAATGCCAAACTCGGAATGTATATTACGTAGAAGGGTGCCCTTTACTTGTGTATCAAGTTTCAGCTTGATATCAGGTCGGGTCACGGAGTTATGACCTAAAATGTCAGTGCGCATACCCTATATCGCAATAGCCATAAAATGATTTTTTTTTTAAAATAGAGTGAATTCAAATGATTGAAAACGTTTACAGATAATATTAAATGCACACGAGATCATTCCAAGTGACTTCAAGGTCACTGGAGGTCATTTAAGGTCAAAAGTCACAAGTTGATCTGAAGAACGTGTGACCATGACAGTTCCTCCTTTTTCATGTCCCTGGCACCGCCTATGCTAACATTATACAAACATTGTAATGCGATTTGTACTTCTTTAGCATAACATGACTAGCAGAGGCCAAAGAAGTGCTTTTTGCCTTTTGTGTTCATTTAGTTGTTAGAAAACCAGTCCTCCTATTTTTAAAACCCTGTGAACGCCCATGAATTTTCTCAAAATTTCAGATGTGTGTGTCGATGGTAAAATTCCTATCGATGATCTCTCGATTCATGTCAGTTTCATTGAAATCAGTCTATAAACAACGGAGTTATAAAAAGTCCAAAAATGCCCCTGATTCTGACATTTTTGCCTCCCCCTGTTTCCACACCTTTCAAAATTTTTGAAAATTTCTTTCTATAAAAATGTAGTTCGCGTCATGGCAAATCGATTGCCTTTTGTTGCGATGAAATCGGATGAGTAGTTTTCTAGATCTCGGGGGGGGGGGGCCGAATCCTCCCCCCTTCCGGGAATCGACCATATCGTCTGGCGCTCCGGGAATATGGTTAAGCGAGGGTGCCACTTTCTCGGTGTCTTAGGATACAGAGTAGACGCCATTTTTATCCCCTTTTCATGAACCTTTGCTGCAAGTATCACGTTTCATGTCATTATTGTAAAGCTACTTCAGGAATAACTTGCGGTCACGCGACGATCTCGACTTTGTGGCTTCTGTTGTTACTCCCGTCACCAATGAAACCCTCGTGAAGGAGACAAAGCAGATCTCCAGATATTAACGCCACCCGAGTTGCGACACATAGTATCTGAGAGTACGAAAAAGGGTTATTCCAACGGAGCATCATCATTGAAAAAGCAGTTCCCAAAACGTTATAAAACGTTATAAATGTTGAAGTTTTCAGAACGTTATAATGAAGAACGGGGAGACTGGGCCGTGACTTCCTAGAAACAAGCCGCTTAAATTCATGAAATCTATCATTTTTATTAATCTTTTTATTTACTATATTTTTTTCATACTTACATACATATATTTCTATTTTTATACATTTTTTATTCCATGTTCATTTACTACCAAAATTAAAAATACTAAGGCATTCGTCAAAATGCTTTAGTAATCGTTTGCGTTTACTCGGGTGACTGGTATCTTGTATCGGAGCTGTAGCGAGATTGTGGAAGTCGCTTTTTCGTCACACTCGTGTGGTTCTAAAACAAGTCTACATCTCTGTCCTGCTTTGCCTTGCAACCGTCCGCCAAAACCTACCACTTGCTGTCGGTGTCATTTGCTGCTGGGTCCGCCACCTGATCATGACCGTCACCCGTTGCCGGTGTTGTTTGTGCTGCTGCGTCCGCCAGCTGACCATGACCGTCACCTGTTGCCGATGTTGTTTGTGCTGCAGCGCCCGCCAGCTGACCATGGCGGCCGACCCGTCGGCGACGACGCCGGCGCGCCAGCCTCTCAGCGGCAGCAAACGCAGTTTCGACATTGCCTTCTTGGTGTCGTCCGCCAGCGAGCCGGCCGCGCCAGCAAGCCCTCCGGCCAGCTCGTCCAGCGCCTTCACGCGTGTGCAGCGTGTGCCAGCGCCGGAGACGGCCGCCGCGGCCCCGCTCGCAGAGGAGCAGCTGCCGCCCCTGCAGCCACGCGCCGTGCTGGGCGCCGCCAAGCTAGGCCTGCAGCCGCGCCTTCCGCTGCCCTATCCTCTACATGTGGGCCTGGAGCTGTTGCACAAGCCGCTGCTGCCGCCGCTCGCCACCTACTCATTGGGTGCCATGTACCCGAGTCAGAACGTCTGCGCACTCTGCCGCATCAGCTTCCGCATGACATCCGACCTGGTGTACCATATGCGTTCGCACCACCGGCGCCAGGAGGATCATCACCGGCGCGCTCGCGAGGAGAAGCTGCGCTGCGACGTCTGCGGCGAAACGTTCCGCGAACGCCACCATCTAACGCGTCATATGACAGCTCACACCGAGCGTGACGAGGAAGAAGCGCGGTGAGGGGAGTCACGTACGTCGGCGTCCGTCATGGCGCCCGTCACCTGCGGGCGAACTTCACGCGACATTGTCCTGCCTGGTCGTGGCCAGCTTTTCCATTAGGAGGAAGAATTCTGCGTAGAGCACGACCGAGTGATCCCGAAATCTCGCGAAACGTTCCGCTTTCGCGGGATCGCTGGTGCATGAAGCAGGCTACTGAAGTGCTGAGAAGGCCGCGAAGCCCGTCGACTCTTTTGCTGATCTGCACTTATCTGAATACTGGTTTCGGCACGCTTGGAGAAAGGTCGTTTAACGTTATTTGATGGTCTTCAGGTCCGCGTTGCGTGGCGCGTTCAGTTCAGAGCCAATCGACGACTGTCAGTTGCAGAACCAGAGGTGCTGCCGTGATAGATGGCGGTCTCTGGTAAAATGTTAGACGACAGACTGCCCAGTGATAAGCAGGGTGGTCTGAACCAAGCCAGCATCGACGGTTCAATTCTGCCACTGTTCTGTATGTCTGTCCGTCTTGATGTGCTTGTGAAGTCACCCTGGTGGCGCCGTCTAGATGTGCTTATAGAGGCATTCTAGTGGCTCCAAATCACGCGTCCTGTAGCTTTATTGTAATCGGTTCTACTGGTTCTGCCCTCTGGGCTAATCGGCTCTCTGGGTTCTGCTATCTGGGGTAATCGGCTTTCTGGGTTCTGTCTTCTTGGATGATCGGCTCTCTGAGTGTGTCCTGTGCCTGTACATGAATGCCTTCTCTGGGTTCTGTCCTTTGGGATAATCAGCTCTTTGGGTGTGTCCTGTGGGATAATCGGCTATCTGAGTGCATCCTGTGGGACAATTTGCTTTCTGGGGCGTGTCCTGTGGGATAATCGGCTCTCTGGGTGTGTCCTGTGGGATGGTCGGCTCTCTCGGCGTGTTCTGTGGGATGATTGGCTCTCTGGGTGTGTCCTGTGGGATAATTGGCTCTCTGGGTGTGTCCTGTGGAATGATCGGATTTCTGGATCTGTCCCGTGGAACGATCGGCTCTCTGAGTGCATCCTGTGGGACTTTTGGCTCTCTGGGTGTGTCCTGTGGGATAACTGGCTTTCTTTTTCTGGCCTCTGGGATAATGGGTTCTCTGGGTTTGTCCTGTGGGATTACTGGCCCTCTGGGTCCGCCCTGTGGAACGGTTGGCCCCACTGGTCTGCCCTGTGGGATGACCAGCCCCTTGTTGAGGGCGCAGCTGAATAGCCCGTACTTGATCCACTAGACAGCGAGGAGCTTGTGAATTTGGGTATTGTGCCCAAGGATGTCAGCTAAACGGTGATATGCGTTTTGAATCGCTGATGTTTCTAGTTGTGGCTTTTTAAGCAGTGCTCCGAACATTCAGACATTATCCTGATTGAGAACTAAAGTTCTCAAGTCTGAACTGAACTGAACAACTGAAGTCTAGGCGTAATGACTCAGATCTGCAGTTGCCACTGGCAGTTTTTGGAACGAACAGACGTCGGCCGCGCGGGTCTAATATGACTTCATTCATGCATTTCGTTCCAAAATCACTGGCAAAGAATGAATTGAAGAAAACTGTTTCATCATTCCATGAGTTTGACATTTTGCTGCGATGTCGCCGTTGTCACGTTGTGAACAAAAGCCTTGAGCTGTGACACATTCGTTTGTCCGGGAGGCAGATAGACATGAATATGAGAGATGCTGGTCGATAAATGATTGGTAAAACAAGCAGGTTGCTCCGGAGAAACAATGTATGGCTTTGCTTCATCGCTGCGCCCATAACTTATGTAAGAGTTTTTGGCATTACTGTTATAACAATGCTGCGATGACTTGCGAACACCTGCATGTTTCTTTATCTTTTACCGTTGCTTTCGTGGCCGATAACTCACACAGCGCCCACTTGCGCTTTAAACCTTTCGATTTTTCGAAAAGATTGTTGAACTGTGTGTGGAATGCAACAAATACAATATGTTACCACTGCACATTTTAACCTTATTTCTGGAGGGCTAGACGGTATGGCCGATTCCCGGCAGGAGGGCGGATTCTGCCCCCTGAGATCTCGAAAACTACACATCCGATTTCATCGCAACAAACGGCCGTCGATTTGCCATGATGTAAAATACATTGTGATAAAAAGAAGTTTTCGAAATTTCTAGATGGGTGGGTACGGGGGAAGCAAAAAAGTCAAAATGGAAAGTATTTTTGGACTCGTTATAACTCTGTTGTTTATCTACCGATTCTCATGAAATTGGCGTGAATCGGAGATTATGGACGGAACTTTTACCACCAGTCCATGCATTTCATATTTTGAGAGAAATTATTGGTATGCACAGGGTTTCCGAAATGGGAGGATTAGTTTTTCAAAAAAAATCAATTAACAAAAAACTTAAAACACTTTTTAAGCTATTACTAGTCATAGTATGCTGACCAAGTACAAATCGTATTGCATCGTTTGTATAACGTTAACATAGACGGTACCACGGACATGAAAAAAGGGGGAGATGTCATGGTCACATGTTCATCAGGTCAACTTGTGACCTTTGACCTTAACTGACCTCCAATGATCTTAGAGTCACATGGAAAGATTTTGGGTGCATTTCATATTGTTTGAAAAAGTTCCCAATCATTTAAATTCACTCCATTTCTAAAATTCCGTTCTGCGGCTGTTGTGAAATAGGGCACGCGAACTGACGTTTTAGATCATAGCTCCCTCCCCGACCTAATATCAACCTGAAATTTGGTACACTGGTAAAGGGAACTAGTGTACTTGTGTAGTGACAAGGACGACTGGAATTTGTAGAAACTGTCCCAGATTGCAGCTGTTGTATAAACTTTGTAACTTTGTAACTACTCGGACTGGCGTTTGGTGTTCCCTGCTCCTTGCTCCCTGAAAATTGGCATCAGTGTCTGGATTGTCAACTTTGTTATCTTTCAGAACGGGGTCAATCAGGGAGAAGACAGTATGCATGGTACTTGTTTCGTAGTTTTCTCCCATATCCTTTCCAGCTCCAATCGGAAAAGAGGAGATGAAGAAGTTTCAGTTGACTTTGCTTAAGGTGTAAACAAGGCCCACCAGGCCTTGTTTTTTCCGTGAGTTTCCAAATGATTTAACAAAAATTCAACCGTCCTTGAGGTCTCCTTGCTATACTAGACTGAATAAGCTTTTATTGTCTCCCCATGGTCCCCGATGTCATAATCGAAGTATGGTAGGAAGATTGGTTTTAATTTTCGCTCTATGTTCTGACACAGCAGCATTTGATAAAAACCATACCACACTCGGGCCGGATCAGGGGGATGCAGTTAGGCTGGATCAAAAGTTATCTTGGATCAAAGCAATGCTGAGTCAGCTGATAATGATCGTCCACCCCGGAGATGCTTAAGACACAGGCAAATAACAAATGATGAAATATGAATAAATAGATGACCAAATAAAAAGTGGTCGTTTACAACCAAAGCATAAGCTTGCTGTTCTTTTCTTCAGATGAATTAACTGTGTTGGTCCGAAATTGCAATACTGTTTGTCATTGTGAAAATTGCTGTGTTGCGAAAACAACAGCTGCTATGAAAATAAATATAAAGAATAAAGAAGCTACGTCACAAAACGAATAACTCGGATGGGACACCAAACAATGACGGGCTCCATTCGAATACATTCCATTGACAAATTTCAAAGCAGGCATTGTTTACCTATTTCCGCAGTGTTACTGGGCACTTTCCGCGCTACCCAGTTTTCTACTTATCTTGAGCTAATTTTAGCTCGTCGCAGGCTCACTAAGTTGTTTCTACCAAGGCGTAGAGATGCATGGAATGGACAGTTCATTTGTACCTTGCTCAGCATAGTTTTAGTGCCGTTGCTAACAGACGCTGGTCGTGGCTGACTGATTGCAAAATGAATGTTATCCGGCCTACCTGACCGGGTATTGCTAACTATCCTGCCGGATATCGGGTAGTGAAGAATGGCGATTCTTCGACACCGGATGTGATATCAGGGGTATCCCTTCGGCCGCTACTCCACTAACCACCAGTTTTCGGTTTTGCACTGTATTATTTATGCACAGTGGGCTGCGATTACGTCATCAAAAGGATTCATCAAAAACCGCTCCCGCCTACGCTGGTGGCACTCGCTCTTTTTTTGTTTTTGCTGGCTGAGCTCGTTGGGTGGACACAACGAGCAAAGCAGGGCTTCACCGGATATGTGAAGCGTTTTTCCCGAAGCATGAGGGAGCAGTCATGAACAATTTGGGAGCAGACGTATTTATTGTACACAAAATTTGTATCCAGAGCCAATATATTCCACTGTATTGCATTTAAAAACAACTTACGCGCGATCGCTGATATGACCTTATACTTCTCGCGGATATGGCAGACCTGATATGGATGAGTGTGCGAAGCAGGATATCCATATTTCTTCCACGTATATTGAAAAGTATATTTCCCTTACATCAAAACTCACACAAAAATTCTGACATCATCAAAAAAAGTGCTCAGAATTCTTACTCGTTGACAAAACCACCTTCAGGCGTAATCTGAGGATTATGCCTGAGACTATGGTGTGTTAATTTTGGTAGGTGCCTGGTCTATCTGTCCTGCAACGCTCCAACTTTTGCCACAAAATCAGCCGTTACCTGGAATTGTTCTACTAAGTGTATCGATTGGAGTCTTTACAAGATCTGCTTAACACGTGCTCTGATACCCAACATCACTCTGGAACACCACTTGGATCAAAAAAAGAGAAAAGAGACAAAACGTTTCACTCAATTAGACCTATGATGTTACGTCGACAGCCATATCGTCTAAATGTCTCCAGTGCCACGAAGTTTACATAACACCCATATACCTAAACTCGTTGTTATGTAGTTATATAAATGGGATCAGAATGCACAAACACAAGTTCTCACGACATTAGCTGATATTCATTTTCCTGTATTTCAGCAGCTTCTGTCCAAACACTAAATGAAAAGAGTTGTCATATGCATCATTTTTTACATACGCTTCCAGTCCGGATGAAACCCTACAGATGAAAGGGGACAGAAAAAGAAACAGATTAAATAGTGTGGTGTACCTCATTACCTACGAAAGTCCACGCCTCAACAGCCCAGCGATAAAGATCGCGAATAGCATGAACAACTACGTTGGATTAGGCCTGTGCAAGCGCGCTTTTAGTCCGAATTACGCATCTGCAGGTTAACTCCAAGAGGGCGTTCAGCACCTGAATTATGTTCTTTGAAGACTACCGGGCAGCAGGTGGCTTAGTTGAGACTGACTTGACCAGTGGCGGAGCCTCAACTTGTGTTGCAGATGGTTGTTGGAGCTACTGAAGCCTGGCCTGCCGATACAAGATTAATTAAGCTGCATCGAGATGGAAAAGAGCTTCCAGCAAATGCCACTGAGACTGCAGGAAGCTGTGATTGTCTCCGACGTGGTCGGCGCAGCTGGGCCCCGCACACTCAGCTACTCTTCGGCTCCCGCTGTTTACCGCCTCCCTCAGGCCACAGGAAATCTCCGATAAAACCGCCTGCCAATACATGATTAATTAAGCTGCACCGAGATGGAAAAGAGCTTCCAGGGAATTTCGGAGGATTTTTGGATTGGACTTGATCGCATTGAAAAACAATAGCCAAATCAGCTTGGTGTACGTAAGCTATGGCCAATGCATAAATGGAGAAGGGAAAACGATATAGCCGCTGCGTTTGCGGGGTTGTGACAGAAACTGTTTTCTTTCTGCGAATCACGGAGTGTTATGGCTTTTGTATGCAGAGTTGGTTGTCGGTGCATTCGGTTTTTCGAAGGAGCTTGAATGCATTGAATATGATTGCCCCGAAACGAGATGCATGTAAAGATTTGTGGAAAAAAGACTTTGTCCAAATGATACGTCAGCCGCCAGCTTTTTAACAATAGCAGACTCACATTGCCAGGTCTTCCATGATACCTGATACCCAAGTTTTCAGTCTCACGTAGATGTAACATCAAGTTTTCTTGTCCCGCTTTATAGGCCAGGCCTATAGTTATATTAAAACGAAGCTGCACGCTTTCGCAGTGCGTGGCGATGCCACCCGTTGTCCTGCTCGTGATTCCGGTGGACATGGCGTTAGATGGTCGTTTGGGTGGAAACAAAAATTGTAAGCTGTGCAGTCATGCTGGCCATATGTGTATAGGTGTGGATGTATGGATTATCACCCGTAAAACAATGGGGAATCTATCTTCCGTTGGTTAAACCGTGAGTGGGATCCAAAAATTGGACGACAAATACATTTGAGTGGGCACGGTTGCAGACAGATTTTGATGTTTACAGGGCCTTGTTTTTACCATGCACGAATCGTTTAAGTCGTTAGAGACATAGACTGACTGAGTTTATAGGTGGAAACACCTAAAAGCTCAAATTTGACAAAAAAAAACAAATTTGTTTGTTGCTCATAGGTTCTCCTGACGGTATAAAACAGACGACGTTTGATGATTCATTATTTGCAGTTTCGCGGACGCGAACATTTTTTGAAATACTCTTATCAAACCTTCAAGCTTAAGCTTTTGGTTCCTTGAAATGTCATTTTAACGACTGGCCCCAGCATAGCACTGTGGGCTCAGCATAGCTCAACACGGGAGAGCTGAAATCATTATTGGGGTGGATGGAATGAACACTACGGGGTACGTGCCCCTCAAAAGAATAGCAAATAGCGTTCCTGGACTGAAGCTAAGTTAGTGGGCGTGACAATAAATATAATACATATCACCAAAAATAGGCATGGGACATAATCTTATATAATCGGTTCAAGCTGATTTCAGTATTGATAAGTTTTGGTTACCTGATTCCGAGCGAAATTTTTCGACTGTGCGAGTAACGAATGTGAACCTGCCCGTTTGCGCATGGGCATGCGCCCAAGGACGCGGCTGCCCCCAGCTTTTTTGAACTCTGACATTGAACCCTATGGGGGTTGACTGGAAAGAGCTGACATAAAATGCTTCTTTACCCTCATCCCCCCCTTCCAAACTGTGGAGCGGCTGCCGCGCCCCTGTTTGCGTCGTAGTTCACTGTAATCTGATTCACTCGCGCAGTGCATCGATTCGCTTGATTCAGAGGCCTCGCCCTTGATGGCCCCGTCACTTCATGTAGACCCCATGGACAGAAATATTAGCATACAATTTCACAGGCAGCTGGCAGCAGGGGCACACCCAGCCCAATATTTAGGAGGGATGGTTGAACAATGGTGAGGCCCAACCTTATGAGTGGGACCCTGAATAAAACCAGACGGTGAAAATTGTACAATAATGGACGTTTGCCGTTCCTAAACGTTATCAGTTACAACCAACTGGCTCTTCTATGACTGTCGATGATCGTGCCCAAAACAGATTTTTACTGGACGACTTGCCCGGGCGTATCCGGGGAGGTCGGGCACCGTCTGGGGTTACTGCCCTGAAGGTCAGAGGCGGGGCCGCCTCTTTGTTGGAGCCGCCTCCTTCAAAGGAGGCGGCTGTGTGTATGTGTGTGTGTATGTGTCTATGTGCGGCTATTACATATTTATGACGGGGGTATATTTATGTCTTTACATATACCCCTGTCTGTATATATATATATATATATATATATATATATATATATATATATATTATAGGGGTATATATGTCTTTATATATATATATATATATATATATATATATATATATTATAGGGGTATATATGTCTTTATATATATATATATATATATATATATATTATAGGGGTATATATGTCTTTATATATATATATATATATATATATATATATATAACCACACCATGTCACGAACTATTACGTTATTCGACGTTCAGTATGACAAAGCGAAATGACAACTGGAGTTTCTACACGTTCGCACGGTTGATTCAGAAATTACTGCTATCAGTTTTGGAAGGAAGGAAGATTTGAAAGGAATTTGGAAAGGAAAGAAGTTTTGAAAATTTTGGAAGGAATATATATATATATATTCTTATACATCTTAATATATCTTAATCTTATCTTCATATAATAATATAATAAATGAATAAATAAATAAATAAATGATCTTAATATAATAAAGGAATATAATATATATATATATATACTCTTATATATCTTCCGTATATATATGTATATATATATGTCTTTATACATATATATATATATATATATATACCACACCATGTCAGGAGCTGTTACGTTCTTCGGCGTTCAGTATGACACAGTAAATCAACAGCTGCAGTTTCTACACGCTCGCACGATTGGTCCAGGAATTACTGCTGTCAGGTTTCGGAAGGAAGGAAGATTTGAAAGGAAGGAAAGGAAAGGAAGATCGCCCTTCAGTTTCCGTATTCGTCTCTGTTCCCGCCAAGGGCGCAGGAAGCGTGTGGAGGGGATGGAGATAGCTGACCCTCCCCTCCCCGACATTTTCGAATTTTAATATTGACCCTACGGGCGTTGACTGGAAAAAATTGACCCAAAATGCTTCTTTGCTGCCTCCCGGCCCCTCCCAATGCCCCCTCGATTGTGGAAGGGTTCCTGCGCCCCTGGTTCCCGGCCGCTGGTACTGCACACGCCACTGCTGCACAGTACATATGTCCAGTGTATGCCGCGCAGTGTCCAGACAGGTTTGCATGGTCTCGAAGAAGCACTGCGTCCCGCTAAGGGTTTGCAATCAATGTATCGCCGAGAAACTGAGCTGTCGAGGGTTCAAGAATTCCGGTCTGACAATGCAGCTCAAGCCAAACGATACCAAAGAAACTGTTTTGAAGTAAAGCTTCGAATACTTCCATACTGTTTTTACCAAATTCGAACTACTTTTGCCTTCATTTTCGCTCCATGTCTTTCCCATTGTACCGTCATCAAGGCGAAAACGAAGTCCGACGTACACGTTATTCATTCTACCTGGGATCGGATATTACGTTCGCAACCAAGACGAAAACGAAACCGAACCGAACCAACGAAACGAAACGCGACCAAGACGATCGGGTATTATATTCGACTAACGAAACGTTAGTCGAAGACATCACTGAGCTAACAAGTTCTAACACCTTTGTAGTTTCGGGCGATGTGTTCCGGCGCAAGGTAATTTTTCTCAGCAAAAAGGCAAAATGGTCAGATTCGCTAAGCGTTTGATTAATATCTTCTCCCATATGACACAAATTTTACGAAAAAACGCCAGTTTACTGGATTTCAGCGTAATGGTGAAGGGTGTTCTTCTGGACTGAGAACCACTTGCTATGGAAACATGGTAGAAGCTGGCTGGTGGCGTCATCAGTGTGACCAACCAAAAATTTAGTAGGCGAACTCTAAAGGGGCTGATTCGAACAAGATTCGCACCGTTCACACAGTCCCCACGGCTTGCACTTGGCTGGTACAACAACGCTCACTTCATGACATTTGGATTCTTTAAAGGAGAGTAAAACCAACATCTGATCTAGATTGACGAAGATTCTATTTCGCATGATTACAAGTGTATCACCATGAATGACAGATATGTGGATCGGAAGCTCTGCCAGTCGGCGACCGAAACGACAAGGATCGTCGGTGTTGGAATGCAGGTCTCTGTGAGCAAGCCGTTAGCTGATCGCTGAGGACCAACTGAATACGATTTACGTTTAAAAAGGTAAAGATCATTCAGACGGAACGAGCAAGCAGAGCGAGTGAACGCAGAATGTAGTTCATAAAAAGTAGTTATGGACGTTTCCTTACTTGTTCAATTAATGACTGGCTTGAATGCTATACATAAGCAGACACGTGTCACGATTCCGATGTAATGTAGGTTATCCCCATGTTGTATTCAACCCCTCATTGACCTGGATGGTCTTTTTGTCATCACGGAGAGGTCGTGTCCCTCCGGCGCAAGGCGTCCCTCCCAGGCGACGCAGTACTTGTCCTGGTCAGCTTAGAATCCGGCGCAAAACGAGTATAAGCTGCATTCCATCAAGATCCCGGCACATGTCTGTTTACAGGCACCCTTTTAATTACTCCCCGGTATCAATAATCTTGGCAATCAGCCATATGTCTCAGAACTACTTATAACTTAAGCTTAAACCTGCAAGATTATTTGCAGATAGGATAGCACATGACTTTATATGACAATGTCTATTATCTCCAGTCCCCAAGTCCCCACTAATGCCCCTATGATGCCCCTGCTGTCATGGCAACGTATGGAAGCTCGACGATATCAAGTTTATTCAAAATTGAAGGAGATAAGCGCGTGCTTTGCGCGATTTTAGCGAGTGAGATTTCATATATGACGGTCTATATGAGATTTCATATCTGAACCTCAGAAAGGTTCAGATCGAGGTTCAAATTCTTTCAGATTCGTGCAAATCAATGATTGCATGCGTGCGTGTATACGTGTGCGTGTGTGTGTGTGCGTTTGCGTGTGTGTGCGTTTGCGTGTGTGTGTATGTCTTCAAGCTTTGGAGCCTCTAACGCCCGAACGCGCCATCCGATCGTTACACAAGAGGCACCATCGCCGATTGATCGCCGCCGATTTAGCCCCATTTGATCGCCGATTCGGCGGACAAACTGTGGTGTAGGTTTTAGAGCGATTCGAAGCGTGTGGCACGAGCCGCGTGGCGCGAGCCGGACCTCTACAAAATTTAGCTGATCACGGGTGCAAGCCAAACGACGGATGCTGTTGACTCAAGACCTGGTGATAACATAGGCTCCACTAGCGAGTACTCGCTTTTGTGGTCGGTACCCACGTGCGATCCACGTGGTGGTCCGCGATCCACGAGGTGATCCAGAGACACGTGTTTCGATTTGAATTCTGGTACCCTCGAGTGCCGGAAAGAGTGATCTTGGCGGCTGAACTTTTGAGTGTAGATAGACCAGTACTAGGATGGGGTATCCATGAGGTCTTGTTGTCCCTAGGATCCCCCTTGGCTGCGTCCCTGGGCCTTTCTATGCGTCTCAGAGGTCGTCTAACTCTCCCAGAGGTCTCCCTGGCTGCATCAAGAACCAGTCACGTTTTTACAGACACCGTGAAATTTATACAGGGCCCCTTCGGGATCCCGTCCGGCCCCTCTCCTGGAACCCTTTCTCAGGCCTCAGGGGCCAAGCCATCGCCTCTATCGCCCTCTTTGGATCTGCGCCTGATCAGAATGGACCAATTTCAGGTCTGGAAAGGGTTTGTCTTTGGTTCAAAAAGGCCCATCTCAGGACTGGATGGGGCTTATTTTAGCCTTAAATTAGAAATGGCCCGTCTCGGGTGTGGAAGGGACACATTTTAGGCTCAGAATGGGCACAGCTCAGGTTTGGAAAAGGTCTAACTTAGTTCTTAGATCTGGAATGGACCCAGAAGCGCACCCAAGGGGAGGGGGTCCCTCCTGGTCTGTAAAGGGGCTTAATGGCCAAGAGTAACCTTTCTGGCTCGCACAGAGCGGCCGTCTGTTCATCTGCTCATCAAGTGGGTCCCCTCCTAGTCTGCAAGGAGGTCCCTTTTTGGCCCGTTGGAAAGGCTCTTTACTGGCCTGCAAAGGGATCAAACTTACCTTAAAGAGGCACCCGGATGGCCTGCGAATGGGGCCCCAGCAGGGCTGTTAGTGAGGTCCCACGCTAGTCTGTAATGAGGTACCCCGCCGGCCTGTGAAGGCAGCCCCTCTGGCCTGTAAGAAGTACCTTGTTGACCTATGAGTAGGGCCCCTGCTGGACTGTAAATGGGTCCCTTGCTAGTTTGTACGGAGGCCCCTGTTGGCCAGTAAAAGGGTCCAAAGGGCCCCCCTTGCTGACCTGCGAATACTGCCCCTACCAGACAGCAAATGGGTACCCCACTGGCCTGCAAGAAGGCTCTCTGCTTAGCTGTGAAAGGGGCACTACAAGCATGAAAAGACATCCGGTTGGCTTGCAATGAGGCCCTTGCTGGTTTGCAAATGCTTCCCCCATTAGACTTTAACCCGCGCAGCGGAAGGGGGCTTCGCACTAACGCGCACTGGAAGGGGACACAAAAGTTTCCTCCTCCGATCTCGGAAACGGAAAGAGCTAGAGACATGAAATTTTATGGACAGGGTGGGGCTATAACGGTTTACATCATATGTAGTTTCCATGACCTTAGGTCAATATCCTCGAGGTCAAATGGGGTCGAGAAGGTCGACTTTGGACACCGTCCAAAGGCCCGTACAGGCCATTTCGCCCAACCCTTTAACAAACCAGTACCGGAGAATTGAAAGTGCAGTTGGAGTCCAATTCTGCTGTATTTTGGAAGAAATCACGCGCGCCGAAGGCCCGCGAAATCTTTGATACGTTATATATAATACCCCAAAAAGATGCCAAATATACTGATATCTAAAATTAGCTATTGCTTTTTATTCACAGTAATAATTATATAACTGCAAAAATTGGTTTGTTATTGACTGACTTATTTACAATCTAATAATTTTAGTTGATGTGTTCAAGTAAAAGGATCCATTTCATTTTATTGACTTGTAATAAGGTAATTGATTATTTTGTGATTAATTAATTTAATTATTGGTCATCCTTAGGGTGTTTGGGATATTTTTGAGTGTTCGACAAAAAACTTCCCTCACAGACTCCGTCACACCCCAATCAAGCTTTAGCCAATTTTACACCTAAATGTCTTAGGTGAAATTCACATTCCTTCGGGCACCACTCCTACCGACACCTTTATGAAATTTCATGAGTGTTAAGTTCGGGGCATAGGGGTGTCTAATTCTTTTTCTCAGTGTTCATGCCTGCATCGTTTTGAAAAAGCCCAATTCTGCGATAGCGAACTATGGAAAGGAAACGTGGTTCCTGGGGATACGATTACATAATACAAAATTATACCCTTTTAAGCACCCATTGCGATTTTGTTTTGTTTTGCTTTTGTCGTTCGTTTGTGTTTTTTGGCTCTACCCTATTGTTATACTATATATGGGGACCAACCAACCCGCCAAAGTGTGTTCAGAAAAGTTGATGAACCGCTTCAATAAACCATATTATTTTCATGTTTTCGTGTGAACTGCCTTTAGACAGGCACATGGTTGAAACGTTTTGCGGAATTTTCCGGTCATTCGACGCGGTTATTAACAAAAAATGCTCGGCTTCTGCTGCATACGTTTAACATCCAGGTGATACGTACCTGTCTGAACGACCCTTGTCGTAGTTTCTGTCACGTCTAAGAAACATGGATTTTTGGAATCGGAGTGTGTGTGCGTTGGTTTAGGGGGCATGACCGACAACATGCTGTTTAACGGTTTGATGTGGGAGTACCTTTGTGGCACTTCATAAAGCCCACAGATCCAGCGCCTCGGGAAAATTGCAAAGGCGCTGAATGTCAGTTTTATTATTAATGTACAGCGCTAGCTTGGTTGGTGAGACTGGTCAGTGCCCCAACGCCCACCTTAACCCTCAAATCTCAGGCTTGGACGGACAGACACTCTGATTACTTTCCTCTGTCTTATCACTTATTAACCAAACGATGCTGCATCGTCAAAGTTTGAGCACTTGACACCTAAAATTTGAACATTGTGGCAATACAATATTAAGACTGTTTAAGATAAAGTTAAAATGATGTCGTAAATACAAGAACTTTTTGTGATTTTTAAGTGTTTTATTTTCCTACTTTTACTGAAATTTGGTGATACGAGATGTCTTTAATGTAAAGTCTGTGATATGATGTCGTGCTGGGTCATTGTAGACCACCATGACCTTACAGAATCTGACTCTGACTCTGAGTGTTTTCGAGGTCATCCGCTAGGCACTGTGGTTAGGAAAACCCTTCGTCATAATAAAAAAGGAAAAAAGAGAAAGGTCATCGCGAGTAAACGCAAAAAAGCGGCCACACAGCCAGTCCACGCACCAGTCAGTCCGGCACACGGCGGAGGTGTCGCGGCCGAAAACAGAGTCTGACAGCCCCAACAGCTGGGGCAGTGACTTGTAGTGCAGGGCGGCCACCCGGCAGCTGAAATATCTGCGCAACTCAGAGCGAGATCGCGGTATGCGCCGAGGACGGTCCTGTTCTGTGGACCTGCCGTAGGTCTCCGCCACGGCCGAAAATGCGCTGGCCAGCCTCTCAAGTTCGCC
Source organism: Capitulum mitella (assembly GCA_030062745.1). NCBI lineage: Eukaryota > Metazoa > Arthropoda > Thecostraca > Pollicipedomorpha > Pollicipedidae > Capitulum > Capitulum mitella. The sequence continues at coordinate 13,659,873 of CP099840.1, forward strand.
CACACGGCGAATTTTGTGTAGCAGGACGCAGAACATGATAAGTTGTCAAATTCTGCGCGTTGAGCCAACCCAGTGCGTCCCTGCCAGTTAAGACCCTTCGCTGACAGGTGGCCGGTTGTGTCTGGGGCATGTTTAGAGGCTGCCTTTCGCAGTAGATCGGACAACTGTCAGCACGCCGAGCAATGAACGCATGTGTTTCGTGCGCCGTAAGAGGGAGGAGAGAACCATCTTCCCATTCATTGGCGTGTTGGCTAGGTTCCGAGCAACACGACCAACACAGTCGCGCGATGCGCAGCGTTCTTGGTTGGCCGAATGGTATTGTCGTTTAACCCGGAATGGGTCATGCGGAATCGCGAGTTCGCGCCCCTGGGTTGCCGTTTTGTTTCTTTCTTCTCTATTCTCATTTCTGAGCACATAGGTTACATTGGAACACTGGGATGCAGACTTTGTCGGGTACACATGCGTTGCACGTGATGGTATCAAGCGATTGGAAATAACCCATCAGTTATAAATCGTGATCTTGTGGAAGGCATAAAGACATCCTAACCTAAACCGGCAGCGAGCGATATCTTCAATTAAGATGTCATTAAACGGCATTTAGGTTCCGTCGGGGAGACAGAACTATAATTCCTACCAGGCCGCGAAAAATACTAAACTCCTGTCTTGTGAAATGTCCGTAAAGTTAAGAATTCTGGACACACCCGACATCTTTCTTGGTATTACTTCATGTGCAGTTATACTTGATAAGCAACTTGTATTATGTTTTTGGGACGCGCAGTGGAGGGCCTCTGAAAATTACACGCAGTGGAGGAAAGGCAAAATTCTCCACCCCCTTCCTCCACCCCCAAACCTCAGAAACCAGCTAGTGGCATGAAACTTTCAGAGTGAGTGGAAAACTGTGGGCAACTACATTCGTCCAAATGTCGTGACCCTAGGGCAACACCTTCGACGTCAGATCGAGTCAAATATCCAAAATCCCGTCGATTTGGCAGCTTTCGTGGCTTTTCCCCGGATGATGACCATAGTTGATCAAAAGTATGCCAAAATCAGATTTATCCTTGTTTGAAGGGAGATCCACGATGTTCAGCAAACAGATTAAAGCATTTAACTTCATCATTACAGCATTTATCACCTAATATCACCGTTGGTAACGCATGGCCGGGGGAGAAGCGATCGGCTAGTTTTGCCGCTCTACGGTTGACTGTACCGGACGATACCTCCAAAAATGCCATCTCATTCTTTTTCGTTTTGACGACGCACTAGATATTAGTTTAGTGTGCAGAAATAGACAATCCGAGATAAAGATGAGGTCGGAGGCGGGGATGGATTTCGCCGCCTCCACTGGGTTCCGGCCGGAGATTTCCAACGTCAAGCCCTTTCAAAGCGAAGTCTCATTTCAGGGAAGCCCGTGCAAGAACATTTTACGCTGTCGCTATTCTAAAGAATGATGAATGTTCTACACTATACCAAATATATATTTACGCTATATCAAACGAAACATTTTTATCGAACTTTGTCACCTTCTCCCCTCGGTACTCGGTTAGCAAAAATAATTTGACATTGTCCCCTGCCCCTTTATGAAACTTTTCTACGCCTCTGCGGTGATACTGTATACTACTATTGTGTGCGTATTTCACGACAGTACTACACAGTCGCCCGTTTCGTTCGTTTTGTTGAAATGATGTGTATGCAAAGGCATGCATATCATACACGATTGGTAATCTGCGCAAACGGTTCACATCTAGCCAAGTTAATCAGAAGTTACAGTTACACAAAATCACCCAATGGAAGACATCGGTGACATGAGTGGATCCGTGCTGATGACACCATGATGTCAAACGTTACGCTCCAACTGGTCATTCCGGGCTCATTGGACCGGGAACGGATAACTGACCTATCATTCGCTCTTTTCTCTCTGCATTATCTTGACGCCATTTGAAAGGTTTGATATGGGTAGGGTATGCGTTTCCCTGTTTTTCAAATTCACCTCAGTAATGCTTACGTTTGTTTAACCCTCGCTGGACGAAAAGGATTTTCACTCGCACCGATGACCAGAGGGGGGGGGGGTAGGCACCCTCCTCGCCATCTGGCCCCTAATTGAGCTAACGCCCCGGGACAAGAAGAAATCGATAGCCATATGCCCAAGAAATCCAATGGTAACCGTCAATCAGGTCAGGCAATGACCTCCTAGGGCAGAACATACTTTATGTTTGGGAGCTACAAATTGATTTTCCCAGTAAAACAAGACACATCTCGTGCCTAATAGGCCTAAAATCGTCCCGCCCCCTCCCCCCCGCCCTCCCGAAACAAAAAATGCGTGAAAACATTCTAAGGCCAGAAAAGGTCATCTAAGGTCACTGACCTCGCTTGACCTTTAAAAGGTGATTGGGCTATCTCCAAATGATCTGCTGTCATGTGTCACGTGCGATTCTGAACCGATTCCATGCCATCTAAATCTATTCCATGGGTTATGTAATATTCCATAGCCCATTTATTCCACAGGCTATCTAAAATGACCTGCTCTCATGTGGACTACCATTCCGAAACGATTCCCGTCATCTGCAGTTTACGCATGTCTATTGCCCCAAAACAGTGAAGAAACCGACATTTGGCGCAAAAATCACTCCGCAAACTTTCAGTAATGACGTCATGACTCGTGCCCTCAGGCAGGATGGGGTCACTCTTTTTTTCAAAACATGTACAATGAATGTGACCTCAGCTATGCCAAATTTCGCGGCGCTGTCGTGCACTGTTTTGCCGTGGTCCCAGGAAACAATGCTTGGGAGTGGCATCCACCCCCTCGTCCGGTGAGGGTTAAGTTCTTATCATTGCCAACTGATGATAAAATATCGGGGGCCAAGTTCCACACTGTGAGGGGGCCCAGCCCAGCATTGGGGCAAGGGGAAGCTCAACATTGGGAGGTCAGCTGAACACTGGGGGATCCCCTCCCCACACCCAAGAGGTACAAAGTTCTGGCCTTGGTATTGTGTATATATATGCGTGAATATATTCGGGCGGGTTAAGGCTCCCGTGTAAATAAACGCGGTATATGTCCGTTTAACCTTGCGTCATTACCATTACTCTGCCCTAGCAATGACATTCACCATATAATTATCATAAAGGCTTCTTGTGAACAGAGTATGAACCCTTCATCCGTGTGTACGTTATTTCCATCACCATTGCTCAGAAATCGTTCAGCTGTCATTGCTCGGGTCAAATGTTCAAATCCAGTGAGGGGAAAAACTACCTGTTTGGAAAGGATCACAGGTCGGACACAGCCTGGTCAGTCTCCACGACGCCCTCACAGCCCTCCGGGAAAACATGTCACGTGATCAAGACGCAATCCCTCCTCATAGCCTTTACCCAGCATCCCATTCACAACGCAACTGATCTTATCAGTTTGAGAGCCGAGAGGGTTAGCACACTGGCGGAACTAAGAAACCTGTCCGACGTCCCCACCTACCCAGGGTAAATATGGTTTTTCGTGTATTTCGTCATGGAATTAAAATATGGAACACAGGTTTGAAGTTATTACGGGTACTCCTGCGTCGCGGCAATTAGCTGCTCAAATTACATTGCACTGGCATCATAAACACCGGAGTTATCGCCGGTTTACCAAGAGTTTACCACCTACTATTACTTTTCTGGAGACCTGTACCTCAGCACTAACCTTGCACCGCATCGTGATGTTCCATTATGCATCAGTGTCCGCAAAACCTGAAGACATTGGTGATTGCTGGATTTTTTGTGTGTCTAATGAATCAATGACGGAACACATTGTGTGTTTAGGCGGGAGTACATCTACCGCCTGCACTAGACCCATTTTTTGCAGGCAATGAAATTCAGTTTGCCGGTTTAATACAATCATTGAACAGCGATGTGATATGATGGTACTTTGGATCTGAACTGTCAAAGTACCATATACCATACCATACGATATGGTATCATATCAGATGATATGATACCATATCATATCATACCAGATCATATGACATGTTAATCAAATGGGTAACAGGTCGCCGAGGGGTCGGTACATCCGGCGCGGCCGGCGCCGCAGTCGAGCTCGCCGAGGAGTTCGCACATCCCGGGTGGCTGGCGCCGCCGCAGTGCGTGGAGCAGATGGCGCTGCCCGCGTCGCCGCGGTACTGGTCGAGAAGTCGGCGCATCCGGCGTCGAAGGCGCAGAGGGGTCGGTGCGACCGGAGCGGCCGTCGCCTCGTATGAATCGGTACATCCAGCGGCGCCGGCGGCGAGCTGGCCGATGAGTCGGCACATCGGCAGCGGCCGGCGCCGCCGAGGACTCTGCGTTTCCGGAGCGGCCGACGTCGCAGTAGCGCGCCGAGCAGATGGCGCTGCGGGGAGCGTGGCTGTGGGTAGCTCAAAGCTCCTTGAGTACGCTCCGGAAGCCGTTGTGCTCCGCGTAGTTAGGCTCTGGGAACGGTCGGCGGGATGCCCTTGCAACGCAAGATGGTACTGGTTGTCGAACGCCCCGGCCGAGTTACCACCACCAGAAATGCGGTGTTGTCTTTTGCATGTTATTTAGTACTTTTCACCTCGGCTGCGCCTGGCGGTACCTGGTTTACCATGTACCCTGAGACGGATGACGCATATTGTCACAAATGAATGGAATTTCGAAGTGTTTGACGATGTAAGCAAGCTGTATTCTGATGTACTCTATGAAAATGGCTGATAAGAATTATACTAATTATTGTTTGATTACACAGACTGGTGTAAAAAAATCCGTACATAACCACCTTGCTTGCTGCTGTAAGCAAAAATATGTTCATGAATAAAGGAATTAATTGCCTCAGAAAAGCCATTAACCAATATCACCCAGGTATGGAATGCCAATGTGAAGCCGACATGGCAGTCACAAATTTTGTCTTGAGCCTGGCTCTGCCATCCGCAATCAGCTCGCAATGCAGATGATATCAAGCTCAGGTAATGCCTAGAACCAAAGGTGTAGTTTCCTTTTCGGTTGGGGGGAGCTTGAGCCGCTAACTTTGACTCGAGTCCCCCGACTTTGAAAAGAAAGCGGGTCGAATCCGAGGAGGATTCCGTCTATTTGTATTGTGTGGTAGGCTTAGTCATTTTTCCTTGCTCAGTCCTCCTTACCCAACGTATTTTGCAAAACTACGCCCCTACCTAGAGCAAAGATATGCGAAGGAATCAGAATTTCTTCAAATAAGCTCCGTTGAGACCATGAGGTGTAAAATTGGAACAAATTTAGTTATGGAGAAATACATTGGCCAGGCCCCAAAAATTGTCATTTATGACGTACCTTCAGTACTTTATTTTATAAAGCAAGGAAATACATGAACGGGTCAAAATATTGGCATGGAGTTCCATACCACTAATTCCGTTTGGTATGGAAAACTCCATACCAAAGGTATGCAAAGTTACCCCCTGGTTGAGATTGCCTCTAACTATTCGTAACCCAAGATAACTACATGAACATGCGGGCATTCTGTGACCTTGTTTCGTCTCGGATGCGCAGTTCTTTGTTGACCGCCTCTTAGTGCTGTATTCGCACCCGTACACTGAAAACGAATTCACTCTCGGGCAAAGAATTAAAGATAAAAAACCTTAAAACAGGCATATTTGCGCAGGTGCTACTCCCCAAGCAGGAGTTTTGCCTCAGAGTAACATATTTTACTCCCTATCTGGAACTCTTAATACATAGGAAACCTATTCCTTTCCTTTTCATCTACGCTTGATTTGATGGTAAACAACACCTGCCTCCAGTTCCGTTAACCGCACCGCATGGGTAAATGATATTTAACACCGTATCGCGGGTGAGCGCGAGTTAAAATAGTCACTACCTTTTTCATAAACTCTAGAGTAACCTACCCATGTTGTGGGAGTTCTTTCCCGAGCGACACTTTCGAGGGACGCCATCTTTTTCACCGCTGATTGAACGGGCTTGTTTGAAAGGAAGACGCTCGTAGGGTGCGTGAATTTTCTTAAGCATTTTGGCCTCAGAAGCGTAATCCGAATGATTATATGGAAGTAATAACCAGGGATTGCATAATGCATGCCCACTTGACCAATGCGAATGACTGCATGATTACCAATGCGAACGTTTGGGGTTGGACACAAACCTGGCGTGATCCCAACTCCAACTTTATGTCATCATGCAGTACATTGCATTGTTGGCTTGAAGCAAATATCATACATTTAATCTGGCAAAGCCTGCAGGATTCATTGTTTTTGGCAATCCATCACGTCATTGTAGATACTTCGTGATGAATCCGGGCGTAAGGAAATTGGAGGAGGGGGACAATCTAGGACTGACAGTTGTAAGTTCTCATGTAGTTTCACCTGTTCTGCAGGTTGTAACAGGTTAAAGTTAGCCCATCTCCACACAAAACCTAAACATTGCCGCCAGAGCATTGCATGGTAAACATAAATCTAAAACCAATGTTACAAACCATTAATGACCATTAGTTTTTGCAGCATGATATGCACCAAAATTTGATCAGATAAATATTTGGAGCACAAATCGGATTTCATACAGTTAGTGGAGCGCCTATGCCTAGAATTCCCCAACATACTGCTTGTGGTTGTTTCCCAGTATTTCTAAAAGGAAGTTTTGCATAGTGTTGGTCACACATTGAAGGTCAAGGCAAACATTGGGAGCATGGGACAAGGCAATCCCAAGAGATATAAAGCTTCCCTTTTATGCCCAAGATATCAAACACAAAATGAATGTTTGCTCGCTCTCACGTGCTACAAATAACATGTCTGAACCTCCAGTTGCGCCAAATTTGGCCTCGCGTCGTCGTTGGTATCCAACGTTTCTCCCCAGCCAGCAAATCCAAATTCGCTAAATCAATAAAAATCATCGGCGATGGCGTATCCAGGGGTTTAATTTTGTATACCTTTGGTACGGAGCATTCCATAGGAAAGGAAATTGTTGGTGTGGAACTACATATCAATATCTTGACCCGTTTATGTGTTTCCCTGCTTTAAAAAACAAATTCCTCTAGATACGTCATCGATGCCACATTTAAAAACTCGATGAGCTTATTTTTCCCTGCCCAAAATTTGTCTGAATTCTACACCCAAGGAGATATCTTAACCGATGTGGATAATACAGCGAGGTTAGGAACTCCGTCTGCTGAAGGTTTCGTGGGCCCTTTACCAGAGCAACCTGCCAAAAAAACTACAACTTACCGAAAAGTTACAAACTACAACCTGCAACCTATGGAACTTTTGTGAAACCTATATATAGGGCCTTGTGTGAAACCGGCGTAAGTTGTAGGTTGTGAATAGCAAACGTACAACCTACAACTAGATGTACGTTGTAATTTCTCTTCGTGAAACTGGTTGGCGGTGCTTGAGAACCATGTAAAAAATAGCACGACCTAGCAAAAAGTAGCACACTTGGCACCAGGTGTGACATAGATCTAGAAAGATCTTTGTAACCTAGATCATAGCACGTTTTAACAGGGTCTGTAAACACTGTTTACCTTTTAGTGGTTAAGACTGATTTCACAGTATTTTAGGACACGCACTACATAGGCAGCGATGTAGATCCAGGCAGCAAAGTGTGTGCATCATAGCACCAGGTAGAGATGCACAACCTACTGAAATGACATGGGTAAACCCAGTCTACCAACTTCTAGCCTCAAATCCACATGAACTTTGACCTGTTCCAAATTACGCTGCGACATCACATGGCGTTTATTATTGAGTTTGCTAACCAGATCATGCACGCGCACCAAATCACAGGTATGCGCAACGGGAGACGCAAAGCCAAACGGAAAACAGAAACAAAACTTAAATCAAACTCGCATTTGCAACAACACATAGAACCTCTCACTTGCCCATCACCAGCATCTTTGTGCAGTATTTTGAGGCCATTATCCGGTCTCAAGATCATGCTGGTCATTAGAACCGCGGTGTTTCTACGTTCCAAAAAACTAACTTTACGTGCGAACACCGCAAAAGTGGCTCCCCGCGTCAGCGATTTCGTGGCGTCAACAGCTGCAGCGCCGGACTGGCACACCTGATTCCCCTCCACGTACAGTACGCTGCCGTCCACACAAGGAGATCCTCGGGGCGCAGCAGGCCCAAATACGACGCCGTACTCCTGCAGCAAGTACAGCAGGTGCTCCACTGTTTCATTTGAACAGCATGCGGATTCAAGAGCAAATATAAAGCAAGTCTATGAAATACTGGAAGGCTTCATAATCAGATATCTGGCCGATGAAAGCAATCTGAACCCGCAGAACATGGAAATGCTGGCTTCTGTCTACCTACATGGTGGTGCGTTTACCAGGATTGTTGGAAATCGCCTTTGACTGCCTGGGGTACCAAGTATGCAGATCAGATGATCATTAACCCGCGCCGAGCCGAGAAAAGCTAAATGCCCCATTCGGTTTTATACCTAAATAACCTAAATACCTAAGAAACCGAAAGCGGAGCTCACTGAAATTTCGTGTGCGTATTTCTGAATCTGTTGGCACCTTCTGTCAAGTTTGTTATATAAGGTCATGAAGGGGTCAGATTAGAGACCAACATCTAAAAAATCCCTTATAACTTTTATCCCTTATAACTTATACGTATCCCTTATAACTTTTACGGGCGAAATGATTTCGCTACCCTTGCAGAAGCAATAGCATCTGATATGAACTGCAATTTTATATTTCGAATTTTCCGGAGCAATGCAAGGTTAACGACCTTAGGTCAAGCCCATGCAGTCAGGAGCCTTTTGTGACAGGATCGCATTCCTTTCTGCTCTGTTTTTTGAATCCGGGAAAACTGCACAGAAAGCTGATGTGACGCGGCTTTTACTACATTAGCTGCCTAGCAACGGCCAATGTGCACATTCCAGGCGGTCTTTTGTACACAAATAAAGTACCAGTATGCCATTGAAGGTCTGGTTCTGCCTTGTGGTTCTTCACGAAATTGGTTACAAATATAACAATAAAAATAAAAACACCGAAAGGGGAAAATTTTAGTGCGTGTGTGTGCTTCTATTCTTTACAGTTTCTGAATTTCTAGCAAGACTTTTGAAGTTTCGAAGTCAAACGTCCTTGGAAATTAGATACGATGCACTTGAATTTAGCAGTCGTGACATGGCGATGGCTGTAGTTTAGAAACTGAATGGCATTTGATAGTGGCGCAAAAGACAAAACAAACACAAGACTTTGGACACCTGAGCTCAAGATGTCTGTCAAGACAGCCCACGGTCAGCCCACGGTCAGCCCACGGTCAGCCCAAACTCGAGACCCATTTAAAATCGCCCAAAACGCGTTAGGAGATAAATGTTGACTAGCTGAGCTCATTGACACCATCAGACGTCCATCGCATCTGTTACTTTGCACTCCAGAGCACAAAACACAAAACACCACAAAAATACGACGGAGACAAATGTACATCAAAACCCCAACAAATAGGTACTCAAAATGTTCGTCTCGAACCGCTGAGTCTAAAAATGCGGCACACAACACATTTTAATTATAACATTTTGAGTTACTACGAAAAATAACCGTTTTTTTACCCTACGCTTTATTTCCCATTGGATTTAACATGGGACCCTATGGAACTGATTTTGGCGGACCCCTTCGATTTCGCCCATTTCTTCTACACTAATACCCAGAACCGTCATAGACACAAAACCATCATCAGAACTCCATCGCATTGATATCCACATGGTCAAATCGGGCTCCAAAATATATACGTCAAAAACACATTTTTTAATATTATTGCAAACCTAGGCAAACAGATACTCAAAATGTTCCTCTTGTGCCGCTGAGTCCAAAAATAGCGCATAAGTAACATTTCGACGAAAACTTTTTGAGTTATAGCGAAACGAAACCGTTTTTCTACCCTATGCTTTATTTCCCATTGGATTTAACATGGGACCCTATGGAACTGATTTTGGCGGACCCCTTCGATTTCGCCCATTTCTTCTACACTAATACCCAGAACCATCATACAGACGAAAACATCATCAGAACTCCATCGCATTGATATCCACATGGTCAAATCGGGCTCCAAAATATATACGTCAAAAACACATTTTTAATGTTATTCCAAACCTGGGCAAACAGGTACTCAAAATGTTCCTCTTGTGCCGCTGAGTCCAAAAATAGCGCATACGTAACATTTCGACGGAAACTTTTCGAGTTACAGCGAAACGAAACCGTTTTTCTACCCTATGCTTTATTTCCCATTGGATTTAACATGGGACCCTATGGAACTCATTTCGGCGGACCCCTTCGATTTTGCCAATTTTTTCTACACTAATACCCAGATCCGTAATACACACGAAACCATTATCAGAACTCCATCGCATTGATATCCACATGGTCAAACCGGGCTCCAAAATATATACGTCAAAAACACATTTTTTTAAGGTTATTCCAAACATAGCCAAACAGGTACTCATAATGTTCGTCTTGTGACGCAGAGTCCGAAAATGGCGCATATGTAAGATTTCGGTGGAGACTTTTTGAGTTATAGCGAAACGAAACCGTTTTTCTACCTTATGCTTTATTTCCTATTGGATTTAACATGGGACCCTATGGAACTGATTTTGGCGCACCCCTTCGATTTCGCCAATTTCTTCTGTACTGGTACCCAGAACCGTCATGCACACGAAACCATCATCAGAACTCCATCGCATTGATATCCACATGGTCAAATCGGGCTCCAAAATATATACGTCAAAAACACATTTTTTAATATTATTCTAAACCTAGACAAACAGTACTCAAAATATTCCTCTTGTGTCGCTGAGTCCAAAAATAGCGCATAAGTAACATTTCGACGAAAACTTTTTGAGTTATAGCGAGACGAAACCGTTTTTCTACCCTATGCTTTATTTCCCATTGCATTTAACATGGGACCCTATGGAACTGATTTTGGCGGACACCTTCGATTTCGCCCATTTCTTCTACACTAATACCCAGAACCGTCATACACACGAAACCATCATCAGAACTCCATCGCATTGATATCCACATGGTCAAATCGGGCTCCAAAATATATACGTCAAAAACGCATTTTTTAATGTTATTCCAAACCTAGGCAAACAGGTACTCAAATGTTCCTCTTGTGCCGCTGAGTCCAAAAATAGCGCATACGTAACATTTCGACGGAAACTTTTCGAGTTACAGCGAAACGAAACTGTTTTTCTACCCTATGCTTTATTTCCCATTGGATTTAACATGGGACCCTATGGAACTGATTTCGGCGGACCCCTTCGATTTTGCCAATTTTTTTCTACACTAATACCCAGATCCGTAATACACACGAAACCATTATCAGAAGTCCATCGCATTGATATCCGCATGGTCAAATCCGGGCTCCAAAAGATATACGTCAAAAACACATTTTTTAAGGTTAAGGTAAGGTAAGGTGTGAATCATTTTGATAAGGATGGACAGGGCAATTGGTCACATGGCCATCATCATACGACACTGATATTGGGTACGGGTAGAATGCAACTGCCACTAATGTTCCCAACCTGTTTTAGTTTCACTGTCATGCCATAGAATTCATGTGCTATTTTTTGCCTGCTTTTTTCCTAGCTGCCTTGGCTTGCATGCGACATGAGAATAGTGGTGTAAGAGTCTCATGGTAGCAAGACAGCGATCACATGAACAACTCATCTCTGAGTGGCAGCTTCAGGAACATGGACACCTTCATCACACTTGTGGTTATGAATTTAGTGCTGTGTTCTTGCATTCTATCAGCATCTGCACCAAGGAAATTTGGGTTTTGTTGTTGGTGTTAGAGTGTAATTTTTGTTTTGGAGTAAAAACTGTTGTGTACAGTAATGCTGGTTTAAGTAAACATTCTTGGTGTGAGTCAGTTATGACTTCAAACCTACATCTTGCTGAATGGAAGCAGTCATTTCCTCCCATAGTTAAAAATTTGTCAGCATGACTGTAATGTATCTTCTTGATAGAGGTGCAAGATTAAACGTTTGGAGTTTAAAGCTTTCTTGGAGCACATATATTCTGGTGTTCTATAACGACAAAAAACAGCACCTTTTCCAGCCTTGCTGTGGTGTATTGGCTCCGTTTCTCAGATGCCTTGGTCATCCGATGAGTATTGCAGCCGCGATGACTTTCTGCCCTTTTCTCCTGCGAGACGTGTGCAGGTGATGTAGATCTCCTGACGACTTGGCGGTGCGCTTCAAAGGAACAGGGGGTATTCTTGTGACGTTACATCACATCAGGTCATGGTGCATGGCGGCTATGGTGAGGTCATTGGGAAGGCAGTACCGGTTTAGGCATGCTGATATCGGCAATGGTGCTTCATGGAATGGAACTGCTTAATGTGGTTTTTGATGGGCTCCTTCTCTGTCTTCGGCGTCGACTTGTGACGTGGTCGACCATCTCCAACGGTAAAAACGTCATTTTCCGGGGCGCTGGCCAGGACGGCATCTGTGTTTGATTGAGCGAATTTCAGCGTCGTTAGGAAAAACGCCTTGGACGCCTGTACCGGTTCCAGTTTCTCTCCTGGCATTGACCAGCCGCTTGGCTGATTCTTTGATAGGAGGGGTTGTCTTGCGAGTGCCTTTCAGCGGAGCTGACGATTTTCTCCTCTTCATTACAGGCTCGCTTTTTCATACTAGCCACCGTTGGTGTGTTCCGCGCGGATATCTTGTTCATGGTTACAGTTGGTTACTGCAACTATTTCCACAACGTTCACCTCAGATAATCGTCAGGGTGTGCAACGTCATCGTTATCAACGTGCACCGTACCGGGCAGAAGTAGTTAGGATAGGCGTGGGTGAAGTGTGAAGCGCCGGAAGTAGCGGAGAGATCTCTTCCAACAAAGATGCCTCCGCGTCGGATCCAATCATCGGAGATACTCCGTACGTGGCACGAACACCATGTCCCGCCAAAGATGCTGTCGCAGAGCCTTCCTAGTGGCTCCATGTCAGTTGTCGATGGCAATGTGCTGCTCTGGCACTGAAGCGGCGGCAGCAGTGAAACTCCACCCTGGCACGGAGGCAGCGATGGTGGCGGCAGTACAACCTGGCACGGAGGCGGAGACGGTAGCGGCACCCCACCCTCGCCAGAGACGGCGGCGATGGCGGCACTTGATCCTGGTGCGGAGACGTGGGAGCTCTGACAAGTAGAGCTTGAAACTGGCCTAATTTTTACCTGTCGATACTATGTGAGTCATTCACACCCTGTACATATTTTCTCATAGCCGTGAACTCACATGAACATGAACCCCAGGAACGGCTCAGATCTACAGGGCTGTGATTAATCAAGTCTAAGTAAAGAGGCCAATGGTTTCGGCTTCGGCTTCACTAGTACTAGATCTCTAACAGCCGAAGAGAGCGAAACCTTACACATGGCGGATATTATAGGGTGGTGCGAATTGCCGATGGTTTTCCCCATGAGAAAACAGCTGATTCTCCTTTCTACTAAATATGCTTCAAAAAGTGGGATAACGGAACACCGTGGGACGGCCGGAAATTTGGAAAGCAATCAAAATGTTTGGCCACCTGGCTATGTCGCCTTTGAAAGTCATGATTCCGGTCATCGTGATTCTGGTCATTGACAATAGCTTTGGATTCGAAGAAAATAATAGCTTTGTTTTGGGAACCAGAATGATGATATAATCAACAAAGTGCGAAATCCGGCTTAGCAAAGCGGATGACCAGTTTCATGACCCTGTGGTCTCTATTCTTCGGTGTATTGCTAGTCACAGCCTTGCATCTGAACACTGAGTTTCTCTATAATTGTTGCGGCTTCGAAATAATGAGCAGATCCTTGAGACTAGCGACTAAGGGACGCAAGATCTGGAATTTCCAGTGTCCCCATGAGTCAGAAGCTACTGTATTGGTACTGTTTTTACACTGACTTGTTTTCCCAGAATCCAGGCCTGCTTCTTCAAACCGCTCAAATGAATGCAAACGTTTCATCGCCTGGTTTTTGGAGGATTTTGGTGGAATTAAGGACCTCAGGTCCCAAGAATTCGAAACAGCGAAGACTTATAAAGAAGCAGGCATTACGATGGTATGACGCATACCGTAGAGTGGACTTCGTCGAACGCTCTGTGGATAAACTGCTGCACTCTGGCCACCTTCCCTCGGCTGAGTGTGCCACAGATGAGCCATTTCTGTTACTGGCCACCGAACGGCCAACCGTGTTCACGACCACGGACATGTCATTCCGAGGCGCGGCCACCGAGCAGCCAACCCCAGACTCGGCCACGGGCCATTCAACTCAGTTTGCAGCCACTGACAACCCCAACGGAGGAGTGGCCACCGACCATCCTCTATCAGCTTGTGATGATTCCTCTGATGCGTCATGCTGGCTTCATTCTCCACGTGTCACGCCTGATTCTCCACCTAAAGCGTCCTCACGCCCACCGAAACGCTCGCAAGTACAAGCAGGAGCCAAGACACACCCAGGAGTGCCCAGAGCACCGTTACAGCGCTTTCTGCTCTCGTTCAATGAAGAGGAATGGTCAAACATGGTTAATGATCAAGACTCACTGCAGTGTTCTTGGACTGACCAACTGTATGAGAAGTATCGCACTCAAACTAACGAGCTGTGCCCGCTGAGATTCAAACGTGGCCATCTGAAGAAAAGGGCATCGAGAAACTGGAAGGCGTCAGACTTCCGCGCAAACGCCTCTTGCAAGTTCGAAACATGCCCGTGCACGTTCGTTTTTCGAATCCACAGAGTGCCCCCGAAGGGCCCTGTGCGCGTGACAGTGTTCCGCTCCGGGCAGAAGGCACACGAGGGACACACGGGAAGGTGGATGCGAGGCAAAGAACGCGTCAATGCAGCGGAGCGTACACGGCACATCGGCCCTCATCGCACCCGACAAGAGAAGTTGGTCGAGGCCTCGGACGCAGAACTTCGTGACGGCAACACTTCGTCGGTGCCAAGTGCCCAAGTGCTGCGACAAGCAGCGGCAGAACAACGGGCTAAAGATCGCTACTCTCCCAGACTAATCGAGGACCTAAACATTATGCGACGGATGTCCCACGCTCTCGATGCTGCCAGCTCGTCTGCTCTGAAAGGTGACATCCACTTCATCGCGGATGCTCCGCTCATGGTGCATGTTTACCGAGAGTTTTTTTTTCCAAAGGTACAGAAGCGCACCGACGGAGCTCCATCTGGACTCAACCGGTTCAGTGACCAAAAAATATGGCGACACGGAGCCCTTCTACTACGCCGTGGTTGCAGAAGGGCAGGGTGGGAACACGTCGTACCCTATAGCCCACTTCCTGTCAGAGCGACATAACGTCCCTGCCATCACCCATTTTCTAATGCAGGTGGCTTACGACTACCGAGTGGCAAACGGAAATTCAGTATCACTCCGGCCGCCGCGCGTTGTGACGGACGGTTCGTACGCGCTGCTGCACGCCACGTGTCTGGCATTCAATCAAATGGACCTCCCAGCGTACCTGGACGCATGCTGGAGCACCGCAGTGGAGGGGGGTGAGCACGCGCGGCCACCAGCTACACCTGTCAGCTTGTGCACCGCGCACATCAGCCACCAAGTTTCGTCTGCGATTATCGCCCGCCTAGGGAGGAAAAAGAAAACCGAGCGGCAGAGGCTGATGTGGCTATTTGCACGCATGCAGCAGGCGTCCGACCTGGCAAAGCTAGACCGACTGTTCCGGTTCGCGTGTCGGCTGCTGCTGTCGCCGTGCACGCCTGCTCTCGATGTGCCGCTGCTTGACGACGAAATGGACGACACCGAAGACCAGCCGAAGCCACCCGAAGGCCAATCAGCCAAGGACAGGTGGCAGTCGTACCGACGCTCCACCAAGTTCGGCAAGCACTTCGAAGAAGTGATGAGGTCTGTCGCAAAAGACGCTCAAAGTGGGAACCAAGGCGAAGAACAGAACAGCAGCTACTGCCCACTGCTGCTGGACTACCTGCTGTCTTCTGTCATGCCTCTCGCCCCTCTGTGGTCACAGCTGATCACGACAAGGCCAGCATCAAATGCCTGCGTTGAGTCCTGGTTCAAGACCATCAAGAACCAGCTCATGCAAAAGAGGAGGCGATTGCAGCCCGGCGAGTTCGTCGAGCTCCTGTTGCAAGACAGCTCGGCGCGACAAAAGGAGTCACTCATCCCACAGCAAAGCCGGAGATATAAAAGGACGATGACAAGTGACATGGATGATGTGAAGGAGCAGTGGAAACCCAGAAAAGAAAAGAAACAGAGAAGGTCCACATACCTCCAGAAAGGTTTTCCTTCGTCATCTACTGCCTCCATCCACTAAGCAAGGAGCCAGTTTACGCCAGCCGAAACTCCAGCCGAAACTCCGGCCAAGACTCCAGCCAGGAATGCAGCCAAGACCCCATCCGAGACTTCATCTGAGACTCCGACCAAGACTCCAGCCAGGAATGCAGCCAAAACTCCATCCGAGACTTCAGCTGAGACTCTGGCCGAGACTCCAGCTGAGACTCCAGCTGAGACTCCGGCCAAGATCCCGGCTGAGACTCCAGCCAAGATCTCAGCCCAGACTCCATTCAAGACTCCGGCCGAAACTCCAACGGAGACAAGGAACCAGAGCATCACATCAGCTGGCCAGAGCTCCACGAGCGGGAAGGAACCCAGGAAATCGCTGAAGATCGGCAACCTGCTGGTACATTTTACCGAAATCGACAACCTGCTCATCAGCGGACGCGTACTTCACAGCGAAAGTGTCGCGTGGCTAGATGACAGTGTCATAGACGCCTTTTTGCTGTGTGTTGCCAACGCCAGCATTTTAGCAGTCTCAGTTTTCCAGTCCGCGTCGCTCAGCATAATGACTCGGCTGGCCCAGTCCAGACGCCTGGGCACGTACCTCAAGGAGCGGTACGGCGTCCACCAGACAATGGCATGGCTCGTACCGTTTAACTTGGCGGCGTACGGAGGACCGTTACACTGGGTGTTGTTCGTCGTCGAACACACCGCCAAACGTGTCGTATACCTGGACTCAATGGGAAACAGGCATCCACCAAGGCAAGCCCTGTATGACCTGCTGGCTCTGGTGAACGTGGGTCAGCGACCGTTCTGTTGGGCAGAATGGACCATCCTCGTTCCGGACAACACACTCCGCCAGCATGACGGTAGATCGTGCGGACTCCACGTTTGCCTGTATGGTGACGTTCTCTGCACGGGAAAGGTTTATGACATCGGAAACAGCCAAGAGGAAAACAAACACTTTTTCGATGTCACTTATAGAAGAGAAGTCAGGCGACGCCTGATGGAGGTTCGTGTGTATGTGGGCTTGTAGGATGTAGGTAGGCATGTAGGTATGCTGTGCGTCTGTATGCAGTTGTGGAAGTGTGCAGGCATCTGTGTTTTTGTACATCCGTGTTTTGTGGTGTCGTTGCGTCGATGTATCGGAACCTGCATGGCCCTAGATATGACTGAATGTCTCTCTGTGCTTGACTAGCGACGTAGTACATTACGAACAAGGCATTGTTGGACATTATGGGTTCAGAATATTCTAAGAATATCTCGACATTCCACTGAGACTGCTGCAAAAAAGCATACAGGATGTAATATCGTAGGTGTAGTCATAGGCAAGTAAAGTAATACTTTAGCTACACGTGTCTTGTGCACGGTCATAACGCTTGATATTCACTTTCTAATGCTAACATATTCTTCAGCCCGCAGCATCAAACGTGCATGGCTTAAATCACGCTATTCAAAAGCTGAAATGGTAGCTGATGGGGTACCAGTACAGAAGAAATTGGCGAAATCGAAGGGGTCCGCCAAAATCAGTTCCATAGGGTCCCACGTTAAATGCAATGGGAAATAAAGCATATGGTAGAAAAACGGTTTCGTTTCGCTGTAACTCGAAAAGTTTCCGTCGAAATGTTACTTATGCGCTATTTTTGGACTCAGCGGCACAAGAGAAACATTTTGAGTACCTGTTTGTTTAGGTTTGCAATAATATTAAAAAATGTGTTTTTGACGTATATCTTTTGGAGCCCGATCTGACCATGTGGATATCAATGCGATGGAGTTCTGATGATGGTTTCGTGTGTATGACGGTTCTGGGCATTAGTGTAGAAGAAATGGGCGAAATCGAAGGGGTCTGCCAAAATCAGTTCCATAGGGTTCCATGTTAAATCCAATGGGAAATAAAGCATAGGGTAGAAAAACGGTTTCGTTTCGCTATAACTCAAAAAGTTTTCGTTGAAATGTTAGTTATGCGCAATTTTTGGACTCAGCGGCACAAGAGGAACATTTTGAGTACCTGTTTGTCTAGGTTTAGAATAATAATAAAAAATGTGTTTTTGACGTAGATATTTTGGAGCCCGATTTGACCATGTGGATATCAATGCGATGGAGTTCTGATGATGGTTTCGTGTGTATGACGGTTCTGGGTACCAGTACAGAAGAAATCGGCGAAATCGAAGGGGTCCGCCAAAATCAGTTCCATAGGGTCCCATGTTAAATCCAATGGGAAATAAAGCATAGGGTTAAAAAAAGGTTATTTTTCGCACTAACCCAAAATGTTATGATTAAAATGTGTTGTGTGCTGCATTTTTAGACTCAGCGGTCTGAGACGAACATTTTGAGTACCTATTTGTTGGGGTTTTGATGTACATTTGTCTCCGCCGTATTTTTGTGGTGTTTTGTGTTTTGTGCTCTGGAGTGCAAAGTAACAGATGCGATGGACGTCTGATGGTGTCAATGAGCTCAGCTAGTCAACATTTATCTCCTAACGCGTTTTGGGCGATTTTAAATGGGTCTCGAGTTTGGGCTGACCGTGGGCTGACCGTGGGCTGTCTTGACAGACATGAGCTCAAGGGGATGTGTGTCCTTACCCACAAACAGTGCTGTTTTGTTTGTGTCGCTGATTCCCTCCTACTTTCTTCTCTGAATTCATGAAAAGTTGCAAAGAAGGTTTAGGTGAGGCGGTTGTTACTGCATTAGCTGCCTAGCGATAGCCAATATGAAAGCTGCCACACAACTGACCCAACTCCCAGTTTGCAAACAATGTTACAGGTATGAAAGAAATCCTGGGAGGGAAGGCAATCGAATCCCAATCTGTTATCGAAACTTGAGCAATATTTGGTCCCATGGTTGAGCACCGAGCACCGGCAGATTTGCAGTCCCAGGGCCCTTACTTTTACACAATTCTCCGAAGATTCCAGAATCTGCCTTAAAGTTTCTAGAGCCACCCGAACCATACTCCCGGCAGGGGGGGGCTGAATCCGCCCCCTCGGGTTTTTTGCTTGCCAATTCCAGGGTTTTTGAAGTAGCTTTACGAAACTTGCTGACTTTTCCTCACTGTTCTTTCTACGTATTGTCACAAAGTTTTGTAATCCTATTTTCTTCAGGGGCGGAGCCAGGCAACGTTTTTGGGAGGCACCTCAGGCCATCTTTGACCCTGTTGAGGGTAAAAGGAAAATGTCTGTCAAAAATAGCGTTTTTAAGATAAATCCTAGACGTTTATATGGATGTAAATGTATATGTAAGTAGGTGGGCAACATACCAATGTCATTTCCTTCGTCCGAGGTCACTTTACAAGGTCAGGACAAAGTCAAAATTCGAAGTTTGGTTTCATACTAAAAACTTCAACGTTATTTTTTGAAATGCCAAACCCGGAATACATATGACGTAGAAGCACGCCGTCTACTTGCGTACCACGTTTCACCTTGATATCACGTCACGTAACGGAACTATGACCTGAAATCTCAGTGCGTGCAACCCATATCACAACAGCCGTAAAATGGAACTCAACCCGTCCCCGACGGGGGGCAGCTGACTGCCCCCCCCCCTGAGGTTTTTCTGGAATTGCGAGAGAACGAACAAACACAGAGTCACGGAACCTTGTGTACCTTTTGCCTCATCAATTTTACATCTCGTGTTAAAATTTTGACCTCAGGTCAGGTCACACGCCTGACCTAGGTCAAATCAAGCAGACGTATGTCCAAAAAAGTTTAGCGACCTGTAACTTTTTCGCAAAACAAGATATCTCAATAATACTTTCAGGGATTAGTGATCGCGATAGATGCAAAAAATCTCCTATCTCAGATTTTACGGAATTTTCTGGTCATTGACCGAAAGTCAAGCCCATTTTTAACACATGTCGTCGTTTCTTCGGAAATTGACGCAATATTTCATAACATTTTTAGTGTGGAATGAAGCAGACATCTGGTTACCGTCATTGGGCAAAGTATCAATGACTTCCAGCCATTGACCTGAGGTCAGGTCACGAATAACTGTAGTGAGCCAAAATGTACCACCGTCAAAATCGGCGATGAATTACTCAGAATGGGTAGAAAATATAGCTTGCACGGACGTAGTAATACCAGGAACCTCGAAAAGTTTAAAAAAGTGTCATATTCTAAAAACAAAAAGTCTCTTGCGAATACAGCCCCGCCAATTTTGTAGACTGGTAACTAATGAGTTTTTTTCAAAAATTAAGCATGAAAAACCATCACAAGAACCACTAAGATCAATAAAATATACATAGATCGTCTTTTTTGGCGAAAACAAAGGAACGCTAAAATTAGTTCCCGTCAATTTGGTACTGCATACGGCAGCAGCGCACGCCTACAGCTGCCACGAGAAATGTCGTGTCTTTAACTCAACGTTTCAGCGTATACATTGAACAAATCTAGAAAATTAGACGTGTATCGGCATCTGCGGACCCTTACTTGTGCGCTGGTGCCTTTACCTATGCGTTTTTAGTCACAGCCCTTGAGATTCAGTCCATTTCTCGGTCTCATGCAGTCGGCTATGAGAAAACATATATAGGGCGCAAATTGCTTACATATTATCTAAAACTAAAAATGAGACCAATTTCGAGCTCTACTCGTCACAAGCTTTCCAACGATATGCTTATTTTTATCGTGCGACCAACCGTTCGTGAGTTAGAGGGGGGACGGCCAACTGCCCTCCCCCAGTCGCCCATGTTCGAAACGGACCGACGGTCGTGCGCGGGTTAACCCTATTCCCGGAGGGCTAGGCGGTATGGTCGATTCCCGGAAGGGGGAAGGGGCGGATTCGGCCCCCCTGAGATCTCGAGAATTACTCGTCCGATTTCATCGCAACAAACGGCAATCGATTTGCCATGACGTGAACTACATTTTTATAAGAAGAAATCTTCAAAATTTTGGAAAAGTGTGGGTACAGGGGGGCAAAAATGCCAAAATGGGGGGTACTTTTAGACTTCTTATAACTCCGTTGTTTATCGACCGATTTCAATGAAACTAGCATGAATCGAGAGATTATGGATAGGGCTTTTACCACGGGTACACAAATCTGAAATTTTGAGAAAATTCATGGGCGTTCACGGGTTTCAAAAATAGGAGGATTATTTTTCTAACAACTGAATGAACAAAAGCGGCAAAACACTTTTTTGGCTTCTGCTAGTCATGTTGTGCTAAAGAAGTTTAAATCGCATTACAGTGTTTGTATAATGTTAGCATAGGCGGTGCCAGGGACATGAAAAACGGGAAACTGTCATGGCCATACGTTTTTCAGATCAACTTGCGACCTTTGACCTTAAATGACCTCCAGCGACCTTGGGGTCACTTGGAATGATGTCGTGTGCATTTAACATTATCTGTAAACGTTTTTGATCATTTGAATTCACTCTATTTCAAAAATTTCATTTTATGGCTATTGCGATATAGGGTATGCGCACTGACATTTTAGGTCATAGATCCGTGACCCAACCTGATATCAAGCTGAAACTTGGTACACAAGTAGAGGCTACCCTTCTACGTCATATTTGTTTCGGGTTTGGCATTTGAAAGAACGGTGCAGAAATTATTGCAAAAAACAAATTTTGACTTTTGACCTTGACCTGACCTTGTAAAGTGACCTCAGATCAACAAAATTACATCCGTACATTGCCCAACTATTTAGCTATACATCCATATAAAGTTTTACGTTCTATCTTAAAAACTTTGTTCTTGGCAGGCATTTTCCTTTTACCCTCAACAGAACCAAAAATGGCCTGAGGTGCCTCCCAAAAACGTTGCCTGGCTCCGCCCCTGAGCAAAACAGAATTTTGAAATTTTGTCTCGGCGCGTAGAAAGAATATCTAGGAAAATTCACTAAGTTTCGTGAAGCTGCATTAAAAAGCCTGGAATTGGCAAGCAAAAAACCCGAGGGGGGCGGATTCAGTCCCCCCTGCCGGGAATAGGGTTAAGGAAGAGTTCATTCAAGTTACTGAAACCGTTTCCACGTAATATGAAATGCACATAGGATCATTCCAAGTGACTCTAAGGTCATTAGAGGTCATTTAAGGTTCAAGGTCGTAAGTTGACCTGGAAAACATGCGACCATGACAGTTCCCCTTTTTCATGTCCCTGGCACCGCCTACGCTGACATTACACAAACATTGTAATACGATTTGTACTTCATAGCATCCCATGACTAGCAAAAGCCAAAAAAGTGCTTTTAACTTTTTGCTAGTTCGTTTTTTTGAAAAACTAGTCCTATTTTTGAGACCCTGTGAACGTCTATGAATTTTCTCAAAATTTCAAAAGCATGGACCAAAGGTGGAAGTCCCATCCATAATCTCTCCATTCATGCCCATTTCATCGAAACCGGTCGATAAACAAGGGAGTTATAAGAAATCCAAAAACATTCCCATATCAACTTTTTTCCCTCTGTATCCACTCCCTTGAAAATTTTGAAAACTTATTTTTATAGAAATGTCGTTTACGTCATAGCAAATCGATTGCCGTTTGTTGCGATGAAATCGGACGAGTAGTTCTCGAGATCTCAGGGGTTGCCGAATCCACCCCCCCCCCCTGCCGGGAATCGGCCATACCGTCTAGCCCTCCAGGAATAGGACTAAAATTTACAAAACTAACCCGAATTTCAGATGGTGCTGCCTAAGCTCCATTCATTCTGCCACCTCAGCAAGATTTAATGAAGCATGCCATGGTTTCCGGAATGGTCTATACTATACAATATATATATATGTAGTAAATTTATACAAATACTATATATAAGAGTATACTATTTGTGTAGCCATTCCAGTAGGTTATGGGCTTCCTTGCCTGGTGATACGATGCACGCACTTGGTTGCCTGGACCTACATCGTTGCCTATGTAGTGCACATCCTAAAATACTTGTAAAATCAGTCTTAACCACTAAAAAGTAACCAGTGTTTGCAGACCCTATTAAAAAGTGCTATGATCTATTTTACAGAGATCTATCTTTAGGTCACACTTGGTCACATTTGGTGCTTTTTCGAAGTGGTGCTACTTTTCGCTAGGTCGTGCAATTTTTTACGTAGTGCTCAAGCATTACCTGAGAGACATAAAATCTGCGTGTGGTTGGATATGTTCTGCTCCTGTTTTTGCTGTTAACGATTGGTTGTGCTTTTGCTGACATTTTTACTCATATTTTTCCTGTATGACGTCATTGGTTTCACAGAAATACAGATATCCAAAGAAGCTTTCACATGCATCACATTTGAAGAAACTGGATCTTGCAAATTTAACAGAATACCATTTTACTGTGCTCATGCAAAACAAATATGTGATAGGAAAGTGTTCCGATCCCATGTGTTGGCATGTAATCTTGCAAGATAATTCATACCAAGATATTGCCGCGAATGGCCTGAAAACACTGATGTTGGTATTTCATATTATAAGACTGGCTGTTGGTATTACCTAGGTATAGCTTCAAAAGTGAACAACTAGGGGAGAATTAGATATCGCTAATGAGATTTTTAACCGCAGATATTAGCATTTTCTGGCAGAAAACTGCGTTATAATGTGGACATCTTTTTTGCCCAAGATCATAACGGGAGACTGTATCTCCTGGGATTGCCTCGCTCCATGCCCCAAATGTTTGCTTTGACCCTCAATGTGTGACCCACATTACGTAAAATTTTTCTTTTAATTCTAGAAAACAACCACATACAGTATTTGGGGGAATCTAGACATGGGTAGTCCTGTAATTTTACCACCTGTAATTTTCCGCTTGTGCTTCACATATGCATATTATCAAATCTTAGTGAATCGCATTCTGCAAAAAACTAGACATTGATAGTTTGTGATATTGGTTTGAGTTCCACGTATACCACGCGGTGTCCCGGCAGCAATGCTTAATTTCTGTAATAAATAATGGAATTAATTCGATAAATATATCATAATATAATACACATAACATATAATGCGGTACATAAACATAAAAAAGTATAAGAACAGAGGAATAAGTAATAAAAACCTAATAAAAAAGATGGGCTAAATTTAACCTTTTACCACCTGCAGGAACATCTTACAACTGCCAGTCCTAGACTGCTCCCCACCCCCATTTTCATATGCCTGGATTC
This sequence comes from Capitulum mitella, assembly GCA_030062745.1. Classification (NCBI taxonomy): domain Eukaryota; kingdom Metazoa; phylum Arthropoda; class Thecostraca; order Pollicipedomorpha; family Pollicipedidae; genus Capitulum; species Capitulum mitella. The sequence continues at coordinate 13,684,121 of CP099840.1, forward strand.
GCCATGAGATATCAACTATAACATGATGGATTACCAAAATCAATGAATCCTGCAGGCTCTACCACATAAAATGTGTGATATCTGCTTCAAGGCAACGCAGTCTACTGTCTAATGACATAAACTTGCAGTTGGAATCACGCCAGGTTTGTGTCCAGCCCCAAATGTTCGCATTGGTAATCATGCAGTCATTCGCATGGGTCAAATGGGCATGCAATGTGCAGTCCCTGGTTATTGCTAGAATATTATCATCCGGCTTATATTTCTGAGACCTAAATGCTTAAGAAAACTGATGTGCCTTATGAGCGTCTTCCTCCTCCGTTCAGACAGCGCTGAAAAAGATGGCGTCCCTCGAAAGTGTCGCGCGGGAAAAAAGTCCCACGGCATGGGTAGGTTACTCTCGAGGTTATGAAAAAGGTAGTGACTACTCTCGACGCAATAGTATCGTTAACACTCGCGCTTACCCACGATACGGTGTTAAACATCATTTACCCATGTGCTGCGGATAACGGAACTGGGAGCAGGCGTTGTTCACGATCGAATCAGGAGAAGTTAGGAAGGGAAGGAGTATGAATAGACCTATGCATGAAGAGTTTCAGATAGGGAGTAAAATACGTTTCTCTGAGACAAAACTCCTCCTCGGGGAGTAACACCTGCACAAATATACCTGTCTTCAGAGTTGTTTGGCCTTAAACTCTCTACCTGGTTGTGAATTTATTTTCAGTGTACAGTTGCCGATATCGCGAACTGAAAAACTGAAATCATATGAGTGAATTATCATTGTTCGAAGGTCAAGATGCGCTCTTCATTGTTGTCATAAATCATAGCTAGGGTCGAGTATCCACTGGAATGTCTTTGGGAAGCCAGAAAGATTAGACACACTCCCTTCCATCCATGGAGCGCATTTACAGTTGTGTCGTCAATTGATGCGGTAATTTGTACGTAAAATGCAGCAATTTTAACACGCTCACGACCGTCCGTCGACGGCGATCACGCCCGACTGGGGGAGTGGTTGACCGCCCCTCCTCCTATCTCACGAACGGTTGGCCGCACGATAAAAATCAGCACACCGCTGGAAAGCTTGTGACGAGTAGAGCTCGAAACTGGTCTCATTTTTGGTTTATATATATATATATATATATATATATATATATATAATATGTAAGCAATTTATGTCTTATATATGTTTTCTCATAGCCGACTGCATGAGACCGAGAAACGGCCTGAATCTCAAGGGCTGTGACTTATAACGCATAGGTACAGGCACCAATGCACAAGTAAAGGCCCGCAGATGCTGATACACGTCTAATTTCTCTGATTTGTTGAATATATACGCCGAAACGTTGAGTCAAAGACACGGCAATTTTCACGCCGGTTGTCGGCGGCGCCGCAGCCGTATGCAGTGAGAAAGCAACGGGAATTAATTTTAGCGTTCCTTTATTTTCGCGGCATAGGCCTATCCATGTAAATTTCATTAATCTTAGTGGTTCTTGTGATGGTTTCTCATTCTTAAATTTTGGAAAAACTCGTTAGTTAGCAATCTACATAATTGGCGGAGCTTTATTCGCCAGAACCTGTTTATTTCCAAAACACGCAATTTTTGAAACCTTTTGAGGTTGTTGGTATTACGTACTTCTGTGCAATCCAGTTCTGCCATTTTGAGTCATTCATCGCCGATTTTGACGGTGGTGCATTTTGGCTCACAAGAGTTATTCGTGACCTGACCTCAGGTCAATGGCTGGAAGTCATTGATACTTTGCCCATTGACGGCAACCAGTTGTGTGCTTCACTCCACACTAAAAATGTCATGAAAAACTCTGCCAATTTCCAAAAACCACGTATTGAAAATAGGCTTGAGCTTAGGTCAATGACCCAGATAATTCCGAAAAAATCTGAGGTATCTGCCAATTTCCAAAAACCACGTATTGAAAATGGGCTTGAGCTTAGGTCAATGACCCAGATAATTCCGAAAAATCTGAGGTATCAGATTTGTTACATCTATCAATATCTCTAATCCCTGAAAGTATTATCGTGATGTCTTGTTTTCCGGAAAAGTTACAGGACGCTAAACTTTTTTGGGGCATAGGTCCGTATGACCTGACCTAGGTCAGACACCTAACTTGACCTGAGGTCAAGACTTTGACTCAAGTTGTAAAAATGATGAAGCAAAAAGTACACGAGGTTTCGTGGCGCCGTGCTTGTTCGTTCTATCGCAGTCATAGAAAAAGCTCAGGGGGGCGTCAACCGAAGTGCGAAAGACATGAAAGCAGACTTGCCTGACTGCAGCTGCCGCCGGCCGACCGCTGATCGGTCCGCGGCCGCCCCGGCCGGCACCGCTCTCGCGAGGGTTTGCTCGATTGATGCGAGGTGGTGCATGCGCGTAGCGCTGCAGCGGTCGCACCACTGTGGAGCCCATGCGTTTGTCCCAATCTGCATGCCCGTCAGAATAAGACAGTGTGTGCTATCGTCAAAAACGGCGCGAAGTGTACTAATGTTGTGTGTGCGTGACTCAGGTATTGATGTTACAAATAGGACGTTCTTGGTAACTGAATACTAAAAAGTGGAAAACTAAGCTTAGTTTTATAGTCCGGGAATTCAGACTAACTATGGCAAGAACTGACCAATTTGCCACCTCCTTGGGAAGGCCAGTTATCCCGAAGACCCTTCCATTGCCTTAGGACCGACACAAAGTCATCCCCCAGTTAACTCGGAACGCAAACGTTGTATTAACCCTCGCCAGTCCAACGAGGTGCATCCCCCAGCCGATTTTTCCGTGAGAGATGCTGAGCCGGTCGGCGGAATGGGCGGGAATATGGGCTACCTGAGTTTTTGACCTTTTTCACATGCACTGCAAACTTAATTTCATGTCACGTCAGGTCACTGCGCTTTGACCTCGTGCTCAATGGCCTATATGTCGCAAATATCGAAAATCTAAACCCTAACGTTTTAAATAGCGTTTTCAAGGTGGTTTCAGATCAAATTGTTTTTTGCCAGTGGTTCTACAGTACCAACCGGCTATGAGGTGAACAGTTATACCCATGGCAAGACCCAGGTCATCTAAAGTCAAGGTTACACAGGGTCACATTCCGTGAAAAATGGTCTCCTGTGACTATCCTTTCAAAGCGTGTTTAGAGACATCATATGCTTCTTTGGGAGCATGGTTTATCACGAGGTAATTCAAGGTCAAGATCGTGTCAGGTCAAGTTCTGGAATTCATCTCAAGTGACGGACTTTGATTTTTTTTACCATACAACAAAACTATTGTGTCCCAGCACAAGTTCAGTTCAGTTCAATGTCATTTGAGATTAAGTTCGAGGTGACCTTGTATGACGTCATGTGACCTTCCTCGACCACTTGGACACCATTATGTTCTACATGTACTTCATAAATCATTGCCTTGTGAACACATGAAAGGACCGTGCAAATGACGTAAAAGTTGGATTTGATCTCGTTTGACCTCATCTCAAAGGTCAGCCGTAGGAGTTATCTTGAAATGACCCAGTGGAAGTTGAAGAGAACAGTGAGGGCTGTCTACTATTTTTCTGTCGCAAACTCGATCGGCTCAGCGGAAAGACATGCCATTTTTAGATGGCAGATTCATCAGTTATGAACAATTTCAACATCAGTCAGTGCATCAATGGTAATTACCGACATAAGAGCCAGCGTTGTCAAAATAGTTCTGACAGGAGTAGCCATCTAGGGGAAATCAGTCCACCGTCACGCTTCCATTAAAACCAGTCTAACCAGTTAGAACATTTTTGCTTTATGCCAATTGTCGCGTTGACGTGGGCCCTTCCGAGAAAAAACGTCACGGCTCTGCACATGACGCTCTCCTTAAATGTACTGGACCGGTGAGGGTGGCGCTCTACAGTCAACACAGTATAAATGTTCATGCACACAGTCCTTCCACCCCGTCCCATCTGCAAGCAACAACCATTTATCGCAACATATTACGGCACATATATCGCGAACGTTACATATGTAATGAGTTTCCTTTCAAACAAGGTTCACCACTCGCTGCTGGGCCTACCAGTGCAGGATCCTAGCCGACTTGAGAGCAGAATTACACCCGTCCAGTCTGAGAGCAGAATTGCATTCGTCCAGTTTGGGAGCAGAAACACACCCATCCCGTTTCGGAGCAGAATTTCACCTGTCCAGTCTACGAGTAGAATTCATCTGCATCTTGCGAGCGCTCAACTTGGCTGGGGGTGGCAAGCAGCTGATTTTTCCACAGACATATTCTTATCTTCTGGTGCATTATACAACCGGCACAGCTGACGGCTCGTGCCACAAAGCCCTTACGCGTCATCTAGCAAATCTTGTGATAAATAGAGGACGGGTAGCATGTGAATTATGCAAATAAACGCAAATTTCTTGGCCCAGATTGTTCTCAGCTGAATTAGGAATTGCAAAAATACGAGAGAGGGAGAGGGTGCCGCTGCCGATTGCTGCAGCCATTTGCCGCTGAGCCTGCCAACTGCAAAAAAAAAAAACACTCCCAGTGACACTTTCGAACTACCCAGCGGCCAGTCTAGCGAGAGGCAGGCAACGGTGCTCAACCGTCCTCGGGCAGTACCAACCCTGCCGTTTGGTTGCATCGCTGCATTGGTAGCTCCATTGCCCGCATCATGGTATTAAACACTGTTCTAAGGTCCTACGCCGAGTGATGAAAACGGCCTGTCCGTTTGATGCTGGTACAACACTGGCGTTTGGACCGGAATCGCAACACGTTGAGAACTTCGATGCTGCTAGTAGACTTATTTTAAGTGACAGAAAAAATCAAACTGATTGACCGGTCCAGCCATAACGCGCTTGCAGGCTAAGCACTTCGCAACCACTGGGCACCGAATCTTAAAACCTTCACCTGGATAGGTGCCGTTCAAAAGCAGACTCCGTTTGATTTGAAAAATGTACTTCTGGATATCAACAGATGGAACGTTCTTCACTTCTCAGCAGTCTCCACTTTCGTCCCGGCAGTTTCCAGCACGCTACGTAACTTTGATAGCTCTCCTTGAACATTTCTTTGCTAATATGCTTTTCCAGAATTTCCCGCAATCCCGAGGACAATTCTGGATGGGTGACGGGTCGCACGCATTCGGACTTCCACTCAATCAGAAGTCCGATGAGGCCAGGTGTAGTAAACGGGATGGGTGTGGAATGGTTTCGATACGTTTTTTCGGGAAGGAAGCTCATCAGTTGGAGTTTTGTGAGACGGGATGCAATCCTGGTGAAGTAGAAACTTGTCGTTTCGGGCGTTTCTGCTGGATATCATGACGGAAGCGCAGCCGGAAGTGAGGAGGGGGCTTGGCATGAGGGGTTGAAGCCCCTCCCTTAGGACGGAGGAGGCGTCTTCGGGGCCTCTCCGCGCGCAGCGAGGAGGGACTCTGAATTTGAGCTTGCGAACGGACGGACCCCGTATCTGGGCTAGGGGATACTCTCCTTGACGGTAAAGGGAATTGACTGACTACTCAGCATTGGGCAAAGGGCGCAATTATTAGGGGCCATTTCTACGAAATGGCTGTTTATTTTAAATTTGATCTCAGTGGTTTGTTAGGGAAGTGTTAGAGATCGGAGACCGTGTCAAGCAGAGCTTGCTGCATAGACTCAGACCCCTACTCCCTTACGTGCAATTCCAGGCAACAGCTGATTTTGTGGCAAAAGTTTAACGGGCCGCCAGGGGTCATTTTTTATATCCCTCCATTTTCTGGTTAAGACGCAAACGCTATAAATTTTGCCGAACGAGGCCTGAAATCGGACCATCCCACTAGGAAAATTCTGAGTGGCTCGCTCTGTCATGAAGGGGCTTCTGGATCTGGTCCTTGTAAGATAGTGCAGTAGGAACTAGTTGGGCTAAGATAACACGTAGGTCGTTAGGTAAATCTTCGTTCTGTTCTTCACGTCGCATAAGACCTCAGCCTGACTCAAGACTGAACGAGTTATAGCGCGACACACGGCAGGGTTCTTCGCCTGGCGTCTGGACAACAGGCGAGCCTACTGTTTAGCGCAATAGGCAGAGGGTCGCTTAGGTCGCATGCTGTTAACCTGTGAAATGGAGGAAAACATATGTGACTTGTACAGCAGTAGGTGTCCTCAGTAAAAAAAACTCCCTTTATCTATCACAGATTTACTAAACGTCCCAAAAAAATGTTAAAAACTACTCAGATCGAGTTGATGACATTTCAGCTAAGTATGAAGGTCTTTACTTACAAATCTTGAATCATTTTCCGGGTCACGCATCTAGCAAGCACGCGCCCTGCCTGTCGGCGAAAACCGTTATTGCCGGCGGCCAGTTGATGGCGCCAGCGGGCATGTCAGGGTTGCAAAATATGAAACGCGCGACCTGGCTTCCAACCAGCGGTGCAGCCAGGATTCAGTGCAGGAGGGGGTGAACGGAAATTCTGGGCCTCAACCACACTCAGACTGGGTTCCCAGGACCCCCTGAGGTCAATCGGACCTGGTTGTTGCCTCACCTGGAAATTCGGATGCAGAAACACACAAGAGTATAACAAATAGAAGTGTGCATATTATTATTTTTCCGCGGTCTCACACATGCGCCATCACACCAAAACATACTGAGTGGTGGGATGCTTGAGAAATGCAAGCAAACCGGGTTCGATTTCCGGCCTTTGCGTTGGATATGGTCTGTTTTATACATTCATTTTCAGTCGTGGTCTTTTTCCTGTCTTCCGTTGGCCGGCTGACCCTTCGCCACGTGACCCCGAACTGACATCGGTGACAGATCGGCAGTGTCTTTTATCATCCCATGTCCCCTACTATTTCACGGTCCCTGGTTCTTTCTGGACCTCTGACCATTCCAGGGTCCCTGAACGTCTCGGTACCGCTGGCGGCCTCAGGGGCCCTGGTCGACCTCCAGGAGGGGGCGGGCGCCCCCCGTCGCTCTCCCCTTAGCTACGCCACTGCTTGAAACTGTTTCTGAGCTAAAGAAAACGGAACTTATGATGTTTTTGGACGGGAAAGCGGCGTTTAAATAACTAATTATATGTGTAGTTATATATATTATATTATATCTACAATACATATATGTGTATATTAACTAAAATCTCTATCTCCTCCACAATGTCCACAATGTGGACATTGTGGACATTGGCCTTGAAGAGAAACGGAAGTTACGGAAGTTACAAAGCATATTTATCGAAATATAAGCGCATTTTATCCATGCAATACTGTAGATAAAAACGGCTTGCTACGTGTCACGATACAAATCCGGTGAGTTAAGTTAAAATTCTAGTTTGCTAAATTGCTCCCTGGAGCCATCTCCAGAAATCTGTTATATAATGCACAAAAAAATGTACTCCCCCAAGCAAAATGGCGTGGCGGATCCCCTGATCCCGGCTACGCCCTTGCGACCTGTTAGCTGTTGGCTGGCTACTGCTCTGGGCGGGTCCAGAACAGTTTAACGATCAACAATAGTGTGGTAAGGACAGGGCCCGTGAGGACGAGACTGAATCTGGATCTGAATTCAGCCGTGGTGTTTCAGTGAAGTAGTAGACCAGCCAGTCTCGAACGCGGCGGTCCGATGCACGGCTGTTATTTTAAACTGTTTGTGAATGGCAGCGCGGCGGTGCCGGGATATCATTCCCTATATCGTAGCATTTGATCAAGTGTTTGGCGAGAACAGCAGAGGGACTGGGCATAGGCCGGAAACCCAGCTGTTGGTCGTACGGCGGTTGCGCAGAGGCTTCGCCGTGGACAGCATCGTATTGGTTGCCCAGAGACTACAGCGTTGGCGGTGCGCAGCGGCTTGGGAACCTACAGACTTCCTCGGTCGGTGCCTAGGATGCAGTGTGCCGCGGACAGTGCCAGGGACGCAAAGCCTGTCGCGGACGGCGCCGAGGACGCAGAGGCTGCCGCAGAGGCACCAGAGATTGCTTGCTCGCCGTGGAGCGGCTGTGAAGAGGCTGCTCAGCACACGGGACAGAGGCTGCTAACGGTGACGCTCAGGGGCGTCGGGAGACTAGCTGTGCCTGCGCAATGGCTATCTTCAGAGATGGTGCGGTGACACGGGGATATCCGTACGGTCAGAAGCGTAACGAAAATGCGACCATCTGCGGAGACGGCAGATATCTTTTCCGGAACGACACCGTAACGCACTGGTGCTTGTTAAAACAAAACAGATAGCAGGAGCGGAGCAGCACTTCATTCTTTGGATGTAGCAAGAGACGAGAGCAAATGTCGTACTCTCAATTACTACGCTCGGATAAGGAATATGTGGTCGACACCCTGCCGGAACCCCTCAGGGCCTTAACATTATTCCCGTTTGGGAGGGGGAGGCCCTCTAGTTTGTTCAGGAGTCCAAGTCCTCCAGTTTGTTTTTGTTCGCTATTTCCACGGTTTTTAAATAGCTTCACGAAACTTAGTGACTTTTCCCAGCTGTTTCTCCTACGTAACATGCCACATTCTCAGGATTTTATTTTGCCGAGGGACGGCGGCAGGCCAAGTTTTTGGAAGGCATCTCAAGCAATTTTTGGCATTGCTGAAGGTGAAGGAACAATGGCTGGCAAAAATAGTTTTGAGAGGACTTAAAACTTGATTAGGGCATGGGTAAGTAAATGGGCAAACAAAAAAAAATATCTGCGTCGATCTGTTGATTCTGGCTGCGCCCCTTCAGGGGCGCAGCCGGGGTTTTCTGGGGGGGGGGGCGAGCTCAGTGAGAACTAAAATCAGGGGGAGTCGATTTGCATTCTTGTGAAAGGGCCCTGGCACACCCGATGTTGATTTGGGGCCCTCTCAAGATTTTCTGCCAATGTTGAAGGAAAATGAGTAATAATAACGAAAAAACGGCCGCAACAGATAAGAGACAGCCAGCCAGTAAGGAATAAAGTCTAAATCGACGTGCCTATCTCTTTGTACCGTCTATCTTTACATATACCTATATGTACGAACACAAATGCAACTTTTCATTTGATAAGTAGTACCAAAAGTTGTAAATTTCCGTGGTCAGAATAAAGTGGGCTAAATCCGTTGAGAAACCGACATTTGGGGGGGGGGGGCTTAGGTTGTCGGGTCCCAGGCTTGGTCCTCCCAATCATATACAGAAATCGACGCCCCTGACTGAAATCTGACTGAAAACCGCCTGCTGGGAAGACGACGTGCAATGAGTTTCATTAAGATGGCTCCTGCTGATCACCGGTACACATTCTCGTAAATGGAGTATGCCAAGACACCTCGCTCGTTGCGTCGGTGATATTAAGCAAGAAAAAACACGCGACCGGGGGGACACTACCCCCAGGTCACTGCGGGCCACTGAAGTTCAAACGTCGTAAGTCGATCAGATGAGCGCGCGACCGTGACATTTTCCCTTTCTACGATACCATATGTACTTCCCAAGTACAATATGACTAGTAAAGACCAAAAATATATTTTGGCTTTTATCTTTATTCAATTCTCAAAGAAGTATTCATCCCATTTTCCATAAATGCCTAAAAATTTTCTAAAAATTTCAAACACATGGGCCAATGGGAAAAGTCCCAATGATTGGCTTTCGATTCATGGCAACTGCATCAAAATCGCTCCATCAACAGCGTAGGAAGAAAAGCAAAAAAATACGCCCTTTTTACGTTTTCGCCCTTCTGTATCTACCTCTTTCAAAATTTTCAAAACTTCTTTTTGTAATGCAGTTTATGTCATAAAGAGCTGATTGTCGTTTGTTACGGTGAAATCGGACGGGTAGTTCTCAAGATCTGTGGGGGGCGAGGGAGCGAATAAGCTCTCTCCCATACGGAAATGCACCCTAGCGTTATGGGTACGAGCAACGACGGGTGCAGGGTTTTCCCGGGAGGGGGCGGATTTTTAAGGGGCGCCTGAACAATATCATGAGGGTGGCAAATCGCATCGAAAGGCACCAAAATCGCGCCGGAAGGGCGCCAGATTTTATCGCAGTAACGCTGAAATCACGAAAAGCGTTCAGTTGCATGTGATGCACAGCTGCAAAACGACTCACGAGGGATTTTGATTCGTACGCGCTTGAAAGCGGCATGCCCATATTACATATGGTCATATCATACCATACATGTAGGGGAGACCGGGGCCAAATGTAACACGGGGCAATTGTAACAGACGCTTTAACTTCGAAACTTACAAATGGATGACGCTGGAGGCACTGCTGGACATGCGCAGTAAGCTGTTCCTTTTCCTCACAGGGTTTCAGGCCCGTGCGGCGGGTGAGTCGATTGTGCTGTTCACCATTGTGTTTTTTAGAGTGTATTGTAACTTTGCTTATTTTTTAATATGATCAGCTCATTCACGTATCTTACTAGACACGGGTTTAAGAGTTTATGTGGGGTGGGTGGGGGTACCTGGTCAAAAAATAAGTGCATTAGTTGCCGCCCACTCCGCCTTGCTTTGCGTCATTTTTGTCTGAAAGATGGCGTGGCGTGTCGGGGACAATTGTGACATTTTTGCTAGGATCAAATGTAACAGTGTTACAGTTGACCCCTATGGCCAGACCATTAAACCTAAATTTATGTAAAATATCAATGCACTTGGCATAAATGTAACCACTGGGGGCGGAGGCTATGGAAACATGCCCAGTCCAATTAACCAACATGCAATTTTGTCCCCAAATTCAATATCAATATCATTCAAAAATCATACTTACGGTATTATTGTCACCAGTCCCTGATTTATCTCTTAGGTGCTGTTTTGTCAGTTTTAATTTTAAGACGTGGTTACGTTCTTGGCGGCTAGTCACTGCGTCTTACCGTAGATGTTTCACCTTCACAGCAGATTTATTAAGATACTTTATTATTTTATTTATTGATTACTTTATCGATTCAATAATTCTAGTTTGACTTCATTTGGATATTTCTGGGGGAAGTATGGGACATTTGTATACAGTTTAATTTGTCTTCCTCTGAATGTTACATTGAAAATACATTATTATATCCATGCATCATGGATGATATATATCATGCATCATTCCTGCAGAGGCTGACACATTGGGGATCGACAAGCCTGGTCCATCGGGGATCGGACAATCTTGTCCATCGGGGATCGCCTCGAAGCAGCTCACCCCTCAAGCGTATTCGGCCGCTACCCAAGGCAGGTTCAAGAAAAAACAGCCGTGCGGGTCGAAAGCGAAAGGCTGCAATTCTGACACTCCAGAAAAGAGAGCGATAGAGCTTAAAGAGAGTCGAAAGGATTGCAAACAAGCATCGAAAAAGCTCAGTCTTGACAAGGACAAGCATGAAGAGAAGAAGACGACGGCTGGTGGGAAGAGGGCTCGGAAGACAGCACGCAGGGAAAATTGCAGTGATGATGAAGAAGTCTTCTGCTTTTGATGAAGCGTCGGTTATTGGCCTGATAAAGGTAGAGCTGTTATTTAATTCAGGAAAAGCTGCTGAAGTACTTGAGCTTTACGCCGTTGCGAAATCGTATTTTTGTATTGGAGCTGTGATTTTAATTCATGAAAGGCTCAGGATGTAAGAGACAATGTTGTTCAATAAAGGCTGTTTTCGACAAAAGTGGCTTTCACTACACCACTACACCATTCGCTAGCATGTTACATTTGACCGTAGGTGCTGGTACAATTTACCCCGTACCTGGGGTTAATTGTAACAGCCGAAGTGACTTTTTGAAACAGTAATTTCGATACCTTAAAGTCGTTATTTCGGGATCTTGTCATATCCGCTACAAAGGCAAAATATCAGAGTTTGTGAAAACCCGAGAAACTGTTCTCCAACCCGAAATATTTTCGTTCCAGGATCGAAAAGGTAAAAAATGCAACATTTGACCCCGGTCTCCCCTACTATAAATCGAGGCCGCTTCCTCGATATTACAAAAGAGCCTTTTTGACAGAGCGGCGCCCCCGTGCTATCAAAAGAGCTCACGATGTCACATGTTCACTGTTTTCTATTTAAACAAAATTAAGAGCAACATTTTCATTTCGTATGTCATAGCACAGAAAATCGTGCGGACTGAAATCCATCACGGACTCTGGCGTAATTTTAGATTTTCTTGCGACCATTATTATAGACGTCTTTTTTTATCATATGGCATGTCTTCTTAGCTTACCATTCATCAAAATTGAAAGAATTTGTCAAGCTACACGCCCTTCACAGTTGGCACTAGCAACGCGATGACAGGTCGAGCAATATCGTGGTTTTCTTTTCTTTGGCGTAAGACATCTCAGCATTTTTGGTTTGGTTTTCCATTGCGAATAGAGGAATTGTGCCAGGGGCAAACCAAACATTTTTCTGGCGGGGGATGGAATTAAAAATACATGAAATGTGTGCAAACCTGTATGTATGCATGTATTTTGGGTCCTTCTTATAATGGATTTCCAGGCATCCACGCCGATTTACAAGGGTCACGAGACGAAAAATATAGATGTTAAAAAGGCAGCATATTACAATCGACACTCATTTCTCAGGAATACATGACGCTAGGCGGGCCTTGATATCGCGTTGCTGGCAGCGTCTGACATTTGGACGTCTAAAGGTAGCGTGTTCCATTTTTTTAGAAGAACGGAATGTACATAAACGGCGCGCAAACTCAGTGCGAACTCGCGGCAGCTGCGGCATTTCGTCAGCTGTTGCCCGAAGTATAGATGCGGACAGATACTTCAGAATGACGGACTAGACGCTGGTGTAACATGTCAGGAGCCTGGGCGGCTGCCAGAAGGCCCCGCAAGATTTTGATGTCCCGTTCAGTAATCATATCTTCAACTCTGTGAGATCCCAGGTCCAACAGTGATGGTGTTATCCGATCGTCGCTCCTCATGTTGCTGACAATACTGATGCCTAAGTTTATAGCTTTTTGCACCCTCTGCCTTTGTGCAACGGTGCGGCTCCCCCACACGGACATGCAATATCGTGCATGGGGAAAAATCAGTCAGTACCTTGATCAGCAGACACTTCGTCACTTTAGGAAGACGGTTTTGCATCCTTGTGAGCCATGTGAGTATGCCATGACAGCGGCTCATGTTTCGATCGAGATATGTTTCTCTCATGTGAGGCACGAGTCGATGGTGATGTCTTGACGCTATATGAAGGTTTGATTTCACTTTTGTCGAAAGTTACGGGGATTGCAAATCATTGTTTAGACGACGAGATTGCATGACCCTTTTTCGTTTTTCATTATTTTCTTTTACGTTATTTACTTATTTCCAAACTGATGCGAATGAACCATTTACTTTCCAAGGACAATTTTTTCTCCGTGCCAGTTTTGAGTTCCGGAAGGTTTAAGGGCAAGTCATCGTCAAGAAACTGGATGTCATTTGGTAGATGATGATCTTACCATATGTTATATGTTGCGTCAGGTCGTTGGTGAAGATCAAAAACAAGCCTGGGCCCAGGACTGAACCCGGATCACTCCGTGACATGAACGCATCTGGATTGCTGACAGGTAGGCACAGGGACGTAGCCAGGGGGGGGGGGGCATGGGGGATGTGGCCCCCCTGAGCCAAACGGTCTACGTTAGATATATGGCGATTTCGCACCAATGTGGGATAGTGGTCATTTATATGTTGCAAAGAAAACATTATACGTATTCCTGAGGGTTAAATATAAGGTCAGCTACATAAAATTGCTGCTTTTTCGCATAAACTTTGTCATACGCCAATGGCAGATGACAAAATTCGACATTTGGCCCTCCCACGAGGGCAATCCTGGTTACATGCCTGGGTAGGCATGGCTGGGGATTTCCAAAAATTATTGGGCGGCGGGGAGGCACATAGGATTTCAGGCCGTTTCTCTACAGTCATTCCCATACGCTTGATGTAAAATCCCTAGTGTTGGGCGGGGGTCCAGATCCACCCAACTCCCGGGATCGCCAGCAGTGCAGGTAGGTTTCTCCTTCCGCGATTCCCTGTCTCGCACATCCAAACAGTTTGGGGTGCCGTTCCCCCCTCCTTGAATGTGCATTTGGTGGCTCTTGAATGCGTCCCTGCATAATGTATAACTGCAGTGTAGCTGCTTTTGTCGGGAAACTTTTTCATCTTTACTCTCCTCTTTAGTAGTATGGACATCTCGCCATCTGCATCTGACGTCGTGAAGCAGCCATTTGACACCCGTAATGACTCGGCCAGGTCTTTGTTTTCGGTATGAGCAATGTGTGGCCTCGCCTTGTGCACGTGATCTAGAAGCATGACCTGTTCTATACGCGAAATAAAAACTGTTGTGGATATAAACTGCTATCTGGAGCATGTTCGTGCCATTTTTCGTGTCTGCATCCATTTTCTGCCAAACTGCAATGCAACCGCCGTAGCTTAGCGGCAACACCCTCGAAGACGGGTGCCGATAACCTTACCCCATAACTTGCTTTTTTGAAAGAAGAAAAACTTTGTCTGTAACCTTTGCCTACAAACGCAAATTTACGTTTGGTTTTGTTTTTCTTCTGTTTTACTAACCGCTGTTTTGTTGATTGCTAATTGCTCGAAAAACTGACTCTTACTAAGCTGCAAGTCATACTTGGTCAGGTACTTAAAACTGACATCAATACGAAACGGAATACCAAAAATGGATTAACTGACCGATTTTTTTCCCATCGATGTATTTCGTAATCATGATCGGGCTTAGTTTTGTCTGGTTTATCGACATCAGCTACACCACATACCAATGAATGACCGATCATGACCGAGGCTTTAACTGCCAAACCGTAGGTCTGACCAGTCTAAGATTTCGAACGGCCGTGTTTGGCGCCCATGACACCTCCTGACCAATTTATACAAAAATCTGAGACCAGGCTGTGTAATCATCCTATGGACTAGTCCATTTGTCCTGGAATTACTTAGGCGCCAAGAGGAGGCACCACGTGCCAAGATCAGTTCATCTGTCCTTGGTTGATGGCGAGAATTAGTCCAGTGTTCGCTAAATACCAATTGTGTTTAGAAACACAGCCATGATGTGCATTATTTTTTTAAGTTACCATTACCATGGAGCAAAATATTGAAACTAGTCGACAAACATCGTTCGTACTGACGAAATTCATCGATTTACGGAAATCCCGCACAATTTCTTAACCTGTCTCTAAATTTGAAGAGAATCGAAGAAACAGCATTCCTGCACTTTGCGGAGTCCTTCAAGTAAAACACTGTTTTGCGCAGATACACGGCCCGGTTAATGTCTTGAGGTGTTACACCAAACACTCGGGATGCCATTAGCACTCAGTTTTCCCATGTCTCGGACCTCAGCTTCAATTGTCATGATTTAGTAACTGCTGGCGATTGGCGCCACGACCCTTGTAAAAGCGATGCTAATCAAGACACAAGTTACCGCAGCACGACTGACGACGCGCGGAAACCACTGTTGTGGCGCAGCGCCATGTGATGAAGCAGCGCTTCGTATGTTGTCGTTTTCGGTTCGAAAACGCGCATCGCGTTACGTTTCAAGTTAGTCGTATGGACATGGCGTACACTTTTTACGTCGTAAGTCGAAATAAAATACAACGGACATTGGCAATGATTTCGTGTGACTGTATGGAATACGACGCACGGCTCGCTAACTTAACGACTTTTACACCAGAAACAGCATTTTCCCACGACTCTGTTACCCAGGACAAACGAAGGCAAACATGACGATCCGTAGTACAGCTTATTATACAAGAATGATACAAAATAACGTCGGAAGGATCAATATCATCTACAACCCTCTAACCGCATCACGCTACAACCATGGGTTAGTGAAGCAAAACAAATGGGTAAACTCCAGAAGGAATCTACCAAAAAATGCTGGTAAAACAGGCATACGATGTTCCAAGGGCAACAGTACCGTCCAGACGTTTGCGCCCAATACACAGTATTGTTAGCGCGGCTGCGGATTCCGCCTACTTTTCCAGCCGTACCACCGGCCTGCTCGTGCGCGCGCGCACCCGCCGCCCCGTGTCACCACTCAGCGCCGCCGCCTGTTTGGCAGGGAAGTTATCACAAAGGTCGCAAATCAACTAAGAGAAGCGGAGGCGGCCAGGCCGGCCACAGCCTGGTGGCGGCGGCCGATTGTCAGCGTTGGCGCCATACCCCTCGCAACGGCCGCTTCGATTGCCTGTGCAGCGGAACACTACACATCGACGGCGACGACACCGATACACGCACCAGCACCCGCTCACTTGGGCTGCAAGATTTCCGCGCATATTTTGGTGGCGTCTGTTTCGTCCGGCATCAGGTTCATGGCCACTCGGACCTTCTCTTCGGGGAAGAGAGCGGAGAGGTGCCAATACATTCTCCTTCGCATCTCCTCCTTGCTCTGGCGCGCCGACGACGGCTGCGTGCCGATTGGGTCGGGCGTATAGCCGGAGGCAGAGCCGAAACCGAGCACACCGAACGGCGCCACGCTGGCCGGCGAGGCGGGCGCGCCGGCCACCGCCGCCGCCGCCTGGCTGGTGGCGCCGCCCAGCGGTGGCGTCGACAGACTGGCCGTCAGCGGGTTCGGCTGGAATGGATTGAAGGCGGCCGGCGCGTGTGCTGCGGACACGGCCGGCCAGCCGGCGCTGGGACTGGACGTGGCCGCCCGATGCCACGCAGACCGCTCGACGAACGACTCCGAACCGCCGTACTGGTACGGCTCGGCCAGGCCGGCGTACGCGTTCAGCTGCGGGTCCGAGGTGCTGCTCAAACGCTGCATGCTGTAGCCGTGCGGCGGCGGCGGCGCCACGCCGGCCGGCTGCCGACACGAGTCCGGCGCGGACGCGATGCGCGTTACACTGGCGTGCGCCACCTGGTGCTGGCCACCGTCCCAGTGCGGCGACAGCAGGTTACGCGTGGCCAGCATCTGCTGCCGGCCTAGCTCAGCCTCCAATTCCAGCACGTAGCGGTCGCGCTGCGCCAGCCGAGGGTCGTAGGTCGGGTTCAGAGTCAGCTGGCGCGCCAGAGGCTTATGGGCGCGCTGCTCCTGGCTACTCTGGTAGCTGGGATCAGACGACTTGCGACACAGCTCCAGGTGCTGACGCACGCCCTTGGTCTGCACGTGCGGTTGTTGCAGGCTCCAGTGCTGCCAGTCGGCGGCGGCCGCGGCACCCGGCTCGTAAGAGGCTGGGTCGATGGCAACGGAGCGTAGCCGGGCCGCAGTAGCCACGTTCTCCATGCTGCGGCTGATGGCGCTGGTGCGCAGCTCAGCCTTGTCAGGCGGCGCCGGCCGAGAGTCGGCCGGCACAGAGCCCGGCACCAGAGACCGGGTCCGACTGACCGGCTGCTTGCGGACGGAGCCGGCGGCCGGACGCGCCTCGCCCGGCGGCAGGCTCAGCGTCTTGTCACGAACGCTACGTCCACCTGGCACATCCGATAGATTGGCTTCAGTCACAATGCTCACAAATGGCTAGCATGGCACCCAGGGCATGACAGGGCTCACATTTAGGCGGCGACGACATGCTCTTTTTATCTCCTCACAAAATGCTGTACTAAATGATGACAGTAACAAACAATTACTGATCTTTGCTTACATTCCAGACAACAGAAATAAAAATGACCAGTGGGTAACGACTAGCAGAATACACTACACAGATCATGCACCTTGTCGCCACTGGTGCCATGGCAAGTGTCCTGCCCTCCCGGCCGGACCAAAGTTACAGCTCACCTGGTGACGTGTCGCCGAGACCACGGCGACCCTGTAGGGTGCGCTGAGCATGCTCCGCGAGCTTCTCCGTCACCGACTTTTGCGGCTGATTGCCGCGCTCGGGATGATAGTATTTGCACTTGTTCCCGTATGTACACTTCTGTAACAAGAGAATGAAGGAGTGAAGGCCGGGAACGCAGACCACAAAGTGACGCCGGGTGCATTTCATCTAACGCATTCAGACTGCCACGGAAACAGAAACAACGCGAGAGAGCGGGGCACTGGGGGATGGAGGGAGAGGGAGAGGGAGAGGGAGAGGGACAGGGACAGGGACAGAGACAGAGACAGAGACAGAGACAGAGACAGAGACAGAGACAGAGACAGAGACATAGACAGACACAGGGACAGGGACAGGGGCAGGCAGACAGAGACAAAGGACGGAAACGGAAAGAGCGGGGAGGGGATGTATGTGTGCAAAGACCAGGGTGGTTGATTATCGGAACATATGTTGTAGTCACCAGGCGGGTAATGTCTGTCTGTCGGTCTAGGCAAATGCCACGTTCGACAGACCAAGTGATAGCCACGTGGCCAGAACTCGAATGGGCCGAGTGCCCAGCGGTTCCGAACGCGGCCGGCACGAAACAATGGCTTCCTTCGTCATCCGCAGCGCCGACCCGGATCTTCCCGCGCAAAAACGGCCCGCACCGGCCGGTTCAGGCTTATCGGAGAGCCGGTGACAGTAGGCGAGTGCAGCGAAAAATGTCGGAGGCTGTTTTTGTGGGCCACATGCACGGCAGCCGCGCCTGTTGGAGCGGCCTCGACAGCGTCCAACGCTACAGGAAAGTGCTTACTTTGCCGTACGGACACAACGACTCCGAAGGCCTCGGACTTTTCCGAAGGAAGTTGTCCAGAGTGGGCCCGTTTCTTCCCAACGGATCGTCTGGCGGCATGAACCTGAAACACAGTTTTCCTGTGATGTATCGTTTGGCCACAAACACCATACTTCTGCGACTCTATATTCCTGAAAAGAGGAACGCCCCTCTCTCGCCGACTGTCTCTCCTCGCCCGCCGCCTGCATCAGGCCGGGTTCCGCCACGTCGTAGAGCACAGCCGAACCAATGAGCAGCAGTCAATCATCGCTTAATCTTCGGCGGCAGCAGCAGCTCTGCACCGGCATGCCAGCCCAGCGGCAGACGGCGAGTAGAGACAGCCGCACGGCAGCAGCAATACTAAACAACACCTCTCCAGTATCGGCGGGAAGGGAAAATGCAGCACCACCAACACTCCACAAAATACACATCATGAAGACGCTTACAGCCCCGCAACAAAACTATGCATCACAAAGCCGTTACGGCCTTCAACAGCCGTCTCTGTGGCCTCGGTATATGGCATGGCTCGCAGACCTGTCGCTCGTCAAGGACTTCGGGGGACGATAACAATGGAATGCATCATACTGGCGTAAATCCTTTTTAAATGCATATCGATACACGCTTCGATACACCTCTACATACATGACCCGGAGCTTTGCGCGCGCTGCTAAGTCATGAATTTTCGGCGAATTATGAGCCACATATGGCATCACTAATGGTTCAACACAAAATACGCGTTCATGCTGACTCCCGTAGGTTGCTTCCCTCTAGCTTACACCTTAAGACGAAGCTGAACTAAAACATGACATGCAACGGTAGTTTCCATATGCGTACTAACCTGTCATTAGCAAAGGAGTACATGAGGATGCGCTCTTCGATGACCTTCTTAAACTGCTTCTCTTTATGCAGGTCACGGTAGTTGTCGTTGGACACGACGATGCCGTCCTGGTCGAGAGCCGTCTGCAGAATATACCTGGAAACAAACAGGGCACGTGACAGACCACACTACGAATCTACCGCACGGATGACACATTATGACACACTGGCGACCGGCACACAACACAAAACGCTATCGCAACAACAAACGACATGCTTGTACACACACAAGACACTATAAAATTACCTGTCATCATAGCAGGTAATGCGCTTGCCGTCGACCACTCGTGACGGAGTAAAGACCAGGATCCGCTCCCTCTCCAGTTCTAACAGTACTTCCTGATCTGTGAACGGGCGCAGACCGTCAGCCTTCGGTGTTTAGACATCGAGATCGACAGCCCAATTCAGCAGCCTCAACCACCGCTCTCCAGCCCACGGCAATCTGTGCATACGACGAGTCACGACGTGACAGTTCCGCTATCGATACAGCCTCGCGAAAACCATGCTCCTTCCGGGTTATGACTGTACCGACTCAGAGAGTTCAGTGCTAGATGATTCCGATTCGCTGCGGGCCCGCCGCCGCTCGCGGCGCGACTTTAAGGGACGCGCCAGCCGGTGGTCGTGACTGCCGTCCATGGCGCACGCGGCAGCTCATTTCTAGGAGCCGCTCGGCCGTCGGCCATATTTGGCGGCGGGCAGTCGGCCGGCCCGCACGCCAGATGGCGGGAGCAGCGTGCCAGGCGGCGCTGCGACGCATCATGGCCGGCCGCGACCTCGGGCTTCCGGCGGCCGGCGTCGGCCGGCAGCACAGCCGAGCTAGCCGAGGGCCTCCTCCGGCCGGCCGCCGGCCCCACCGCCACTCCCTCACTTCCTGCCGAGACCAGCGCCCGCCATCGGGCCGCCCACCACCATGCTGACGTCACAGGCGGCAAGCGACTTGCGGCCAGCGTTCCTGATCACAACCGGCCAGACGAGGCTGACCGCTCCGCGCCGGCCGTCAGTGGCTAGCAGCCACTGTCCAGTCGTTGTCGGCAGGTCCGAATATCTCACAGCGTCATTCCCCGGAGTACCTGCACACTTTATACGACATCGCGCTGGGCGGTACACCGCCGCCGCTGCACCACCAGCGCGGCTGCGAGCCGCTGCTGCGTTGCCCAGCACGTCAAGCCCTGAGGCCAGGGCGGCATTTGCAGGCCATCGCAGACAGACTGACCGGACACCTCAGCGAGATTCCGACTCATCTACTGAAGCACACCCCACCCTCACCATCACCACCACCACATCGAGCTCACCTGTTATCGGTGTATCAGGTCGGGGCGCCTCTTTTCGCCACATGGGTACAAACACGGTGATACCCTGGTGGCCGCGCGCCCGGAAGTAATCGACGGCTAGGCGGATTCCGCGACAAGAAAATCGCTCTTTGTTCCCATGACTGAAACGGACATCACGACTAGTCAGGCACGCACTACCGAAATCGTTCATTGTTACCATGACTAAAACAGAGACTGGCCAGCCAGACATTATCGAAGTAAAGAATACGTCAAGGAAACACAAGTTTACCGAGCTGCAATCCCATCACGTACCACCCAGCTGAGTACGAAGCTGCACATAACAGATATGCATGTAAAGTTGAAGAAAAACGACACAACGAATTCCATGTTCTTTCCATTCAGGACTTCTGATAAGTTTGCTCATGGCTCCGACGCCGTTCTATCTTGTGTGCCGTCTCCTTTCCTGTCTACGAGCCATCGCCCGATTTCTCTTTTAAGTATGAGACGACATGTTATGCCGCCGATGAAGCTCTGTTACACCTTGTCCGTAACAAGGGCACGGTGTTGGATTTTGCTCTTTTAACAATGCACTGAGGCATCATCTTTGTCTGAATGGCCTGTCCGCTAACTGGCATTGCAAAATCTATGACGCATCGACCTTTAATGGTATGCTAGCTACAATAACGTTCTGCTTAACGCAATTTAACAATGGCCGACAGACCAGCTCGCACTGGTCAATTTACGGTTTGGACAGACCACCATCAAAGGTCATAAAATGGCATGGATCCCTATGCCCACCCCTTCAGAAATCAGACCGCTGCCGGTTTCTTAGTGTTCAGCTCAGCCCGACCTACCTGAACACCTACTCGGCCAAGACATAACTAGCGGGACCTCGAACCCCGGGGAGACACAGCCGGGGTTCGAGGTCCGGCTGACAGCATCAGTCGGGGGTGCCTGGAGGACGGCTGGTCGGACGCTGTTTCACAGCTGACAGCCGGCTGGGGCCGCCGGTGGCGCCGTCATTGGCAGGGTACACGGTGCAGGCTCACAGA
Source organism: Capitulum mitella (assembly GCA_030062745.1). Lineage (NCBI taxonomy): Eukaryota > Metazoa > Arthropoda > Thecostraca > Pollicipedomorpha > Pollicipedidae > Capitulum > Capitulum mitella. The sequence continues at coordinate 13,705,690 of CP099840.1, forward strand.
CGATTAAGGTGGGGCCGATTCAACCACCACCTGAGCCATCTGCCAATCTACTGAACCCAATTCGACGAACCAGGATTCACGAAAGCTGGTGAATCGCAAACACATGCGCGGGATGCAGAAAAAAGGACGCACGCAAGAGAGCAAGAAGCGTGTGGCTGAAGGAAAGTTCGAGTCGCTTTTCAAAAAGACGAGCACGGGTCAAGCTTTCAGTACGGACCTGAGCTGAAAGCAAAATGTTCAGAGCGTTCCAGCGACCGACTGCCACTGTGAGCACCGCCCTGCGGCTATCGGCCTTTGCTGACCGTTCCGGCATAACATCCGGGACTGCTGCGCCGCCAATGCCAATCATAGCGAAGCGGCGCGGCGAGCCCGGCGCCCAGTGACGTCATCAGTCAGCTGCGTGGCCCGTCACCATGGTCTGCAGCCGGAAATCGTGGGGAGCCGTGACGTCACCCTCCGAAGAAAGTCGTCGCTGAGCTGGGTCTGCCCGCCGGCCTGTGACGCCAGCGGACTACGCCGCCAACACGACGCTACAAAACACCTTCATTGGCCACACCAACTGGAAAGCTACCACTGCCATTCGGGGTTCGTGGTACCTAGAAATCAGTGCTGAAGAATGCTACCGTGGAGCCGTGGGCCCAGGTTCACTACCACACAATGTCAAAAACTGAACAGCCCGCTGGGCCGCCGCTAGAAATTCATTCTCTGTCTGGAGACTGGACTGGCTGTCTGTTTTCAATACATGTATATGTATATAAATAAATATATAAGAGATAAACAATAAACCAAACAAGGATAAAAGGGAACCAGGGGCATTCAGAAAACTGCTTAAAGTACTGGCTAAGTGGTCCCCAATGCAATGCTTTTTCTTATCGGAACAGAGGAACGATATCTTTGGCCTGGTTTCGGCTCCGTGAAGTTCGCTGTATCATGGTGTGTAAGGAGGGCATATGTTTCAAACATGCTTTACTGTCAATTTCTCACATATTGTACGGTGAGAACGCTTAAATGATACACCCGAACTAACTTCCGAAAAATGCCGAAATACATACCCGAAGATATGTCTGCTGACGTGAAGTCGACCTTCTCTAGGTAATTTACCTCAGGTGGCCTCAGATGACCACGAGTGACTCTTTTTGGAACGGTAGGATCGTTCGGAGGTAATTTTGGTCCCTGAATTTGATTTCAGAGTTCATTTTTACTCCGGGCCACCCGAGATTTGGAAATTTGGCAAATTTGGCACAAATTTGGCGGGTTCACGCAAATAAGGACAAATATGCAGACCTGAACTGACTCGCGACCGGTGCACCATGCGTCTCGGGTATTAGACTTTTCCATGAGTAATTTCTGGTGCTGAATTCATAGTCAGCGCTCATTTTAACCCACATCACTCCAAATTTCGAAATTCTGGGTTTCTACTACGGACTACCAAAAACTGCGGCAACACACTGACGTGACTTGACCAGTGACCTTAGCATCGACACGCATCGTATGGGATCTTTATCAATTTGTGACTGACTTACGATACCATTTCTGGCTACTGGAGCAACAACATATAAAAAAAAACACCGAAAACTACGCAGAATCCCACATCTGAACTGACCTAGAAAGTCAACAGTTGAGCCAATCTTCAGAATGTTTGCGCTTTTGAGCGCCATCATTCTGGATTTGACTTCGTCTCCCTAAGTTCTCTTGTTCACAATCAGCATGGAAATATATGCCACTTTTCGTCATTTTCCCCCCAAAATTGACAATTTTCGTTGCCTTGAAGACGGTCATTTTGTAAATTTTTAATAACGGTTTTGATAATGTTTCCTATAAAACTTCGAATAATGGGAAAATACGTTTGCTACACTGGACACAATTCGACGGATATCGCCAACATATATTTGTTAGCTGTTCCATAAATGAGCAGAAGCGCGTGCAAACTTTCCTGGCAGGACCACGAGCGGTAGTTGCGGAAACTGCGGACAATCCACAGCTCTGTGGGTCTGCAGCCATTTTTAACAAAGCCCCATTAGGGAAAACGAGTGACATGATTACAAAGATCGGCGTGCGATGTAATAACGGAAAGACGGACTTCCACCGATGGTTTGCAGAACGGGATAAGCACTCACGGATAGGTGGTACAAATTTCCGTGAATAAAGTGGAAAGAAGGCGGCGTAAACGAATAAAACCCGTCACCTTTGAAACTTTGGGCGTTCTCTGCCCACACTTGCAGTAAAAATCTCTGAAACTTGTGGTATGCGTTTTAATGCACAATATGAATTTTGATGTTTGAGTTCAACTTTAAGGATTACAGTTTGAAAGAAAATACACATGAATGACATATCTGGACTAACTACGCTAAAAACATCTATTATTTTCAAGCGCATCTCATCTTTACGCTGGAAGTCCCTTTGGTACAACAAAAAACACCTAGATGCCAGAATAGGGTTTGAAAATTAATTGCAAAACTCAAGCATGAAAAAAGTGTTTTTCTGACCACAACGCACATAGCAGTCACTACGTCATTAGCATCAGAAGATATAAAGCCGAACTCTTCCGTTAAAATATAGCCTAATTCGGCAAGTTTTATGTGTTTCCCTTTGCAATGCGTTAGCTTTCAAGGTCCGGTCCTTCTTCCCCGTAACCATTCCAGGAGTAATGCTTTTGCTAATATCCCATTTTTCGCGGGTGTTTGAACAAATCAGTAAAGGCAGCGAACAACATTATGGGGGCATGTAGCCATTACACTTGCATTTCTTGGGGCGCAAAATAGTTGAAACAGATCGATGATATCCTGTTGTATCGCGAAATGCACAAAGAAAAAGTAATGATGAGAAAAGTAGCCAAGTAGGCGTTGCTCGTCATGCGTCCCATACGACGTGTTACTGGTTAAGAAGAAAGTCACCACTAGCGGCAGCCGAAAATTACGTCGTGAAAAAATAACGAGAGGTCACCAATGACCTGTTACCATCAGTGGAGGACCCTGAAACAGTTCGTGTTCCCCTTACATTAACCTGGCGATCCATGATTGGGTTCATTTCCCTGATGAGCGTGGCCTCCAGGACGCTGAGACGCCGTTTGTCCAACGCCGTCAACAAAACTGTTGTGTTTGACATCACAATGTTACGGGCTGGTTGTTCACGGTGACAGTCAACCGTCTGCTTGGCGTTGTGGTCATGTTAGAAACGCAGCCACCCTTTCGAAAGAGCGCGATTTGTTTCGAACGAATGCGCGCTTGCATTTATCGAAATTAACTACGTTGGTGTTTAACCCTCGTCCGTATAGGATGCTCGCCCGCCCGTTGATGCAACCCCCCTCAGGTTTTCCAGACATACTTCCGATCGGTCTGTTTGATCCATCTGAAACTTGGTGTGCCCTCATGGGTATCCTTTCCGCATCTTATCGTGAAAAAATTATTCGACGTTGCCATGGTAACGAGCTATGTTGTCATAATGGGAACCATGTCAGCCGTTTTCGCGCGCCGACGCGGCCGGTTTACAGCGGTCTCAGTTTTGTCTCACTGCAAGACAGCTGTAGAGCACAAGTACAATAAAGTGTATATCAATCGACTCCATATTGTATGTTCTATAAGACTATACATAGATTTGACAGGCTAATGCTCAATGTCGGGATTATCGAGGGTATAAACTGAGGTCATGAGCTGCGGCCGTTAACACGTTTTTTGTCTTTGGGAATGCAATAGAAAACAGGTACCGCAAAGCAGTCTATAAAATTCGATTACTTCAGGTGTACGGAATCGAATGATATAAATTTGGTGCAATTTACCTTTTAATTCACCAAAAGACGGTGAAATGCGGCATACGCCTGACTTGTGCACTGGCGAGCGGAACGGCGTCTGCCGCGGAGTCGAGGGTCTACAATACCACGGCGTGCCTAAAATTAGATTTTATGTTGGATATCAACTCGAAAAATGCCCATAAAGCATCTAATAAACCTATATAAAATTATGTAAATATTAAATATTAAAATTATATATATATATAATATATAACGTTACTATTTGGTAGTGAATTCGAGGCCCTTCTTGATCATTGGCTTCAGGTAATCTTGAATAACCCAAGATGACATTCGACAATAAGCCGATGACAATGAGCTGCTACATTTAACTTCAACATCTATAATGATCTGGAAAAATGCGTCTGCAGGTCCCAGGACGCACTTAAGCCGACGACCCTGCATGACAAGGAATGACCTAGCATGATCTGGATCGGACTCTATGGGTAAAACACAATCATGTGGGATACAGATCGACTCATAACTGATTGACGAATACTATATCTATTGCGTTTCATCATGATCTATTCTTTGGCGTTCATTTCCGCTTAAACTCGAAAAAGTACCACTTTCTGCCAATTTTTGGCCTTTGACTCGACCTTGAAGGTCATCCGTAGACCTGAGACCTTGAAAAGAGACACCAATCCCGAGATCTCGTCACGCGCAACACGCTGCTTTTTCCGCGACGCTCTAGGACGCGGACTGTGGAAACGGTCGGGGAGGGGCGTACTAACGTAACCCACACGTCCGCGTTACGCAGATGGCCCTGTACGGGCGAGGGTTAAGGTTGGATTCCTGCGATATGCTGTTCCATACGACGAGCGACGCTGTGTTGGTGCTCTCACAAGAGATGACCATGAGCTGTTCGCATACCTCAGTCGTTGTATAGTGATATTATTTTCGGGAAAATACCATCCAATTTCCGACCAAGGTCCGAGGAGGAAGCCATACCAGTGTCCAAGATTGTCCAAGATCCAAGCCTGTCCAAGAAAATTCCGATTTTTTTTTTAAATTAAACGCCTGCTTCCGGTTTCTAAACAGCCAGAACCATATGTATGGCTCGTTTTTTTAATACAGATGAGTTATAACCATGGTTGAAAAAAGCAGATGGGATGAAATGAACACGTCTCCCAACTTTTTAGGCCTGTAGCGCTGGTCATACGGCGGAATGCACGAGTACTTTCATGATATCCCATAAAGCAGTGCCCACCGACCCCCACCCCTCTCCCATTCTCTGCACTTTGTCCTCTCGCACCTACGTGTTTGCTTACAGATGAAGTAGCTCACAATTAGACCACTAGGTGCAGTCGCTTTTAAAACCCTAATGGATATTTTTTTACATGTGTGGCGCATCCTGCATAGTCTTCCCAATATTAAATTTGTGTGACGCACTGTTCTTAAAAAATGGTCACTGCTAGCAATTTTTTTACAATCTGGCAGCTCTTTAGGTTAACGGGCAGCCATATGACAACAAATGTGGCGCACCTTCCTGGGCCATCAAGCAAAATAGGACTGACACCATTAAGCGGGAAGTCTGTGTGGCATAATATGGTAAAAGACACGTATGGCTGGGATCATTTTGTATACATACATAAGGTGGATTCAACGGTGGGAGGGAAGTAGAGTATAACAATAAGCCGACACATTTACCAAAATGCAATTATGTTACAAGCCAATGTTATGGGGAAAAGGTGTGCTTGAACTAAGTCTCACATCATGAATGCCAGTTTGCAGTTTGCATGTGGTGTGAAATAGCTATGGGTCATCTGCAAATTATTAGACCTGATTCTCGTTTACAGTGTCATGAGTGAGTTGTGCTCCTTCCCTAAGGGTAATGTACCTATATTTCTGGGGTGCATGGGCAGCCCCAGTAGTCTCAAAACTTAACATTGTGCCTGTGGGCAGTGCATGAGAAAATGAACCTGAAAGCTAGTTGAGCACTCTCAGCAGTTCCATAAAACTGCATTCATGGTCATCTGTGGTTTATAAAATACTGAACTTTAAGTCTAGTCTGTTTATTCTGGCAAATCATAATATATTGTGCTCTGCTTGGATATGATCATAGCATTAAAAATGTAACCAATGTGATGAATTCTAGTTTTCACATAAAGTCTACAGTGATTGGTCTGACCAGCAGCAGTCTCGTTTTGCTGAAAAGTTATGCAATAAGGATGTGAGTACCTTCTGTGAGGAACTGAATAGGGTATGCAAGATGCAGAAGCCTAGTCAACCCTGGTGCTGAGTAACCACATAGTAGTATTGTGCCATGCCTGGAGTTGAGTTTATAACTGAAATATTTGGTTTGCAGCTGGAATTAAGGAATATGTTAGGTTTTGTCACATTTTTGGCAGTTGGCTTGGAATATTCTGTCCAATTTTTTCGAGGAATCCGTGTTATGTCCAAACCATTTCCGACTCGGAAATCGGAAAACCTTGGAAAAGTCGGAATTCGGATTCCGATAATCAACATTAGTACACATACACTTTACAACGACAAGAAATGCATTTCGTCTAACTGGCATCCAGATGGCATCGTACTTTTGCAACAGAGCGTGAGTGTAGTTGACTGTATGAGTCTGTGCTGGCCGGATATGAGCCGTCATGGCTACAACACATACTGGATAGTTCTTGTTTACCAAATCTATATTTTCCCGTTCGACTTTTTGGTGGGCCACGAGCCACACCATGCAGTGCTTCGCTACGCAGAGAACGTACACCCATCAAAGCGGGGACACTTTATGAGCGAAAAGAGCTCACTGTTCGGAAAACGAGTTGATGTTTGGGCTTTCCTCGGTGTGCTTCCCTGAAACGCGGTTTTGTTTCGGACAAAAGGGCCTCGCTTCGCGCAACATATTCGCTTGCCCAACAGGGGCAAAAGCTCCGAGACCTTTCTGAAAGGTCATGAACCTTTTGGGCCTTTTAAAATCTGGGGGATTTTTTCAATACCTTCGACCATTTTCAACATGCACGAGCTCTTCTGCGTATTTAAAGGCTGTTCAGAAACACCAGGGCCCTTTGGAAACTAAGGGTTCTTTTGGAAGCTCGGAGGTCCCTTCGAAGCCCCAAGGGTACACAGGAGCCAGCACATGGCCATGTTAAAAGCTTGATGTTGCAGGGTCGTCAGGCAATGGATGCCCGGTACGACGACGTGCCTGACGCGACACTCATGACTCTGATGTCTGCCTCGTGAAGTGCGGGGCATGGCGATCGACGCAAGACCAGAGTCACAGAGAAATCCGCTGAAACTGGTTGAGTCACACGAGCCGTGAAAACATTTACCAAGCGTATTGGCTGTCCAGTGCAGTCCAGTCCCACAGCAGCACAGCACCGGCTCCCGGGCCTGAGGCCGTCACACCCCAGCAGCAGCACCGGTTCCCGGGTCTAGGGCCGCCACACCTCGGCAGCAGCACCGGTTCCCGGGTCTAGGGCTGTCATACCTCGGCAACAGTACCGGCTCCCGGGTCTAGGGCCGTCACACATCGGCAGCAGCACCGGTTCCCGGGTCTAGGGCCGTCACACCTCGGCAGCAGCACCGGCTCCCGGGTCTAGGGCTGTTATACCTCGGCAACAGCACCGGCTCCCGGGTCTAGGGCCGTCACACGGCAGCAGCGGTACCGGTTACGGCAATGTGGCCTCAGCACGGCAGATTACTCGGGCACGACAGACAGAGGCAGCCGGCAGCGCCGTCCCTCCAGCCCGTCCTGACCCGTGACGGACTCGCCGTCAAGTCGTTGCAGTGTGGTCGACACAGGCTGGTCACAGTCGGAGGTGCCGCTCCCCACCGGGCAAAGCAGGAGCTGGCACAGCCGCTTCCATGAGCGGGTCGTCCGTGGGCTGTCGGCCATCACGAACGTGTTGTGATCGCTGTGCTCTGCTGTTTACCATCCGTCATCGGGCAGCCGGAACGGCGTGGGCGACGGAACGGCGGCGGCGAACTGGGGACTGGGTATGCGACGAAACAGCGACACACGTCACCTGATCGGTCTGATATCGCGCGCCGGCCGCGTCGATACGAGCCGGAGGCCGGCCGCCACCCTGCCAGAGACTGTACTAGTCGCCGCGCGGCCGAGGCTGTACCAACCCGGATGCTGCCTCCGTGTCGGCCCATTAATCCATTAACCAACGTGCGGCGACGGTACGGGGGAAAGCCGCCAGCTTTGTGGCGGCCCGGTGCCACGCGCTGAGGAAGAGTCTCGAGGACATGGCAGGCTGCAGGAGCACGTTTTGTGTTCGGATGGTGACACAGAACCGTCCGCGCCGCCGCCAGCCGCGCACAAAGAACCGGCCACCGCCGGCCGTCGCTGTATTGCGCACGCAGGCGGGGCGTTCACGACCTCAAGGCCGTCAGAACGGACTGGCCCGGGGATTGGCACTGCTGGCCGGCCGGGGAAGAGCCGCCAGCACCGAGCCTTTCCAGGGGCCGGCCGTCGGCCACAGTGGAATGTATTGAGAGAGCCGGCCACAGCGGAGCGCCGATCACTTCCGGCGGTTGGCGCATCTCACCTACGTGCCGTCCCAAAATCAACAATCCCTTGTCTGACAAAAACATTTTCCCGAGGGCAATGCTGGTCTACGGTCCATGGCTCATCACCGGGCACGTGATGAAACGAGCACCCCAAAAGAGATCACCATGAGATCACAAACGAGCACCCCAAAACTCAAACAGCCCGTTATTCCGTCAAATATGGGACCACTGCTGCGTGGCAGTCCTAAGTGGTCGGCGACGCCGGCCACAGCCGGCCGGTCCGCGGCGGCGGCGGCCGGCTCCCCAGGCTCAAGGTGAAATCGTGAGACGGGCCCGGCCGGCTGGCGAAAGGAGCGACGCCGCGTCACATCCGGGTCAGCTAGGCACGGCCGCAGCGGCGGCAGCGGCAGTGGCGGTGGCGGCTTGTTCGCCTGCTGATCCGGCCCCGTCATCACCCGGTCACAGGTCGGTGTGCCGCCGACACTGACCGGCTCACGGCCTGGCAACCTGGGCCGCGTCACACACAACCTCTGCCGGGGCTCACCGGGCACAGGCCAGTGAGGCTGTGCCAACGAGTCGCGGTCCGACAAGCAAGCAAGTGGCAGCAGACGCTCGGAGGGTGCCGGCCAAACACTGTGAGCCCATCACTCCGCCTACGGCGAACCTTTGGCGAAGCGCATTGACCCCTGGAGGCGACGGTGATACCCTCCCTCTACACACATACACACTGGAAGGCCCACGCGGCGATGCTTCCACAATTGCGGGGAAAGGTCAGCGGATACTACAATCTTGTGCCGCCACCTTCATCACAATTTGGGGATCCGATCCCAATAGGGGACAGGTCTTGCTGTTCCGTATGTCAGCTGGTCGTTCCCTCGCCCTCGAGAAGGATTCAAGCACTCGAGCATTCGGGCATCACAAAGTAGTCCCAACAGCACTTCTGCTACATCAACTGCATCAAATTATCGCTTGGTGAGTCCCAAGTCAGTATCCACTTCTTGAATGATGAACTATTGATGAGTGTGAGAAAAACGCTCGCTTCGCACTCCACATACTGGTTCTGGACGTCCATACATCCCTCACGCCCCTCACTCGTCGCCAGTTTTAGGACCCTCATCAGTTACTGCACCGTCCCGCCCTCCAGGGTTTTCGCAAGATGACCTACGACTATTCTGATCGCAATGAAATTTGGTGAGTTTCGTTAGTCTGGTTTACAGTTTGCCTATTCTATTTCCCTCGCAAGCTTTTTTATTTTCTGAATATCTGAGGCTAATACCTTAACATGCCGCTGATCTACGACCTCCTTTTCGAAGGCAAGCCATTGAGACATGATGTGATGACGATCGTAATTGTAATAAACATTTTAATTGTACTGAGGCACTCAATTCTACTAAATCTTATAAACGGGCGTAACCCATGGTGTCAGTGACCTCACTTCGCTCAAGGCAGCCACGTAGCCAGGATTTTCCTCGGGGGGGGGGGGCGCAAATGTAAAAAAAAAATCTTGTTATATTCCACTTGCATATGACGAAATTTATAGGAAAAAGCTGCGATTAAACGCACAGGAAAACATATTGCTCACTTTTGCAACATATATATGACCACTGTTACGCATTCGTGCAAAATCGCCAATGTCTAGTGAGGACCGCTTGGCTCAGGGGAGGGGGGCATGGCCCCATGGTCCCCCTTGGCGACGTCCCTGGGTGAAGGTCACCTTTGTGCAAAGATAACTTGAGGTCAATGACATTTTCACTTTTAATGACTTTAAAAGTCATTAACCCGCGCCCGACTGGCAGTCAGCGCCATGCACGCCCGATCGGGGAGGGGGTTGACCGCCCCTTTGACTCGCAAACGGTTGGTGGCACAATAAAAGAAATAAGCGTACCGTTAGAAAGTTTGTGACAAGTATAAGTCGAAACTGACCTCATTTTTATTTTTGGATAATTTGTAAACCATTTCCGCCCTATATATTTTTCCTTATTGCCGACTACATAAACCCGAGACACCGCCTGGATCTTAAGGGTTGTAATAAATAAAGTGTACATAAAGGCGCCAACGAATACGTCAGCAGATGACGATACACGTCTTATTTCTCTGATATGTTTATTATATGTGTGGAAACGTCGAGGTTAAGACACAGGGATTTTCGCACCATTGCACCGTGGGTGCCGGTGCCGAACGCGGGATGGAATTAACAGGAACTTACTTTCGCGTTCCTATATTTTAGTAACATGAGCCAAGCCAAGTGGTATTTCTTGATGCTAATAGTTCTTGACATGGGTTTCCGTGCTCAATTTTTGTTACTGGTACTGGTTACTGGTAATCTGACCTCAGGTCAACGGTTTGAGGTCATTAATACTTTGCCACATCCGGCCATTGGGTGACTGCACCATCTCACACTCGGAGTGTTTTAAAAAAAAATTGTCCATTTCCGAAACACATGTCTTGGAGATGAGCCTGACCTTCGGCCAATGCCTGGGTTTTTAAGCTTCCGACAACTGAGATAGCACATTTGTTGCATTCAACAAGATCTCTAATCCCGGAAGTTTCTGACTGTGATATCATGTTTTCCGAAAAAAAAGTTACAGAGCCCTTCGCTTTGGACATAGGTTTACTTCACTTCACCTATATCAAACACCTGGTCTGACGTAACGTCAAAAGTTTGAAACAAGATGTAAAATGACCAGGCAAAAGATAAAAAAATGGCGCAACGTTTGTTCTTTCTCTCACAATTTTTGAAAACCTCAAAGGTGGATGGGATGTAAACCACCCCGCCCCGCAATCGGGACCGGGTTAAGTAACCGGACGCGCTGATTGGCACAGTAATAGTAATTGTCCCAATCCACTGTCACAGGTCGCTATGGGCGGCTCGAAAACATCGTATAACTTACATCCCACTACATCAAACGGGAATCTGAAGCCCATGACACGACCTCCTCAAAGGCCGTCCATAAGGTCACTCAGACTCAAAAGGGTCGAATGGGGATCATCGTGTAGCTAAAAGACTACGCTACATGAGTTTTTATTTCATTGTTCTACCAAGCCGGGTTAAGAAATGGCGGGGGGGGGGGTCCTGCCAACCCCTTGAACTGTCCAAGGTGGCTAACTGGAGAATACCGGTGAGGGTTAAAACGACAGATATGTTCCAGATTTTTGCCGGTCTGCGCCGAAGTACCCCTAACACTACGTAATCCACGACACACACACACACACACACACACACACACATATATATATATATATATATATATATATATACATATATATCGCTGTCACACCCTTCCGGGGTCACCGACCAAGCGTGTATGTATAAACTGAATCACCTGAGATAAAATGGATTATGCAACATCCCCCAGATGTAAACAGCGCCACATGATGTTCGCCTTATGCCATAGCACTTCACCATATTCGTCTTGTTGCGTCACTGAAACTAGTGGGAGCTTGCCTGCCTCCGCAGAACGCTATCACGCTGTCCAGGGCTATCTAGAACTGTGGCCCAGGACGCGCCGTCAAGAGACAAGTGCCCAGCTTGCGTGGCAGCCTGTGCAAACGGCCGCATCCCGCCAAAGGAGAACCTCCCCATGTCCGGCCGGCGACAGACTCACCTCATGGCCACGTTGCTGCCGTCCACGACAATATGTCGCAAGTTATTCGGGTCCTCGCGCGACTCGCGCACTAATTTCACTTTGGCCGCACCCTCGTCGAGCTCGTTCGTGTCACAGCCTCTGGCATCTTTGCTGACGCGAATCAGCTCCTCCAGAAAGTCGTTTTCGCCCGGATGGGCGCCGAGCTTGCGCAGCGCTCGCTGCACATGCTCCTCCGTGTAGCCGAACTTGCAGGCGAACTCGACCTTGGCCGCGTAGTCGGCTGGCTCGTCCGTGGTGACATACTCGGCGAACTCGGCGCCCAGCGTGTCGCTGACCGTGCGCGACACGTCCTCGTGGTCGGCGGCCGTCTCGTGGTCGCTGCCGTAGCTGCTGTCCTCCGACTCGAGCTTCAGCTTACGCGGAGGCGCCGACTCGTCGGCCGGCGGTGGCGCCATCGGCAGCCGGCGGCGCTCAGGCGCTGCGGCCGCACCGGCCGGCGGCGGCTGATAGCACCGGGCCAGCGGCACCAGGCGGCGGCAGCCCTCCTGACGACAGGTCGGAAACGGTCAGCCCCGCCGCCTGAGGCACGCTCAGTTCAGCCGCCCCCATCTCCTCCAGGGACACAACACATACGCCACCACAAGGCCTTTGAAGATCACGTTATTAGACGCAAGTAACAAACAAGAAACGTCGGCAAGCGCGCACGCACGTACACAAATACACACAAGCACGCACACACACACACAGAAGCCACTATGCTCCGTTTCACATAAGGCCTCTTTAGTTTTGAGTCATTTCGATCTCGCGAGGTCAACAAGTGGCCGACAGGACGTCGGCTAAGGACGGCCAAGTGACAACGTTCTCACCAGGTGCCAGCCAGCGGCAAACACGATGGAACCCAGGGATCACAACTAGCATGCAACAGCGGCCCGGTCTTTACCTCTCACAATGATGGACGCCTGAGCCACCTTCGCACTGTGGGGGGGTCTAGAAACTTCCCTCTGTAGCTTTTGATCTACTCATCATAACTCCATGAAATTTGGCACACGCTATTGTAATTACCTTATCCGCCTAAACATTGCAAATCGAGACCATGCTTGGAACGGAATTTGAGGCGTTGCGGTTTTCGTTTCCGCCATGCGACGCCAGCGTACGGAATACCGCCGGGCGTCACGGCGTCCACTAGCATTTTGGGGAGCGTCACGGGCCCATACCACTTCAAACAAAACACATTTTTCTCTGGCTGCTTTTGGTCGTGGGACCGTTAGACGCGCAATGAAACAGTAACTCCTGGTACACAAAAGAGGATAATGATAGCTTATCCCATCAAGGCCACAGTGCCCCCACGTCGAAGGAGCAACCAGCCTGGAGGATCTCATAGGGCCTAGTCTTGCCGCGCTTGCGCCATCCTGGATTTGGATGCAGCTTGGCTGGGCGAGGAGCCTGGAAGGTGGCACTGTCACCCATCGCTCCAAAAACTGAAAACCCCTCTGAACAGCAAGTGTGTGAACAACCCCACAGAAAGAGCCATCATACTCATGCAAGACTGCCTAGACGCCTTTCGGGGTGACGCCGAGGTGCACTGCCTCATCCGAACAATAGAATACCATCACATGACCAACCCAAAGCTGTCGAAAGGAGCACTGATGAAGCAAAAAAAAAAACGGGAAAAACGGCCATGTACGGGTTTCACTATGTCTCATACCTACGACGTCTCGTATTTGTTTACACCCTCAATATATGATTTCCTGACAGTTTCTCCAAGAATGCATGGTGAGAACGCATGAAATGATGACCTGAAATGAGGGGAAAACCCGAAATGCCTGCAAAGGCATGCGTATTGAAGACCTTTTCTGTGCCACTTTCCTCGAGTGACTCCAGATGACCTGGAGTGATCCTTTTCGAGTGGCAGAATCGGGGGTATTTCTGGCTACTAAATCCAATTTCAACGTCCATTTCTACCTCCCTTCCCGCCAGGCAACCCAGATTTCGAAATCCGGAGCCTATTTGGGGGTTTACAGAAATAGGGACAAGCATGCTGACCTGCCCCAACCCGTGAACGGTGCACCACGCGTTTCGGACGTTAGAATGTCAAGCGGTAATTTCTGGCACTGAATTCGAGACCAGCGCTCATTTTTACCTCATATCGCCCCAAAATTTCGAAACTGGGTTTCGCTTGAGGACGCAAAAAGTTGGTGAAACACTCTGACGTGACCTGGCGCGTGACGTCAGCATCGATATACCTCGTATGGGGTGTCAACCAATTCATGATTGAGGAGACCTTGGGATTGATATGAAAGTATTTCGGGCTACTGGAACAAAAACAAAATTCACCGAAGATTATCAAACATCCGATGTTGGACATGGTCTGGAAAATCAACGGTTGAGCCCACCTACAAAATGTTGGTACGTTGGAAAGCACTTGTCAGCTGTAACATTCTGCATTCGATTTCGTAACTCCTACTTTTTTGTTCACAATCGACGGGGCAGCACATGACATTTTTGGCCATTTTTCTCGATTTCTGAAAATCATCCTCCACATGTTTTTTAAGGTTCCAATAGTAGGAAAATGCTTTTGCTGAATGTTTTGAAACAGGTGTTTTTTTGGGTCACTCTACTGACGAGCCTATGACAGGAAACGCTACACTCTACACAGTGCACTATTCCTCATCTCATTTACAATAAAATGATTTACGATGTATTACGTTTAAATGGATTTTATGGCTCACAGCATGAAGAAAAAAGTGACCATACGCCGGTCGGCAGGCCCGCTCGTCTGCACCGAGCGAATTTTGGCATAGTACGTCAAACTGATTGGAAACGGGAATCGAAACTTTGGCACGCCTGGCGCAAACTGTCCGTAGATAGCTAAGTTCACCGGATGAACGGAGGGCCAAAATAATCCACAGAAAGGCACGCACCGTTTCCTACAATAAAGGACAGACATCCACAAATAATGCCACATATTCGGGCCGGCGGCGGGCGCGGGACCTGGTTCCCGGAGTAGGGGCTGAGGCATGCGTATGCGTGTGCGTCAGCGTCCGGTTGGCCTCGAGCGGCGGATGCAGCGAGCACGCGGCGGCGGCTGTCAGAATCCGGCCGGACCGACCCAGATCGTGTGGAAGATCCGGGTGCGGCGGCCGCCGGCCGGCCCACTGACGCCGCCGGACAGGCCGGCTGGTACGAGGTAGAGCGGCCGGCCCGCTCTGGCGGAGAGCGGAAGAGGGCCGCTCCGAGCTCCGGCGGCCGCCAGCGCCATCAGGCCGCTCGCCGCTCGCCATTTCAGCCCCGTCTGAGCGCACACTGCCCTCAGAGCACCTTCCACATCTGTTGGCCAGCGCTCTATCCCGAACCGAAATTCGGAAACAAAGCGTTCAGTTCCGCGGGGCTTCAGGACGACCACAACAACCAGCCACCGCGACCGTTTCCGGCAGAGATGAGGGAGAGGCGAGCCACGCGCACCCGCAGAGGGAAGGTGGGAAGAGAGAGAGAGAGAGAGAGAGAGAGAGAGAGAGAGAGAGAGAGAGAGAGAGAGAGAGAGAGAGAGAGAGAGAGAGAGAGAGAGAGAGAGAGAGAGAGAGAGAGAGAGAGAGAGAGAGAGAGAGAGAGAGAGAGAGAGAGAGAGAGAGAGAGAGAAGAGAGAGAGAGAGAGAGAGAGAGAGAGAGAGAGAGAGAGAGAGAGAGAGAGAGAGAGCACAAGACGGCGAGAATGGCCCGCGGCTCTGAGCGCAGTGGAAGCCCGTAGGTAGTGGCAAAGGCTAGTCGCCGACATAACCTGCTCTCTTCCCTCGGGGGCCCGAGCTGGACCGAACCGATCGGTCGCCACTACTGCAGCTGTCCGCAGGGACCAGTTTCCATACGCGAAAACATCAGCGTGGAGTACTGGATTTGGGCCCCCTGTCTGTTGCGACACCATCAGTGGAACCATATATGTATGGCAAGGTTTCGTGCCACGCGAGATCTGCATGCGCACGCTTCCGGGTGTGTGGGGGGATGCTACGCTGCCGCTTGCAGGCGCGATGATACCGCACCGCCCGTCAGTGCAATCAGGACGCCGGCGCAGTTTTAGAAAACATTCCAGTGGCCTGCGAGACACGCGGCACTGCTGTTCTGACTGGGCGGAACTGTCGCGACGGAGCTCCACACCGCCGACGCCCAGCGGCCGCTGGTTATCGCCATATCCCCGGCCCGGGCTAGTGCACCGCTGTCCGGCGGCCGGGACCTGCAGGAGACCGTCGCTCGTCTGGCGGATCCGGTCCGACACAGCAATCCCAGAGCTGGGACGTACGCGGCTCAGGTTTTCACAGTCAGCCTGTGGCTAGTCGTGACAGGGGCACGCCTGGTGAACATCCGAACACCGTCGCCCAGTGACCAGTGCCGGCTTCAAATAAGCCGGCATACCTATTCCAGCGCTAGACGGCGCGTCCCAGTGCCCAAACCGAAACTTTTCGAGCATATTATACGCACACCCAGGATCTCTCTCTCTCTCTCTCTCTCTCTCTCTCTCTCTCTCTCTGTCTGTCTGTCTGTCTGTCTGTCTGTCTGTCTGTCTGTCTGTCTGTGCTTAACAATGGTCTGCGTAGAAGATCGGCCGTGGATCCGATAGAATACAGGTAGGCCATGGTTCCGATGTGGTACACTGTGCTCAACGCGGACGACTGCCCCGAGATGCCACAGTACACAACGTATCAGTAGCGTCACTAGGCGAAGAGGTAGGATTACTAAAAGAAATGTTATGAAAGGACAACAAACAACTTCGAACTTGGTCAGCAGCGTAACCAGATAGGGTCCGAGAGGTCAACTTATGGTCAAAGGTTTTCACAACCTGGTTTTTGTCGCATATGATGTGTTTACAAGACAAATATCTTTTAAAACCAAAACGTAATACACTTTCATTTTCAAAGCCTCCAAGCACGTACCACGAGACAGTGTCAATTTCGCCATGTCTACAATAAAATGATGAGGAGTATCAACCCTTTTTAGTTTAGCCTTGAGCCCCCAACAACATTCATGGCTACGCTGCTGTACTTGGTCACACCCCGTCAACGCCAAATGAAAAACAGTGATGCCAAGAAGGGATCAAGCGGTGTGTCAGACGACCTACCTGTCACACTGCCGATGCGCAAACTGCCGATGCGCAGCCTGAGACAGGTGTCAACACCAGAAACGTGTCGATCGACGAAACAAATGCCACGGCCAGTTCCATTCCAAACAAAAAACACACAAGACGCCCACAACACGATTCTATTGGAACCGTGCACCGTAATTGCGTCAGCAGCCATATTCCCAAGAATGCGATTTGCCTCTCGAACAATTGAGACCCTTGAAACTAAAAGAGACGAAAACACCTAACTCGTCCCGCGACAACCGGAGATCTTCCTGTCGACCTCGTTTCATTCCGACCAAGGTGATTGGCGGATACGTGTACGAAGTTAATTAAAAGCCCGACATTCCCGCGCAGTACATGAAGGGCGGCATTCAGCCCCCTCGAAGTTCACAGGACGTCCAGTCCGACACTAATACCACCGTCGTACCTGAGTCATCGTCAGCATGTTCTGCCGCAGCTTCCTGCAGCGCTGTTTGCCACTGGCACTCACTGACCGCACCCCATCGCGTTGAGCGAGCGTCAGCGTCGGACAGCGCCACCTTGGTCGAGCGGCGGCGGCGGCGGCGGCGCGGCAGCGGTCCACGGCCGTCCGGTCGCGAACGAAGCGCTCCGCGCACTGCGCCGCCACCGCCACCGCCACCGGCGCCGCCGCCGTGACGTCACGGCCGGCCGCGCACCCGGACCTGGCACGATTCGGTGCGTGTGGCGCTCGCCGATCACGGATGCGGCCGGCGGGCGGCGACCGGGACACGGCGCTTTCCCGCCGTGCGGCGATGGCCCAGCGGCGACGCCAGGCCGCGCCGCCGACGGAGAAAGGCGCCGTGCGCCGTCCGGACAACATCCGGGTCAGCCGGTCCGGCTGGTGCACGGCAACGACACGGCCGGCCACCTCAGCGTCCATTGCTAGTTCGTCCAGCCGAAATCAACGTCGGCTCCGCGAACCAAGGGCTTATCAGCGCAGAGACGTCTCTAAAGGCCCCCGGTTCAGCCGGCGAACGCTGAGCGCCGAGAGCGAGTGCCAGTTCTATGAAACGATTGTTCGTGCAACAGATGACAGCTTCTCCAGTTGAGGCATACGGATGCAGAAGCTGTTCTATTTTACTTGCAACGACGAACACAGTTTCGCGGTTCCATGATCGTTACTGATGAGCCTACAGCAAGCCGGGGTAGTGGAATAGACATGGCGCTTCGACGCTGCACCCTCCGTTCCATGAGCGGGATGGGGGTGGTATCTCCTCCCTTTTCACCGGTGGAACTCATCTTAAGAATCTTGGTTCTATTGACATCACGCATCACGCACTACTCGGTTCTATTGACATCATGCAAAAAACATTTTCCTGCCAATGAAAAAAAAAACGCAACTGGATGCTCAAATGTTAAGACATACGTTTCCGTACGCGTACGTTAACATTTTCATTGTGGTTTCGGGGATTCTCTGACGACCACGATTTGGCTCCACAAGACAACGTATATGGCAGCATATCATAAACGCCAGCAGACATAATTTACGAATCCGATAACAAACCGACATAAAAGGCTTTGGAAATGGTCAAACAAGTCATGAATTCTTCTGGAGTTGCACTCCTCCCGCCGCCTCTTACTGATTTAATTGCCTTTCCGATCATCGTACATGACATGATGCCGCCAATGTTTCAAGTATGTTGTCAGCGCTAAATAGCTGTGACCGGTCGCTAAATGGCTATGATTTGCCGTGCTTCCCGGTAAAACATCGTTATCTTTCAACGACTGTGTGAAACGATCGAAGTCATGGTTTCAGCGTTCCCTAATCCACTATACAATTTGAGCACGCCTGGAAACATCAACAAATTAGCCGTTTTCACAACGTGGAAATGCACGAAATCTCCAGTGCTTATACGCCTGAAACAAGAAAAGTACCAAGGTCCGCTGCAAACGAGTAGCATCAATAGATTCCGGGCATTCAAACTACCACAAACGCGCTTAAATGAATGGGAATTTCGGAAGAGGAAAGAGAAATTCCCGACCCATGGCAAAGGAATTTTCCAAGTAGGGGAGACCGGGGCTAGTTGGGCAACGAGGCAATTAGGCGAATCGGCAATAACTCCGGCGATTTCCAACCGATGTCTTCAGTAGTTCACTTGCGCGTGCGCGGTAGACCTGCCCCCTTGTCGACTGGCAGCCAACACGAAAAGAGGTAGGTCTCCGAAAATACGTTCATAAATGTGTTTTTTTTTGGCGCTGAAACTCGTTTTCTGCTGCCTAGGAACTTTTGATACTGCAGCGCGGAGGCAACAGCTAAGCGACTTTTGCTCTTAGGTGACCAATGTAACTGTTTTGATACACTTTTCGTCGACGACGCGTCTTCGTTCCGGAACATGAACAGACGTGTTAACACGCGCACTGGATGAGGTCTTTTTGTGCCCCCCCCCCCACCTGTTTTGCGTGAATATCTCCAGAACGGATCGGAGCTGGCTGTTGCTACGTTGTGACATTTATGGCAACTGAATAACTTGACGCCCCAAAAATCGAAAATCGGCCTAACATTTTTGAAGAACTACCTAAGATTCTACCTAAGATTACCGCTTGAACACAATCTGGCGACATCATTCGGGCACAAATGATTGATGTACCAAGACCAAACCAAGGCCAGTAAGGGTCAAGGTCATCAAATGTCAAGGTCAACCAGCTTGTAACCTCATCCAGACTTGCTTTGTAACATGTCGGTTTGTATGAAATATGCATTCCTAATTCAAAGACGTGTGCGCACACTGTCATATAACACATAACAGGGTCAATGAAGGTCAATGTCATCAAATGTCAAGGCCAAATACCTTTTGGCCTGGTCCAGATTTGCCTTCCGACACGCCGATTTGTATGAAATATGAATTCAAACACCCTAATAAAAACACGTTTGCGCATATTGATACCCTTACAGGCCAGATAGGATGGACCCTTATAGGTTGGAACTTTTTTGTGGGGCTAGTCGGTACAAGTACCAACTAGCCCAGTCCTCGAATTAATGCTGATCAGTTATATTTCTCAACTTCTCGTCACCCAGGTAGGAGACTAGGTATTAGAGGTGCTAAGTTTTCTCAAAAACCTGATACCGGCACCATACTGGCACCGGCCACCGTTTTTGGCACACCGGCATATACCCGCCGGTATAATGACTCATACCGGTGTGTTGTGCACTTCACTGAGTCATTTATCAGCCAATCAGCCAACCATTCATCAGCCAATGAATACGCCGCTTTCAAACAACAAGCTTTAAACGTGCATTAACATTTTGGTTCTGTTGCAATTGTCTCCGTTTCTTTTGTGGATTAAGTGCAATTTTACGTAACGGGCAGGTACCGACATTGGTCAGGTCAGATACCGGTTTCGTACCGCTGGTATGAAAAATATACTGGCCGCCGGCAAGCCGATATGGAAATTTCGGATCTCTTCTGATTATACCTGCGTGACTGGCTTAAATACCTAAAAGTGAATGATGCGCAGAATAAACAGCGGGCAATAGTTTTGGCAAAATGGCATGTAGACTGGTCCAAGGAACAACGCAGATGAGCGCTGTTCCGTGGACGAGCGCCGATACGCAGACCAGCGCTGTTCCGAATAATCGTAATCGAAAATGTAATCGAGGAGCTCTGATCCGCAGACGTGGACTGACCAAGAGACGAGGAGCACCGATCCAGACGAGCAGCCGTAGAACGGAAAACGAGCGTCTTTCAGTGGCGTCAAGCCCAACTGAGTTTCCAACAAAAGGTGTCAGGCCGATTCTAGGGGTCCGAGAACCCCGAAAGGCGACCAAGGGGAGAAAGAGGAGAAAGGCAGCGATTCTTACAGACACTCCAGGAACGCAAACAATCCAACAGGAAAAGAAAATCAAGAAAAAGAAGACAGGCACGGGCCTTCCGCTCAAGAAGGCACTAGCTAAGGCAAAAAGATGCGTGCAGTTTGAGGACGAAGAATCTGACGAGACCTTCTTCCTGGTGTGCTGTGAAACGAACGGCAACAACAAAGCCAAGGAGCGTTGGACTCAGTGCACGAAGTGCAAAAGTTGAGCACACCAGCTCTGCACTGCGGGAGATGCGCACTATGTGTGTCAAAACTGCGACGGTGACTGAGAAAATGTAGATAATAACTAACGTGTTTTCAGTCACTGGCAGTTTCGTGACAGCGAACCTGAGTAACAGCCGTACAAAACCATGCACCTCCGTCCAGCAGCTTTCGATGATGCGTCAGCAAAGAAAATACATTTTCTGCATATGCATTGTTTTTACGCCTACTTCTGATCGTCTCATGAGCCAAAGTCCATTATTCCCCGCTGACTGGCCCGACTTGCACCGGCTCGGGGTAAGCTGAACCACACTGCAAGATCTACTTTGACCGGAGATAACTCGCACATAGTACAGCCGACCATGCTTTTCACCATGCCGTTACGATCGGCATAGAATGGGGTGTCATGTGGACGGTGCTACAAAGCACGAGGTCGAACGGTTCTAGCAGAAAAGCGTCTAGAGCAAAAAGTGGTCCAACCATGAAAAAAATGTGAGGTATATTTATGAATACAAAAACAATTTGTGGAGACCGGGAACCACAAAAAGTGGTCCTCGGTCTCCCCTATTATTCTCCGACTAAAAACTCCAAAGACTAGGGGGCGGACGCATCTGATTGGCTGTTGCGTTCACAGCTAATCGTTAGTCAGGAATGCCTCACATGCGCCATGCCTGTCTACTGGCATTGCGCATGTGGCATTGCGCATCTACTGGCATACATTCAATTCATACATTGCGCAAAGTTGTTGTCTTTGGATTTCACGGATCGCGATATGATGAAGATAATTTCAGGACGTGCTCGTGCTCTGCGTGACGTAAACTGGTGTTAGTTCATAACTTCGTATGCCTGACCGTGCAGAGTTATCATTGGGTGAATACTTCTCCAGCATTATATCTAATTTCAGTTTTTTATATGATCTGATATATCTGCAAAGAAATATCTTAGAAGCTGATTCCAAGAAGCCAGAGAACATACGCCCCATATTTTTTTTTTGGGGGGGGCAAAACCTTGTTATGAACATCATTAGCATGAAGTGAAGACGTAGTCAAGTAAAGCAGAGGGCACCAGTAGGCAAGTGAATAGCAGTCCTGACAACATTAAGTTGACACTTTATCTGCGGAAATTATGGCACGCTATGCTACTGGATGTCATGACATGTCCTGTGCTTTACATTATTTTTTTGGTGGCTATGATTTATCAGTGTCACATACATGTGATGACGGATTGTTTCCTTCGGGTGACCTGATCATCATTTGGTCATGTGACACATCTGGCTATGAACCTATGAACCACATCACCATACCCATCAATGTCGGCTGTGCCAATTCCCTTTAGGAAGACTGCCACCAGTGTTTTGGAATATGGCCACAACGTCAGAGGCGGAACGACTGAGATGTCTTTGGAGTTGCTCATTCACAGTGAGTAAATTCTTCAGATTGTAAGTAATACAACAAATCGGAAATCCTTTTGAATGCCGTCCAGTATAGTTTGGCTATTTTTCAGATAGAGATTGCTATCAGAGGTGTATTCTCCCAGTTGTTTGTCGCTTTTCCTGTGACCACTGTGCTATGCTGGAGAAGTTAACAAGTATGTACATCGGCCGCCTTCCTCTGCTGAAACCTCAGCGGTGGCTGGAACGCAAGAGGACCAGCGTACCAGCCATTTAGGATGCCATCAGTGATACTCGTATCTCCACTTCACGGGCAAAAAGCAGGCCGCTGGACTTCTTCAATAACATCAGATACAGTCATAAACTGATGCTGGTTAGCACGGATGGTGGCGCCATCCATCAACGTTTTTCTTACAATGCTACCAAGTGAACGTTTTTTCTTGTGGAAGTGTGCTCGCATTACTGTTAACATTCAAATGTATATGTTATCACTATTACGTCTAATTTGTGTTTTTCAGACTGCGCTTACAGGTATGGCCATAGTACTGTACAGTTGTACATTTTCAGCGAACTACCTGTTTCGCTTTTCCAACGAAACCAGGGTAGTGAAAGTGGATGAGATTTTAACCCGGCCCCGACGGGGTGCGACTGACCGCCTCCCCCCCCCCCCCGGTTTTTTGCATGACTGTGAGAGAACGAACGAACGCAGCGCCACGAAATCTTGTGCACTTTTGCTTGACCATTTTTGTATCTTGTATCAAAGTCTTAACCTCAGGTCAAATCATGTGTCCGACTCATGTCAGGTCAAGTGGACCTATATCCAAAAAAAGATTAGCGCCTTGTAACTTTTCGGAAAACATGACACAGCAACGAAACTTACAGGGATTAGCTAGATGCAACAAATCTACCATCTCGGATTTTTCGGAAACTTCCGGGTCATTCTCTAAGATTGATCGTACTTTCAGGACATTTCGTCGTCCTTCGGACAATGAACGATTTTTTTATACAGTTTCAAGTGTGATGAGATGCAGACATCCAACAGCCGTCATTGGGCAAAGTATCAATGACCTCCAACCAGTGACCTGAGGTAAGGCCACCAATAACTGTCAAGAGCCAAAATGCACCGCCGTCAAAATCGACGATGAATGTCTCGGAAAGGATAAGCAATGACAGAACTGGCTCTTCCATCTACGAATGGTACCAAGAAGTTCAAAAAGCGAAATGAAAAACCGCGTATTTTAGAAAACAGGCTTTTGCGAATAAAGCCCAGCCAACTGCGTAGATTCACAACTAAAAAACTTTGGAAATGTAAGCATGGTAAACCAACTCAAAAACAACTTCCATCAATACACACTACTTCGCAAGGCTTATGTCGCCAAAATAAAGGAAAGCTAAAATTAGTTTCCGTTAATTCCATTCCGCGTCAGACACCGGCTCCCGCCGCGCAGTGTGTCTTTAGTTAAACATTTAATCGTATATAATAAACGTATCAGAGAAATAAGACGTCAATCGCCATCTGTGGAATTTTGCATTTCCGTTGGTGTCTTTACCTAGACTTTATTAACGAGTCTAAGCAAAGACAGAGGAACGGTCTGCGATCCAGGCCGTTTCTCGCTGCCATGTAGTCGGCTACGAGAAAACAAATATAGGGCGCATATCGCTTACATGTCACCCAAAAATAAAAACGAAGCAAATTTCGAGCTCAACTCGTCATCAGCTTTCTCACGGTACGCTTATTTTTATCGTGCGACCAACCGTTCCCGAATTAGAGGTGGGAGGCGGTCAGCCCCCAGGCAGGCACGCATGGCGTCGACTGCCAGTTCGGCGCGGATTAATATTTATATGCGTCTTCAGTAAACGGCCTGTCATTTCCCTTCTCCATTTCAACCCAGGTTAAGATGGTGGACAGGGCTTTTCAATGGTTTTTCCTACGCATTTCAGGGAAGTGTCCGAGGAGGCGGTTAGGACATTCCTGTACTGACTACCGAAGATACTGCCTCCTTCTGCGGTGCTGGCTGCTGAAGGGCTTCTGCAGTCAGCTCATACCGGAGCAAAGGCGTTTCAAAAAGCGTTTCAGAAGAGCGCAAATGGTCATAGAGCAAGCGGTTGGTATACTAAGAGGCTGCTAGAGACTTATCTATCATGTCGAGGCCAGCTGTCGCATATGTTATGGTCCACAATATAGTGCAACAGTACATGGGCCACCGCAAGTGAACTTGCAATGGCTCTCTGCCGAGTGCCACAAATGGGCCAATGTCACAAAATATCCCCGGCCGCCGCCATGACATGCAGACACATGGTGGCATAGCCCTAGCTGTGAAAGTTCTGGGCCAAACACAGCAAATGGATAACTGCGGAGTTCGTGGCCACTGCTCAGTACCTGTAGGGAAATGAATTATTGTGAGTTAAGTTGTAATCCAAAAACACACAATAATTTGGTACGGAATATTAAACGCAAGACTTCATTTCGCTTCCACACGCTGACAGGTGTAACGATGTATATCCTGTGTTATGTTAGCCATGTATTTCTCATTCTTGTGTTAAAAATGTGTTTCTCGCAGATATTATATGCGGTGAATACCAGGTTTTTCCCTTCAAAGAGATGAGTGCTTTTACTCTGGAAGGAAAAATTGCATCCTGCTGCACTTGATGCTTGCATCTAACCTAATCTAACCTAGCCTAATCTAACCCAACCAAACCTAAACCTTACCTTACCTTACCTACCATATACCCATACAAGAACAACGCACACCATCCATGACAAACGAAGGGCAACTATGTATGCAAAAGACCATGTGCCTTCTAACTGAACTGTGCTTTCTGTTCCATGACTTGGGCAGGTACAAGTATTGGTGCACAGCCAACAATTCTCTCTTTTGCTCTTGACCTGGTTAGGATCACGAAATGTTTACTGTGTTCATACCTTTGCATTTATTTTGAGGGCTCCCATAAATTCATCTGTTATCCCTGGACGTAGGCAGTAAGCGGGAATAGTGAAAATGACATATTTGAAATTGTTGCAGAGATCTGAGAAACGCTACCCACGCATTCCTTAATACAAAATGGAATGTGTCTTTCTACAAGTATGCTCAGGTAAGCTAAAAAAGATACGTATGAGGTGCCCTGAACTTGACCATGGAATTAAACACCAGAGATGGTAATAATAAACGCAAGAAAAATGTTTGTAACAGAACACACAATTATAAAGCAACAACAAATTGGCGAATGCATACTGCAACAGTTCTTGCATAGCAACACCAATATATAACAGGCAGACAACGGACAAATGTCCAAGGGGATTTAAGTAAAATGAATACTTGTGTTATCCGTCCAAAACAAGCTTAACAAAGAGCAAATGATGAATAAGCTGTAATGACATTTTTACTGGACAGTGGCGATTTAGCTGTTTCGAACTACGCAAAAGTGGAACGGTTTGATGTTATAACAATCTAAAATGTTTTGGCATGACTTGATATGCTTTCGCCAGTGGGATCAGTTACTGATTCCAGACGAAGACAATCAAGTCATGCCGGAATATTTCGGCTTTGTACAACGTCTTATTTATTTACTTATTTATTTATTTATTCTTTCATTCTACCCTGACGTTGATCTTTTTTCACATTTAACATTTTATTAACACAATAACAACTGCTTTTATTTAACTCATGCTCATGTATATTCCGGAACAGCTTATCAAAGAACAAACTAGTCTACAGTAAATACAAATTAAGACCACAAACACAAGTCAAGGCAGCCGCGCTTTGTGATGTTGCTGTGATAACAGATCTGAAAGTCAATAGTATGTTCTAAATCTGGCAAGAAGTTGTTGTGTGGGTAAAATAAGGAATGGTCTCGTTCTGAAATAACGTTTTTCTGTTTGCAAAAAATGCCATCTTTCTCATTCTGTTCAGTGCTTGTTTGCAGAATATCTCATTTGTAATATTTAGATCAAAATTGCTACTTGTTCACTTTATTAAAATTAAATACTGTACCATTAACATCTCCGAAATTAATGGAATGAAAACTAAAGTAGTGGAATTTTCACGTTGTGAAAACGGCTATTCCATAAATTAATAGCATTGTTCCGGTGAAATTTGGTAACAGCATTTGTAGAACTAATCCCTGCCTCATCATACATGTCATCTGTTTGCAATGAGTTTTTGCAAGATGCTTTCACGGAAACTTTTATATCAACGCATATGCAGTGTTGTGGATATTTATTTCTTACATGCTTAAACCGCAATTTATTTTTACTGACCATATCGACTAAGTCCAAAGCTTCCCATCGTCCATGGCGATTCTCAACATTTCGTTCCGCGCAAATTCTCTGAAAGTTGACCCTGACAAAACACAACTGATCGCTTTCGGCAGCCGACAAAAGTTGCAGAACATAAGGTCAATTCGCGTGAGATTTCGCGAGCGTACTATACAACCCGTCTCCGACGTAAAAAATCTAGGGGTGATCTTTGATCGCCACCTATGACCGAACGCCCATGTACAAGAAACTACGCGTAAATGCTTCTGGACCCCCACTGGCTTGTCGCATAACCGTCATTACGTTCAGGATCCTCCCGACCATAATAACCACCCCGTGCTGTCCCGCGTCAGCTACTGGATCCCAATATAAAGCAAAGGCACCCGCAAGAATCTTGCCAAGATTGAAGAGGTTTTGAAATTTGCCGCTACAGTCATATCTGGGAGGACGAAATTTAGCCGGTCAGCGGATGTCCTGGCAGTGCCAGGGTGGTTGGAAACGGAGGGTCTTTTCAAACACCACACGATCCCCCTACTCCGCAAAACTCCTTTGCATAAGGTTCCAGTGCCCATTTCCATCACTGTCCAAACGAACCGCGAGACACGAGTTAGGAGCACCTGCCAGGATGACGATCTGCGCCTGCCATCAGTCAGAGCGGAGGCCGGGAGACGCCGGTTCTGTCATCGTGGACCGGCACTGTATAATGCGCTGCCAGTCGACATGAGCGAAATGCAGGTGCCACGTTTTCATCGCACTCTGAAATGTTTTTTACTTGACAAATGAATGAAGTGACCAACATGACTGGATGTCCAGGTCGCCTCGTGAGAGAGTGTCTTTTGCCATGTGTTTTGACCTTGTGACGTAGACAAGGAATAGTCACAACTGTGTGGATTCGCCCAAAGAAATGGTATGGTATAGCATGGCATGCTATGGTATGGTATGGCCACACTAAATATGTTCACTTGATATACTGGCCATGTAATGGTTTTTATTTTGCCTATATTTTTACCCTACTCATATCTGCAAGCCCTATGTATTTCTGACGAGGAAGGATTCTGCAGAGGTATGAAAAGCGGCCTGTGCGATTGGCAGCTTTACTCTCCTAGGTTAATTCCTTACTAAACTTGGGATCACTGGAACTTTTGCCACAAATCAGAAACACGTTCCTTTGTTCACATATCATGCAAAAAATATTCTCTTTTGTTTCGGACTACTGAAAAACATTTCGAAGCGCGCGCCTTTGGTATGCTTGGCTGATGCTGTTTGACGGCAGATCGTATTTGCATGAACATGTGAAACACAGTGATCATAGTGAACATAGGATAGGTGAATATGTTTGATACGGCAGATTGCTAACATGTATTCCGAGCATTTTGTCTTCTGTTGAGAAAGTTGGATTGAGAAGTGGCAGAAGCGATATGAAGTGCGAGTATAATTTCTTATTTTCATCCAGTCGCAATCTAAGAATCAATTTTTTTGGTGCCTAACATCCCAAAGACACTTCAGACTCAGACAATGCTCTTCAGTGTTCAATATTAAACATTTTACTCTTTAGGCCCCTGAGAGTAAATGTCATGTTTGTAAGAAACCTGGAGATCATGGTGCATGCAAAGTTAAGGTTGTACGCAGTTCTGAAAAAAACAATATATATCTGGATAATAATATCTAGACAATCAGACATGCAACGTAAATGATGCTCACATTTGATGTTGTATTAACTATATGTGGTCATTCTGATGTTAAATTATTATGTTAAGAAGTTAAGGAAAGTAAAAAATAAAAACAAAGGCCATTTTGTTTTTCATCCTATTCATGAATGTCAAGCTCAACACTGGCTGCAAAAATGTGTTAAGTTAATCTGTAAACACGGCATTGGTGACCACGGTTAAGATCATAATCACCGAAGTACCAGCAGCACGACAGATAGTATAAGCGTTTGATTGCCGACAAAGCTGAGCGAAAACCCACTTTCATCCGGCGCCGGGTTTCCCAGCATTTTCGATAACCGCCTATAAACCGTTGGTGGATGTCAGGTCGTTCAGCGTGAAAACAAGAGCGGTGGAGATATCTGGATTTGTAGAGCCATCATGCAATAAACTACGCCATGGCTATGAGAACTTCTGTGAAAATGTAGCACATTGTACCACCAAACGAAGACCAAAGAAAACGCCACCAATGATAATCAAAAATCGTGATGGCATGCACGGGCAAGAAACGTGGTTCCTACCGACTAGATTGGATGCAGAGAGACCATGGTGGACATGAATATAATGGAAAAAATCGCGGAAAAAACATAAAATAGGTTTCATTGCAACTACGTGCGTTTCTTAAGAGGCAAAAAAACATCAGGAAAACAGGGCGCAAAACAAGAACTACACGACCGTGACAGGTATTTGTTTTTAAGTCCACCTGTACCATCATGTCCAACATAGTTTTGTAAGTTGCGCCACATCACTTGCACCGAGAGTCATGCAAAAGTTTTTCACCGCAGACCTCAGTGAGATCCACATACACATACTGAGATTTTCAAATTCGTCAGCAGCACTGCCGGATCCAGGGGTGGGGGCACCGAGCCTCCCGTCGGCCCGTCCCATGGTGGTGAAAAGGGGCCGACATGTCTTAGCCTCCTTTTTGGACAAAAAACGTAATTTTTTTGTTTTCGAGACAATTTTTAATGGGTCTGTTTTCAAAAGTGGCGAAACCAAGTGGCCGGTATTTGGGGGAGAAATCCACATTTAACGGTATGTTAGGTTTCACCGATGGAGATGTGGCCCGCCCCTAGAACATGGTCTGGATCCACCCTTCGTCAACAGTTATTACTGTCTTGCGATAAGAACTTATTAACAGTCAAGTTAATAGTCGAGTCTTATTGCTTTCATCCTTGCTTCCAGTATTCCTAACGCCATCGGTGCCAAAAACCAAAGCACGCATGCCGTGCTTTGGTTTTTGGTTTTTGCTTTCAGCATTGATCATTCATGATCAATGCTACGAGGAACACAAATAATGTGTGTGAGTGGAGCGCGCGATTTACGTCTAGAAAAAATGCGTAAAGAAGAAAGAGACTAAAAAAAAGAAACGTTAAGACTGCTAAGCAGTGTTGTTAAGAGGGATTCAGACGTAATACAAAGAAGCGTTAAGTATCCGGCCTTTTACTAAGATTAAGAAAAAAACAACACGAACATGAAGAAATGCTCAGTAACATTACGGTGCCAGTGAACCCGATGAGCATTGTTTATTGACTTGAATTTAAGTCGTTTATTGAACTGGATTCCGACGTTCGTTACTGACCAGTTAAATGTTGAATTTCGTGTAACTGAGGCCAATAAAGTTAAGTTAACTTAAGTTACGCAGTAAGTCAAGTTAAGCAAGGTACTAAGTCCCTGATTTTGCTGTCGCGGCGTTGAATCGCAGGACC
Organism: Capitulum mitella; assembly: GCA_030062745.1. Lineage (NCBI taxonomy): Eukaryota > Metazoa > Arthropoda > Thecostraca > Pollicipedomorpha > Pollicipedidae > Capitulum > Capitulum mitella. Next base: position 13,735,727 of record CP099840.1, read on the forward strand.
GTGATGGTAGGTACGCGACGACAGACAGCTGAAACGACAGATGAAGAAATGGATCCTAACAAGGATGGCGATCGGCCTGATCAAGCTGGGTTAGTAAAAATGGAAGCACGGATCCTAAAAGACCTACGAAGGATCCAAAATGATATGAATAAGCAAATCGATGATGAAAAACTGACGGTCCAAACACAACCGGAGTTGGAGGCGAGCATGAACGCTCTCGGTGGAAAAATGCTTCCGGTGACAGAGGCAATGGCGGCATACCACTGTGACGGCCACGACGTGAAAAAGCTCTGGACGGAGTACGATCAGCTGGAAACTGATACAGCGGAGGCATCCAGAGAAGCGACTGATCATATCCAACACCGGTGTAGGCAGCAGGCAAGAAAAACGTTATCTGCCAGCAGGGAACAGGGGCTCCAAAGGTCCGTGTTTCTAAAAGCTGCAGTTCGAACACTGGACCATTTCAAGAAAGCACTGCTGTGACAAGCAATAAAAGAACACCCCAAGAAACCTTCCTGGGTGGAACTGGATGGAACCTACTGCGGCCTCCAGCTCTCGAAGTTGCCGGTCTTCAGCGATGAACAGATGAGATATGATGACTGGAATTCCACGTTCTATGCCTTTGTGAGAAATGAAGACATCCCGGAGAAATTTAAGATGACTCAGCTGAAAAACTACCAGTCAGGGGAACTTCTGTGACTGGTAGACCGGCCGACGACAGGCCGACTTGACAGATAAACAGACCAACGAAGATGGGACACAAAAAAGCTGGGAAAAGAGAAGAGAAAGAGATGAGCTGGAGAAGACGTATGGCGGACTTCACAGACGTGACTGGTATCAACCTGAAGACATCCGAAGAGCCAGACCGATCAGCGCAGGAACAGGCAAAGAGCAAGAGAATTTTGTTGACAAGGTGAATAGGTGGTGAACAAGGTGACAAGGTGAACAAGGTGGCCAATCTCCAGGAATATGAATCTGAGACGGGCGTGTCAGAAGTCTCCGCCTACTACGTGTTGGTGAGGGAGAAATTCAATCCGTACTTGAAGAAATACCACAGATGGCTGCAGGTGATCTTCAAAAAGGGCAGCTTCGACCTTTTTGCTTTGTGGCTGGTAGATGAAACCATATTTGAGCAGGAGGTTGAGGAAATGTCGCATGGTTCGCTCCGACAGAGGAATGATACTGGAGCAAGAAAATCATCTAAAAAAGACGTTTACGGTGAAAACAGGGAGGAATGCAACAAAACGGCGCGTCACTGTGCTACATGTCTGGCCGAACACGACCTGGAAAACTGCGTTAAGTTCAACGAGTGGACGGGTGGAAAACGATACGATTTTGCCATGCGGCCGGAATCTGCTTCAAATGTTTCGCAGGCATTCATCGTGGACAGATGTGTCGGCGCTTTCCAGGATGCGCTGTTGAGGAGTGTAAAGGAAGCCATCACACCCTGCTCCACGAGGAACAGAGGACGTCCTTTTCACGTCAGAGAGACGTCAAGGGGCATGGTTCAAAGCTGTCGAAACCTTGTCCACTCGACCTTCAAGCCCAAGAGTTTTCTTGCGGTTCGAAAAACGGCAACACTACCTTCGTTTCCAGCCAGAGGACTGGGTCAGTATTTTTTTCAGACTCTTCCAGTGAAAGTAAAGGTAGAAGGCCTCCAGTGAAAGAAAAGGTAAAAGGCCGAGAAGTTGTCTTGAGCGCTCTTTTAGACCCATGCTCTGACGCCTCTTTCATAAGTGGGACTGCTGCCAATGAACTCGGCAATGAAGGGTAGCCACAGCACTTCGAACTGGCAACAGTAAACGGAAACGAGCATGTGACAATGAAGATGGCATTAGTGGGATCGCGAGTACGAACGACACATTTAAGACAAATCTAGACGTCTATGCCATTACAGACCTGTCTGATGCATCAGTCACGACAAACTGGGCTGACGTAAAGGAGAAGTGGCCTCACATGGAAGATATTCCATTTCCAGCCACGGCTAGGCGGGAGTCGACATGCTCATCGGACTTGTCCAAGGAACTAAAACCTCTTCCTCTGTTCGCAGACAGTTATGAAGCTGAAGAGCCAGTGGCGGTCTTGACGCCTTCAGGATGGACGGCGTTTGGATCTGTTGGAAAAGGAATGAACATGAAGATCATCAAGCGTACATGTCACACTTCTCACGAACACTTAGGACCCACGCCTCAAAGATGGCAAAACAAGAGGAGATCGCCGCTATGAAGGCCATTTCTGACAGACATGTACGTGAAGTCGGCTGAACAAAACTTCTTGTTTCGGGAAGAAAAAGCTATCGTGGAAAAGGTGAAGACGTCACCGAAGTACACGGGTGAAATGCACGAGGTAGCAGTATCGTGGCTTTTGAATCTGCCTTATGCCGTATGAAGAAAACTGAGCAGAATCTGAAGAAAGACATAGACAAAAGACTACCGGTGAAGTATAGTCAGCTGTTCAGTGATTATGTGAGCAAAGGACACGCGAGGAAAAAGACGTCTGAAGAATAGAGGGAAAGTGGAGAAGATGGATGGTTCCTGTCCCAGTTTCCTGTAATCAGTGGACAGGTCATCCTCCAAGATCAGGACAGTGTATGACGCGACGACCAAGTTTCGTGGCATGAATCTGATCGGCGAGATCAATCCTGGACCATCGCTTTTCAATGACCTGGCAGAGATCCTACTCCAGTTCCGACGTCATCCTGTGGCTCTCATTGGTGACATTCGCGAAACGCTTCTTCGCATAGAACTGTCTCCCAAGGAGCCACAAGACTCTGTGGAGAGGGATGGATTCCGAGAGAGACCCAGACGTTTACGAAGCCAAGAGGTGGATCTTACGCAACACAGCTGCACCGTTTGTTGCACAGTTTGTGGTCAGAGAGCACGCTCGGCGCAACCGCGATGGCTTCCCATTCGACGCCGAAGCCGTAGAGAACAGTTCTAACAAGGACAACTGTTTGACATCCTATGAATCCGAAAAAGCCGCTGTGGAATCAAGAAAACAGATTGAAGAGCTCATGCAGAACGCTGGAATGAGAGCCTGCAAGTGGATGACCAACAGCCCAGCGATACTAAGAACAATTTCGCATGAAGATCGTGCCGCTGAGTCTCATTTAACACTATTCCCGGAGGGCTAGACGGTATGGTCGATTCCCGGCAAGGGGGTAGATTCGGCCCCCTCTCCGCGATCTCGAGAACTACACATACGATTTCATCGCAACAAACGGTAATCGATTTACCATGACGTAAACTACATTTTCAAAAAAAAGTCCTCAAAATTTTCAAAGGGGTGGATACAGGGGGGCACAAATATCAAAATGGGGGGTACTTTTGGAATTTTTATACCTCCGTTGTTTATGGACCGATTTTGATGAAACTGGCATGAATCGAGAGATTATGGATAGGAGAATTGGTACACACATTTGAAATTTCAAGGAAATTCATAGGCGTTCACAAGATTTCAAAAATTGGAGGATTAGTTTTTCAACAACTAAATGAACAAAAAAAGTAAAAGCACTTTTTTGGCTTCTGCTAGACATGTTATGTTAAAGAAGTACAAATCGTATTACAATGTTTGTATAATGTTAGCATAGGCAGTGCCAGGGACATGAAAAAGGGGGACCTGGTCATGGTCACATGCTCCAGACCAACTTGTGACCTTTGACCTTAAATAACCTCCAGTGACCTTGGGGTCACTTGGAATGTCTTCTTTTGCATTTAATATTATCTGTAAACGTTTCCAATCATTTGCATTCACTCCTTTACAAAAGTTCCATTTTACGGCTATTGTGATATAGGGTATGCGCACTGACATTTTAGGTCATAGCTCCGTGACCCGACCTGATATCAAGCTGAAACTTGATGTACAAGCAGAGGGCACCCTTCTACGTCATACACATTCCGGGTTTGGCATTTAAAAAATAGCGCCAAAATTATTACTATAAAACTGAATTTTGACTTTTGACTTGACGTAACCTTGTAAAGTGACCTCAAATGAACAAAGTTGTCTTCGCACGTTGCCCAACTATTTAGCCATACGTCAATATAATGTTTTAAGTTCTATCCTAAAAACGCTATTTCTGGCAACGCTATTTTCCTTTTACCCTCCACAAGGCCAGAAATGGCTTCAGGTGCCTCCCAAAACGTTGCCTGGCTCCGCCCCTGAGCAAAACAGATTTTGAAATTTCGAAAAGTCACAGCATGTAGAAAGAATAGCTAGAAAAGGTCACCCACTTTCGTGAAGCTGCTTCAAAAATGCTGGAATTGGCAAGAAAAAAACCGAGGGGGTCTATCCCCCTGCCGGGAATAGGGTTAAGGATGCAAGATGAAGGAATGGCAAGGACAAAGACACTAGACTTTGTCTGGCGGACCAAAACAGATAAGTTTTCCATCAGCGCGAATAGAGTCTCGCGTCAACGAGGTGACCAAGAGAAGCTGCCTGGAGGAAACGGCTAAAATATTTAATCCCCTTTTTCTCTTCACCTTATTCTTGACAGGATCGAGGATGCTGTTCCAACAAACGTAGTCCCGTGGAGCAGACTGGGATGAACCGCCGACTCAACAGCCAGAGCACAAGTGGAAAGCGTGGACCGAGGAGCTGCCAGCCCTGGAAACCATATCGGTGCCCCGCTGTCTCCATCGTTTCAAAGGAAATCCGAAGCAGGAGATCCACGTCTTCTCCAATGCCTCAAAACAGACTGACGCAAGTGCAGTCCACGTGGTATCCCAGTCTGAAGGAAAACGCACATCAATGCTAGCTCTGGCTCGGGCCAGAGTCTCGCCAAAGGACAAGAAGTTAACGATCCCTCGTCCCGAGTTGATGTGAGCCCTGCTACGGCTTCGACTTGTCAAGAAGCTCTGCAGAGCCCAGGGTATTCCTATTGCAGACGTTTACTTCTGGCTAGATGCCGTGGACGTCCTTTGTTCGAGAAGAAATTGTGTAAGCAGGTTCCATGCATTCGTGGCGCATCGCATATCCGAGATTAGTGAAGCCACCAGTCCTCAGCAATGGCAACACGTACCTGAAACGCAACACCCAGCGGATTTTCCTGCAAGAGGAATGACAGCTAGCAAGCTAAGCTGCAAGACAACCTGGTGGCACGGTCCCCACTTTCTGTGCGAGGATAAAAGTTCCTGGCCTCAACAAAAGTCTTTCAAGAATGAACGGCTGTAAAAGGCCTTGGAAGACACTCACTACCAGCGTGACGGACAGTTTACGTCTTCATCCAGACCATTTATCCTAATGACTTGGACTAGTGAGGATCACAGTCTGGGTCAAGAGGTTTGTAGAAACCTTGAAGGACCAGAGTTGCAACCTGAAGAAACTGAGAAATCCGAGAAATTCTGGATCCGGAAGGCTCAAGAGCACGCGTATGGATCAGAGCTGGAGCAGCTGAGAAGCGCCGGCAGCGCCAGTAAAGACAGCGACCAGATGGAAACGTACCATTCAGCCTCTGAAGAGAAGCATTCGTCAGCTGTGCCCACAAGTAGACGAAACTTTGCTGCATGTCGGCGGAAGGCTGCAAAGAACCAAACTACCATTTGGAAAGCAGCATCCGCTACTGTTGCCGAAAAATCACGCCATCAGAAGACTAATCGTCCGTTGATGTCATGAAGAAGCAGACCAGGAAATAGGAATGGAGCAAACATTATCCGTTTTGAGGCTGCGATTTTGGATCATCAGCGCCAGAGAAGAAGTCAAGCGCTGTATCAGGCGCTGCGTCATGTGCCAGGGGTGAAGAGAAGCGCCACAGACGCAGGTGACGGCGCCTGTTTTTGAACACAAGGAACAGGCTTCATTCCAAACCTTCCGCAAAGTCGCAGTGGATTTTGCAGGACCCTTCGAGACGCGTCTAGGACGAGGAAAATGAAAGCCATCTCATTAAAGGCTATCTTTGTCTCTTTCTCTGCATGCAAACAGGGGTAGTACACCTGGAAATGGCATACGGGCTGGAAACCGACAGCATCTTCGCACTTTCATACGTTTTGTATCCAGAAGAGGAAGACCAGCCGAGATGTGGTCAGACAATGGAGCAGACTGTTAGAGCGTCAAGAGAGCTGAAAAATCTCCGCAACGGGCTCAATAGCGAAGATATCAAGAGAAATACAGCCCACTTCTCCATTTGGTGGACTATTACGTCTCCAGGTGCAACTCATTTTCATGGAGGCTGTGAGGCAATGGTCAAATGCGCCAAGAGAGCTCTAAAGAAGACGCTGGAAACTGCTGACCTCAATGATGAAGAGCTGCAGACTGCCTTCTGTCGCGCTGAGGAACTGCTCAACACCAGGCCTCTAACGATGCTCTCGACGGATCCTAAAGACCAGCCACCGCTCAGTCCAGCCAGCTTGTTCCTTGGTCACATCAAAGCAGATGCAGTACCAGAAGGGACGAGCGGACGTGGAGCGCTCATATGCCGATGGAAGCGGCCGCAGCAGCTAAGCGGGGAATTTTAGCGTCAATGGATCCCAGAGTCCCAGCCTGCAAGCCAGACAAAAGTGGCGAGAGTCCACATCAAATCTTACGAGGGAGAAGCACTCTTCCTGATGGACTCATCGATAACCAGGCTAACATGGTCGTTAGCCAGGTCACAAAAACGTTTCCCGGTGAAGATGGGCGAGTATGTGTCATCGAAATATGAAACAAACATGCGACGTACAAGCGCCCAGTCACGGAAATAGTACGTCTGGAGCTGGAAGGCGAAAAATGATATTCGAATGGCTTTACACAACTGTGAAGTACTGCCACTGTGACTGTCCATGAGACTTGTTCCTTTATGTTTCGTTGATCCGTCAAATCAAAATGCGGGGGAATGTTGAGGAGCGTGAATCATGTTTGTGCGTGAAGCACGTGACTTACGTCTCATCTGCGATATTCTTCGGACAAACGTAACCAACTTTAGAAACATCGAACAAGCGGAACAGTTTCTTTAACAACGGAAAACTGAAAAACCAGAGTTTCAAAAATTCCGCAGAGGACGGTGCTTGTCGGCTTGCGCTACGGCCTTAGCCACATGCAGTATGCGCTTCGATGGCGTGAAAAGCAATGCTGAGCCAGTTCGAGACGACGCTGCTCCGGAAAGCATAGGATTTAAAAGAAACCTAAAAGAAGAGCGTTGCAAATGATACTCGCGCCAGCCATCATTAAAGTCAAGGTTTTCTACTACTGACTGCAGAACTTGGAACAATGAGACCGCCGTGCCATAAAGAATCAGGAAACGTAATTTTTTGTTCCTTACTGCCAACTGCCAACTGATGCATAATGTTGAATTTAGATCACTGAGTGCTTGATACACTACTGTTTGATACGCAGTGCACCCTTCTGAGTGTCTGATACGTGATGCACCCATGATACCAAATGCTTGAGTAAGTGCTGGGTGAGCTGATAGGGTGGGTAATTGTCAGTTTTGAGACGGGCCGAGTGACTGTCCATTTCATGCGGCGCCAAGGAGTTAGACTGTGATCAGTCATTCGCGGATCCAGGATCCGAAGTTTTGTTGCGCAGCTAACAGTACCCAAATCAGAATAACTGAGTTAGAAATGTATGTTTGAGTGAAATGATCTGTGTGATCTGAACTGTTCACGGCGTCCGACAACGACGGCAGCCGCGCGACCGCAGACTGGTCGTACTTCGTTAGCGGGCATCTAATGGTACAAATGCAGCTCACAATAACCCAGATTATGTTCCAGGTACCGTCTTCAAACTTTTAGGCTCATCAAGTAAGATACCAATGACGATGTGCTCCATGTAATTTGGATCTGCGGATCATAAATTAGAGGCTTCTTCCCCCACTAATGACAGAACTGGTGGACGAGCCACCAATCCTCGTTATCCATCTGTATATAATATGGTAGCTGTAATATCCACCATATAACAGCCACTATTATGTTAATGGTGGCTGTAATATGGTGGCTCGGGAGTGTACCGGGTTAACGTTCGACTAATCTAAGTTCGGCAATTTGGCACCCTGACATGTGATTCAGCCATTCTTTTCAATGCCTATTCGCCGTTTAGATACGTCGGCAAAAGGCGTTTGACATTTTCACATTTTACGAAATAAAATTCATGTAAAACCCTTTCGATTACTGGTCGTGGAGCCGGATCTAAGGCTGCTTAGTGGAGGCACATCCGTAATTGCAGAGGTCCACACTGGTCCGAGACGGCTTTGGCGGGCAGCAGCAGTCTTGCTCAGGTGAGCCGTCCCCGCCGGCCGATAGTGATCGTAATCTGCGCCCGATCCTCTTAGGCGCATGCCTTCTGACGTCAGAGGCGCTGGAGGCGCTGCTGAAGCCGCGGCGAGCCAGCCGGCTCTGCTCGGGGGGGGGGGGCGCTGGACTCCACTCCGAGTCGCCAGAAGGCGCACTCGAAGACCCTCCTACAGATTTCTGCCAGGTCCCTGTCTTCGGCTGAAACTTCTGGAGGCTGGGCAATGGCGCCCTTCTCTCGCAGACTCCATGCCGCTGACGGCAAATCCGTCCGTGCTGAAAGCGTGATCGTGTACGGGCTCTTTTTGAGGCCTTGCGACATAAATGGACTAGTTTTATCGTCGTCAGACGTACGAACTCGCCAACGCCAGCGCATAAACGTCTAAAAAAATAGCGACATCCTATGCTGTAAATTCACGCTGGGCAAGATACTTTACGTCGGGAAAGACTTGGCGTCTTTTTAATGGGACTTCACGTGCGCTGCATTTTTTGCATTCCCGTATCATAAGTGGAAAGAGTGCCGCGTTCCAGCATACTCAAGGTTAACAACTTAAGGTAAGCTTATGGCCTTTACGCTCCTGCTTACGGGTATGTTCCGTTGGGCCAATTTTTCGTTAAAAAAACAAGACAACCAGAGCATTTTTGGTCCTTTTGTCCTCAGCATTCATCTTCCAAAGAAAATCACAGAATAGGAGAATTTCGATGATACGTTATCCTGATATGTTGCGAAAAAGCGTTATAGCTAGAGAATTTTACGACGCAATTTGCGTTTCTGAACAACATGACGAGCTGAAGTTTGTATCCACTCCCAACAGTGAAGTGGATTTGGCAATGGGGCGTAGCCTATGCAGCCAGTTTTCACCCGGACATTTCCGATTCTGTTAAGATCATCTGTGTCCAATGCACGATGTTAGTTATATTTCATACCCAAACTGCAACCGCTTTGCACCGTGCACAAAACCAACAGCTATAAGGAATCGAATCAAATGCGGGAACCGTACTGCCTTGACCCTCGGCCCACAAATGACCCTCCACCCCTGACCCGGACGTGGCCGGCATGCATCCGACCTACAATGAGGCACCACTTGTTCCTTGCAAACAAACGTCGAGCTGCATGCGCTAGATGGCCGCGAGCGAGGTAGTGTAACCAGGTGGAAGCCGCCGGTTTCGTCGCCGTCGCTGTCACGGAACACGTCCCCGGCTAGCTGGCTAGCTGGTCGGCTATTCAGACTCATCTTAAGCCGCGCCCGGCCGTGGGTCGGCGGTGATCACGCCCTACTGGGGGGTTGACCGCCGCTCCCCAACTCACGTACGGTTGGTCGAACGATAAAAATAAGCACACCGTTGGAACGCTCGTGAAAAGTAGAGCTCGAAACTGGTCTCATTTTAAATTTTGGGTGATATGTCAGCCATTTACGCCCTATATATGTTTTCTCATAGCCGACTGCATGAAATCGAGAAACGGCCTGACTCTCAAGGGCTGTGACTAATAACGCATAGGTAAAAGCACCAACGCACAGGTAAAGGTCCGCAGATGCCGATACACGTCTGATTTCCCAGATTTGTTCAATATATACGCCGAAAAGTTGAGTTAAAGACACGGCAATTTTCACGCCGGTTGTCGGCGGGCGCCGCAGCCGTACGCAGTAAGAAATTAACAGGAATAAATTTTAGTGTTCCTTTATTTTCGCAAAATAAGCCTATCCATGTAAGTTTTATTGATCTTCGTGGTTCTTGCGATGGTTTCTCATGCTTAAATTTTGGAATTCATTTTTTCATTAGTTACCAATCTACATTTCATTAGTTACCAATCTACACAATAGGCGGAGCTTTATTCGTGAGAGTCTGTTTATTTCCAAAATACGTAGTTTTTTTAACTTTTTGGGGTTCTTGGTATTACTCGCGTCTATGCAAGCCAGGTCTGCCATTTTCTACCCATTCTGACTAATTCATCGCTGATTTTGACTGTGGTTCATTTTGGCTCACAACAGTTATTCGTGAAGGTCAATGGCTGGAAGTCATTGGTACTTTGCGCAATGACGGTAACTAGATGTCTGCACCACTCCACACTAAAAACATTTTGAAAAATTCCGCCAATTTCCTAAAAAAACGACGACATGTCTTAAAAATGGGCTTGACCTTAGGTCAATTACCCAGGAAATTCCGAAAAATCTGAGATGCACATTTGTCGCATCTATCAAGATCTCTTATCACTGAAAGTATTACTGTGATGTCTTGTTTTCCTAAAAAGTTACAGGACACTTATATTTTTTTGTATACGTCCGTTTGACCTGACCTAGGTCAGGCACCTGACCTAACCTGAGGTCAAAATTTTGACACAAGTTGTAAGAATCAGGCAAAAGATACACAAAGTTTCGTGGCGCTACGTTCGTCCGTTCTTTCGCAGTGCAAGAAAAACCTCGGAGGGGGGGGGACGGTCAACCGCCCTCCAGTCGGGGGCGGGTTAACACGCGCAGTGGAAGGGGGTTTCGTATTAACGCGCACTGGAAGGGGAGATCTAAAGGTGCCCCCCTCCGATCTAGGCAACGGAAAGAGCTAGAGGAATGAAATTTTGTGGACAGGGTGGGGCTACAACGATTTACACACAGCTAGGATTGTCTCAGTTGGCTTCAGTGTCCAAGAACATTGGGTAGGTTCACTTTCGTTAAAAACTGGAGAAAATGTGGTATGTCAAATCTGGATGGCAGGGGATCGACTGGTAATGAGGTGTCATGACCTTTGACACTTGGCCTTTCAGGTCAAGAAGTTTAAGGTTACACTGACGTGTAGCAGACAAACAGGGCATTGCGCACACCAGACTGCAACGTAATCGGACAAGCAAAAGGCACGAAATCAACCAACAATCGGGTCAGGGCAGCTATTGTGCGATTTGACGTGGAATGACTCTTATACAAAAGTATGGTAATTATAGCTACTTAGTACTAATTATAGATAGTATTAATTATAGCTACTTGTTATTGCACTTACAATTAATATTTTTTATTTATTAATACAATTAATAATAATTATTGCACTTACAATACTAATTTAAGTAGTTACTAACTTAGTAGTTAAAATACTACTTAATATTTATAGCCACCACTTAGCTACATAGTGGTAATTATAGTTACTTAGCTACTAAGCAGGCCAAAAACATTCACCAAGTTAACAGGACTGAGGTAGTTGTTTTTTGGACTGCTACAGATGTGCACTTTAGCTGAACCGATTGGTTGCAATCACCTAAAGCGATGCAATAAATACGTGACTTAGATGTAACTGGTTTGTGTGGTGTTGCAATATTCAATATCACATTATACAGTGATTGCCACTGCTGTTCAGGAGAAGCCAAAACAGAGCTGTATAGGGCATTTTACCACGGCGAAATGTTGTGACGACCGGCCAGAACACTTTATGATATCTAGTATTGCCTGCAAGATATATGTCGCATTAAATGAATTAGCACTAGTTACAGCAGCAGGGTCGGTGGGAGAAGATTGTTGAATTTTCGACAGCATGCGAAACTTGTAATTCTAGTAGTACTCTTGAACAAAACAGGCGCGGACATAGCCACCTCCCAGAAACTGGGAGAGGGGTGTCGAATCCGAATCTGGAGGACAGCCCGACTCAAAACCTTATTTTTCAATGAGAAATCACAAAAAATGTTCACTCTGACCAAAACTGCGGGACTAAAATGCACTATGCCCGAACTGTAGGGGACATGTCCCCCAGCCCGGGTGATTAACCCTATTCCCGGAGGGCTAGACGGTATGGCCGATTCCCGGCAGGGGGGGGCGGATTCGGCCCCCCCCTGAGATCTCGAGAACTACTTATCCGATTTCATCGCAACAAACGGCAATCGATTTGCCGTAACGTGAACTACATTTTGATAAAAAGAAATTTTCAAAATTTTGAAATTTGTGGATACAGGGGGACAAAAATGTCAAAATGGGGGGTACTTTTTGACTTCTTATAACTCCGTTGTTTATTGACCGATTTCGATGAAACTGGCATCAATCGAGAGATTGTGGATAGGGCTTTTACCATGGGTATGCAAATTTGAAATTTTGAGAAAATTCATGGGCGTTCACAGGGTTTCAAAAATAGGGGTATTAGTTTTCCAATAACGGAATGAACAAAAGAGGCCAAAACACTTTTTTAGCTTCTGCTAGTCATGTTGTGCTAAAGAAGTACAAATCGCATTACAATGTTTGTATAATGTTAGCATAGGCGGTGCCAGGGACATAAAAAGGGGGAACTGTCATGGTCACACGTTTCTCAGATCAACTTGTGACCTTTGACCTTAAATGACCTCCAGTGACCTTGGGGTCACCTGGAATGATGTCGTGTGCATTCAATATTATCTGTAAACGTTTTTAATCGATTAAATTCACTCTATTCCAAAAAATTCATTTTTTGGCTTTTGCGATATAGGGTACGCGCACTGACATTTTAGGTCATAGCTCCGTGACCTGACCTGATATCAAGCTGAAACGTGGTACACAAGTAGAGGGCATCTTTCTACGTCATATATATTCCGGGTTTGGCATTTGAAAAAAACGGCGCCGAAATTATTGCGAAAAAACAAATTTTGACTTTTGACCTTGACCTGACCTTGTAAAGTGACCTCAGATAAACAAAATTACATATGCACATTGCCCAACTATTTAGCTATATATTCATGTAAAGTTTTAAGTTCTATCTTAAAAACTCTGTTTTTGGCAGACATTTTCCTTTTACCCTCAACATGGCCAAAAATGACCTGAGGTGCCTCCCAAAAACGTTGCCTGGCTCCGCCCCTGAGCAAAAAAGAATTTCGAAATTTTGTCACGGCGCGTAGAAGGAATAGCTAGGAAAAGTCACCAAGTTTCGTGAAGCTGCGTCAAAAAGCCTGGAATTGGCAAGCAAAAAACCCGAGGGGGGGCGGATTCCGCCCCCCCCTGCCGGGAATAGGGTTAACCAATGAAAGCAGATGCACATAATTCAGTGGTAACTCTGAAAGTCTGAATTAGGTCACATTTCAAGGACATTTGTTTAAGTGGATCAGTCATTGTACTCAAAATCTGGAATTAATGGATTTTTCATGGTATTCATGACTATCTACCCTATCCTGAACAGTGTTTTTTGCACCTATTGTTGTAATTATCCAATGTTGCGCAGCCTGAATACTTACTTGATTAAAAAATTCTGCACTTTCTGTGTCTAATGCAAGGTTTGATTTAATGAATCCTGGTATGTGTGTCTCAGGCAACTGCCAAAGCAAAGAATTTCGATTGGTAGCGAAAAAGGAAATTTAACTCTTTAGCGTCGTCACGCCGATCAAAAAGGAAGGCACAACATATTTGTCTCATGCCAATGAACGGAAATTATTAAATTACTTCTGTACACCAACATGCCCGGACTATTTTGGACCACTGGGTCATATCTATAGATGTTAACGCGGACACAAGACGTGTGGGTGCAGTGGCATTGGAAAACATAATGAAAACCCAACTTATGTCCAACATTATTGCATGGATTTTAGACTAAAGCAGACATTTAAATGTCTGTGTTACCCCTTGCCACAGCTGTAGCAAGGGGTATTTCCCGCAAATAATTATGATCAATCAACACTCAAAACAGGTTGCAAGCACAATTTCTCTGTGAAAACAAGATATACATGTGATGCTGGAATCATGGACAACCCATGGTTGGAGCATTCAATTTCATCTATGATACATCAAACTCGGCGCAGATTAGTCTGTTCTTAGTAAATGTTTCAAATGATATCCAAGTCAAACAAATTTGACTGCTGCTGTACGATAAAAATGAAAATGCAAATCGTTACAAACCCAACAACACCCTTTCTAAGCCATCTTAAATATATGGGCACCCAATAAATTTGTCTTATCCCGCTTATCATGTCAGCCTACACGTAATCATACGGATAATTTCTGGTTATTGTGATACAATTCACGTCACCACGTGATACAGCTCACTCCATAGGTGGACAGGTTTATTTTATCACTGGAAAAGACTGAAATATCATGAAATCATGATATCGTTGAAAAATATCAATTCAACAGTCGATTACTGAGAAATTAATTTACGCTCCTCTACGCTCTAAACTTTTCCAACAGAATTTTAAGTGACGGGCATGACTATCTGTAGGTGTATGGCTCTAAGTCCTATCCTCAATACATAGGACGTGAGAGAGCTAGATTAAAAATTGATACAGCTCTCCCAACCCAGAGTGAAGTCCGGCAATACAGAGAGAAGAGCTGATGTAGTTGTGCAAACTGGCGCCTCCAACTACTTGAAAAGTGCGAGGTTAGTATGTAAGCGCAGTAAGGGCGGGAGCGCGGGAGGGGGAGCAGGGACAATGTGCCCCCCTCGGCTGGCGAAAGCCAACGTTAACCTTTTGGCGTTGCATGCAAAGAACTGGCTCGAAAAGTGGTCGGTGCCCTCGCCCCTCTTGCCGGAACACGTTCCACCACTGTTGGATAAGAGGGCTGAATTCATGAATTTGACAAAAGATAAATCTGACCCAAGTCGGATCTACGTGCGGAAGTCAATGGTGTACTTGCATAAAATCATGTAGGAAACATCATGAAAGGCTTGGAACGACTGGTTAAACTTAACAAACGACTGTCGCCTGATCATTATTTCTCCATGAGATTCCACACTAATAGTACACAATAATAGATACATAATAATACATAACAGTACACAAAGATTCCATACCGACCAATGCAAAGAAATGCGAAATGTTACAGCGCTCGTAACAAACACAGGGCAATATGCCAATCAGGGTAATTCCAACTTGGAATTCCCTGGTGTACCTGAAAATATCGTTTTACCACATTTCTTCCAAATTTACAGAATATACTTTACAAATTCTTCTGCGTGGATGCTTTTCTGCAAGTTACAGCCGTGACCTGGTACGGAGTACAAGCATAAAAAGGGGAGGATCATTGAAAAAAGTAACGCAGCTTTTAATTTTGCCATACACCATGACAACGTTGCACCTCAACTATTTTCCGCAGGGAAGATCGCTGGTTACACTCCAATGGCGCTTTATGAAGAGCTGATTGCAGTATTTAGTTCACCAGAATGGCAATAATGTAGGTAATGAACCACTGACGTCACATATTCAAGTCGAAGTACCACATGACTTTACTTTATATATAGGGTGCCTTGGGTGCCACCTACAGATTTCTAAATTTTTAGTAATTGTTTGGCACAAGCGATGAGTTCTGAGACCTAACTTGAATAGAAACTGGCGTTTCACCAATACTTATACGCATAATGGCAGCTATTATCCTAAACATATTTTAATACGCAATATAGGATTTCTAACAACGTCGTCCTTCTGGGCATCTATTGGTTGCCTAATGTACTCATTCACTCATCCTAATCATTGAAATGAAACACCATGTGAGACTGGAAATGCAAACTTAAGCCGGGCGCTTGGACTTTCCTCTGTCGGCAGCCGCTTTGCCGATGGCAACTTAGGAAACAGAGCGTACAACGTGCGCCATCGTGGCCGGCCGTACAGTGCCTCCAAACAGTTTGGTTCTACGGTGAAAACTGTCGTCATACCAGGCCCAGAATCAGCGATAAAATATGACAAGGCAGCTGTCAATCACTGACGACTGCGCCGAGGCGCTAAACAGTGCGCAACCCGACAATGAAACTTTTCTGATCCGTATGCCAAGCATCAGATACATGCATGTTCCAACAGTACGGCGGACGAGTTTTCGACTTAGTTGGGCTTGCCGCCGTCTTCAGCGGCTGGCGTTCAGTGCGTGGGCTGGCACCACCGAGTGGGCGGGATGTTTCTCAGCCTCTCCGATGCGTGGGGAGCGGGGGGAGGGGGAGGCAGCGATCGATGCCAACCGGAACCAGCGAGCGGCAAGGCGAACGCAGAAGGCTTCGACGTTCCACATCGAGGGCCCACGCGCCTGGGAACTGAATTCATCGCGCCCGCACCCATTTCCAACTAAAGACCAATGCTGTATTGTTCCTTATATACAGTTTAAATATCACCAGCACAGCGGGAGTTGGTGCACCCTTCTCCCGAGGTTTTTCGGAAACAGTCCCATACAAATGCCTCGATCGTTCTGAAATTTTGCTAGCTGAGTTCAGATCTCCTTTTGCATACTCCCTATATATGAGATCAATACCTTAACGGGTCAATGAGCTGTGACCTCCTTTTCGAAGGCATGCCACGGAGATATCAAGAAAATAACAAAACACGGCGACGCTAGTCACCGTACAACAAAAGTCGTGTTTTACGGTAACTGGTCTTCCTAGATCTTATACACAGGTGTCATTCATAGTATCAGTAACCTCCGTCACTGACACTTTGGTACTCCGTCGTCAGTGACTGACGTAACTTTGCTCCTAACTTGGGCCAAAGTCATCTTAGGCCAAGATCACTAACCTTTTTGACTTTCACTAACCCCGGAGGCCTCATGAAGTAATCGGCACGGCCGATTTGCGAAGTAGCATTCATTTGTTCCTTTACATCACCCGAAGCCGTTCATGGTCCTTCAAAAGCGCACCAAGGTCACGTCTCACCAGACGGAATGGAAGCCAGAACCCACTGCCATTTGAGGTCGCCTGTAAGGTCACCATGCAACTTAAAATGGTCATATAGTGACAGGGATTCAGCATGTGACAAAAGACAAAACCCTTTTTTGTGTCAATGCTCTCTGAAGTCACGTTTAGAAATGGACGGGGCGTGGAAAAGAGGCGAACCAACTCTGCCCTGTGCGATAGCAATCCTGCACTGTCGAAGGCGACTAAATGGCGAATAACGGCGTAGGCTGACAAGAATGTTCCAGTTTTACAAATCCTTTTAATCGAAACAACCAAGCTAATGCTTCCTGTCTAAGGCCGATGCAAACTATAAAATACCTCGTATAATATAAAACATCCTACATCTGCAACGTCTCAAAACGACTGCCCACGAATTTCTCCTCGGTGTTATCTATCCGTGACCTACTGTCAGGTGTTGCGTTAGGTCACGAGTGATCGCAAGCCGGTGAATGTCAAGAAAGGAACAGAAATACGTCATGCCATTGGGTGACGTTAGAACATAGCTATTGAGTCGCTCTATATTTGTTACGTTTCAACATCTTCCTCATAAACTTGTGTCCAAAACCTGAAAAGCAACTTTCTTCTAATGCGGCGGGGGCGGGACAATCGAGTATACTCGTATTTATCAAGTCGACCAAGGAGGAATATTTAACACGTGCATGGGTGGGGGCGGGGGGGGCAAAAACTGTCCACCCACCATGTTTTTCGCATATAACTTTCGCAATAATAATACTAGCTCGATGAAATGTTCTTTATCGCGTGGTGATACCATAATGCATTTTTTTCTAAAGCAAAAGTGAAGCAAAAGTGACATAGGTCTAGTCAGTCGGTCAACCGAGGTCCGGTATTAGAAACGCAGCAGAAACGTCGTAGCCTGTGACGGGATCATTTGGAATGCGGTAGGAACTCCGACTGCAAGTTATACGCAGGTACCTCAAAACATAAGGAAACAGGGTCAGATCGGCCGAGGCCATCCAAATTCAGTTAGTGAAGATGCCACATTCTTTCTTTTTCTCCAAATCTGCCCCATTCTATTTCGTAAGAATGCATTTTGCTGACCCCGGCTAGCCCTGGAGAACCTCAGATGACTTAAGCATGTCACTTAACGTATCGATATATAGGGGTATCCTACCTTCTAACAGCCCATCACGTGATATTCTCGAATGGGACAAAATGCAGCATTCTTACATTCTGACCTGGACTGACGTAGTTTGATCTGAAAACGATGGATGTTTGAAATATAAACTACTTAAATTTCACCAGAAATTTATTTCACTTACAGTCAGGGGGTATCTGCCAGCGAGGTCGACTGATGACAGACTGCGAGGGTAAGTGCGCAAGATCGGCTGGCTGCTAAAGCATGAGCTCGCAACATAAAATTAGAAATGTTACATTGGATCCGTAGAAAACTGAAGTTACTTACCTAAATAACAGTACGCAACATTTTCCGTCTACCCTAGTAAACTGAGTCTGAAATTCTCTCTCGTGATTAGCGTTAAAAACTTTCTAGACGACTAAAATTCCGCATTAGCGCATTATTTCCTGATTTTCAAATAATATTACGGGTTCACATATAGCCTAAGCACTGAGCAGGCTTGAAACATATCCTTGCATACCAAGATTGTTGAAACTGTTGATCAAGGAAGCGTAATTCGACAGTTATCTGTAAATTACATTCAAGAAAGTTATGTTACGCTATATGGATATGTTACGATGATATGGATCTACGTTACGATAATATGGATCTACGTTACGATAATATGGATCTATGTTACGATAATATGGATCTATGTTATGATGGATAATCGAGTATCCACCATTTACAGGACACGAATATCTGCAGGTCAATATGAACATCTCCCCTACGATGGGAGGGGAAGCAGGCCGGCATCATTGTTAGGCCGGCGACAGCAGCAGGTCTGGGACGCGCCGGTCGAGACCAGGCCAGCCCCCCTCTGTCTATGACCTGGCTCGGGCGGCGGCCCGGCTCGGCCGACCTCGTTCCGGCCTCCAGTCGCGCCGGCGCCCGACGCCCGGCCGCCGAGCCGCCGCTACCCTTGGCCTCCGTACATCCTGGAGTGACGTCAAGCCAAGAGGCCGGCCAGGTGGCGGCCGAGCGGCCCCCAGCGGCGGCGGCGGCGGCCAAGCTGCACGCGGCCCGGACCGCCGACCGCGGCCGCTGACTGCCCGTGGCCCTCCAGCAAGGCTTCGTTAACACGGCCGGGGCAAGGAGATGGTACGTACGAAATGCTCGTACCATTGGCCCTCTGAAACATGTTCAGTTTGCGCCAAGGTCGTGTCTTACCAGCAAAAGAGCAAATAGGGACAAAGCCGGGTGAGACGTTGCACGCGCTAAACGAAAGGTCTGCCTGGCTTAATGTACACATTCCGAGTTCACGGAATGTGTACACTAATACATAAAGCGAGCAGCGGTCATCGATCGAGAGCCAAAAACTCGACAACGGTCAACAACCAAATCTGCCGTTTCCCTCGCGCACAAATCGAGAGGATGAAAAACCCCTCGTTTATGCACCAAACCTTCTCATCTCAAAGCAAATTTATGTCAAAGCGGAAGAGGAAGCGTTGAAGTTTTGCCTTTTCTTCAGGCTCGAGGTGCAATAAATGTGTGATATAAGAATGACCAATAGCATACGCATACTTCGGACGCATTTTGTTAACATTGTACGAACACCCCGGCCACACGTTCCGTTTTGCAAAATATTTACGGGCGCAGTCAACAGTGAATAATGCTGCTGATTGGAAACGCTGGCAGAAGCCAGCTGAGCTCAAGCGCGCGTCACCAATCGTCGCCTCAGTCGGTCTTCCCGATCCCGTCCGGGTCACCGAACCCTCTGGAAGGCGGATGGTTAGGGCGTCCCAAAAATACCAACTTCCGAAAGGTTGTGTTTACCAAACGGGTTCTCCCTGCTTGGAGAGTCGACGCGAAGCATGCAAAAAATTAACACCTTCAATTAATATTGCACAAATACTATAAGTTTTCCCCAAGTTCCAACGGAGACAGCAACGCAAGAACACGACCGTTTGTCGGGTTTCAGCCGGAGAGACGGCACGACATCCATTTAACGAAGTTGTGGTGACAGGCATTTATATGTCATGTTAACCGCAGCGTTTTACATACTTGTGCACTGTGCTTCCCCCCCACACACACACATACACAAGTCGACCTGGGGGAAGGGATCATAACGACGATACAATCGACTGATAACGTTGGAGGAAGTGCGCTTGTCCAATCTCACACTTTAACTGTACACTCTAACTTTTTACTTTAACTGACTGAAGGGGAAATTGGCCTAAATCGAACTGTATGACCTATTTTCGCCAATCGGCCTCCCGTGATCTGACATTTCAAGTGTCCCAAAAGTTTGCTGGAAGCATCCAGTTTTATTCGGTGGCGCATTTACCTTTTTCATTATTAACAAATACTGACAGCATCGCGAACATATCGTTAGCTCCAGCGAATAGTCTTTCGAGCAGAGAACTCGTCACCGCTGGCAGCAGACTGTGGACACCACAACCTCGGCGGTCTTTGCGCAAACGATACAGTTGTTTTCATGGCAACTCCAGCTGTTCATTGCTGAGGTACCTCCAAGATTACTAGATCAAGTTAACATCAACCAACGGCGATGTCGAGCCAGGAGCCTGCGACGCATCTCGTTTGGTTTGCTGAAACTTCATCTGAACACCGTCTCGTTTCTATATCGCTGGTTTCCTTGAAGAGATAAATTTGTTTTAAGCAACATGCCGAAAATGCGGTCAGGAAGAGGTCCTGGAAAGAAAAAGGGGACCAAGGAGGCTGCCAGTGACAGGCAGTTTTCGGCAAAATACTTTATGGCCGCTGGATGTGCTCTCCCGCACGCAGCTGCCCACAGGACGTGCCTCAGACGTCTGTACTGCACTGAGCAATGCAAAGCAAGGAATGGAACAGTTCCAAGCTCTGTTCGTCACTCTCGCTCTCGGTGGCACGACGGATGACCTCGATCGGAGCAAGAATTCAAAATCTCGAAAACCCGGCGCCTATCATAAAGCGAGGTGAATGGCGCCCGTGACATACAGTCTAAAGCTGTTCCTTTTTAGATCACTGCCCCTGGCTCGGAAAATGATCACACTTGACATGTGCGAGAAGCTAAGATTTCCAATCTTTGTCAGTCTCTTCTATGTGGATGCGTGGCTGTTCTGCACATCTGCTGCCGATGCCGCCGATAATGACCTCAAAGTGCTCAAAAATCTAGTGGCATACAACAGAATCGACCCAGAGGTTGCCGAGGCCGTCATGACACCATGTAACAGTGACACATGGTGTTTCTCGGCTGAGTTGATACCTATGGCGCTTGCAGGGGTGTCGATTTGTATTCTTTTGAGAGGGCCCTGGCCCACCCATTGTTGATCTGGGCCATCCCAATGTTGGTTTGGGCCCTCCTCCCAACATTTTCTACCCGTTTTACAGAAAAATGGGTAATAAGAACGAAAAACGGACGCTGCAGAAAAGAGATGGGAAGAAAGCAAAGAATAACGCCTAAAGTGATGTGTCTACCTGTCCTATCTATCCAAACTCAGCCGAGAAACACCATGTGTCACTGTTACATGGTGTCATGACGACCTCGGCAAACTCTGGGTCGATTCTGTTGTACGCCACTAGATTTTTGAGCACTTATTGGTTGACACAGGATGCACACGCTGTGACCAAAAAGCGCATGACTGAAATGTTTCCGGAGCTTGGACAATGCATCCCTTACCCCCGCAGGCCAAGGCTTCCTGTACTGCCGCAGGATGACAGCACAGAGGATGTGGTCTTGGATGGATTCGTGAGTGGTCAGTCTCGTCTCATCTTGGACAGCCTGTCCATCGATACGTCGTTCCTGGACAAGAACCCACCATGGGACGGCGTGGCCGAGTACGAGAGACTGTCAACATTCGTAACCGTAACCTGCGAGTGACCAACGACACAGCTGGGCGAGGAGTCAGGCTGATAATGGAGTACATCGGCTGCCTGACCAAGGATGACGAGGAAAGGCAGCACCGTCTTCGGGCTGTAGACAACCATCGCAAACGGTTTCCAGACAACGGGTAATCCGTTCCTGCTAAGGGCTGCTAGTTCAGATGGATGCAAGCATCAAAAAGTAATATGTTATATTGTGGCAGTCCATATCCGTTTTATGCCTGGTTGCCATTACCCCATTAGGAATACCAATGTTGTTCAGTGCTTTGAATAAACAACTGCGACTGCTGTATCCAGATATTTTACTTTCAGACATTCACCCTGGACTTTATTCGAAACACCAACACCTAGCAATGCTGCTTATCCCGCGGACAATCTTTGGGTTATTGTGGATCATCAGACTCTGATCTTTATGGAAACGATCGGAAGATATCCCCTACATTGGTGTGAAATCTGCCTGGAACAACAAATGCAGATGATCAGCAAGGGCGGGGGATAAATGAACTGTTTTGTCTTCATCAGTTGTCCCTCAGGCGTGATGGAGTGGGAGGGGCAAGTGTGCAGGGGGAGGAGGGTCTGGTTTTGATATTGTCAGTATAAAATCATCTTCGCAAAACTGTCGTTTCACCCTATTCCAGGAGGACTAGACGGTATGGCCGATTCCCGACAGAGGGGAGACTCGCCCCCCCCCCCCCGATCTCGAGAACTACACATCCGATTTCATGGCAACAAACGGCAATCGATTTGTCATGACGTAAACTACACTTTAAAAAAGGAGTTTTCAAAATTCTGAAAAGAGTGGATACGGGGGCAAAAATATCGAAATGGGGGTACTTTGGACTTCTTATAACTCCGTTGTTTATAGACCGATTTCGATGAAATTGGCATGAATCGAGAGATTATGGATGGGACTTTCACAATTTGTACACACATTTGGAATTTTTAGAAAATCATAGGCGTTCACAGGGTTTCAAAAATAGAATTAGTTTTTCAACAACCCAATGAACAAAAAAAAAACGTAAAAGCGCTTTTTGGCTTCTGCTTATCATATTATGCTAAGCAAGTACAAATCGTATTACAGTGTTTGTATAATGTTAGCATAGGCGGTGCCAAGGACACGAAAAATAGGGAACTGTCATGGTCACCTGCTCTTCAGATCAACTAGTGACCTTTGACTTTAAATGATCTTCAGTGACCTTGGAGTCACTTGGAATGATGTCGTGTGCAATTAATATTATCTGTCAAGGTTTTCAATCATTTGAATTCACTCTACTTCAAAAATTCCATTTTACGGCTATTGTGATATAAGAGCACGCGCACTGTCGTTTTAGGTCATAGCTCCGTGACCCGACCCGATATCAAGCTGAAACTTGGTACACAAGTAGAGTACAAACAAGTACACAAGAACACCCTTTTACGTCATGTACATTCTGGATTTGACATTTAAAAAAACAGCGCCAAAAGTATTATTATAAACGCAAATTTTGACTCTGACCTTGATCTGACCCTATGAAGTGACCTCAGATGAACAGAATTGTATTTGAACGTTGCCCAGCTATTTTTCTATGCATCCATATAACGTTTTAAGTTCTATCTTAAAAACGCTATTTTTGGCAGCCATTTTCCTTTTACCCTCAACAGGGCCAAAAACGGCCTGAGATGCCTCCCAAAAACGTTGCCTGACTCCGCCCCTGCGCACAATAGAATTACGAAATTTCGTCACAGTACGTAGAAAGAATAGCTAGAAAAAGTCACGAAACTTCGTAAAGCTGCGTCAAAAACCTGGAATTGGTAAGCAAAAAACCCGATAGGGGACGAATTCAACCCCTTGCCGGGAACAGGGTTAATAATACTATGGAGACTACATATGCGGTACTTGCAGCAAAAACGCGACATCTGTCGTGTTCTGGCACTGCAGTCTCCACTGAGTACAATGAGAGCAGTTTCGAGGAGTGTGTGCTTGGGTGAAACATACTATGGAGACTACATATGCGGTACTTGCAGCAAAAACGCGACATCTGTCGTGTTCTGGCACTGCAGTCTCCACTGAGTACAATGAGAGCAGTTTCGAGGAGTGTGTGCTTGGGTGAAACATTAATTTAATGACCCAATTTTCTGTACGCCTTCCTTTGAACCCCAAGCAACAGGTAACCGCTTGGTAAACATAACTTTTCGACAGTTCGCGTTTTGGGACACCCTAGAGGATGGTATTCCCAGTAAACTGGCTTTTCCATACAACAGCTGAATTGCACCGAAACACTCGCACCAACGTCTCTGGCAGCAGCATTCCTTCAGCAAGCCCAAAATCCCGATGATCGCAGTTTAAGGTATCGCTTGCGGGGGAACAGAAACGACACCAACTGTCAGACTACAAAATGGGTAAGGTGCGCATGCCCCGGTCAATAACTGCGCCCGCATCATACTTCGGAACAAATATTGCAACCATGCTGTCAATCTTGGCACGCCTATTGTAACTTTTCCACTATCAGACCAAGGTCTGTGACAGAAAAGATGCATTATGACGGAAACCGTCCTGGATTAAACAAATTAGCTCAGGCGAAAAATCGCAACAGTGCATCCCATGGAGAGAAGCGTCGGGACCATCGCGTCTCGCGCCGCCGTCGGAGCCGCAGCCGACCCTGGCCCAGCTGACCTCCAGCAAGGCTCGGCAATTGTTCGCCTCTGATGCGCAGCATTGCGGCCGGCGCCGGCACCGGCCCCATTGCACTTCTCAGAATCCCCGCCTATCGAGCAAGCCCAGATCGCCCGCAGACGCGACATGAGCGGTGCGTACTGTAGGTAACGTGGCCAGAACTGTGCGTAACCCTATCGATCCGACGGCGCCCCGAAACAGCTGCCACCGTCGGGGCCACGCACACCGACCAGGGGCATTCCCTGTCGGAACCTGACCAGTCCCGCCTGTGCCAAGCGATCGTGTCGGCAGAGGACCACCGGCACGGCTGGACAGCCCAACACGACAAACTCACCTAGAGAGAGCATGGCCCGCCCGCCGTCGCCAGTGATACGGTCCCCGCTCCGCAGGACATCTGAAACGACAGCAAAGGCTGGATCCCGGCCACAGAGACAGAAGGCAGACAGCAGCCACGGAGTCAGACTCGGGCAGAGCCAAGATTTCTCAATAGTTTTCGGCGATAAACCTTGCGACCATCGCTCAGCGATCTGTTGATCTGTTGGCCATTCCGAAAGTTGGGCAAAAGACCTCTGGGTCAAAATGTACAGACCAGTCCAGCGATAAATCAACTATAAAAGGCAAAAAACAAACTCGTAACTAAAAAAATTAAATCCAATAATCCAGGCCAAAGAGGGATTATGAATCTAAGCGTCTCACACGGGTCATCCCACAGAGAACAAACGTGTTGTCTGAACATGTCAATACCGCTCCGTGGACAACGTTCCACATGTGACTTTATTATTTCAAATACAGGTTTTCACAAATACATTTTAACCTTATCAATCACGGAATACATCGTTTAAATTCATGCGCGTAATTTCAGCTAGGGTAATTCCACGGGTTAACCACTCACAACGTAACAACACCGAAGTATTCAAACGGGCCCAATCCTCATGGCTGAATTCTACATACCATTCATATCCGACGGCGAAGTACACTACGAAGCTCACAATCCCCTCATAAGCAAGCCGTTTACTAACAACAAATGATCCAAGATCACTACGGTTACCGTGAAAGAATTCTTATGGTTAATGACTCATATGACAAAGGGTGTAAAATTGGTAACTTCAATGATAGTGAGTCATAACTGCGCTCTTCTCTGTGCCACACAACGCAGATTTATGTCAATATGAACTGATAAATGAAATGAATGAATTACGAATGAAACTATGAATTGGTTACCAGAGTGAGAAGTATATAACCATTACAACTGAATAATAATAACCAAATTAAAACTAAAGGCGGAGCCTCTCCAGAGATGGGGGTCAAGACAGTTTTTTAACTCGTTTCTTTCCGTGCAATATCATATGATTAACGTTAAATTTGGAACGGGGATGGGGGGCAGCTGCCCCCTGCCCTTTCCCCTACTCCGCCGCCCTTGGCTATAACACTGAAAATAACACAAAATCAATGCATTGATTACTGAGAGTACCACGTGTGCCAAATCCAAACAAAAATGGGGGAAATCGAAACTGAGAAACAAACTCCGAAAATTTTCAGTTTTGGCTGGGAAGTGACACCCAAACAACAGGAATTTTCCATGCCCACTCGATCTTGTCCGCATTTATCACTTCGAAATGCTGAATTCCTCTCAATGGAAGGGCACTGACAACTCTGATAAGCAAGCATTATTTCAGCACTATACATGTTTTGCATTATTTCAGCACTGTACATGCTGCAGGGCAATCCAAGTAACGACAATGTACTGGAAGCGTCGGGTAGTTAGTACATATATTTCCGACCCGTCACAGGGAAGAACCTTGTGGACTTCTGTGGAAAAAAATCGCTGACTAATTCTCCGCAGCTGGAGGTGCCTTCCCCTGAAACGTATTACGTGAAGAGTCACTTACGCTACATTCGAAAGACTGGTGACATTGGGAGTGGAAAATTCTTCCCAACTGACGAAAGCAAATTCATGAAACATTTGATTTCCACGTTTAACGCAGGATTTCATGGCATTATCGGCCTGAATAAAAAGGGTTAGTTTCACCTTCGGGATTAAGTTTTCTTATTTGTAACCTGCGTAACTCACACATTTCAAATGCACCTTTGTTTTAGCATGAATGACATTTACCAGCAATGTGTGCCTTTATAACCACACAAAATGATACTTTACTGTCATCAATAACACAAAAAGGCTCAAGGGTATTTATGTATCAGTTTTATCTTCGTATCTACCGCTCAACGCTGCAAAATACTGCTCGGACCCCGGAGACACCCAGCGACATTCAAACAAGAAGGTAGGCACAACTCGTCTCCGTAGATTGAAAATGAGCTAAAAGCGTGGTCGTTGTAAATAAATTTGTTTTACATAATGGGATGCCGACATTAGCCAAAAATGGGACATCGTGGAAATACCAAGTTCAAAGCAGATTGGGTAGATACGTAGCCACGTTGGGAGCACGAGCAAATTAGTAGCATTTTCGTGTACATCAGGTTGTGACGCGGGTGCAAAAAATATCCGTATATGAGCTGGATAGGACAGCGCATATCGCTGCAACCATTTAACCCTATTCCTGGAGGGCTACACGGTACGGCCGATTCCCGTAAGCGGGGTGGGGGATGGACGGGTTCGTCGCCCCCCCTGAGATCTCGAGAACTATTCGTCCGATTTCATGGCAACAAACGGCAATCCATTTGCCATGACGTAAGCTACATTTTTGTGGAAATAATTTTTATAAAAATAATTTTATTTTTAGGAAAATAATTCTCATACAAAAAATATAAAAAGAAAAGTCTTCAAAATTCCGAAAGGGGAGGATACAGGGGGTAAAAAGTGAAAATGAAGGTATCTTTGGACTTCCTTTAACTCCGTTGTTTATGGACCGATTTTCATGAAATCGGCATGAATCAAGGGATCATGGATGGGACTTTTACCATTGGTCCATACGTTTGAAAGTTTGAGAAAATTCATAGGCTTTCACAGGGTTTTGAAAAGAGGAGGATTAGTTTTTCAAAAACTGATTTAATAAAAACGTTAAAAGCACTTTTTTGGCTTCTACCAGTCATGCTACGCTGAAGAAGTACAAATCGTACCAAAATGTTTGTATAATGTTAGCATTGTCGGTACCAGGGACATGAAAAAGGGAGAGTGTCTTGGTCGCATGTTCTCCGGATCAACTGACGACCTTTGACCTTAAATGGCCTCCAATGACCTTAGAGTCAATTGGAATGATCTCGTGTGTATTAAATATTATCTGAAAACTTTCCCCATCATTTGAATTTACTCTATTTCTGAAATTCCATTTTACGGCTCTTGTGACATAGGGTACGCGCACTGACATTTTAGGTCACAGCTCCGTGAAGCGACCTGATATCGAGCTGAAACTTGGTACACAAGTAAAGAGCACAGTCCTACGTCATACATACTCCGGATTTGGCATTTGAAAAAAAAGACAGTGCCAAAACCTTTGCTATGAAGCCAAATTTTGACTTTTGACCTTGACTGGACATTGTGAAGCGACCTCAGATAAACAAATTTGTATCTGTATGTTGTCCAACTATTTCCCTCTGCATGTATATAAAGTTTTAAATTCTATCTTAAAAACGCTATTTTTGATACTCATTTTTCTTTTACACACAACAGAACCAGAAATGGCCTGAGGTGCCTCTCAAAAACGTTTGCCTGGCTCCGGCCATGAGCAAAAAAGAATTACGAAATTTCGCTACAGTACGTAGAAAGAATAACTAGGAAAAGTCACCAAGTTTCCTGAAGCTGCGTCAAAAACCATGCAACTGCCACGCAAAAAAACCCAGGGGGTGGATTCAGCCCCCCCGCCGGGAATGGGGTTAAGGCGCAATAAGGGCGGAAAATAACGCATCGTTATGTGTAATTCCCGTGATCACAGACGACTGACCGACGACGACAACAGGTTGCTTGAATATGTCTAGGTCTTCTGTTCTGAAAATTCCATTGCGATATGATGTTCTCTGAAAAAGTTACACGGCGCTAAACTTTTTGGTACATTGGTCCACCTGACCTGACCTAGGTCACACACCCGACTCGACCTGAGGCCAAAACTTTGCTACAAGACGCAAAAATGGCCAGTCAAAAGGTATGCTAAATTTCATGGCGGTGCCTTCTTTCTTTCTCTCGCAATCTTGGACGGGGAACGATCAGTCCCCTCCCCCAGTCGGGGCCGGGTTAATACGAGTCATGCTACTGGGACCAATATTTATGCTCACTTAATACAGCTGGCAGGGAAACCAAAACAAAATACCATTAGCCCGCCCATGACTGGGGGGGGGGCAGTTCATTGCTCCCCTTAGGTTTTTCCAAGATTGCAAGAGAAAGAACACACGCAGTGCCATGAAACTTTGCGTACCTTTTGCTTCATCACTGTTACATCTTATATCAAATTCTTGACCTCAGGTCAAGTAAGGTGTCTAACCTAGGTCAGGTCAAGTGGACCTATGTCCAAAAAAGTTTAGCGCCCTGTAACTTTTTCGCAAAACTGATATCACTATAAAGCTTTCAAGGATTAGAGATTATGATAAATGCATCAAATATACTATCTCGGTTTTTCTGAAATGTCCGTGTCATTGACCTAAGGTGAAGCCCGTTTTCAACATAAGTTGTGTTTTCTCGAAAACTGACGATTTTTTTTTATAATTTAAGTCTGGGGAAACCCCAACATCCAGTTTCCGTCAATGGGCAAAGTTTCAATGATCTCCGACCACTGACCTGAGGTCAGGTCACGCATAACTGTTATGGACCAAAATGCATGTCATCAAAATCGGCGATGAATGACTCAGATCGGGTAGAAAATGTCAGACCCGGCTCGCACGACTGCAAATAATACCAAAAAGATCAAAAATCGAAAAACCGCAAATTCCGGAAATACACAGACTCTCAGGAATAAAGCTACACCAATTATGTAAATTGATAACTATTGATTTTTTCAGCATTTAAGCACGAGAAACCATCACAAAAACCACCAGGAAAAGGAAACAATACCTGGAAAGGCATATTTTCCGAAAATAAAAGAGCGCTAAAATTAGTTCCTGTTCATTTCAAACCGCCCTCGCCTAGGGCGTCTACCCAGCAGTGGTGCGAAAATCGCCGTGTCTTTAACTCAAAGTTTCCGAGTACATATTGAACAAATCAGAGAAATTAGACGTGTAACGGCACGTACGGACTTTTACTTGTCCACTGGTGCCCTCAGCTAGATTTTATTAGTCACAGCCCTTGAGATCTAGGCCGTTTCTTGGTCTCATGCAGGGGGCTATGAGAAAACATGTGTAGGGCGCAAGTGGATTACAGATTAACCACAATTAAAAATGAGACCAGTTTGGAGCTCCACTCGTCAGGGGCTTCCCAACGGCGTGCTTATTGTTATCTTACGACCAACCGTTCGTGAATTAGAGGGGGCGGTCAACCGCCCCAGTCGGGCGTGCATGGCGCCGACTCACTGTCGGGCGCGGCGTTAAAATGCATCTAGACATGGGGTAGATGTAGGAATGTGCAACGCCTAGGCTAATGTCTGAAAGGGCACAGAGAAGTGATGAAAGAGGTCCGTAATGCTAACATGACAGAAAAAATACTTCCTTCTGCCAGAATGGCCGATTCCACAAATTATACCTTACAAATACATTCATACATTCCCACATTCAACACTAAGACACCTCGGAAGTAGCACAGAGTGCCTACCATACAAAGAGCATAGTAGGCGTAACAAATAGACGAAATATACAATAGCATCTGCCAACACAAAGATAAAAGATTGGTCATCCTGGAAACACCACAGCACATTAAACTGCAGGAAAGCATGCCTCACAACAGAGGTCCTGCATCTGTTGCACATCTTATCTCTTGTGGTAAATCCTAAACAATTTCCATCGCAAAACTGCAAGCCCATTTGTGGCATTGCCAGCACATTAAAAGGGAGGATGTCGTAAGAAATCTGGTCAGCATAGTTATGAGTAATATGCTGGAGCTGAAGATATCATCAAATTCTGAAATAAAAAAACACACATGTTTCATGCTTGCTCCAGCGTCTCAGACTGTGCTTAAACCATAGCTGGCTGTTCAAAAAGTGAAAATATTTACCAATTGGTGTGCTTTCATCGAACTGTATGCATCACAACCATGGCATATGTAATTCAGTTTCAATGGTATGAAAATGTACAAAGCAAATTCAGTGCCCAAGAAAACCCCATACACCAATTTGTATCCAAATCTGATAAGAGGATTTTAAGTTGCCTCTTCCATGCTGCACTGGGTGGAAAAATGCACCAGTTGCTCAAAGACGAGACAGAAGTTGTCATTAAACAGCCTTGTAAAATATCAAAATTCCTACAGCCTGTCAAATGGAGATATAATTTTGCACCAGAAGGGCACTACCAAAACACCAGGAATGCCCAAAATGATTTAAGGTTGTCATGAAACCAGAACATGTGATGGGTGCCCTCGTAGCAGCTCAGAGGACCTCCTATGACTCATTATGAAAGCTGGTATGGTCATAATGCCTGATAACCATACAGGTACCTTGCCTTGCCAATACCAGAAGGGAGTCCCTGAACCATGTGAGCAGCATGACTCTAACATAGGGTACCTCCATAACCCCAGAAGACACCCTTTTAGCACCTGGTCACAGAAAGATATCATTTCACTATCAGAACAGAACACTCAAAGCACCAAGATGGAGTCACGATAAAAAAGGGCCACTCCTTGGTTCATGAACACATTTATCAGTGGTGATCCTCTAAGGATTACTGGCTGGCCCAGTTTGCAGGTTACTGAGTCAAAGGTCCTCCATTCAACATGTAGAAAATCTCTGGAAGGCATCTTGTATGTCACATTCCCAAACCCCTTGGAACCTTTCATATTGAACCCAATTTCTGCCTCATGCATACCAAAGCTTTTCATAATAAACTGAACATTAACTAAAACACAAATCAATGTGAATGAAAACATGGGATCAGCCACCATACCTCACTTAGCCCCCACCCCATTACTATCTGCCAGTGGAAAAAGGCACTAATAACAAAGTGAATGGCTGTGATAGACAAGAGACAGGCAGAAACAGTGGAATGAAACATAAAATGACCTAAAACATTTAGAAAAGAAAAAATAACTGATTTCATGGTCAAATGGGCACACTGTCCAGGGGAGTCATTTTCTATACGCCTGGCAGTACCAGGCCTACCAATATTGGTTTCAGTCCTGCCAATGCTTCTCCAGGTCTAAAAAACGTTTTCTATTTCTCAGAAAACAAGTCTTAACCTTTGCCCAGCTGGGAAGGGTCATTTTAGGATCCCAGCCCCTGCTACTGTTCTTTAGTACCTTTAGTGATGGGAGATAGAGTGCTGATTGTTTTTTTACCTGAGTTTGTAACATTTATATACCTTGAGTAAAATTTTCAGAATATTTCATGCAACAGATCAGGACTGACCAGACCTTTGTCGATTCATGTCAGTAATGTTTTTAACCAGATCAAACAGTACATTCTATTTGCTGAAAATTAGATATTAAAAGGCTGTGTTGCATAGTTCCTACATATTTATATTCCATTCATGTGCCAGTTACCTGATTTCAGTGTACTGGAAAGGTGAGATCTAGTTAGGTCTAATGTGTATATCAAACACTGAAGGGATCTGACCAACCAATAAAATGCATGGGAAAGTCATGCATTTGCTGTATGCTATATGCTGTATGATCAGATAACTACTGACCTCGTGCCTCCCTACCCACATAGCAAATTTGGTGGCTCTAATTTGTATGGTCTGTAACTCAAGCCATTTCCCATACAAATGCATGTGCATCCCTAGCCATGATCCTGAGAAACTATCACAGTGGCCACATTGATCTGCTAAGACAGACTGCATGCCCAACTACATGCACACCAACTTGGTGGCTCAAGCTCTAGTGATTATGACAAGGAGCGATTTCCATTAAATAACATGAGTACCCCTGTCCCCACACCTTAGGACCTATGGTGACTGTGATCCAAAAAACAGTGACCCCCTTCCAGTCTGAGGAGAACTGGTATGCCAAATTTAGCACACATGTCATCGCCCATATGACCTGTGACCAGACAAAAGTGTGGTGGGACTACCATGCCTCCCATTGCAAAGTTCAGCCATGACATTTCCATTACATGAAAGCTCACCCACTGACTATTTTCATAAGTTTGGGAACTATATTGCTCAGAAAACTTGACCATATTCTGCTATAGCCTCTTTGAGGCCATTACCATGGCCTCAGAGGTCACCTGTTGACCTGAGACAATAACAAGGATATCAATGAGTAGCTCACATGACAAGCAACACAATGCTTTTTACCACTCTGCTATATTCTCTTTATTCAAGTGGGTAAGGGGAGGGGCACTTAAAACTGTGCATCACTATATCTAAATGTAGATGAGGATATACACAATTGTTTATTTGATAACATGGAAAAAACTGAATGTACCCATATTTGAGGAAACCTAGCTTGTTGGGTCCTTGGCTTGCTCCCTCCCTCCCCCCCCCAATTATTTTTAGAAAATGACATCCCTGCTGGATTTCAAACAAAATCATGTCCAACAGTATCAATGAGCATCAATCACAGTGGCCACATGCACACATTTTCATCACAATTGTTATTTAAGTACAGTAATTACCAGCCCACCAAGTTCTGTATGTCTCACCATTTTATTCATCATGCCACAGTTCTACTCAAGTGTCACTGTTGTACTTACAGAAAATGTTCCTTTAATCTTTTCTAATTTTGCCTGCACTGTTCAAATATCTGTTCACTATCCCAAATTCATCCCAGGTTAAAATGTATGCATGCATCCAAATGCTTGCATTTTTACTGGTGGTATAAAAGGGTAACTAGTCTTGTGAACAGCAGTGGCAGCATAAATGGGTCCAGCAGTGGAAACTGCCTCCTAGCCCCAGAATGTTTGACAGTATCCATTAGCCTTCTGGAGTGATCTGGATTTAGTTCTCAAGATCACACCATAAAGAAGTGGGCAATGGGGGTAAATGTGGTGACCAAATGAGCAATTTCACTGCAGGAATTACCATCTTGATCAACATCAGGCAACAAACCAGAGCCAGAAAAGGTCAGGCAATGACCAGAAATGATGAGATGATGAGTAAATGCAGTGATCAATGACTTCCAGGAACCTAGAAATAAAATAGGCAGGAAATGAAAAAAACTGTGAACTACATGTGTACACAGTTGAAAAAAAATTGTGAATTACATGTGTTACACACACGTACACAAACATGCATACATACATACATACATACATACATACATACATACATAAATACATATATATATATATATATATATATATATATATATATATATATATATATATATATATATATATATGGGAATGAACATGGATCCCCAACTTTGAAATCCACAATGTGCATTCCCAATCCATCACTGTACATCCGCAATCCATTTTTGATGTCACCATGGTCATGTCAGTGCTTATTTCCACAGCTCATACAATCCTGTCCCAACAGGGTAAGTGCTTCTGTAACATTCTACAATATCTGAGGTATAATATCGGAATACAGTGCTTTTCCACACCATGTGAACATTTTAAGAAACAGTACCTATGCATCTTGGGCTTAATCCCTTTTTGGAATTCAGAGAAAACAATGCCCGTTTCATTGACCTGCCATTCCCGACATTTTATGACCACTTGCCCTCTATGCATCCCTACAACTAGAGCTATGGTACATGATTCAAGATTCTTAAACCATTGTTAATTTTTGCAAAACATAAACATTAAATGCAATCTAAAAAAAATCAGAAAAATAAATGAGGGCTCATGGGTAATCCTTTAGAAGCGTGCGCCATAAACCAAGCACACTGGATGACACATATACGGCGTGCGTGGCAAAAGGAGACGTCAGCTGTTGCAAGAAAAAACAACATTATGCACTGGAGCTCCAGGTCGTGGATCACCTACTATTCCCTAACCTAACCTAACCTTACCTAACCTAACCTAACCTAACCTAACCTAACCTAACCTAACCTAACCTACTGTGTAAAACAAGAGTGAATAGTAGGTGATCTACGACCTGGAGCTCCAGTGCATAATGTTGTTTTTTCTTGCAACAGCTGACGTCTCCTTTTGCCACGCGCGCCGTATGTGTGTCATCCAGTGTGCTTGGTTTATGGCGTGGGCTTCTAAAGGATTGCCGGGCTCATGCTCATGCAAAGGACCCAATCATGTTATTGCATGTTGTGATAGGTTTTGTTGCAAGCAGTCAGTAGGAATGTACTTTAGTGAACTGTGCATAATATTTCAAACAAGAATGATATCCTGTAGCAGCACAAGTTTTGTTCACAAACTGAGATTCAATTCTCTGTGTGTGACTTATGCTATAACTAGCACATCATGCCATTGGTGCTAGTGCTGTCAAGTTCTAGGCAATGTGAACTTTGCAACAATGCAAACAAGATTGTTCAGTCAGACTCAGGAATTTGCAATTACAAAACTTTGCACAGAGTGAAAAATGTGGCAAAGCAATGCCTGAGATTCTCTTCAATTACTGGACCCTTCGTGGCCTCACCTTAGCCTGGTTCAGAACACCCAGACCTGCTTCAATATCCTCAGATAGGTCACAAAACTAAACATTACAGACATTACTCATATTGCTGCGTTACACTGCACTGCCAACACTATCCCATGCTATTTGCATAGTTCTGGCCCTATATATACAAGGCCAGAATCAATTTTGCAACCTGATGTGCCATGCAAACAATTTGGTAATTTTTACTTAGTGTACCACCACGGCCACAATTCAAGGTTTCCAGAAAGATTCTACGCGCAAACGCAAATGCTCGTGACGCCACGAAAGTCGAAATACATGTTCCGTGGGACCACTGAAATTATTTTTCTCTAGTTTAGGGACACTATCGTTGGATAACTGGGCGAAAAATTGCACGCTAAAAGATCATAAGCAAAAGATCGTAGCGCAAAAGCTCGTATGAGATAACCATCGAAATAAAGGAAGGAGAAGTTGCGCCGAAGGCGCGGCATGGAATACTCGAGGTCGCAGGGCGATAAAGGGTGCAGTCTGACTTCGCTTTGCTCAACAAAAAGGTTAGGTCGCGCGAAGCGCGGTATTAGGCTACATCTGAAAAGGAATCGTATTCTGAGCGTGTTACAGTATCGTATGCGATAAATAACGAAGGACAAATGTTGCGCCGAAGGCGCCACTCCGCGCCGGAGGCTTGGTATGGGACACTAGAGGCCGCAGGCCGATGAGAGAATGCGATCGGACTTAGCTCTGTCCAACAAAGAGGTTAGAGATCAAGGGACCCTCATTAAGGGCGGATCCAGGATGTTGTCAAGCCAAAGGGAGGGGGCGAATGGTCAGCGAGGGGCCCGCTTCCCGGTCGGTCCCCCCCTAATTTTTTGCTTTTCAGACATGAAAAAACGTTGGTCCGCGCAAGTCCAGAGAGAAATATCTGATGTAACCTAGCGTTTTCTACCATATCAAGTAATCGATAAAATTGCAGCTCCACCTCATTTGGGAAAATTTTGCATTTCATTTCTCTACAAAATGCCCGAAATATCACAAAAACCGAAAGATTTTACGGGGCTCCGTCCCTCCCTCCATTTGAAATGTCTTAGCTGTATCTCGTCCAGGAGCCCATCTACCACCCCCT
This sequence comes from Capitulum mitella, assembly GCA_030062745.1. NCBI lineage: Eukaryota > Metazoa > Arthropoda > Thecostraca > Pollicipedomorpha > Pollicipedidae > Capitulum > Capitulum mitella. Next base: position 13,771,783 of record CP099840.1, read on the forward strand.
CCGCCGTACTTTCTGGAGACTTTTTTGCCAGCTTAGGTTAGGTTCCCTCTTGCAGTTACAGGGGCACTTTTGGTGGACTCGGACCGTCTGCGTGTCACAGCCCTCTACTGGTCTGAGGTTCCTTTTACAGTTCCATGTGTCCTTCGGGACGTCTCAGGCGCTCTTCTGGCAGTTTTAGGGGCACCTCGGACAGTTCCAGGGATCCGTCCGGCAGTTTCAGAGACGCTTAAGCCGTCTCGGATTCCGTCCTGTCATCCATGGGTCATTTTTGCCGTCTTAGGAGGCCCACGGGCAATACCAAAGGCCGTCTATAAGTCTGTCCCGTCACAAAGACGCCTCTGGCAGTCCTCTAGGTCCTTTGTCCGTTTCAAGAGCTTCTGTGCGGCTCAAGGTTTAGCAATTTCAGGGGGTCCCCTGTTTTCCTAGGTGCCCCTTTTGTCGCCTCTGGGGGACGTTGTTGCCCTCCGGGCCCCTCTAGCCGTAACAGGAGCCTTTGTTGGTGCTTCAGGGGCCCCACTGGCAGTCTAAGGAGGACTTTCCCGTGCCGGAAGCCCGCCTCACACACTAGGGGGCCTTCTGGCCGTCCAAGGCCCCCATACCATCTTAGAGACCCTCTTGTCGTTTTTGCCTCGCAGGGGCCCTCCGACCTTTTTGGCGATCTTAGGGGTCATTTACCGCGTAAGGGGTCATCTGGCCGTCTTAAGACCCACCAGAACTTCCTGGGGCCGCCTTACTGCATCAAGAACCCCTCAGGTTTTCTAAAAGACCAGTGTCGCCCATTCGAGGCCCCTCTCGGGTTCAGGTAACCCATGAATCTCCGTTCAGGGGGTCTCTCTGGCTGGCCAGGGCCTCTTTATGCCGTGCTGGGCACCCTCTTAAGTTCTTGCCGTCTCCGGCACTTTCAGCGGGCTCATGAACCCAGTACCGTGTTGGGGCCCCTCTTACAATCCCAGGGCCCTTGGAGAGTTTCATGGGTCTTTCTATCCATCTTAGGGCCATCTTACCTTCTCAGGGCCTCATTAACCTTTCCGGAAGCCCTCTGACTGCATCAGGAACCGTCAGCTTTTCACACAAGCCCATGAAACTCATTCGGGGCCCCTATGAGATTCCAGGAGTCCCTATGCCGCCCTAAAGACTCAGTCTTTATCTTGTATGTTTCAGGGGCCCTATGACCCGTCTGGGGTCTCTAGGACACCCTACCGCGTTGGGGCCCTTTTGTGGTTTCAGGGGACCTTTGAGAGCCTCAAAGGTCCTCTATGCGTCTCAAGGGTTATCTAACCCTCCTGGAGGTCCCCAGGCTGCATCAAGAGCCCGTCAGGCACATACATAGATCCCGTCAAGCTCATACGGCCTCCTTCAGGCCCCTTTTCAATGAGAGGATCCCCTTCTCGGACATCAGGGGAGGGGGACGATCGCCCCACCTCTCCCCCCATCTTGGATCTGCGCCTGGCCCTCGTAATCAGTGGGGCTCCATGTGGTTAAAATCACTGTCGGCTTGTAAAGGGGCCTCACTGGAGTGTGATGAGGTCTCTGCTTGCTTGTTAATACGTTCCTGCCGACCTGGAAGATGCCTTTACAGGTCGGCAGAGGCATCTTTACAGGCAAACAGGGGCCCCTGAATGAACTTTTAGGGGTCCCTGCTAGCCTGTAGAGGACAGGGGAGCATTGCCTATCTGTTCAGGGCCCCTGTCCGCTTATATAGGGCCCCTGCCGGCTTCTGGAGGCAGGGCCAGGGGCCTTCTTCCAGACGGAAAGGAGGTCCCTCCACAGGCCAACAGGAGCCCTGTATGGACCGACAGAAGGCCCTCCGCAGACACGCAGTGAATTCACCTACAAGCTAGCAAGGGTCTTAAACACTCATTCAGACCACGGGCCTCCCTTCATAGCACACAGGGCCCTCTGTTACATTCGGAGCACGTTTGTTTAGGATCGTGAGCCTTTTTTAGTGCTAAAAACATTCTTTTTTCCAATTTCCCGTGCCGGACAGCCTAAGGCGCTCTGCGGGCGCCTAACATTACCCAAACAACTGATCCCAGGGGGGCCCGCTCGGTCACCGGGGAGCACTCTTGGGGAGGGTGGCCCCTTGGTTACGTCACTACGCGCGAAGCTCGGTATTAGGTTATATCTAATAGGCCCTATTTACCAAGGTATGACAAAAGATCGCAAGCCAAAGATCGTACGGCAAAAGACCGTATGAGAAAAATGTCGAAGGACAAATGTTGCGCCAAAGCCGAAACCCCAGACTAGAGACGTGGTATAGGATACTAGAGGCCGCAGGCCGATAAAAGGGTGCGATCGGACTTGGCTCTGTCCAGCAAAGAGTTAGGTCGCGTTAAGCGCGGTATTAGGTGATATCTAACTAGACCCTATTTAAACGTACCCTATTAACCGCCGTGCCCTATTATAAATAGGGTACAAATTAAACGCATTAGGTTCATTAGGTAACAAGGAACCACACTAATTAAGTTATAAGATTGTAGCCTAATTGAGTTATATCTAAATAAGCCATTTTCATATATAACCTAACAACGCACTCCGCGCGACGTATCTTCTTTGCTGAAGGGAGCTAAGTCCATTCGCACCCTCTTATCGTCCTGCGGCTTCGAGTATCCTACACCGCGCCTTCGGCGCAACATGTGTCGTTTCATATTTATCTCACACGATCTTTTGCTTTACGATCTTTGGCTTGCGACCTTTCGTCGCACGATCTTTCACCCACTTGCCCAACAATGACGTCACTACAATGAAAAGGAAAATTCTAGTGGACCCACCGAACTTTAACTTGGCCCTCTGTGACGTCACAAGCATTTCAGCTAGCGCCGTAGAATCTTTCTGGAAACCTTGAATTTGGCCATGGTGGTAGAAGTAGTAAAGATAACCAACAATTTAACCACAAAAGCAGGTGAATTACAAATCACAGATCAGCAAGCCCCAAAAATCATTATACATTAACAATAAATCAAAGAAATCACTACAGCCCGAAATGGTGAAATAAATCGGCCCAAATCTGATGGGAAAATTATATTTCATTGTAGAATATGTTGCTTCTGACTACGCGTGCATCCCTAATCAAAAACATAAGTTCCACCCCTGCAGTACGTTAACGAATAATTCCACATTTTGTAGTGCATACACTTAACATGCACGACATAATGGCCAAACCACCTCGCACATCACACCATCAAAACATCACACCCTCACCGAACGTACCCAAACCCGTACCACAGGAAACGAGTGCGTGCTGAACAAGCGTTGTGTTCGACTAGGAGGCAGGCCTTCCCAAGCTATGGGTCACAAGGCCACAAGTATCTTGCACAAGGCCAAAGTAGTCTCAAAGTAGTCTCACGCAGGATTTTGTGGGTCGCGCAACTCGCTGTTATGACGTCATTGCTTAGTTCCCTTCCCCACATACAGCATGCAAAGCTTTGTGTATGCAGCAGGCAGCGCCAAGCCGCCCCGTGACGACACTGCAAGGAACGAATCTAACCGATTTTTTGAAGAGGCCAGTCTGACTCCTTTGTAGGGGGATTATGAGACAGAGAGCATGGGTGTTTGGTATGGAAAAATCAATTCATTGAACCCTAAAAATGTGGCATTGATAACAGAAAGGTCGTTTTCTGGAAATGATTGATGTTGCATTTCGTATGTTGGATGTTGGATCCTAGCGTGCGTATCATGCTTACAAAGCAACGAGATAAAAATTGCGTTTGCCCCCTCCCATCTCCGAATAGGTTTCGCCGCTGCTACCGACTACAATTATTCATAGTCAAGATAAGATTTATTTTTATTCGCCAAATAAGCCATATATATACCCTTGCATATATATATATATATATATATATATATATATATATATATATATATATATGTTCCAATTTTCGTAAACATGTTGGAAGAAGATTCTTCCTGATGCTTTTTCATTAAATATACCAGCATATTGGTAGCTGATTCGTTTTTAAGATTGGTTTTCTAGTTTTCTGACCACGCTTTTTGAGATGCAGTCAGGTTGTTTGGTAGCGTGCGTATATTGTCTTCCTATAACGCTTCGTTGTCTCACATCATCAGACATACGGAAATATAAGCTGAATCGCAAAAACAGATGCATTCCTTGCTTCGATTATCGGGTCAGTGAGCTCACTTTCAGAATAATTCTTTTCAAAATTGTGGCTGTTTACATCTCGCATTCTTGTCACATGGTGCACACCTCTGAATAGCCATTGCAGGAATGTAGCCAAGGGGCCATGGGGCCATTCCCCCATCCCCCGAGCCAAGTGGTCTACACTAGATATATGGCGATTTCGTAGGAATACGTAACGGTGATCACATGTGTTGCAAAAGCAAACATTATATGTTCTCCTGTGTGTTGAGTATGGGGTAAATAACATCGCACTGGTTTTTTTCTTATAAATTTTGTCGTATGCCAGTGGCATATGACAAAATTTGGCATTTGCCCCCTCCTGAGGGGGCAAAAGTCATGACTACGCGCCTGGCTATATACAATCATGAAGATATCCCGAATATGCTACAAATATCAGTAAACTGAGTGCCTTGGCTTCAGAGGCGGTACATCATACAGAGAAAGGGCACCTCCCGTGTACATTTGTCTCTGTGATGGGGTCTCTTTCTCTGATGTGGGCAGGCTCCAAAACTCCCAGTTTGTGCCTGCTTCTGCATCTCAGCAGTATAGTTGTATGTTGTACTTTTAATGCTCATATTAACCCGCGCACGACCGTCGGCCGGTTTCGAACATGGGCGACTGGGGGAGGGGCAGTTGGCCGCCCCCCCCCTCTAACTCACGAACAGTTGGTCGCACGATAACAATAAGCATACCGTTGGAAAGACTGTGACGAGTAGAGCTCGAAACTGGTCTCATTTTTTAGTTTTAGATAATATGTAAGCAATTTACGCCCTATATATGTTTTCTCATAGCCGACTGCATGAGACCGAGAAATGGCCTGAATCTCAAGGGCTGTGACTAAAAACGCATTGGTAAAGGCACCAGCGCACAAGTAAAGGTTCGCGGATGCCGATACACGTCTAATTTCCCCAGATTTCTTCAATATGTACGCCGAAACGTTGAGTGAAACACACGACAATTCTCGCGCCGGCTGTCGGTGTGCGCCGCAGCCGTATGCAGTAAGAAATTGACGGGAACTAATTTTAGCGTTCCTTTATTTTCGCGAAAAAAGACGATCAATGTAAATTTTACTGGATCTTAATGGTTCTTGTGATGGTTTTTCAAGCTTAAATTTTGGAAAAACTCATAAGTTACGAATCTACACAACTGTCGGAGCTTTATTCGCGAGAGCCTGTTTATTTCCAAAATATGCTACTTTTTCAGACTTTTTGAGGTTCCTGGTATTATTTACGTCTGTGCAAACTAGTTCTGCCATTTTCTACCCATTCGGAGTAATTCATGGTCGATTTTGACGGTGGTACATTTTGGCTCACTACAGTTATTCGTGACCTGACCTCAGGTCAATGGCTGGAAGTCATTGATACTTTGCCCAATGACGGTAACTAGATGTCTGCTTCACTCCACACTAAAAATGTTATGAAATATTCCGTTAATTTCCCAAAAAACCGCGACATGTCTTAAAAATGGGCTTGACCTTAGGCCAATGACCCGGAAAATTCCGAAAAATCTGAGATAGCAGATTTGTTGCATCTATCACGATCACCTATCCCTGAAAGTATTTTTGAGATACCTTGTTTTGCGAAAAAGTTAGAGGGCGCTAAACTTTTTTGGACATAGGTCTGTTTGACCTGACCTAGGTTAGGCACCTGACCTGACCTGAGGTCAAAATTTTGACAGGAGATGTAAAATTGATGAATTAAAAGGTGCACGAAGTTTCGTGAATCTGTGTTTGTTTGTCCTCTCGCAATTCCAGAAAAACCTCAGGGGGGCAGTCAACTGCCCCCCCAGTCGGGGACGGGTTAATGTTATATTCTGTGTTCTTGCCATGAGTTTGTCTGGAGCGCCCTCTTGCAGATGCATGGTGATCTGTCCTGATAATGCTGTAGTGGGTGTCCAACCTAGGTTGAGTTGGAGCGTGCACAGTCACTGATGGGACAATGAAACTCGTACATTGCGTTGTACATATACGTAGTACCATATGCAGATAATGTAAGTGGCAGTTTTTTCAGATGTTCATGATTGTGTATAGCTGTATTAGAGGTGTGCACTGAGTCACCACAGATGTGATGTGTAAATAACGATAATTTTCAAAGCAGTATTTTGAAAATGAGTCCACTGACCTGGTAATCGCATTTGTTTTTGCTATTGTACTTTTATTTTCGTATGTCTGATGATATTGTGAGATACAATGACTGATGTCTAATAATTTTGTGACATACAATGAGACGTTACAGAAGATCATGCAGCCACGCTACTAAAACAATCTGAATCTATCTAAAAAAAAGTGGAGGGAAAACAAACAAAGTAATCTAAGAAAAATACATTCCGCTGTCAATATATGGTCATGTTTAATGAGACACGGATATATATATATATATATATATATATATATATATATATATATTATATATTTGACCTCTGTTGGATACTTCAACTTGAAAAAATAAGTTTTTCTCTGTCATTCGTATTTTTTCTTACATTCCTAACGTATACAGATGTATGCATATGTATATGTATTTATACGTATATATATATATCTGTGTGTGTGTGTGTGTATATATCTCAACGTTTCGGCATCGCGATATGATGCCATCTTCTGGAGGTCAAAATTAGTACGCATGTTATACAGTGAATCAGAAAACAGAAGAAGATAGCGTCATTGCGAAAAGAAAAAGGAGACAAGTCGGACATTCACAGAAATATTGATAACCACCAAGGTTGAGGAGAGGGGAAATGATGACGCCATAATATTTAGGGCGGGCTGTTCTTTTTTAATGTAAAATAATTAAAGAATACGTATATCTAAAGCTTTGCTTGATCTGCAAACAATAGTGAAATTGCCAATACTTTCTAAAGAGTCACAGATTGCGGAACGATCTGTAATTGGTGAAGATTCTGGGTGAGAAATGGGAGACCTGTGCGGTCAGACCTACCTAAATGCTGCCGATCCTCAGGCGAAGATTACGAATGGAAGACTCCAGAATTCAGCAGCACTGCAGTAGATCTGACCGCACAGGTCTCTTCTTCTCCAACCCAGATCCCAATTAGAGATCATTTCGCACTTTGTGACTCTTTAGTAAGTACTGTCAATTTCACTGTCATTCGCAGATCAAACAAAACTTTACATTTACCTCCTCTTGAATCGTTGTACGTGAAAAAGCCCACCCTAAATACTATGGTTTCATCATTTCCACTGAAGATTGCGTCTTAAACTCTCCTAAATGTGGATGGTTACCAGTATTTGTGTCAATGTCCAACTCGTTTTTTTCTGTTTGCACGGACGCCATCCCTTATACTGTTTTCTGATTCCCTGTATAATATGCGTACTAATTTTGCTCTCCTGAAGATGCCACCTTATTATGATGCCGAAACGATTTGTGTAAACATAAGTGAAGAATGTAATAAGGAAAATGCGGGCGACAGAAAGAAAGGTATCCTAGGTCTCGTTTTTCTGCGCCTTTTCGTTTGTTAGCCATTGTCCGTAGGACCGAAAGGGGTGCTCATCCTCCCTCCTCCCGGCCCGGCGAAGGCAAAAAGGCCATTAGTTCCCTTCACAGGCCTGCAAGGATCCTTTACAGTCTGGTAAGAGGCAATAGGTACAGCCTACAGCCGTACCTATTGCCTATTGCCTACCTATTGCCTACGGCCAAAATACGTATTCTTTAATTATTACAGGTCCGTAGGCGGGCATTTCGCAGGCTAGCGTGAGGCCCCTCTATAGGTCAATGGGGAACCCTTTACGAGCCGACATGAGGCACCTTTATAGGGCCATTCTGCACACCTGCAGGGGGCCATCTGCAGGACGACGCAGGCCCCTTTAAAGCAAAGCAGAGGTCCTTAACAGGTTGGCAGGAGAGCCCTTCACAGGCCGCCATAAGCTACCTACAAGCCGGCAGGGGGCCTGTTCACAGGCCAGGGGCTTCCTTTGCATGCCCCTTAGCCAGTGAAGTAGCTTTAGCTTACAAATACCCTCTTAGCAGAAAAGGTCCCTAATAATGGAGCCCCTAGTCCAAGAGGCACCAGTACAGAGTAATCAGAAAACCACTCCGCGCCACGTGCAGAGGGGCACTAGGGTGGGCCGAAATGCACGATGTTTTTCGAATACAACGGGAGCCGGGTTTTTCCCATTACCATTTGTAATAACTTTCTAAATGGTGCGACACGGCATGTTTCGAAAAACTTTTACCCTGCCGCAAATCGGCTGAAATTCTGCTATGTTAGTAAGTTCACGCCGGAGCCACGTTTTCGCGAGGGGGCGCACTTGCAACGCCATGCTCTGACCGTGCGCAGATGTTAGGTTTGGCTGTCAGGAGGTCGCCTCTGTGACTCACGCCATGAACCCTAGACCTAGAGTCGCCAGCGGAGCAGGAGGGCGATGATAATTCACCTCTCAGCCACGAGTGTGGTTTTTGGAAAATGGTTGTGGGTGCCCAGAAGGCATATGGGGACATCCATACATGGCGTATCGGGGATGGGGAGGGGATTGTGGCAGGTATTTATGGCTAAAGTTCAGGGAAATGCATTGTTAAAGGTATTACGGGAAGTAAATTGCAGAAGGGTGTGTTACATAAACCATGAATGACTGTGTTGTATCTTTTTTCGTTACCCCAAAACACACTCCGGGGAATATTTAAGAATGGTTGTGAATTATCACGTGAATGAAAAAAAATGCATTTTGATCATCTTAAACCAATATTTCATGCATTTTAGTTCATGTTTTTATCGACAGTGCTCTTGGTATGCGAAATACCGGCGTGAACTTACAAACATAGCAGAATTTCAACCGACTTGCGGCAAAGTGAAAGCTTTTTGAAAGATGTCGTACCGCACCATTTTTGAAAGCACTTACAAAGGGCAATGGGGAAAACCCGGTTCCCGTTGTATTGGAACAACCTCGTGCATTTCAAACCACTCTAGAGGGACACATTACAACCCGAATGCGGGGATTGCGATGCGCAGTACAATAGCACCGCATTTGGCTATACTTTTTATGAACGCAGTTGAATCAATGACTTTTACTGTTAAAAGCGCGCAGCCGACCCTTTGCTTGCGGTACATAGACGACGTTTTTAACATCTGGACTCATGGCTCAGAAAAAACTTGTCGAATTCCTTTAATTTATGAGCAGTTTACCTGTCAATAAAATTTACAGCTGAACGTTCGGATCATTTCAAAAACGGGGGACGGATACCTGTCTTGGACACACTGTTTACAGTGCATGCTGATGGTAAATATACCACCGAACTTTACAGGGAACCTATGGCGGTGCCAGTCATAATGTCTTTTTCTCCAGCACATCCGCTTCAAACAACAAGTCAATACTTTTTTCACAGATGTTCAGAGCAAAGCGCCTGGGTTCTGATAAATAAGCTCAGAATCAGGGCATGGATCAAATGGAATCTTTATTTTTGGCCAATGACTATCCACATAGACTTATCAAGCGTATAAGGCACCAAATTCCTAAAAAAAAAAAACAGCAAAATCTCAAAGTAGTCGCCGTTTCTCCAACACGACCTTCACTTCATTAACGTTACGTTCGCCAGAGGTTCGCTTAAGTGGCATGGAGATATCAGCAGTTCTGTCAACATCCTCTACCTTTGATGCCCCTCCCTCCCCGGGGGAAAGCGTCATTGCCATTGTTGCGAGGGAGTTTTGAGGGGGATATGCCATGTCAAAAACGCCATTTACAAAATTACCCGTGGTTTGTGCGCTCCTCGTGTGTTAGATATAATGGGGAAACTAAACGTAGAATAAGGGAGCGGTACAACGTACATGTGAGCGACGCCAACAACAGCCTAGGAAAACGCCCCTGGGTAACCACTTTCGGACATGTCACCCACATCTAAGCATTACATCTAAATCTCTGCCATTGAAATTATCCGGACTTGCAAGGACGCAGCAGAACTCAGAATCGCGAAATCGATAGAAATTCATAATGCAAGGCCAATCCTGAACACCTGTATGTCATTCTGACGCCTGTTACCTCTAGTCCCATGCAGTATTTATGTAGCACCCATAGTAGTAGGTACCAGTAGTCGTAGTATGTCTTTGGTTGTCGAGGTCGTTTTACTTTGGATTCGTTATATGGCTGTGTTTTGTTATGATGGATGCACGTTTCCTGCGCGGACATGCTGATTTTTGTATTTGCCAATGTCGATATTGTCCTTTTGAAAAGCAGGATTAAAATACAGGATTAATACGATTACAGGATTAAAATACGAAATACAGGATTAATCTGTTTGAGTGTGTTTTTTTGGGGGGAGGAGGGATGACATGAACTTAAGGTTAATTCTGTCTTACCTTATGACTTTCTTCAAACCTCAATATTCGTAATCGAGAGCAATTCTGTCTCGGAAGCCTTAAGATACACAGCTGAACATTGATGGCAACACGGTGCTAAATAATCTTGAAGCCGGCCATGTGGAGCTTTGCGGTGCCGTCGGCGCCCGCTGACTGCACCAGTCTGATCACTTATCGGTCTACCAGCTGGCTAATCTGTGAACACTGCCAAAAAACCGTAGCGAAAACAGTCCGGCTTCATTCGTGTTCAGATATCTGAGAAAATGTTGGAATGTACCGCATTTCGCAAATACAGGTAATCGATAGGCACTCGACATCGGTCGTCGTTGGTCGTCGTACATGAGTCTCGGCATGTTTTAAGCGTTCTGTATGATGCGACTGATGATGTATCGTACACAGCTACTGCGGTCGAGTCTCTCAGTCTGAATGCGTGAAATTCCCTGGTGTCATTGATGGACGTGGCTGCCAAAAATATTTCTTTGACCTTGCTTGCCGTCTCTGTGATGTCTGCTTATGTCACGTAGAGAAGTCGATTGCTGATCGCAGAATGACACAACACATTTGCATTGGTCGGCGCGCAGATTGACGATTTAGTTTGCATCATAATGCTTACATCTTTTTGTAAACTGGCAAAGTTACCAAAAATACTGAAAATTAAATAGTGGATGTACTGATACAAGTATTAGTTTCATTCTCAGCATTGCGATATTGTAAATATAAAGTCGAATGTTTCATATATGAAGTTGGATACATGAAACATTTGACTGCATGCCGCACATCTTGATTACTGGCAGTGGCCTGAGGCGTGCCTATTTGCTCGTTTTCTGTTCGCTGAAGAATGACACGCATTGTCAAACGTTTGACGTTTGAAATCGCGCATTTTCCTTATACCGCTTTTTTAAATTTCAGTCGATTAACTGCCTATGTCTGGAATGCATAGACGGATTCAGTTTTTTTGCAGAGTGCTGTCGCTGATCACACAACCGCTAGCTTTTACATGCTGATAAGCAGTGGTCGTATTTACAACAAACGGGGGAATGGTCGCTTGGGCGTTTTCCCAGTCTTAACCCTGGACTTCGTCTTGCACAACAAATAAGTGATTCCCCGACAATGTTCCATTGAACGTTGCTTCATCTAGAGGAAAATTTGTTTTCAAATCCCTTAGGGAGCTGTTTCGCACCCGGGCAATGCGGTAATGGTGACGCAGTTTAACAATGGAATTTGATGGAGCATCGATGAACTCCTTCACTCTTTGACACACCGATACTACAGCTGTCCTGTCAGTGCTCACCCATTGCATAAATTCAACCGCATCTACTTCAGACAGCTTTTTCATATCAGACAAAAGTGTTCTTAGAGCAGATTCTCCAGGGTCTATTTTATTGTCCTAGCATGCTATGCTCGATGTATGTAGAGTACATCGTTTTTAACACGAAGTCAGTTGTTCTTGAGTCGGTAATATTCTTATCATGAGTTCTGGATTTTAGCGGTCTGAGTCCGTGCCACCAGCACGACCCAGCACTAACAAATGTTTAAAATCCTATGTTATTGCTGTTGTATTACCTTTGTATTGTTGGTATGCTTCTCTGAGATTACGCATATTCATCAGCTTTTGATGATAATGTTTATGACCGTCTTGACCCCGCACACTCACAGCATCTTTTTTCCAGGAGAAAGCTTTCTGGTGTCGTCTCGCCCGTGAAATTCCTGTACGGTTTAAAACATGCTGAGTGGGCTGTGCAAACGACGACCGATGACATAGTGCATACCTGTTGCCTGTATCTGTGAAATATAGCACAATCTAATATTTTCCTAAATATATGCAACACAAATGAATTGTACGTGTGTTCGCTACTGGCGTTTAGTCCTATTCACAGAACAGCCATATGATGGGCGCGATATGTAATCAGCCGACGCAGGCCAACACCCACAAAGTACAACATGGCCGGCTTGACGGCTTTTTAACACCACGTCCTTACCGATGTCTACTAAACTTATGTTTTAGTAGGCATTTTAGTAGACAATAATTCAGCAGGGGCATTGCACGAAGATTACAAATATCGATCTCTGGAGAATGTCCACTGATACGATTTTGCGTAAATTGCGATTGTTTATTTTAATTATGCAGAGTAAACCTGAATTATTTTCAAAAGTGTATTATCTTGCAAGCAGCTTAAAACAAAATGTTTTGTCTAAGTAAAGCCATTTTCGGACTTCAAAAATTCATACTGATTCCTGAGATAAAGTCCATTTTAAGACGCGCTGCGTGCCGTGACGTCATATTTCGACTTCACTGTGAACGTCGAATGGTTAAGTCTATAAACATCAAAATCGTGAACAGGGCATGAGACAACCCCATACACTTCATTTTACAAAAATCCCAGATGGCGGTGAGTACTCCACTGTTTGAGCTGGCATGGAATGACCCCATACCGCTTAGCCCATCGTGAATCGGGTCAAATCTTATACAAAATCAAACAAGTGAAAGAACAGCTTTCTCTCGCCGTATTTCGACACGTTACAACCAAAACAGCGTAGATGTTTCTAGGACTCAGCGGAACGAGACGGCATTTTGAGCATTTATGCGGTTAGGTTTGGCGGAAGACAAAAATAATGTCACTTTCATCTGTGTTCTGGGATCAATTAAACGGTGTGAATATCAATGCGAAGACATCGGACCATGGCTTCATGCGTGCTTCAGTTCTGGCTACCTGCACAGCAAAAACTGGAGGAATCGAAAAGGTACGCTAAAATCCGAAGTTCTCCGACTGCCCACGACTCGTGCATTCCTATGTAAACCCTGGCACCCGACCATCGGCGGAGGACATCAGCTCGTTCAGGGGGCAACGTGAAGCCCAACGGCGGTATCAGTGAGGCGGTCGCCGTCGCCATCGAGTCGCCGAGGAGTCTGCACATCCGGAGCGGCCACTGAGCTCGCTGAAGGATCGTTACATCTGGCGCGGCAGGCGCCGCCGCCGAGCTCGCTGAGGAGTTTGCACATCCGGAGTGGCTAGCGCCGCCGCAACGCGCGCATCCGGCGTCGCCGGCGCCGCCGCGGAGCGCGCAGATGGGTCGGCGCGACGGGAGCGGTAAGCGCCGCAAATGAATCGCTGCATCTAACGCCGCCGGCGCCGATGGCGAGCTGCCCGAGGAGTCTGCGCATCCGGTGCGGCTGGCGCCGCCGCAGGATGGCGAGCAGTTGGCGCTGCCCGCGTCGCTGCCGAACTGGCCGAGGTGTCCGCACATCCGGCGTTGCCGGCGCCGCCGCGAAGCGCGCAGAGGGGCGACCGGAGCGGCCGGCGCCGTGAATGAGTCGGTACATCCAGCGCCGCCAGCGCCGGCATCAACCTGGCCGAGGAGTCGGCACATCGGGAGCTGTCGGCGCCGCCGAGGAGTCTGCGCATCCGGAGCGGCCGGCGCCGCAGCAGCGCGCCGAGCAGTTGGCGCTGGGGTGAGGGGGAGGGCTGTGGGTGGCTCAAAGCTCCTGGAGCACGCTCCGGGAGCCGTTGCACTCCGCATAGTTAGGCGGCTCTGGGAATCGTCGACGAATGGTCCACACAACGCAGGTTGGTGCTAATCGTCGAACACCGCAGCCGAGTTACTCCCACCTGAAAGTGTTGTTTTTTGCATGTTATTTACTGTTTTTCGCCTCGTCTGCACCTGGTACAGCCTGGTTCACCATGTACCCGGAGATAAATGATGAAGATTGTCACAAGTGAATCAAATTTTCAAATGCTTGATTATGTACGGGAGTCGCATTCTGATGTGATATCAAAATGACTGATAGTCATTTTACTAAATGTTTGTTTCTACAGACTGCTGTGAAAATCCATACATGGCTTCCTTGCTGGCTGCTGTAAGCAGAAATATATTCATCAATAAAGGAATGAACTGTCTCAGAGAAAGGTATAACCAATCTCACCCAACCATGGAACTGCCAAACTGAAGCCGACTTGGCAGTCACACATTTCGTCTTGAACCTGGCTCTACCATCTGCGATTTGTTTACATTGCAAATGATATCAAGCGCAGGTAACGCCTAGAGCCAAGGGTGTAGTTTGCCATTTAGTTGGGGGTGGAGGCTTGAGACCCAGTTTTGGTTCATGCCCCCTCCCACCTTTGGAAAGAAAGTGGGTCAAGTCCGGGAAGAATTCTGTCTGTTTTGTGGGTAGGACCAGCCATTTTCCTTGCCCCGACCCCCTCCCCAACACATTTTACAGAACTACGCTTCGCCTGGAACAGACATGATAAGGAATCAGAGTTTGTTCAAACAAGTAACGCTGAGACCTGGCACGTAGCCAGGATTTCCTCGGGGTGGGGGCAAATGTGCAATTTTGTCATATGTCAGAGGCATATGACGAAATTTACAAGAAAAGACAGCATTTTAGGCAATTTATCTTATATTTTATGGACAAGAAAGCATAATGTTTGCTTTTGCAACATATATGTGGTCACTATTACGTATTCACGCAAAATCGCCATGTATCTAGTGAAGACCGCTTGACTCGGGGGGGGGCATGGCCCCCATTGGCTACGTCCGTGGTTGAGACCATGGATGAAGAATGGAACAAATTTGGGTATGGAAAAATTCAATGATCAGGCCCCAAAATTTGGCATAGCGTATCTACAGTACATTATTTTATAGAGCAAGAAAATGCTTGAATGGGTCAAGATATTAGTAGGGGTCCCATACCAATAATTTCCTTTAGTATGGAGGGCTCCATACCAAAGGTATACAAAGTTACCCTTGGTTGAGACTGCCGGTAACCATTCGTAACCCAAAATGACAACATGAACACGTGAACATTCTGTGATCTTGTTTTGTCTCGAGTGCGCCATTTTTTTGTCGCGTACTGATCGTTTCCAGTCCGCTAATTGGTTGCTTTTGCTACCGTCCCTTAGTGCTGTATTTACACAGATGCGCTTTTCATTGCTGTCATAAATCATAATTAGGGTCAAGTATCCTCTGGAATGTCTTTCTGGAAAACCGAAAAGATTAGACACGCTCCCTTTAATGACTGTGTGCCGCTGATCTGACAGCTTCATCCAGAGCTGTCCATTTGCATTCTTTTGAGGGGCCACGGACCCTCCAGTGAGTTGAGAACCTGGGCCCATCCAAAACTGATGATGGCGTCCCCCAGTACTTTACGCCAGTTCTGATATGGAAAAGGGAAAAATTATGAGATAACTAGCTGTAAATAGCTGTAAGCTGTAAAAAGCGTACAGCGAGGCCAAAGGCCGACTGACCCTTATTTCACGAAACAAAAAAAAAAACGAAACTGAGCGGCCCAACACTGGCCACGACGATTTCTGGAGGGTAGTAACTTCGCAACTACTGGGCATAAAATCGTGAAATTTCCACCAAAAGATAACTCCATTTTTTCATTTTACGTGGTTGCATTTGCAGTGTCCTAGTCTGCACGGTCTTGCTGCCACATATCTATTCCGGGAGTAATGTTTTCACTCTTAGGCCCATTTTCCATGCATGTTTTTGAACCTTTCGGTAACGGCAGCGAACCAAATCAAGGACGAGCGCAGTGTTTTAACTCCAAATGTTTCAGCCACCAAGAACTAAAACAGGTCCATAGATATCCGTTCGTAGCGCGGAATCTATAAAGGGAAATGACCTATTTATTAAACTAATATAGACTTTACCATTTTGGCCCCGCCAATATGCAACATCTACTTACCAATTTGCCAGCTCACTACCATAATGTGCAAGGGTATACACGCACGCACACAATCACACACAAGCACATGCACAAACACACACACACACAAGCACACGCACACAAGCACACACACACACGCGCGCACACGCGCGTACGCACGCACACACATACGCAGACGATATATATATATATATATATATATATATATATATATATATATATATATATATATATATATATATATATATATATATATATATACACATATATACAGGTTTCGTTAACCCTATTCTCGGAGGGCTAGACGGTATGGCCGATTCCCGGCAGGGGGGGCGGATTCGGCCCCCCCCTGAGATCTCGAGAACTACTTATCCGATTTCATCGCAACGAACGGCAATCGATTTGCCGTGACGTGAACTACACTTTTATACAAAGAAATTTTCAAAATTTTAAAATTTGTGGATACAGGGGGGCAAAAATGTCAAAATGGGGGGTACTTTTGACTTCTTATAACTCCGTTGTTTATGGACCGATTTCGATGAAACTGGTATGAATCGAGAGATTATGGATAGGGCTTTTACCATGGGTCCGCAAATCTGAAATTTTGAGAAAATTCATGGGCGTTCACAGGGTTTCAAAAATAAGAGGAATAGTTTTCTAACAACTGGATGAACAAAAGAGGCAAACACCCTTTTTTGGCTTCTGCTAGTCATGTTATACTAAACAAGTACAAATCGCATTACATTGTTTGTATAATGTTAGCATGGGCGGTGCCAGGGACATGAAAAAGGGGGAACTGTCATGGTCACACGTTTCTCAGATCAACTTGTGACCTTTGACCTTAAATGACCTCCAGTGACCTTGGGGTCACTTAGAATGATCTCCTTTGCATTTAATATTATGTTTAAACGTTTTCGATCATTTGAATTCACTCTATTTCAAAAATTTCAATTTATGGCTATTGCGATATAGGGTACGCGCACGAACATTTTAGGTCATAGCTCCGTGACCCGACCTGATATCAAGCTGAAACTTGGTACACAAGTAGAGGGCACCATTCTACGTCATATATATTCCGGGTTTGGTATTCGAAAAAACGGCTCCGAAATTATTGCAAAAAAAAACAAATTTTGACTTTTGACCTTGACCTGACCTTGCAAAATGACCTCAGGTCAACAAAATTAAATCCACACATGGCCCAACTATTTAGCTATACATCCATATAAAGTTTTAAGTTCTATATTAAAAACTCTGTTTTTGGCAGCCGTTTTCCTTTTACCCTTAACATGGCCAAAAATGGCATGAGGTGCCTCCCAAAAACGTTGCCTGACTCCGCCCCTGAGTAAAGTAGAATTTTGACATTTTGTCATGGCACGTAGAAAGAATAGCTAGGAAAAGTGACCAAGTTTCGTGAAGCTGCGTTAAAAAGCTTGGAATTGGCAAGCTAAAAACCCGAGGGGCGGGAGGATTCCGCCCCCCCCCCTGCCGGGAATAGGGTTAAAAACAGCGTATTTGGCGTTGGTTATATTTTTTGGGTCCGTTCAGGTTTTCGGACAATATTCTTCACTTCATCGGTGTGCTCGCTTACATCGGTGCCCAAGGGTCAGTATAATTAAGAAATGTACAATTATTTATATCTTTATATAAATACACCCATTCTGTCCTTATTCGTATTAATATTGACGTTTCGTCTTATCCTAAGGCATTTTCAAAAAATAAGTAAGAAATAAGCAGTTGTGACAAAGCTTCCCAACATTATTCAGCTTTGCTCTCGCGCTACATCTACAACACATTTTCCGCCATTTGGGCGCTTTTCTGTGTACCGTATTCTGTAAATGCAGACGTATGGATCTATACATTACATACCTTGTGCACACGGAACTCGTGGGTTTCGGTTATCACCGCCTATTTGTGCTATGGCCCAGAGGCCGACCATCACACAGGGACAGCGTTCCGCGTGCGTTAATTTGCTTGTTGATAACGGGGTTGCCAACAAGCATTGCAAAAAAATCACCACACGTCACTGCCAGACCAAAGTCCTACCACATCATCACTGATCACCAAGAACAAAACTGCTCACGACCCAGGAACATTGAATCAGATCAACGCCATCTACCACTAAAAATGCACCACAGGAGACGGTGCGCTCCTACCCAACATTGGGACATTGGCCTCACAACCACAGCACTCAGCACACGACTCACTACGCACCTACAGAACGGCACCCCACTCACACACACTGAGAAGCACCACTACACATCACTTACCAGGAAAACACTAGCAGACAACACAAAGATCCTGGCCGAAACACAAAACAAGCGACTCCTCATTGTCCCAGAAGCAATCTACATCAGGAAGTATGACTCAGTTATCAATAGACAAATCACCGCACGCACAGCGCTGTCCCTGTATGATGGTCCGCCTCTGGGCCAAAGCATAAACAGGCGGTGATAACCGGAACTAACGAGTGACGTGTGCATAATGTGTACTATATATATATATATATATATATATATATATATATATATATATATATATATATATCCATGTGTCCGCATTTACAGAATACGGTAGACCGAACGCTGCACGGAGACCGTCCAGATCGTGCAAAATGTATTGTATATATAGCGCGAGAGCGAAGCTGGATAATGTTGGAGACTTGGACACAACTACTTATTTCTTGAACATGTCATAGCATAAGACGAAACGTCGATCTTCATATCACTAAAGATATAGAATGAGTGAAATAATTGTACATTTATTAATTATAATGCCCCTAGGCACCGTTCTAAACAAGCACACCAATGAAGAGAAGAATATAATCCGAAAATTTGCACGCACCCAAAGACAAGATAACCAAAGCAGAATACGCTATTGTTTTTAACGAAACTTGACGACAAAACGCTGTTGTTTTAACCCGCGCACGACCGTCGGTCAGTTTCGATCATGCGCGACTGGGGGGCGGCTGTTGGCCGCCCCCTCTCTAACTCACGAACGGTTGGTCGCACGATAAAAACAAGTACACCGTTGGAAAGATTGTGACGAGAAAGATCGAAACTGGCCTCATTTTTAGTTCTCGATAATACGTAAGCAATTAACGTCTCATATATGTTTTCTGATAGCCGACTGCATGAGCCAGAGAAACGGCCTGAATCTCAAGGGCTGTGACTAATGACGCGTAGTTAAAGGCACTAGGGCACAAGTAAAGATCCGCAAATGCCGATACACATCTAATTTCTCGGATTTGTCCAATATATACGCCGAAACGTTGAGTTAAAGACACACCAATTTTCGCGCCGGCTGTCGGTGTGCGGCGCAGCCGTATGCAGTAAGAAATTGACGGGAACTAATTTTAGTGTTACTTTTTTTGCGAGAAGAGCCTATCCATGTGAATTTTATTCATCTTAGTGGTTCTTTTGATGGTTTTTCATGCTTAAATTCTGGAAAAATTCACTAGTAACCAATCTACAAAATTGGTGGAGCTTTACTCGCGAGAGCCTGTTTATTTCCAAAATATGCAATTTTTGAAACTTTTTGAGGTCACTGGCATTACTGACCTCTGTGCAACCCAGTTCGGCCAATTTGTACCCATTCTGAGTAATTCATCGCTGATTTTGACGGTGGTACATTTTGGCTCACTACAGTTATTAGTCGCCTGACCTCAGGTCAATGGCTGGAAGTCATTGATACTTTGCCCACTGACGGCAACTAGATGTCTGCTTCACTCCACACTAAAAATGTTATGAAATTTTCCGCCAATTTCCCAGAAAACGACGACACGTCTTAAAAATGGGTATGACCTTAGGTCAATGACCCGGAAAACTCCGAAAAATCCGAGATAGCAGATTTGTTGCATCTATCAAGATCACTAATTCCTGGAAGTAATATAGAGATATCTTGTTTAGTGAAAAAGTTAGAGGGTACTAAACTTTTTCGACATAGGTCCGTTTGACCTGACCTAGGTCAAGTACCTGACCTGACCTGAGCTTAAAACTTTGACACAAGGTGTAAAAATGTTGAAGCAAGAGGTACACACAGTTTCGTGACTATGTGTTTGTTCGTTCTCTCGCAGTCCCAGAAAAACCTTCGGGGGGCTGTCAAATGCCCCCCCAGTCGGGGACGGGTTAACGAAGCATATTCAACATCCTGCTGCCTAAGTTTATACATATATATATATATATATATATATATGGGAAAGGAGGAACAGCCTTTATATGGGATATATATACATATATATATATATATATATATATATATATATATATATATATATATATATATATAGACATATATATGCATACTGTTCGTTAAAAACTACAGCAGACTTGGCACTGATGATCTTTGATCTGGCTTCGCAATAGCCTTTTACAAACAATGTATATGAAACAGTCTGCTTCCTAGCTTTACTGATATATATATATATATATATATATATATATATATATATATATATACACATATATATATACATATGTGTGTGTGTGTGTGTGTGCGTGTGCGATTCCCTATTCTCTATATAGATATACACGGATAAAAGTATATAGGAAAGGTTAGTTCATCAGGTCCCCGATTCGATCCTTCCAATAACAGACAGAAAACGAAACCCCTGGAGACCACACAGACTGTGACATACGTAGATTAGTTCATTCTATGGCCGAAGTATATATAGCCTCAGTAATCTTTTTTTCTATTTGTGAACCGATGAAATATAGACACAGGATCCGAACTGCGTCGCGCGCAGTGAACTTCGCAAACAAGCGTGCTTAGTTTTCGGTATGCCATTAACTGCTAGCCAACGGATCGGAGGCTTCTCACAGCCGCGGCTAAGAAAAGAAAACACTGCGACACACTTAATATCTCGCCAGCGACATCAGCAGTGTTCTGGCGTCGGAAGTCCATCAGTTACCCCGCAACGTTCCCAACGTCACTCGACACCGGCCTCCGCTGAACGATCACCAGGGATACTGAACACGACACCAGCTACACGCAATCGTCGTCCTCCTGGCCGCCGCAACTCGCTGACTGTTCCGTGCGAGACCATCTCCTAGTCTCCTTGTTCGTCGTCACCGTCGTCAGCCAAGTAACCCAGTTCGTCATCGTCGCCACTCTCATCACCACCCATCTCGCGCAGCACACGTGCCTTGTACCGTTGGTAGGCGTCCGAATCATCGCCGTCGTCACCGCCGACGCCTAGTCCGTACGCCAGCGGTTCGTCATCGTCGGCCAGAGCACTTGCATCTAGCTGACGCACTAGGTCGCACTCGGCGCTGTCCTCAGCGTCCACGTAGCGATCGTAGTCCGAGTCCTCGAGCTCGTCCGGATAGTCGTTGCGCCAGTTGTCCTCGGCGTTGGAGTCGTCGCCGTCATCGGCGAACGGTGTGTCGCTGTCGCTGTCGTGAGGAGTGCGGTAGTCCACCAGCAGGTGGTCGGCGCAGGGTCGCATCTCCAACAGGCCGTCCGTCAGCTCAGCAGGAAGCGCTGAGCCCGCCGTGTACAGGTCGTAAACGTAATCGGCGTCGGCCGCTGGTACGCGTTCCAACACCTGGCCATTGCACGTGAGCTGCGGCGCTGCGGCGTCAGCGGCTGGAGTTGGCAGTGGTTTAGGGTCTTCCTCCACGTCGACAATGCCGGCGCCGGGACACGACGCCGAGTGGGCCACCGAGACCGGCCGGTCGGAGCCGTCGCCGCGGCGTCGCGAGACGATACGATATCGGCGCACCTTCTGCTCCTCCATCAGCCGGCGCCGGCGGGCCTCCTTGGCGTCAAGCAGGGCCGATGCCACTCTGTATGTGTCGCGCCGCTGAGAGCCGGTCTTTTTTACGGTTGATATCGAGGAGAGTGCGGCGACCGGAAGAACGCCGTCCCGCGCCTCCATCGTGCCGACGAACCGCAGCACGGTGTTCTGTACGGCCGCAGCCGCCGCATCGTCCGAGTCGTCAGTGCGCAGCCGCTTGGCAGCTACGAGGGCCGCGCACGGCTCGTCGCCCACCTTTCGCTTGATTCGGATGAATGACAACATAGCTCAGACAGGCGGACGCGCTCAGGTCAAAATGTGGCAGCCGGTAACCAGTTTAATCACGCACAACCTGGGCGGCAGGCTGCAGTTCAGCTGCAAAAGATAAATAGTAGGTTATCAGCAATTCTTGACAGGAGCTACACCAGCTTAGCTACAAAACATTGTTTTTAATCACGAACATTCCTCGTGTACGCTACCTGTACACGATGCTGCATCACTGCCAACCATGGTCACCAAGACAATGTTCTCACATTATTTGCCATTACAAAACAACTCACAACTAAAGAAAACTGCTAGCATGAAGTTTCTCTCAAATAACCATTGTTGAACTCTCAGCTATAAAAACTACCCATCACAGGTCACAAGTGAAATGATTTACCAGACTGCCCACAGGGCCATTAACATTCCCCGATCGTAATACATCATAGTTTTGTGGTCAAACTTTCCAAATTTCAAAGTTTGTGGCAGAGACGAAGTCAAGGCCACAAACTGTGAATTTTTTAGCGCGAGACCACAAAACAATTCAGTGTATGACAGTAGAACTTGACACATGAAAAAAATGACGCCTTGGGAATTGGAAACACAGTTTATCACAATTTGTTTTTTTTCTTCCTGTCGTGCGCGGTGACCAACACGCGACCTTCAAAAGTCCTTGGTCGTGGCGCTGTCCTCAGCAAGGAGTTCCATGGTTGTACTTTCAATATCACCATCACCATGCAATGAGTGGGTAAAGGGAGCTACGTGAATTATGTTTTGCCGTTATTGGACTCATGTGTGTATTTGCAAATGCTAAAATGCATGCTTACTTGTGCTTGGATCTGGCTGAATTGTAAGGAAGACTGTGGGAAGAAATAAGATTTCCCTGCCCTGAATAAAAAATGTAAAATGTCCGGGGAACTAATGCCGTAAAGCGAAGATTCGCTGACCGAGTCCATGGTCTGAAGGAATTCACTGAGTCCCAAAGCAACTGACCGCTTAAATGGAACCATGCGATCTGGGCGCTTCGCTATTGGATTTATCATATTACCTACTGACCACCAACTGATGGTCACCGCCCACAAACAAACCTGTCAGTGATTTCTTTCGTGAAATCTTTAGCACGTGAAAAAATGGCGAAGGATCTCCAGTCAAACACTGACTTAAGATTTCCACACCTGTTGCGATGTGCTGCCAGCGTTTCCGCCACTGAAAGAGCCCGTCAAGGTAAATAAGGTCCCCCAAGCCCAACTGAGGTATTTTCAGCTCTGGATTACAATCAATGCATGTTTTGGCAGCAAAGATCCCGTGAACCATCCATCCTACAAATTCGTCCAAGATATTTTGTTCCTTTCACATCACAATGATTTTGCCCATCGATAATTCGAAACTCAGGTTCAACAGATCAGGCACTTAAACTGATGATTATTATTGGGGTATAATAAGAAATCAGGCCAAGTCCAACAGCTTTCCTGTCAGCAGGTTCGGCAAAAACATGAATCGGCTTTCAGCTCGGTGATACGAAAAAGGCATAATACAGCACTTAAGAATGTGAGCCAGAGGAAGTCTGTTAACTTCTGGTTAAAACCTTGCGTGCTTTCCTTGCCCTGTCCCTGCCACTGTTCAGTCTTTACTGTTCCAGGAGCACGAAGCTCTTCCGTAAGGTAATTCGTCACGTTCGGGCTGTAAAACAGGTTTTAATTCCGATGACATCATCACAACATGAGGAGGGACAATGTGCGGCACTCTTCTGCCCTGGTCCTGGCTCCGCCGTCGTTCAGTTTTCGTTTCCCCATATGTTGTACGCTCTGCCGTAAATCATTCCTTTTGTTCTGGGCAGCGAAATGGTGCCTTTATATTCATGGCGTCACCACAACCGGGGTGGAGCAATGGTGTCCCCCGTCTTGTCCCCGTTTGGGCAGCGAAATAGGTGCCTTTATCTTCATGACGTCATCACAACAGGGGGAATGGTGTCTCCCCTGTTTTGTACTCAAGCTCTGCCAATGTTATTCCCCACGTTCGGACTGCGAAAGTGATATCTATTTGTTGAATCATCGGACATAATGGAAGCACTCATTTCGTGCGCAGAATCTTCTGGTTCACCAACTACACAGGTAGAGAGATCGGTGACTGTAGAAGACTGATGTAGAAAACATAGCCTCATGTAGTAGTGAGCAATGGTGGGTGGGGAGGGGGTATAAGGGAAACTGGCGTCCAGCTAAAAAAATGGGCGAAATCCACCATCAACTATTTCTTATCGTTAAGATTCATTTTTTCACACAGCATATAAACCGAAGGTTCCTAAGCTAACAGCAGTGGCAATGTCATATTTAGGCCATGTATATATATCTTTGAAGTCCACATATCTTTGAGTTCTTTCTTTTCCTGCATGACCACGGAGATAATGTTCAATTTTCCCACCATGAGCCCACAGCATTGTCTTTTAATGGCAAGCTTTTGATGTCCAACCACATGACAAGAAATGACAGTGGACGAGCATACGTCATATCAGTGGCTTTAGTGCGCTATTTATGGAAACTGGTTACGTATGAGCAGAATCTGGTCAACTGTTACATTATTCCTCTACTAAAAGAAGAAAAACATGTCATGCCACACTTCGTATAGCATGACAAACCGTTCTGAAACATTGCCAGTAAAAACATGTTTGTAGTTAACACTCCACGGCATGAAAGATATGACTGCGAGAGGTGCTTGACATGTGACTCCACCTAACTAAACCTTATCCTACAATGCTGTCATGTAATGAGTGGTAATGAGTGGAAATATCATAACCTTGCAGCACAGTTATGCACAAGACAAAACAGTGAGACTAAAACAAAAAAGTGAACCTCCAAGAAAAATCGACCAGACACGTGTAAAATTCGGCGAGCAGATAACTGTTGTCTATGGAAGGCGGGGTCGCTGGAACCGGGGAGGGAGGGATAAGGGGCAGCTGCCCTCCCCCATCTTTGGGGGGAGGGCAGTATACGTCAATATGCGCATACTGACCAGGCATAAGGGATCAAAGGCGCAAACCGGCGTCCATTAGATACAGGAAACAAACTGAGAACAATGTACTTTATAACTCTAAAACCCTGGTTACAGTGAATGTACCTGCTTTGTCTGCTTCTGAGCTGACAACGACATCACCATTATGCAGCAACAACGGAACCTTTGAAGATTTGGGGGGGGGGACAAATGCGATTTCTACCTCGTTCCTTTCCATGCACCGCGATAGCGGTAATGTTAAATGCTGCCCAAAGATGGGAGGAGGGCAGCTGCCCCTTACCCTTCCCTACCCGGTTCCAACGACCCCGCCTTCACATAGACAGCAGTTATCTGATCGCCAAATTTTACACCTCTCGTCGATTTTTCTCGCAGATTCACTGTTTTGTTTTAGTCTCACTGTTTTTTTTTCTCATAGCTCACTACAAATGCTTAACTTACAGTGCTCATTATCGCCTTCTTAGTCCGGCACAGACTGGGATATTTTGCCCCCTTCCAATGGCCGGGAGGACCTTTTTCGAGTAGTTTAATCGCAACGAAAAGAACAGACACTTAAGTCTGCGTTGCAATATGCCTCTGGGATCTTGATCTCACATTCCAAATGCCGCCTGACCAAACGTCATCAAAGGTCTACGTCGTAGGTTACGTCAAATTTGACATCCATGATAACGGGTCGTGCAATACATGTTTTCTGACCCATATGACACGGATATTCTCGAAACGACACTTTCAAAGAAAGTTCGGTAAAATTAAACCCCTGCGGCTCTATTACCGCGCACAGGCAACAATGCAACATTTCATAGTTTAAAACTCGGATTATCACAAGCACGCTGGTGAACTCCATCTGTTATCTCTGGATGACTACAAATCAAACTGGCCCGTGTTGCACATCTTCACGTAATGTTGCACAACGTTGCAAAGGCCGATATCCTCACAATGGTCATCTAAGGCCCCAAACGGACACCAGCGGCTTACCCGCGAAGCCGAAATGTCTCTCTCTCTCTCTAAAAAAGTAAAATAAGAAACAAAACGCCAAAGATGACATGACAAGGGATGTTGCAGTGTTGCAAAAAACTAATGGGAAGTTACATGAGCAATATTCCGCGAGAAAATTCGATGATATATTCGGCTGTATCCGGAAATCGGTATATTTAATTATGTTTGCAAAACTAATTCTCACTGGAACCGGAAAGCGGAAAATGCAAATATGATCTAGGAAGACCTAGCATGAAGTCAGGGTTTCTCTAATTTGAGCTCATACTGATATGCAAGGCAAGCGACAGTCACCATGCATTGTCAAAGCAACTCCTTTCAAACGGTACGGTTATTTCTAACGTGCAACCAACAGTTCGCGAGTTCACCCCCTCCCCCTCAGTTGGGCATGAATGGCGGAGACCGCCAGTCGGGCGTGGGTTAACTAACGCATGCTCCATGACTTTGTCCCTTATCAATGTCTCCATGATTTTGCAGCATATGAAGGTGAGGCTTACTGATTGGTAGCTGACGTGGTTGTTTTTGTTTTCCTCGGAATGCACATTAGCTATCGTCCGTTATATGTGGCACAAACGTTGGTTTTCGCACGGTGGATATCGTCCAGTTATATATGGGGCATTCGACGTGAGATCGACCTGGGGTAACAGGCCATCGTCTCATATCGTGAAGTTTTGTCCAGGGGTAATCTGTGACTGGGATGTCAGATTTCCACTTCTCAGCTTCGTCTGACGAGCGGTTTCTGCGCTCGAGCAGCCCGAAATTTTTTAATTTGATGACTTGGCCAAACCCTTGGTGAAATGAGTATTGTTTCGGTAAACGATCACCACACTTTCAAAAACTGGATATCGTTGTGATGAGGCCAAAACGCTGCGATGCTCTGCTATTCGCATGCTGTAAAATTTCCTTCGGTTTTTGTTTGACCCTGAAACGTATTTTCAAGGGCAAATTTCGATGGTGCGGCCAGTGAATCCGATTGAGACTGCGAGCAGCTAAAATATTCTCCAAAGGGTTTTGACTTGTTTCAAATCGCGAAAAGCTCCTAATTTTTGTTTAACACTATACATACACGTATAATTTATGGCGTATTGGCTGAGAATATCATCGTTGGGCATTTCCTCGTCCGTTACCAGCGGAAAATGACAAATATATTAGAGCTATCAATGGTTTGTGGTATGCATGCCAGATTATCATAATGCTGCTCTGAGCAAACAGTAAATAAAAATACAGACACAAGAAAGACTCGGTGTCGTTCGCGACAGAATCGACCGAAAACTTGAAAAAAATCCAAATTTTCAGTCGACGCCGTCGCAGACTGCGCAGTCAGCAGGCGGTGTGGCAAGTCCAGTTGCCGTGGGTGCCAAAATGGACAAAGAAGTACGGAAATGAGAGTAGTTCATATACTCGCCACCATATCTTCATTGCAATATTTTCCATAGAGTAATATGACTGTGTCTGGCACCGTAGCTTCAGACCGGTGGCCATTTGTTTCGAGAATACTGTGGGCAACACAGATTACGTTGTGGGCAACCTCTGACTCAGTATGGTATTAAATGTTTTCCACGGCAGGCGAAAATACCTGAAGTCACCTTCTGGGTCGTTTCTCAGCTCCCACCTGGGAGGTCAATTTTCCATCCTGTTACCGGCGGCCGAGAACGGCGTCTTTGACGCTGATTTTGTGTTTGGGCACACCTCTAAGTTTTTCAGAATAGCGAGAAAACGGCAACGCGTGGTGCTGCCAATTTTTCCTGCCTTTTTTCATAGCTACTGTGGACATTTTGGACAGATGTTGATTTTGGCTCGGGTTGATTTTGGCAGATTAATGACCTAGGTATGGTTAAACGGACCCATGCCGAAAATAGTTCAGACTGCCAGAGCATCAAAAAATTCAAAGATACCAAACTGTGCCTCGGTATATGACCTTATATTGCCAATGGCCTTAAAACGTTTGTCTTGGAATTTCCCTTTACCCTATTCCCGGAGGGCTAGACGGTATGGCCGATTCCCGGGGGGGGGGGCGGATTCGGCCCCCCACTGAGATCTCGAGAACTACACGCCCAATTTAATCGCAATAAATGGCAATCGATTTGCCATGACGTGAACTACACTTTCAAAAAAGAAGTTTTAAAAATCTTGAAAGGGGTGGATACAAGGGGCAAAAATATCAAAATGAGGATGTTTTTGGACTTTATATAACTTCGTTGTTTATGCACCGATTTCGATGAAATTGGCATGAATCGTGAGATTATGGATGGAACTTTTAAAATAAGTGCACATGGGCGTCCACAGAGTTTCGAAAATAGGAGGATCAATTTTTTAACAAATAAATGAACAAAAAAGGCAAAAGCACTTTTCTGGTTTCTGCTAGTCATGTTATGCTAAATAAATACAAATCGCATTACAATGTTTGTAAAATGTCAGCATAGGCGGTGCCAGGGACATGAAAAAAGGGGGAACCGTCGTGATCACATGCTCCTCAGATCAGCTTGTGACGTTTGACCTTAAATGATCTCGAGTGACCTTGGAGTCACTTGGAATGACCTCGTGTGCATTTAATACTATCTGTAAACGTTTTCAATCATTTGAATTCACTTCATTTCAAAAATTCCATTTTACGGCTATTGTGATATAAGGTACGCACACTGACATTTTAGGTCACACTTCCCTGACCCGACCTGATATCAAGCTGAAACCTGCTACAGCAGTAGAGGGGACTCTTCTACGTCATTTCATTTCAGGAAATAATGCTGATATTATTACTAAAAAAGAAACAAGTTTTGCTTGTGACCTGGACTTGACCTGGTAAAGTGACCTCAGATGAACAAAATTGTATTTGCACGTTGCCGAACTATATAGCTATATATCCATATAAAGTTTTAAGTTGTATCTCAAAATTCAAGTCATCTCGATTCACCGACCTATTTGAACCTAGAAAGTTTGGTTAGGAAACTGCACAAGCACTTGAAATGTTTCTTATTAAATATTTTGGTGTATTCTGGCCCATAAATATACAAATCTAGGATCGTGGTGTGAGCTCCAAGACCCGCCCATTACAAAGGATATGTGTCCAATACAGTACTGTCGTGTTTTTTTTTTTGCAAATTATGTTTATAACTTTGCTTTGTGGAACAAAGAGGCAGTATGCTGCTTGTCTCCTCCTCTGCTAGCATGGCTGGGCTGATAGGATGAGACAGCAGGCAGGCTTCGCCTGCCACTGCATGGCACGGGCGTAGGAGTTCGTTACAAATGCAGAAACTTTTATTTGCGAATGACAATGACATTTTTTGGTTTAAGTGATTTGTTTTGCATGATGTAAGCTCTAATTTTACGGCGTTTTTTTCCTGTTGTTACAGCTCGCGAGTTGGAATGAGGATGGGTATTCAGACACTCTTTGGTACGCGAAAGGTGGATCTGACAACTGGTGCGGGGTGGGTAAAAAAAAAATCTTCCCAACCGGCCCAATCGACAGTCTACAAATCCCGCACCTCAAGGCAAATATCAACAAACGAAACTGCGGGGCATGAGCTGAACGCAGTTAGCTGACTGCATTTTCGGTCAAGTCCGTCGAGGTGTCCCGTCACCGAAATCTGGGTGGCGCCATTGCGTTTGTCCGTTCAGTCCGCTTCGGTCGTGTCGGCTGAGCATCGTATCGTATCGTATCGTATCGCTCGTGTAAACTGAGCTTTAACGCTTTACCGCCTCCGCCACTTCCCTGCGGCGTGTAATGTGGGCCAAGGCCATACGACACAGCCATCTATCGTACTACATCTTCGCAGCGGGCGACAGATGACAAAAAATATGATATTACAGAATTTGTGGCATAGGCATGAAATAAAACAATAACCTTGGGTGTTCAGAAATGCTTTCGCCGATCGTTCATGCTACTTTTTTCTCAGTTAGGTCGGAATTTCCCGACACGGACGTCTTCGGTGAACGCATCATGAATTTGAAGTGCGATTTGTAATATCAAAAACCAAAATGGGGAAATTTACCCGATTTAAAGTAAATGGAGATTCTCTGGGGGACATTTTACCTGTAAAACGTTTCAATCCGAATCACTGGTCACACCTTCAAAATTTGACATTGGAAATAGGTCTCAAAATCAAATAAAACGCACCGGGTATTTTAGGGATTGCGAACAGCAAAAAGACGCAGCTTTCTTTCTCAAGATACCCAGTTTCTGAAAATGTGTTTAATGGTTACCATGGGTGTGGTTTTTGGAAAACGATTATGGGTCCCCAAAAGGCATATGGGGACATCCATACATTGCGTAACGGGGGGGGGGGTCGTAACAGGAGTTTATGCCGTAAGTTCAGAGGAATAAAGCTAAAAAAGCATTACAGGAGGTAAATAACAGGAGGATGTGTTACGTAAATCATGGGTGGCTTTATGGCGGCGACACTATGAAAGGGAACAAGTCTATTTTTTCCCGCATCCAAAAAGTACACTGCGGGGAATATTTAAGACGGTTCATGGAGTATCATGTGAATGAAAAGTGCACTTTGGTCATCTTAAACTTTCACGAATTTTACCCATCGTTTGTATCGAGAGTGCTTTTGATATGCGAAATACAATAACACAGTACCAGAGAAAGGAACCAATCAGCGAGCAGAAAATACGTAAGTAAACCTTGAACGCAACTGATGCTCACCCAAGACTGTCTTGCTGTTCCAGACGCAGTTACGAACGGCAGCGTCGATTGTTTTCACAGACAACACCGGCGTATTCCCATCTATTCACGTAATGCATACTCGCGGGGGAAATTCGTGGAACCGCAGCGGTACTTGCCTGAATCCATTTTGGTCTCCCCATAGCTAACCAAGCACGTAGCCGGGGGGGGGGGGCATGGGCCATGCCCCTCTTGTCTGAGCCATACGGAACAGTGATCAAACATATCTTACAAAAGCAAACACAGATTTTCCCAGTGCATGTAATATGAAGTTAATTGCATAAAATTGTTGCTTTTCCTATAGCTGCTCCCTTCCCTGAGGAAAATCCTGGCTACGTGCCTGACGCACTAACACGTTTCATCGGTGTTTTCAGTAGTGACGAATGCGCAGGGTAAACAGATTAAACCTGGGCTGGCAGCCAGCGTACTTTCCCCAGTAAAATATGGGCCGGGCAAGTTGGCAAGAATGAATAAAAATAAAATACAAGAGCAAGTTAGCAAGAATGAATGGCACCTACGCTTCGATTCATAAAAATATCCTTTCCATTCGTACGTGTACAGTTAAAATCACGATTTGCGTAGAGAGGTCCTCACTTTCACGGAGGACCTTGCTCCAAGACAGTTTGACACCATTTTATTTGCAGGGTGGTGGGGAAAAGCAACTGACGGGTGACAATGAAGTAAATAAAGTCCGATTACTGCTGACAAAGTTGATTTTAGGTGGTTTACACCATGGACCTGAGAATACTATATTTCAACACAGGGGTGTTGATTTTTATTATTTTGAGATGGCCCTGGTCCACCCAACGTTGACTTGGGCCCCCCATGTTGGCATGGACCCCTAGTATTTCCTGACGGTTTCAAAAGGATTAACAGTTCCAAAGACTACTCGCAAAAAGATCGGCCGGAATACGATAGGCAGAAAGTAAAGAGTAAAATCTTCAGATATATATCTATCTTTTTATCTTCTGGCTATATATATATATATATACCTATATCCACGGGGATAACTGCAATTCTTACTTGATACATAGTAACAAAAGAACTTATAAATTTCCTTTTGTCAAAACAAGTAGGCTAAATCCGTTAAGAGACCCACATTTGGGGGAGGTTGGGTTATCGAGCCCTCGGCTCGCCCCCCCTCCCCACCATTCACAGCAATCAACGCCTATGTCTGTCTATCTTCTATCTTCCGTCCATATATCTATATATGTATATATATATATATCTATATACATGGGAATAAATGCAATTACATGTATATATATATATATATATATATATATATATGTGTATATCTATATGCATATATATAATTGGGGATAACTGCAATTTCCCTCATAAATAGTAAAAAAAAACCTGCAGATTTCCGCTGGTTAAAATAAAGTGAGCTAAATCCGCTGAGAAACTCGCATTCGGAGAAGTTGAGTTATTGGGCCCTCGGCTCGGCCCCCAATCAATTACAGAAATAAACACCCCTGCGTGAACATTTAAACACACTTAAAGTTGTGGGTGCCCAAGTCGTATTGTGGGTGCCCATTTCCACTTTGTGGGTGGCGGGGCACCCACAAAGAGATAGGAAACCACACCCCAGATGGTTACTGAAATAATACACATGATTATATGTATGTGTCTGAAGGGTGTATATGAAGGGTCTGGGTAAAAATCATCAAATCCCAAGATTTCAAATTGCTCTAACACAAAAAACGCTTGTCCGACCGCGCTAAGAAGTGAAAAATGAAACATCAGCCAAAGATTACCCATCGGACCAAATCTAATCAAAATCTGAGACTACGGTGTGATAATTTTGGCGGGTGTCTGGCCGATTTGTCGTGGGACGCCCGTATGGCCCACACGTTGACTATCGCACGCTGGCTATCGTCCAATTATATATGGCATACACGTTGGCTATCGTCCAATCATCCGGCAGCTGTCCTGTCCATGGACATAGCCGACATTTTGCTCACAAGTGGACCAAGAATCTCACTCGCTTCTTTGAGGACCCTAGAATGCCAATCATCTGGTCCAGGTGACTTCGATATTTGTGGGTGCGTGAGTGCAGGTGTTACGAGCGTCTCAGCATTCTGTTTGGGCTAGGGTGTCCGGGGAAATTCACGGAATTTTGTGCAAGTCTAAAATTCCGTGCATTTCCCCGGACACCCTAGCCCAAACCGAATACCGAGTGCAAAATTAGTAATAATTTGCCAAAATTTTGTAAGCAGTGACATGTTACCTGAATAGACGTAAAATGACACCTATCCAGGCGTCAATTTTTGACTGTTTTTTTCACGGGCAGTGGGACCTCTATGGAGACATGGGGGGCGTGCTTTTTACCCAGCTTCTTTCCATGCAACGCCGTAGACTTAATGTCCAATGTTGTCCAAAGTTGGTGGAAGGCAATTACCCCCCCCCCCCCCGTTCCAACGCCTCTGTTCCGTACGATGAGTGCAAATGATCACTGATCTTTGTCTGCCAAGGAGCTTTTTCCATGGTTTTGGCATGTGGAAAATCCGGTGATTGAGCGTGGAACAGTGTTTCAGGCTGGGTGTCATTCCTACCCAAAAATATATGTTTTAGAACACTATGCGTTACTGAAAATTAATCAAAATGAACACAATCTAGAGCAGGTTTTCTGTTGCGGTCTCTGTAGTGGAAACAGAACTGGAAAAAATTAAGGTCTCTGCCTTTCCTCTACCAATATTACCTAACTCTCCATCTTCAATGCAAAGTCTTCTTTAGGAGTGCTGGTTTCTAGCCTTGCGTTTATGTACTTCCACACGGCTTTAGGGTTTAATTTTCCCCTTTTTTCACCTGGTTTTACGAGCTGATTGTTTTTTTCACTTATGTTTGCATTTTTTACTGGCTTTTCAGAGCACGTTCCTTTGCTTCTGTGTTGGTAGTGTAGTCAAAGGCTTGCTCTGCCCTTAGGCGCTTACTGTACTTTTTATCATTTGGTTTATTTAGTTACATGACAGCAGCTTCATACAGATGTTCCTCTTTTTCTGAAGTATCTGCAGTGGGACATAATCTGACACCATGGTCTTAACCTTCCGGTCAAGGGTTTTGCAGTTTTTTTCAGCTCTGTTCATATTTACTTCTTTCCATTTCATCTCCATGAGCTCCCTCCTTGCCCCGCGCCCGACTATCGGTCGACGCCATACACACCCGAATGGGGGAGGGGACATTTGACCGCCCCTTGAATTCGCGAACGGTTGGTGGCACGATAAAAATAAGCATACCGTTGGAAAGCTTAAAGCTTGGGACGCTTAAGATGAATAGGGCTGGAAACTGACCTCATTTTAATTTTTTAAATATGTAAGCCATTTACGCCCTTCATGTGTTTTTTTATAGCCGACTACATGAAACCGAGAAACGGCCTGGATCTCAAGGGCTATGATTAATAAAGTCTAGGTAAAGACACCAACGAATAAGCAAAAGTTCTACCAGTTCTGAGTAATTCCTCGCTGATTTTGACGGCGGTGCATTTCAGCTCCTAACAGTTATTGCTGACTTGACTTCAGGTCATTGGTTGTATGTCATGGAAACGGTGTCCAATGACGGCTGTTGGACAACTGCACCACACCACAATCAAAATGTTATTTTAAAAAAATCCGTTAATGTCAGAAAAAAACACGTCTTGAAAATGGGCTTGACCTTAGGTAAATGACGCGGAACTTTCCGAAGCACCTTAGACAGCAGAATTGTTGCATCTATCAAGATTTCTAATTCCTGAAAATTCTATTGTGATATCATGTTTTCTTCCGAAAAGGGTACATAGCGCTTAACTTTTTTTGGTTTTCCTAAAAAGTTACAAAGCGCTTAACTTTTTTTGGACGTAAGTCCACTTGACCTGAGGTCGAAACTTTGACACAAGATGTAAAAGGATCAAGAGAAAGGAACGCAAAACGTCACGGCGCTGCGTTCGTTCGTTCTCTGGCAATCTTGGAAGAAACCCAGGGAGACGGTACACCGTCCCCCCCCCCTCGTCGGGGCCGGATTAACCCTCACCGGATGAGGGGTTGGATGCCGATAACAAAACTGGCGACACATTCAATGTTTTGATATTTTTGCATTCAATGCGCATGTTCTGAGAAAGTGAGCTCGGGTCATCTCAGATAACCGAGCAACGTCGTCATTACCAAAGGTTTGCAGAACGATTTTGTGCCAAATGTCGGGTTTTTACTGTTTTGGGGCAATCGGTACGCATAAAAGGCAGATCAGGCAAGAAAGCGGTTAAAATGGTAGTACATAAATGAACAGGTCACTTCAGATGGGCCAACAACCTTTTCAAAGTCAAACGAGGTCAATGACCCAAAACGATATTTTTAGCCTCTGAGCGTCTCTGTACTATTTTTTGACAATCAATATCATAAAAGAGACGATTTCAAGCATATATGACTCCGAAGGCGTCGATTTCAACCCTTCCCGTACCAGTGGTCAGATATCTCTTCGCCGTACCGGGGGGAAGGGGAGGGGGCCGGCGGTTGAACGCCCCCTCTAATTCGCGAACCATGCATCGGAGGACAATGAAAGATACATCATTGGAAAGCACTTGAAGAGCAGGGCTCGATACCAGTAACACTTCTGAAATTGCCCCAAAGTTTCAAGGAAATATAGCCACAAATTTCAAAACTTGGGTTTTTTGTTATTTCTTAGTAGCTCTGCAAATGGTCCATATTTTGCCTCCAATTGGCCATATACGATAGGTAATAAAACGCCAAACTGCCTTTCCCGACTACGTTTACCTCTTTTGACCTTCAGCGCGTGTCAGGTTAGGTCACATCATCCTCACAGGTCATCATCATAAGTCACATTATCACATCCAAATTGGTAAATTTGCAAAATGTACGTTCTGTTTTTTTCTTACTGATGAGCACGTTTTTATGGCGAATTTGCATTTAACGGAGTGCTGAGATACCCAAGCACACTTTAGATACCCAGGCACGATTTCAGGTTGAACCAAAAGTCAGCTGAGGCCAATTATGATCAAATTTTCCAATGATAAGAATCGAAAAAATTCAGAATTTCAGAGGGGTCTACCTGGCAAGTGGCATATTTTTCGGGGTTCAGAAGGGGAGAATGGAGGCCAAGAGAGATAATTTGAGGTCACCAGCCGACGGTTTCCGACGCCACTTGATGCACCTGCCATGGGGAGGAATAAGTATGGTGCACATGGCCATGTAGAAACCTTTTTTGAACGGAATAAATTAGAACAGAACCTTTATAAATAAAATAGAACCTTTTCTCGCAGCGATCCGTTCAAGTCCACAACGAACTCTTTAGTGCACTGCTCAGGCACCGTAGGCCGTTTTTGGTCCTGTTGGAGGTAAAAGGAAAATGGCTGCCAAAAATAACGTTTTTAAGACACAACTTAAGACTTTATATGGGTATACAGGTAAACAGATTGGTAAGCAAGCAAATACAATTTTGTTCATCTGAGACAACTCCACAAGATTAGGTCAAGGTCAAACGTAAAAATCTGGTTTCATAGTAATAATGTTGGTGCTACTTTTCCTAATGCCAAACTCGAAATCTTCATGACGAAGAAGGGTGCCCTCCACTTGTGTACCTTGTGTACCAAGTTTCAGGTTGATATCAGGTCGGGTCACGGAGCTTCGATCTAAAATGTCAGTGCGCGTGCACTATATCACAAAAGCCATAAAATGAAATTTTAGACACCGAGTGAATCCAAATGACTGAAAACGTTTTCAAGCAATATGGAGCGCACTCAAGATCATTCCAAGTGACTCGACGTCATTGGAGGTCATTTAAGGTCAAAGGTCATAAGCTGGCCTGATAAACACACAACCATGACAGTTCCCCTTTTTCATGTCCCTGGTACCGCCTACGCCAACATTATACCGGCATCGCAATACGACTTGAACTTCTTCAGCATAGCATGACTAGTAAAAGCTAAAAAGGTGTTTTGAATTTTTTTGTTCACTCAGTTTTTGAAAAAAAACTAATCCCAATTTTGATTCCCTGTGAACGGCTATGATTTTCCTGAAAATTTCAAGTGCCAATGGTAAAAGTCCTATCCATGATCTCTTGATTAATGTCAATTTCATCAAAATCGGCCCATAAACAACAAAGTTATAGTGAATCCAAAAACATCCCCCATTTTGAATTTCTTGACTCTTCCCCCTGTATCACTCCTTCAAAATTTTGGAAGCCTCTTCCAATAAAAATGTAGTTTACGTCATGGCACATCGATTGCTCTTTGTTGCGATGAAATTCAATGTGTAGTTCTCGAGATCTCGAGGAGGGGGGAAATCCAATGCCAGGAATCAGCTATACCGTCTAGTCCTCCGGGAATAGGGCTGAATTTAGCCACTCAATGTTTTAACGCCTTTTTTGACGACGGTAGAAAGGCCTGAGAGGGTTGTCTAACCCCCCCCCGCTACGGGTCGGGTTAACTCAGGAAAATTGACTCATAGTTCCCAAGCATAAAGTCTGACCTATCATTCGTCAATGGTTCATCGGAAGAGGTCCAATGGGACATCGTTGGATTCTTTGGGTACACAGCTATCGACTGCTTGTTGTCCTGATGAGCTAGCTCAATCTAGGGGTCAAATGGGGAGGATGGTGCCTACCAGTCCCCCCTCACTGTCAGTGCAAGTGAAAATCCCTCTCATCTGGTGAGGGTGAAACTGCCATAATCTTCCTGATGAGAATGTTCCCTATCCTGTCTCTTTTCTATTTTCTCTGTGCAAGTCAACAGGGACATGACATATTCAAAAGTCTAGACACTTGAGAGGAATGGCATGCTTCTTAGCCTAAGGGATGACTTCTGCGACAAGTATATCAAGATTTACATTATTTATACAGTCAAATCATCAAACCTGTTTAACCACCTATCCCCATTTCCATGAAAGATAATGAAATTTCTGGGCATTTTCTTCATAACTTACCAGCATGCAGTCAATCCTAGTTCTTGCACTGTCTTTAAGGGCCAAGCCTTCAAGAAAGATTTTATACTGTACTGTACTATACTAAATACCTCCACTATTTGTCCTTCCTTTCTTCACTTCCTCACAGTTTTTTGTTGATCTCCCTTTCTCTTAATGGGATCTTGCTCTATGCATGCTCCTTTGAATTCCTTCATATCTTGCAGTTCTTTTGCAGCTTTGATGACATCCTATTTTACATCTCCACTGTTTGTGGTGACTTGCAGGAAATGTGGCCTACCTGCCAGGTGCATCAGGCCCAGTCCTGACTGCCTTCTACACATCCACCTTTAAGTGCAACTTGTCTGACATTTCACAAACTATGATGCCATCCTTATTCATACATTCTTCCACATTTGTCATTCTAACTCTCTGGTATGTTCTATATGACCACATTAGCTGTCTGCCCATCAAGACACTATTCTATGGCAGATTCATTTGTTGGTTGGTTATTGGGGCTTATGGACACATGGACTACAAGGTCATTTGGTGCCCAAGATTCATTTGTTTGTGGCACTGGATGTGTCAGAGACATGTTTCCAATGATTACTTCCTTGACAAACTAAGAAATGGATTTCTTTTCCTTTTCCCATTAACTGGTCCTTTGAATCCACAGCTTTGATAACCATCCTGCTTCTCCTCATTGCTTTTCCAGTTTGTCTGCATTAGCCATCTCATATTGGAGTCTGTTATCTAGTTTCATTTCAACCTCTGCATCTTGTTCATGCAGCTGGCACTCAGTTCCTCTAGCTTTTCTACCACTGCCTCTCTAGTTCTTCCATTTCTCTTTGCCATTATGGTTTCCAGCCTAGCTCCTCTAGCTTTTCTACCACTGCCTCTCTAGTTCTTCCATTTCTCTTTGCCATTATGGTTTCCAGCCTATCAAAGCAGATTTGAAACTCCTGCTCTAACTTTTGCCAGCTGTGCTCTTCCTCAGCCTGATTACCTTTCAGGATCTTTCTACATTCTGATACAAAACTGAAGCACCTGGTGCACACCCACACCAGCTCATGACCACTTCTTGCTCTGAAGGATTCTTCCTTCAGCCCCACATTTCAGGTAGTACCAAAGGAGGCAGATTCCACATTTTATGTTTCCTGTGATGCTTAGTTCCAGCCTGCTGCATACCTGATTGTTCAAGAATTTCTTACAGAGATCCTCCCACAGATTTTCTCCAAACTTTGCGTCTGCTTTGGCAGATGTATTTGGTTTCTCCTAATTCCACTACATTTAATACATCCTCTTATGGCTCAGAAGGCCCATTTCACTTTGTTGCTCAGCAGAGCTAACAGCCATGCTATTAACATCTCTAATTCCTTCCCCCACACTTTTTCCCAAGTTTCTGGTGGCACTTTTCCTTTGACTAAGTCTATGTTTTATTTTGCATTCTGTTTCAAAATACTTCATTTCTAAATCACATTACAGATTGAAGACAAATGTCTTCATTATGCTGAATGATCCAATGTAGTCCTTTTTCTCATAGGCAGTCATAGGGGCCAAGAAAACATGTCTCGCAACAACCCCATAACTGATACACAAAAATTATTTTTCCTTGCTTTTTTAATGCTAAATGCTGTCTTGAAACATTTTTGGTCTTGAAACATGCCATCTTGAAACACATTTGAATGATAGCATGCTTCTATATACTGGAAAACATTTCAGCATCACTCTAAAAACGATTTAAAAGGTTCAATTAGCAGCTGTGTCCTTTTGTTGGCAAACACTATTAGGGGTCACAGAAGAGGGTATCCTAGGCGCAGGCTTCTCATTTCTCATAGCTTCAGAAATCCGCGTAGTTGGCAAGCCATATTGGCACCTAAAGATGCGCAATGAAAAAAGCCCGATCCAAGGCGTTTTGTGCCTTGTAAACATTACAACTTCGCCAAAATAATCGCCTGAAGCGATCGAGATACCCACCGCCTCCACAACAACCAAGATCTCAAAGCACGGAGCATCTTTACGACACAGATCAACGTGAGCCCCAAAAGATCGATGGTTCAGAAGGCCTCGTGAAATATGACGTCACCGAAGGATTAATTAAACGTAGCAATCTCGAAACTCAAAATAGGTTAACACTGGCAATGAAACGGAACAGGGAGGTGGACTGGGACCGAACAAGGACAGGCATGAGTGTCTGGAAGGGGCAAGGGCGGATCTAGGATTTCGACAGGGGGGAAATGGAGGCTCCCCTCGCGGCCTTGGTCCCCATTTTTTTCTCTTCAGATATGAAAAAACGTTGATCTGCCGGGGTCCTGGCTGAAATATCTGATATAATTCTGCTATTTTTGTTGAATAAAGTAAGCGGCAAAATCCAAGCACGTTAACTCATTTGAAAAAGTGTTGCGCCTTGTTCCCCTACAAAGTGGCCGAAATATGACAACAGCGGTGGGACTTTAGGCGGGTGCGTCCCTCCTTCTACTTGAAATGTCGTTTCTGTTATCCAGGATCCCCTCTGCCCCCTTGTAGCCTCTGGAGGCTATTTTGCCAGCTTCTTGGTGGTTTTGGATCGCCTGCCGTGTCAGGGCCCTTTAGTGGTCCCAAGTTCCTTTTACAGACACTTCGGGCAGGACCCATCTGGTAGTTTCAAGGACACTTAAACCATCTCAGGTTTCCTCCTGTCGTCCCTGGGGGATTTCTCCATCTAGGAAGTCCCTCAGGCAGTAACAAGGACCCTCTGTAAGTCTCTCTCTGCCGTGACAGAGGCGCCTCTGGCAATGCTTTAGGTCATTTGGCCGTTTCAGGAACTGTCCGGACGTCTCGAGGCTTAGGAGTTTCATGGGCCTCACTGGTCATCTCATTGGCCCCTGCTAGAGACTGCTAGTGAGCGGTCTCAAAGGTCCCCAAAGGCCCCTCTCTAGCAGTCTCAGTGGACCCCCTGTTCTCCTAGGCGCTCCCCTTGTCGTCTCTGGGGACCATTATTGCCCTCTCATGGGCCCTCTGACAGTTACGAAAGATCTTTTGGCGATTTCCGAGCCCCTATGCAGTGTCGTGGGCCCTCTGCACACCTCCGGTAGTATCCATGGCAGT
The DNA here is from genome assembly GCA_030062745.1 of Capitulum mitella. Classification (NCBI taxonomy): domain Eukaryota; kingdom Metazoa; phylum Arthropoda; class Thecostraca; order Pollicipedomorpha; family Pollicipedidae; genus Capitulum; species Capitulum mitella. The sequence goes on from CP099840.1 coordinate 13,812,523, forward strand.
ATCAGGGGTCTTCTTCTGTTACATGGGGTATATCTGCCAGTCGTGGCCTCACTAGCAGGCTCAGGCGGACCATTTCTATGCCAAGAGCCCACAGAGCACACTCGGGGCTCTGGCCGTTCAAAGATCCCATACCACCAAAGAGGTTCTCTTATCGTCTTTGCCTCGCAGGGGCTCTCCGACCTCTTTAGCGGTCTCAGAGGCCATCTGCCGTGTAGGGGCCTATCTTACCGTTTCAGGACCCACCTGACCTTCCCAGTCTCCCTGACTGCATCAAGAACCCCTCAGGTTTAAAAAAAAAAACAGTATAGCCCATTCAAGCCCCTCTCGAAGTTGAAGTCAGTGATGAATCCCTGTTCAGGGGGTCCCTCTGGCTGGTCGGGGTCTCCTTATGTCGTGCTAGGCACCATCCAATTTCTTGCCGTCTCATGGGCCTCTCTGGCACTTTTAACGGTCTCATGAGCCCTGTCGTGTTGCAGCCCCTCTTGCGGCCTCGGGGACCCTTAACCCGTCCCCGACTGGGGGGGGGGGGCAGTTGACTGTCCCCCCTTTTTCTGTTTTTTTCTGCTTTTTTTGGTTTTTCTGGAATTGCGAGAGAACGAACAAACACAGAGTTACGAAACTTTGTGTACCTTTTGTTTCATCAATTTTACATCTCGTGTCAAAATTTTGGCCTCCGGTCATGTCAAGTGCCTGACCTAGTTTCAGGTCAAACAGACCTATGTTCAAAAAATGTTTAGCGCCCTGTTACTTTTTCGCAAAACAAGATATCTCAATAACACTTTCAGGGATTAGTGAACATGATAGATGCAACAAATCTGCTATCTCAGATTTTTCGGAATTTTCCGGGTCATTGACCTAAGGCCAAGCCCATTTTTAAGACACGTCGTCGTTTTTTCGGAAATTGACGCGATATTTCAAAAAATTTTTAGTTTGCAGTGAAGCAGACATCTAGTTACCGTCATTGGGCAAAGTATCAATGACTGCCTGTCGTTGACCTGAGAACAGGTCACGAATAACTGTAGTGAACCAAAATGTATCACCGTCAAAATCAGCGACGAATTACTCAGAATGGGTAGAAAATGGCAGAACTAGCTTGCACAGACGTAATTAATAACAGGAACCTGAAAAAGTTTCAGAAAATAGCATATTTTGGAAATAAACAGGTTCTCGCGAATAAAGCTCCGCCAATTGTGTACATTGGTAACTAATGAACTTTTCTCCAAAATTTAAGCATGAAAAACATCACAAGGACCACTAAGATATATAGATCGTCTTTTTTCACGAAAATAAAGGAACGCTAAAATTAATCCCCGTCAATTTGTTACCGCATACGGCAGCGGTGCACGCCTACAGCTGCCGCCAGAAATGCTGCGTCTTTAATTCAACGTTTCGGGATATATATTGAACAAATCTGGGAAATTAGACGTGTATCGGCACCCGCCGACCTTTACTCGTGCGCTGGTGCCTTTACCTATGCGTTTTTAGTCACAGCCCTTGAGATTCAGGCCATATCTCGGTCTCATGCAGTCGGCTATGAGAAAACATATATAGGGCGTAAAATTGCTTACATATTATCTACAATTAAAAATGAGGCCAGTTTCGAGCTCTACTCGTCACAAGCTTTTCAACGGTATGCTTATTTTTATCGTTCGACCAACTGTTCGTGAGTTAGAGGGGGGCCGCCAACTGCCCCCCATCCCCAGTAGCCCATGTTCGAAACGGACCGACGGTCGTGCGCGGGTTAAAGAGCTTCAGGAGCCTTTGCATCCATCGATGGGGCCATCTTACCGTCCCAGGGTCTGATAAACCCTCACGGGGTCCCTCTAATGGCATCAGGAGCCTTCATCTTTTCATACAGGTCCGTGAAACCCAATTAGAGCCGCTATGGCACTCCAGGGTCCCCTATGCTGTCCTAGGGACTCATTCCTCATCTTGGCCGTCTCAGGGGCCCTGTGACCATTCCGGCAGAATCAGGGGCAATCTGCCATGTCGTAGCTTCAGGGGCCCTTCCAGGGGCGCAGCCAGGCACAAATTTGGGGGTCCTCGCCCAGAGATGGGTCTCTTGCCTCATATGGATCCCCTAGACAGGAGGGGCCCTCCGAGGGTTGCCAGGGGCCCCACGGGCCGTAGGGGCTCCTACGGGCCGGCAGGTGACAAGGGGCCCCTACAGGACGGCGGTGGCCCCTGCAGGCCGACAGCACCCTAGGGGCCCCTTGTTAGCCAGCAGGGGGTCCTTTCAGGCCAGCAGGAGGTCCTACAGGATGGCAGGGGACCCTACAGGCCCGCAGGATCCCCCTACAGGCCGGCCGGGCCCCTAGAAGCTGGCAGGGGGCCTCCATAGGCTGGCAGGCGCCCTACAGGCCAGCAGGGGTCCCCTACAGACCGGCAGGGACCCCTACAAGCCGGCAGGGTGCCTCCATGGGCAGGCAGGGGCCCCCACAGGCCGACAGGAGCCCCTTCAGGTCATCTAGGGGCTCCTCTATGTGCTCGGATCTATATATTTCATCTTCTGTCTTTTCTTGTCTTGGTTTACGATTGCAAAAGGACTCCACGACTCTGAGGTCTGCATTGTCCTCGACGGTGGCTAAAATTTGATCGTGAACTATGATCACGGACTTCACGTCGATCACGAACTTCGCGTTCGAAATTCCCTTCAGGTCCCGATGGCAGCCGGCCGGCAGGCTATAGCACGAGCGCGTCAGAGTTGAGAATTCCGAGCGATTGCTGGCATGTGGCCTGCGACCTGCAGCTCCGCTCGCTCGACTCATTTGGCCTGCGGCCTCGCTCGTTGCAAAATACTGTTTATCGGATAGTTCTGACAAAAAGGCATCATTTCGAACCAATGGGACGAAAATAACAATGCATTGTATGTACATAAATGTACAATCCATGATAAATGGTACTGAAATCATAAAAGTCCTGCAGTGATGATGGAAAAAGCATTAGAAGGACCCCCACTGACCTGTGGGGGACCCCCTGTCGGTCTGTAGTATCCCTGCCAGCCTGTGTGGACCCCATGCCAGCCTGTAGGGGATATATATATACTATCATCCTGGGGGCCTGCAGGGTCCCCCTGCCGGCCTATGGGGCCCCCACCCAGTCTGTAGGGCTTCTGCTGGCTGTAGTGTCTCCCTGCTGACCTACAGGGGGCCCTGCCCGCCTGCACGGGTCACCTGCCGGCCTGTAAGGAGTCTTCTGCCGGCGTTTTGGGCCCCTACCGGCCTGTAGGGACCGCCTACCAGTCTGTAAGGCTCCCTAGCGGCCTGTGAGCACCTGCCAGCCTTCGGGTCCCTGCTAGCCTGTGGAGGGACCCTCTGCAGTGCTACGGGGCCCTGCCAGCCTGCAAGGGCCCCCTGCCGGTCGGAAAGGGCCTCCTGGTTGTCTGTACCTGGTCCCCTGTCGGCATGAGGGGCCCTTTCTAACATGCCTGGTCCCTTGCCACCGTCTGTAGGCCCCTGCCGGCCTGTCACAGGCCGGCAGGGGCCAATCCTTCAAGAAGAAGGATTCGTTTACGTCCCTGTGGAGAGGCCCCTGGCGTGTAGAGGACGTCCTGACGTCCTGCGGAAGAGCACCCTGAGAGCTGTGGAGGCCATCGGTAAAAAAATTGTTTTTGGCGCAATCATCGACAACCAGAGAAGAGCTAGCTGGTTGTAACTCATGACGTTTTGTAACGGCAAGCGTCTAATGTCGTAAAATTTTCACGGGCTGTTTTATTCTGGGGTCGCAGTCATAAGATACGGGCTCACCATCGGCCATGCAACTCCCAAAATTTTTGGTCGGCTGTAGTCCTCTGCGAGCCTCTTGTGAAACCTTATGTTTAAATATTTTTGTCCAGGGGGCCCACATGAAGTGAGGTGGCCCGCCGCTGGGAGAGGACCTTCCGAAATTTTAGGCTGGTTGCGTCTCTGCCCTCGAGTGTGTTAGACGGGCTTCTGGTACTGCAAAGATCCCCTGAGACGGCCAGTGAGGCCCATGAAGCTCCAACAAAGGGCCCCTGATACGGCTTGAAAGACTTAAAACTGCTAGATATACCCAATGTAACAGAGGGAGACCCCTGATGCAGCCATGGAGACTACCGGAGACGTTCAGGGGGCTCATGACGCTGCGCAGCGCCCCTAAAACCGCCAAAAGGTCTTTTGTAACTGCCAGAGGCCTCTGAGACGACAGTATGTTCCCCAGAGACCAATATTCTACCAAAAAGCTAACAAAAATAACCCAATAAGTTACGACGGGGCAGAGGGACTCCTGGGCAACAGAAACGACATTTCAAGTAGGAGGGATGCACCCACCTAAAATCCCACCGCTGTTGTCATATTTCGGCCACTTTATGGGGGAACAAGGCGCAATACTTTTTCAAACGAGTTGACGTGCTTGGATTTTGCCGCTTTCTTTATTCAACAAAAATAGCAGAATTATATCAGATATTTCAGCCAGGACCCTACCAGATCAACGTTTTTTTTTCATATCTGAAGAGAAAAAAACGGGGACCAAGGCCGCGAGGGGAGCCCCCATTTCCCCCTGTCGAAATCCTGGATCCGCCCTTGCCCCTTCCAGACACTCATGCCTGTCCTTGTTCGGTCCCCGTCCACCTCCCTGTTCCGTTTCATTGCCAGTGTTAACCTATTTTGAGTTTCGAGATTGCTACGTTTAATTAATCTTTCGGTGACGTCATATTTCACGAGGCCTTCTGAACCGTCGATCTTTTGGGGGCTCACGTTGATCTGTGTCGTAAAGATGCTCCGTGCTTTGAGATCTTGGTTGTTGTGGAGGCGGTGGGTATCTCGATCGCTTCAGGCGATTATTTTGGCGAAGTTGTAATGTTAACAAGGCACAAAACGCCTTGGATCGGGCCATTTTTTAATTGCGCATCTTTTGGTGCCAATATGGCTTGCCAACTACGCGGATTTCTGGAGTTATGAGAGTTCATAATTTTTACATGTTAAGGTCATAAATGCTTGCTTAATCTCCAGGTAGCATGCACCTCATTTTGCCTATTGGTACATAGGGAATGGAGGAGATTCCTGTCCTCAGTAAGCACAATGGAAATGTTATTTCAAATGTTGTATACCATAATACCTACCATATGTGCCTGTGTGCCAGAATTCCAGAGTGATTATTAACATAAGGTTCTGTGAGGAATGAGGCTGTGGAGGGCCTGTGGAGGGTCTGTGAGCTCCTGCTCATGGCCACATTTTCAGGTATGTTGCCATTGCTATGCTCATCCATCCACATTGACATTTTTGACCCATTTAACATTTGTGTTATGTTAAATTCATGTATGTTGGTAGATTTGCTGCAGGTATTGTCAATATTTACTGCTGCATCTGCAAGTGCAGTAAACATTGCTGTCTTTGTCCTCTGCCAAAAACTTGCAGAAGGCAAAGAAGGCAAATTGAGTTTTTTCAATGGTTGCTTTTGTGAACACTGATGGTTCAAGTTTGTGAAGGTATGGGACAGCTTCTAATGCTGTTGTGTTTGTCTGTCTGCTGTTTTTTCTCCTTCTTTATCAATCTGCCTATGTCTGTTGTTGTCTATATGTGACTGTCTCTTTCTGCGTGTGTCATTCTGTTGTCTGTGCATATGTCCGTGCATCTGTCTGCATATGGGTCTTTCCCTGTGTGCTTTTTTGGATGTCTGTGTTTATGTCTGGATGAATGGTAGTGTGGATGTATGTTTGAATGTCTGTGTGTATTTGTGGATGTGTCTCTGTGTGTTCTATGTCTTGATATATCTGTCTGAAGATGCCTAGATGTGCCTTTGAATGTATGCCTTGCTGTGCATTTGTGTGTATGTTGGATGGTGCCTGTCTGATACTGATTGTCTTTGTCTGTCTGTGCATCTGTGTGTCTGTATCTGTCTATTTTTGTTTGTCTGTCAGTCTGTCTGGCTGTGTATGTTGGCCTGTCTGTGTCTGCCTGTGTTGTTTTTGTCTGCCCCTCTTTCTGTGTTAACCTGTCTGCATATTCCTGTGTCTTTCAGTCTTTATGTATGTCTTTCTATCTCTGCCAGTCTCTGTCTGACTGTGTCTGTCTGTCTATCTGTCCATGTCTGTCTGTCCATCTGTCTGAGTCAGTCCATGTGTCAGTCTTTCTCTGTCCTTGTCTGTTGTTTGTGTGCTATTGTCTCTTTGTGTCTGTCTCTCTATTGTCTTTGTGTCTATCCACATATCTGTCTGCATACAGATGTTGCCCAGTCTGCCTTTCTGCATGTCTGTTTTTTTGTCTGGATGAATGGTAGTGTGTACACTTGTCTGAATGCATTTGCATGTATGTCTCAACATGTCTTGATGTGCATGTCTGGGTATATCTATCTGAAGATGTCTGGATGTTCCTTTGTCTGTATGCCTGGTCAGACTTTGGTTTGTGTCTGATACTGACTGTATATGTCTGTCTGTATATTTTTGTGTCTACATCTGTCTGTGTTTTTGTCTGTCATTCTGCTTGTCTGTGTATGTTGTCCTGTCTGCATCTGTCCTTGTCTGTCTTTGTATGTGTCCACCTGTCTGTCTGTCAGTCTTTGTCAGTCATTCTGCTTCTTTGTCTTTCTATCTTTTTGTCTGCTGGTCATCATCTGTGTATGCCATTCTGCCTGTCTGTGTCTGTTTATATGCCTGTTTGTCTGTCCACCTGCCCATCCACCCATCTGTCTGTCTGTCTGTCAGTCTGTCCATCTGTCTGTCTGTCTGTCTGTCTGTATTTATGTTTGTATATATGCATGTATGTATGAATGTATGTATGTATGTATGTATGTATGTATGTATGCATGTATGTATGTATGTATGTATGCACATATGTATGTATGTGTTTATGTATGTGTGCATGTTTTTGTGTCATCTGTCTGTCTCTTTGTCTTTGTATGTCTGTTTGTCTCTGTGTCTCTACTGTATGTCTGTGTGTTTGTCTGTTTGTCTTTGTTGGCCTGCATCAGTCTGTGCCTCCACTACCTGTCATGCTTTGTCTCTGCATCTACTTCTGTCTCTGTACCCATCTTGGGCTTTCCATCTACCTCTTCATCTTCCTCATCCTCTTTGTCTATCTCTGTTACTTAGGTATGTTGTTACCTCTGTCCCTGTCCCTTCCTGCCTCTGTCTCCTGTTATTCTGGGTGTAGGGGAGACCAGGGTCAAATGTTACATTTTTTACGTTTTCGATCCTGGGACGAAAATATTTCAGGTTGGGGAACATTTTCTCGGGTTTTGACAAACTCTGGTATTTTGCCTTTGTAGCGGATATGAAACGATCCCGAAATAACGACTTTAGGGTATCGAAATTACTGTTTCAAAAAATCGCTTCAGCTGCTACAATTAACCCCAGGTACGGGGTAAATTGTAACAGCACCTAGGGTCAAATGTAACATGTTAGCGAATAGTGTAGTGGTGTAATGAAAGCCACTTTTGTCGAAAACAGCCTTTATTGAGCAACATTGTCTCTTACATCCTGAGCCTTTCCTGGATTAAAATCACAGCTCCAATACAAAAATACGACTTGCAACGGCGCAAAACTCAAGTACTCCAGCAGCTTTTCCTGAATTAAATAACAGCTCTACCTTTCTCAGTCCAAGAGCCGACGCTTCATCGAACAAAATACGATTTCACAACAAAACAAAGTTCTTAAACATATAGCTGTTTCTGGATAGAACATCACAGCCATCTCGGGCCTAGAAATTCAGTAACGGGACCTCTGAAGTCCAAAGCATGCCTTGAGTATTTGTACTGAAGTAGAGGAAACACAACACATCTAATATCTCTGACGCTCGGCCTATCTATAACTACATATATAATCGGTATCTGATTCGCAGTTTTCGCATATGTAAGCCCCATACTTTGCGATTGCGGTACACGTTTCGTGGGCCCACATTGCGCACATTTGGCACCGGATCCACCTTTCTTTGGATCGGCTGTTTTGAAGCTTTCAACGCACACAAGGCAGAAGACGTCTTCTTCATCATCACTGCTGCTTTCCCTGCGTGCTGTCTTCCGAGCCCTCTTCCCACCAGCCGTCGTCTTCTTCTCTTCATGCTTGTCCTTGTCAAGATTGAGCTTTTTCGATGCTTGTTTGCAATCCTTTCGACTCTTCTAGCTTTATCGCTCTCTTTTCTGGAGTGTCAATGAGAATTGCGGCCTTTCGCTTTCGACCCGCACTGCTGTTTTTTCTTGGACCTGCCTTGGGTAGCGGCCGAATCGCTTCAGGGGTGAGCTGCTTCGAGGCGATCCCCGATGGACGAGACTGTTCGATCCCCGATGGACCAGGCTTGTCGATCCCCGATGTATCAGCCTCTGCAGGAATGATGCATGATATGTATGTCATCCATGATGCATGGATATAATAATGTATTTTCAATGTAACATTCAGAGAAAGACAAATTAAACTATATACAAATGTCCCATACTTCCCCCAGAAATATCCAAATGAAGTGAAATTAGAATTATTTAATCAATAAAATAATCAATAAGTCAAATAATAAAACATCTTAATAAATCCGCTGTGAAGGTAAAACATCTATGGTAAGACCACGGTCACCAGCCGCCAAGAATGTAACCACATCCCAAAATTAAAATTGACAAAACAGTACCTAAGAGATAAATGAGGGACTGGTGACAATAATACCGTAAGTATGATTTTTGAATGATAATGATATTGAATTTGGGGACAAAATTGCATGTTGATTTATTGGACGGGGCATGTTTCCATAGCCTCCGCCCCCAGTAGTTACATTTATGCCAAGTGCATTTATGTTTTACATAAATGTAGGCTTAATGGTCTGGCCATAGGGGTCGGTTGTAACGCTGTTATATTTGATCCCAGCAAAAGTGTTACAATTGTCTCCGTCACGCCACGCCATCTTTGAGAAAAAAATGACGCAAAACAAGGCGGCGTGGGCGGCAACTGATGCACTCATTTTTTGACCAGGTACCCCCACCCACCCCACACTAACTCTTAAACCCCTGTCTAGTACGATGCGTTAATGAGCTGATCATATTAAAAAATAAACAAAGTTACAACACACTCTAAAAAACACAATTGTGAACAGCACAATCGACTCACCCGCCGCACCGGCCTGAAACCCCGTGCGGCAAACGAACAGCCTACTGCGCATGTCCAGTAGTTCCTCCAGCGTCATCCATCGGTAAGCTTCGAAGTTAAAGCTTCTGTTACAATTGCCCCGTGTTACATTTGACCCCGGTCTCCCCTATGTCTGTCTGTGTGTATGTCTGGACGCGTCTCTGTATGTATGTCCGGAGGCATCTTTGTTTTCATGTCTGGATGTGATTTGTTCATAAATATGTGTGGGTGTTAGCCCTTGTGTATGCCTGGATGTATTTTTATGTATGTCTGAAGGTACCTTATCTATGTCTGGATGTCTCTGTCTGTCTGTCTGCCTCTTTATGTTTCTGTGTGTCCCTATCTCTGTCTGCCTGTGTCTCTGTCTGTTCCTGTGCGCCTCTGTTTCTCATCTTTCTCTGTTTCTGTCTGTCTGTCTGCATCTCTTTGTTTCCATCTTCCTATGCCTGTGTGTGTGTGTTTGTCTTTCTGCATTGGTTTCTCTGTGTCTGTCTGTCCATATCTGTTTATTCATCTGTTCCTCTGTCGCGCTGCCTCTGCGCGTACCTCCCCATCAGTCCCTCTCCCTGTCTCTGTCTTTATATCCGTCTGTCCGTCCCCGTCTTCGTCCGACCTAGTTCATAGACCAGCCTTGATGTTGTGCTGTACCTGCTTTGCAATAGGCGTCGACGAGCATTTCTTTGAGGTTCCTTCATCGTTTCCGGCTAGGCGATGTTCATCGTGTCTGGTGTTCAGTTCACCACCTTGCATGCCTACGTTCACCGTTTTCGGCATGGTTTTGGTTGTGCTGTTGACGCCACCCAACGCATTCATTATTTTATTTTATTTTATTTTCATTTTTTTTTATTTTTTGTTAGGACTGTTGACGTGATGCTGTTTTTAAATGTTGCGGTGTGCGTTTGCTCCATGTGGTACGCTGAACATTTACATTTTATTGTTTTGCATTGTACGTCATTTGTATGTTTAGTAGTTGTATTTTAAAGTCATGTCACAGCGTTTTATCCAGTGTTCCTAAGCCAACGAAACTATATTTTCAAATGATAAAGCTGAATTTGATGATGACGATTATGATGGTCCTGATGTGCTTCTTGGAGATAGGAAGTCGTGATGTGGGCTAATAAAGTGCCATCTTGATGAACTTTGCAGTTGTACGCCAGCACTCTGTCTTTGAGGGAAGATGCGGATGAAATACTGATACCTACAATTTGAGGTCTGCGAGTATATTCCTGTCTCGCACGGGACGAAAAGCCAGTCAAAAAATAGCACATTACAAGTCAGTGCGGAAGACCGTTTCTTTCCCCGTCTCACTTTCACTCGCTCAGCCGTTTCTTGCTGAAGGTGCGATGGCGATTCGGAACTGTAGATAAAGAATTAAATGAATGCGCGGCGAGCGTGACAACAGGAATACCATTTGCGACTATGATGTACTTCAGTCTGCGATGGCAGTGTATGATTGGAGTAGTGAGGGGGAAGAGGGCGCTACGCGGGATGAGATGGGATGGGCTGAGGATAAGAGGGCGCGGATGTCGCAGCGCAGGATTGCGGTTTCTGTGCTCAAGCCTACGCGGTAAGTTTTAGTACAGCTTTTGGCCGCAGAATGGCGCATGCATCGATTAACTTAAGAACCAGTGGTGTACAAGGTGGCAGGAATGACAAAGCCTGGGCCTGGCACCACACGATCTCCGTCGCTGTCGCGCTCCGTGAGCGAGAACGTCCGACTCGATTTGTTTTGATTGGCCGCGCCATGTTGTGGAAATTTGGGCGGTGGCGCAAAACCGTTAAGGAGGGAAGAATACTACGTTTACATTTTACTCGGGCAGTCATGTATGCTGTGTACATAGCTCGAGATTTTCGAAAATTATTGGGCTGGTCCCCATGTGGTTTCTGACAATTTCTTTCCAGTCACTGCCAAAGATCTAATGCTAAAATTCCTGAATATTGCGGGGGGTTCCGACCCCCCCCCCCCCACATCCCCATGGGATTGCCAGCCATGGCTTCCCTCTTTAACGGCCATGCCAGCCACAAGTCTCCGCCTCGACGCAACCAACTGGACAACGAAAGCGGAAGGAGGGATTGTGGCGACAGTCAGTTTTCAAAGCATCGACAATGCGGCAGACTGGCAGAGCGGTCCCAGCCAGCAATTTTGGTGTGCCGCCACATGGGCCGCGGTAGGATTAACCTGCGCAGCCTGCTTGAAGTAACTCGCGTCGCGTTGTGGCTCTGTTCGGCGCCTGACACAATACACCATGCTGACTCCCAAACGGAGCCACAGTTCATCCGTGCAGTGCCCGTGCATGCACGAGCACTGCGCGGGCTTGCCGCGGTTATCTCGGGCAGCGATATGCCTTATCTCAGCAGAAATAATGTGGGCCCGAGCGGGATGCGCATGGGCAAACCCGCCTTACTCTGGATATCCCAACCTGGGAGCGGACACCCAATCGAATGGACCTCTGACTGTAGGCCCGCGCAGGCTGTGTGGGGGAATCCACAGAGCGGTACTTGGTCTAACCCGGGTTTAAATGTGGCTCTACACCTAGCAAATAAATTGTTGTCGGGGTCCAATCGGGCGGGTCCTGGCCACAGCCCGAAGTACATTTATGTATGCATACATTAATCGTGTATTACTACACATAACGTGTGTTCTTGAAACCATATTAACTATGAAAACACGATGTCCATTGCAACCAGCAAGCTTATTTTCTTGTTCAAAGATGCATAACTAGCGGACGTGCACTTCCACGCGCACACACAGGTATACACCCGCTAAAAAGACAATTGTTACCGCTAAGTATTGAACCTGCAACTGAGCAAACTGGAGCGACAGGTGAATGCACACTCTCTCTCTACCATTGTAGCAGTCCTCGAACACCATTTCATGCTTTACTTCATGCTCAAAGTTCCCTGAATTGCTGGTGGTGCCTGCGTCAGCGCTCTGGACAGGCCGGCCGCGGCATCGCGTGCGGCCGGGTCTCTGTCGCCTGTACACTGCTGGCTCTGCTGTCGCCGACTGAGCACGCTTGGCGAGCAGCGGCTGCATTCTTCGACCGTCCCGGTACTTGCTGCGTGACAACCATTTGACGATACACGGTCCTACGGCCGCCGTATCCGCTCTGTGTCCGTTTGACCAGCGTAGCGTTTTTGGGAAAAATGGTATGTTTTCACGTTTTGGAACACTTTCTTCCAAAAACAGCAATTTTGGCTTGGATTCTACATTAAGTTGGGCTGTTGCAAAATCAGATGAGCACTAAGCCGTAAGTTTTCCTCTTTTCTGAGCAATCAAGAAGAAAATTGGACCACAGATTCTTCTACAAAAGGTATGGGCGAAACGTGAGCCACACAAAATAGGCAAAATGTCAACCCATCCTTTCCCTGTCCGAATAGCCCTTGGCTTACTGCGGGGAGGGGGTCTCAAGAACCCCTCTCTTGCGTTCGAGAACCTCCCCTCCTATGAGTCCGAGATTGGGAGATCAATGGAGGCAAGAGTGACTCCGATCGAAAGCTCGTCAAATTTTGTGAAAAAATATATTCACACTTATTTAAATCACACTTGTTTCAATGGTCAAGAGATGTCACGAAATATACCACAGATTTTCTCCCAGCAAACGTCCTACGTTCGTGCAGCATTGTCAAGACGTCGTATTCTGGTTTTATCTTCACGTACGTTGTGGGCACGTCATGACGATGTAATGACACTTCTCAGCGAATGTCGTGGTCAGTCGCGGTACAACGTAAAACGCACGTCATCACGCAATTTTACGACGACGTTCACATACTACATGCCTGGCACGTGCGGACTGCGTTGACCGAAGAGACTGTAGGTCCGAGGATTGTGTCGTTTAACATGTGATTAATGTATGTCAACACAGAACACAGATAAGACAACGACGTTACGACGATGCCTTTTAGGGAATGTCGTAACATAATCTCCATGCGAGGTACAGCGTACGTTGTCGTGCAGCTTTATGATGACGTTCAAGTTCTTAGTGCATGGGTCTGACCGTGGCCAGGAGCTCTTCCAGGAATTTCACTGCATTGCTCGATTCCTAACTTGGCGCTATACATTGGGGATAGCAGGAACAGGAAATAAAAAACACATGCCCCTTCAATACCTCACTCATGGAACAAGTGATGTGAATCGGAGAAATGCAGGATTTCACTTGCGCTTTCGTTTGGACTTTTGAAGCAATGTGGGTTTGAAAGATAGAGTCCTTAATGAGTGCCCAGATTAATAGCCGCAGGCCCTAAGTGAAGGAGGGAAAGGCCCCCCTCCCCCTTAGACTGGGTGTTTTTAAAAATTTAAGAAACTGTAAGCATAACATCTCTTCCTATTTCCCATTTGCCCCTTTTGCCTTTTACGGGACAGACTACCTGCAAATATTCATTATTGCAACCCCGTTTTGACCTTTGACCGGGGTCAGCAATTACAGAGTTATTTGTCCGGCTGAATTGTAGTTAAAAAAATCATCTGGCCCCCCATGTTGTACCTATGGCTGATTTTGCAATGCGTCTCCAGTTAGTAACTGGTAAATGCGGAACATGGTGTCGTTTGTTATGAAAAATGTCTTAACGAAAACATAATGCCTCATTGCTAAACAGTGACCACGAACCCATCAGCTACTCATAATATATATATATATATATATATATAGCTGAGCCCTGGTTTTACAATGCGTCATACCTATGTACATGCCTTTAAATAAACATCTATTTATACTAATGCTCCGTCTTACCAGGGCCGCCCCGCCTCGTAACACATAGTCATGGCCTTCCGAGACATACGCGACGTGTCACCGCAGCCGATGAATGAAAGAATAACTTTCTAAAGCCGGCCGCAACATCAAGATACTCGAAACAATAAACGTTCTGCCTCGTCAGATTCGGATCATGGGCCAAACTCAGAAAGTCCAAGAGAAGCTGCTGGTCATCTGAAAAAAAACTTAAAGGCATGGCGGAGAGACAACGCCCCACTCGATATCACTGGGATCATACAACATAAAAAATACCCTGCTCAGGGTGCGGCACGTCAGGCGGCCAGCACCCTGCCTCACCTCAGCCCTTCCCAACATAGCAGCAGTGGTGTACGCAGGGATAGTTGCAGTTGAGGTGTTAGCCCAAGACTCAGGCGAAGAATGACCCAGTGGGGCCGATTTATGTTCAAGATCGCTAATGGACTTCGTTATTCGTGATGAAGAGGAAAAGAGGGCCTGTACTGACTTATCCCGTTTGCCGCACGTTTTGCGTCCTGTCTTTCGCCATCTCCATACATTTGTCCTAGGGAGCCGGATCGTTCCACGGCAAGTAGCTGGGGTATGTGACAGGCGTACTATAACTGTGTTCAAGTTCTGGGGACTTGTCGTGTGAATGTGACTGCAGTCAGACACAAGTGAGACTCAAGACTCTTATCGAAAAATTCCCTTGCGCGCATCCATATCTACACCTACCTATAAGAATATTCAGAATTTATTATTTTATGTATTTGTGTTATTGGTTGATAATTTGGTTGGTTGAGAACTGAGAATTCCTTAAAACTGGGATGATAAGAACCCTATGGCCCTTGGTTTGGGTCACGTCACTAGGCTCCCTTCCCGACACGCCGACACCATCTCATGGCTGGCGGCTCCTTTGCAGAGCGGCATGCTTTCCGTGCATGTAAGGTCCTCGCATGTACCTTACATGCATACATACATGCCGGAGGAGCCAACTTACCTTTCCCGGTTAGGGGACACCTCGCTACCTGCCAGAGGGGCAGGAGCGCAGCCAGGATTTTCTTAAGGGGGGAGGGGGCGAGCCCAGTGAGGATTAAAATCATACGAAAATCGCCTGCTGGGAAGACGATGCGCAATGGGCTTCACTAAAAAATGCGGGCCTGGGGAGGGCATCCCGCCGGCTGCGCCGGTGCACAGGGGGTCTTTGCCTGGGGACCGGGGCCTTTTGAATAGGAGTAGTTTCGCTCTTCCCAGCCAGGAGAGCCCCTTTAGGCCAGTTGCAGGGGAGCCCTCCGTATGCTACAAATGAGACCCCTATGACCTCTGGCTACGCTACTGGTTCAAGTACTTGTGCACAGGGAGGCATACCGACACCTACAGTCACTGACGACAACATCGTGTTCTGATTCTGTTCTGGGCCAGAGGCTGTCCCTGTCTCTGCCTCACTTGATCTGCCTCCGTCTATCTATATCTAGACACAGATTTTTATAACGTTTTTTAAATTCCGAAATCAAAGGGTGCCTCAAACCCAGCACCATTGAACAATTCCATCTTCAGCTGTAAACAAAATGAGCTGGTTTGGATTGCGATCGACAAAAACACGCAAAACCCAACATGCAAACTTTTTACACACCTTCATTTGCATGAGCCTTAAAGAAACACGACCAGTTATTTTTACAGACGTGTATAGCATTGATCCAGGTACTTAGTGGCGAAGCAGTATAAGTAATGAAAGTTTGAAACCGTTTAACGCCATAACCAGTTCCTAGTTCAAGACTCGGCAACCAAAACTTGTACGTGTCATGTGACCATTTTTGCGGGGGCAAAAAGATATGTTTGCTCCCATGTCTTTGTATGGGGTGCACTTCACATCGTTGTCCCCGCCCCATTTCCGCCGCCACTTCTATCCTTCGACACTTTGCGATCCGATCGCCGTCACAGTGGTCCTCTCCCCAAAGTTCTCGTCCATAGCTGGCTTTGTTCCTGTTCTTCACCGATCGATCGATGCCGCCGCCCCCTGCCATCTGTCCCTCCCCATTGCTTTTCTTCTCCTCCACTCCTGCAACCCAAGGGCGCGGGACCTCCATAGTTGGGATTGTGCAGGGGGGGGGGGGCAAAGAAGCAGCTTGGGTTAATTCTTTCCAGTCAACGCCGATATGATCAATGTTAAATTTCAGAAAAGTTAGGGGGGACAGGTGCTCCCTCCCGCTTCCCGCGTCCTTGTCCCAACCTTACAGGCGGGCCTGTCTTGAATGTTTCCCTCCCAGACAGGTTGCAAAGGTATTTTTGGGCAGCACGACTTCGACCCGACGACCGCTCAAATAGCCTCGGCGTCAGGTAGCCAGGGCGGAGGGTTTTTCACGAAAAAACCGTGCCGGACCGTGATGAATGTAGCGGCAACGCTGCGCCGGCGCTGCCTACACTTTGATCAAGGGTTGCATCCAATGGGCCATGCCCCGTCTATGGACGATGACAGTTGAAGTTCCGATACGTGCGAAAACGGAGCAGTGAATATCAATAAATCGCAGCAAGATGCCTCGTATTCGGCCAGGCGCGCTCTGGAGACGTGCGGTGCGACCGCCAGGTGCGTCTGTTAACCCCCCTCCCCCGCACCAGGCCACAACAACCAGCTCGCCTGTCATGTCACGTGCCCCGGTCACAACCAGGTCATGTCACGTGCCTCGGTCGTCACCTGACCGGCGTCCTCTCCGCGGCGGGGTGCTTAATAGAACAGCCGGCAACTACACAGAAAACAGATTGGCATGAGTACTGGACTTCAAACTTCGTGTCGGCGACGCCGCTGGAAGCCAGGCGTTTTCGACTGCTCGCCGGTCCCACGTCTTCGTCGCCATTCACTGTCTGAGACAGCATATAGCGACTTCAACGCTGGCGATGAATAATTTCCTCAGCAAGGTGCGGGAATCAGCATACCCAAATCGTCTGCAGCCTGAACCGAAGTCCATCAATCCCAAGCCGCAGCAGCCACCCCCATTCCGGCTTTCGTTGCAGAAACAACTGTGGTGGCGGAGACTGTGGACACGATCTCCGCCATACTTCATACGCCTACGCTGCAATCATATATGTAACCCTATTCCCGGAGGGCTAGACGGTATGGTCGATTCCCGGCAGGGGGGGAGCGGATTTGGCCCCCCTGAGATCTCGAGAACTACTTGTCCGATTTCATCGCAACAAACGGCAATCGATTTGCCGTCACGTGAACTACACTTTTATAGAAAGAAATTTTCAAAATTTTGAGATGTGTGGATACAGGGGGGCAAAAATGTCAAAACGGGGGGTACTTTTGGACTTCTTATAACTCCGTTGTTTATCGACCGATTTCGATGAAACTGGCATGAATCGAGAGATTATGAATAGGACTTTTACCATGGGTATGCAAATTTGACATTTTGAGAAAATTCATGGGCGTTCACAGGGTTTTAAAAATAGGAGGATTAGTTTTCTAACAACTGAATGAACAAAAGAGACAAAAACACTTTTTTGGCTTCTGCTAGTCATGTTATGCTAAAGAAGTACAAATCGCATTACAATGTTTGTATAATGTTAGCATAGGCGGTGCCAGGGACATGAAAAAGGGGGAACTGTCATGGTCACACGTTCTTCAGATCAACTTGTGACCTTTGACCTTAAATGACCTCCAGTGGCCTTGGGGTTACCTGGAATGATGTCGTGTGCATTCAATATTATCTGTAAACGTTTTTAATCATTTGAATTCATTCTATTTCAAAAATTTCATTTTATGGCCATTGCGATATAGGGTACGCGCACTGACATTTTAGGTCATATCTCCGTGACCCGACCTGATATCAAGCTCAAACTTGGTACACAAGTAGAGGGCACCCTTCTACGTCATATACATTCCGGGTTTGGCATTTGAAAAAAACGGCGCCGAAATTATTGCAAAAAAAACAAATTTTGACTTTTGACCTTGACCTGACCTTGTAAAGTGACTTCAGATGAACAAAATTACATTTGCACATTGCACAACTATTTAGCTATACATCCATATAAAGTTTTAAGTTCTATCTTAAAAACTCTGTTTTTGGCAGGCATTTCCCTTTTACCCTCAACATGGCCAAAATGGCCTGAGGTGCCTCCCAAAAACGTTGCCTGGATCCGCCCCTGAGCAAAATAGAATTTTGAAATTTTGTCACAGCACGTAGAAGGAATAGCTAGGAAAAGTCACCAAGTTTCGTGAAGCTGTGTTAAAAAGCCTGGAATTGGCAAGCAAAAACCCGAGGGGGGGCGGATTCCGCCCCCCCCTACCGGGAATAGGGGTAAGGTATGACCTTGGAGTATTGATCGTGCGGCCACTCGGGCCGCGCTCCGTACTTGGGAGGGCGACCCATAACTCGTGAGTCGCGTGTCGCTTTTGTCCTTTGTCCATTTGTCCGCTCGGCCCCCGGAGAGCCCTGGTGTGGGGAAGAGAACAGTGTGTAAACGGAGTCTGAGCGTGGCGCATGGTCACGTCCGACCGAGAATACACGTTGCGCTGCGGAGTGTGTTACGCCCGGTGCGCCGGCTGCGGAGTGCAGACGATGAAGGAGCACGCTAAACATACATGACCGCCCACGCAAAATAAATTATTGTTCCAATCGTAAAACCTTGGCGACCCTGTCCAAGGTTTTAACTGCCAGAACACCATGGCACGGTCAATCAAAACAGTAACGAGTATTCACCTCACCCTCGTTCACGAAGCGCGACGGTGACAGAGATCATGGAACGTCAAACCAACCAACTCTTGTTATTTCTGCCGCCACGTAAACACTACCGGTTCCCATGAGTTGCTGCATGCGCCACTCTGCGGCTAAAAGCTGCACTAAAGCTCCCCGTAGGCGCCGCAATCTTGTGCTGGGGCATCCGCGATTGTGTTGCGCTCTACAGGGCATAGGAGCCCCGAGAAAAGGTACGTGAGCGGGGGGGAGGGCAGAGGCGTTTTTCCACACGGCTTATGTTAAATTTCCTCAGAAGTGTGGGGGAGGTGGCATGACCCGTCATTCTTACGCCCATGGCACTTGTGCGTAGCGCCCCTTCCTTTTCACAACCGTCGTCAGACATCCCCATCGCGGATTGAAGTGCATCCGAGTTGGCATTAATATTCCTACTATCAGTTCCGTCGCGCATTCCTTTTTTCTTCATCCTCAGCTCTCAATCGCAATCCCACCATCTGCAAGAAACGGCTGCGCGAGTGACAGCGAGATGGGAAGGAAACGGCCTTCGGTATCGACCTATGTAGAGTCATTGATTCCCCGGCTTTTCATCCCGTAAGAGACAGGAATATACCCGCAGACCTCAGACTGTAGATGTTTGTTTTTTAACCACACCTTTCCGTACAGCGTGCTGGCGTAAAATTGCGAAAATCTCAAGCTGGCACTGTATTAGGCGACGTCACTTTCTCCAATATCTTCATTATACGCTCGCTTTCTCCAAGAAAAACATAAACGCCATCAGAATCATAACCATCACATCTAGCTTTGTCGTTTGAACATGGTGACAGAACACAAAGAGACATTCAAAAACACAACATCTTGCAAACTGACCAACAAACAATGGAAATCAATGAATCAGACGATGCCAGCACAACGCAAAAAGTGCCGAAACGGTGAGCATAGGCGTGGCATCACGCATGATGGTGAACGAAACACCAGGCCCATGTTGAACATCAGCTAAGCGAAAATGATTAAGGACCTCTTCGCAGAAGTGCTCGTCGTGTCGACGCTTACTACAGAGCAGCTACAGCACCAAGCCGAAGTTGGCATGAACTAGGTCGAGGTTGGAAACCGAGATGGGTCCTGCACCCAGTCCCGACCGCGAGAGCCTGACGAGAGCCAGCTTTGGGTCTAGCTGCAGACGGCCGTTGTCGGCACGTGCCTCCAGCTCTAAGCCCAGCGTCGCCGTTGCCCAGGACGACTTGGGCAGGATGACCAGCGCTATCTCACACAGCACCACACATCCAGGCATACACATAGACAGACACATCGAGACATGCACACAGACACATTCAGGCATACACATAGAGAAAACAACCAGGCATACATGCAAATAAGGACACATACAGACATCCAAAAAGAGACAGACATCCAAGAATGCACACAATGATGCATCCAGGCATACAAAGACAGACACGCCCAAACAGACATTCAGACAAAGGCGCATTTGCACATACACACAGACAAACACACATCTACACATGCAAAGAAAGAGAAAAACAGGCAGGCATGCATGCAAAGATACAATAGTACATGCGCAGACAAAGACATGTTCAAACAGACCTTCAGAAAAAGGAATGTCCAGACATACACACATCCAAAGACACATCCAAGCAGACTCTCAGACAATGGGGCATCCAGACATACATACAGGATGCACTCAGAATTACAGGAGACAGAGGCAAAAACGAACAGGGACGGAGGTAGCGACAGGCCTAAGCAGCAGAGACAGATGAAAAGGCTAAGGCAAGTGAAGAGGTAGATTGAGAGACCAAGATGGATACAGAGAAAGAAGTAGATGCAGAGATAAAGCACGATAGGTCACAAAGGAAACTGACAGGCAGACAGGCAGACAGAGACAGTCTGCCCGACACACGGATTCAGATAGCCTGACACCTGATACAGGCCAACAGACAAAGACAAACGGAGACAGACAGACATGCAGACAGTCATGTGGTAGAGGTTCAAAGACAAACGGACAGACAAAGACATAGAGACAGACAGATGACACAAAAATACAAAAACATACATACGTACATACATGCATACCTGCATACATAATACACATACATACAGACAGACAGACAGACAGACTGACAGGCAGACACACAGGCAGGCAGAGAGACAGACAGAGAGACAGACAGACAGACAGACAGACAGACAGACAGACAGACAGACAGACAGATAGATAGATAGATAGATAGATAGATAGATAGATAGATAGATAGATATATATATATATATATATATATATATATATATATATATATATATATATATATATATATATATATATATATATATAGATAGATAGATAGATAGATAGATAGATAGATAGATAGATAGATAGATAGATAGATAGATAGATAGGCAGGCAGGCAGGCAGGCAGGCAGGCAGGCAAATAAACTGATACAGGCAGACTGGCAAAGACAGAGACAGAGACGAAAAAACAGTGACAAGCACACAGAACAACTGACAGAGACTGTCAGACCAACACAGAGAGGCAGACAGACAGACGCATACAAAAACAAACAGAACAGCAAACAAATTAGACAGTCATAGACACACAGACAGACAGACAGACATAAAAAGTCAGTATCAGACAAAACCAACAAAAACACACAACGACACAGCTGGGCATACAAAGGCACATCAAAACATCTTCAGACAGATGTATCCAGACATACATATCAAGACAACCAGGCATAACAACAGACATGCAGAAAGGCAGATGGGGCATGATCTATATGCAGACGGAGAAATGGAGATGCAAAAAGACAACAGACTGACAGGCAGACAGACAGCAGACAACAGACAGCACAGACAAACAATCATTATCAGACAGATACCATCCAACATACACATGTGAAAGGTGTACCTCAGGTATCCACGGACCCCGTTGTCACACGCTGGCCAGGCGCGTTACAAGGCAAAGGGTCTTTATAAACAGACGCCACCTCCGGGTGCAGCAACATTTACTCTTTAACCGCCTGGCACACCGTAGTTACTAGCAGCCGGGGTAGGGAATGAATGCTCGTTCACCGTACGACAGCCTCGGCACCCCGCACGAGGGAGAAAAGATAACTGATCTCTTGGATCCCATATATTCACAAATTACAAGTTACAACTAAAGAATTGTACAACCAACCTTAACATTCAAGGCGATACGTTCGATTCTAACACACTCACAATCACGGTGCCTACATTTACGCAAGGGAAATCCCAACCCCAAAATCTCGAGACCCTCTTTGGCCCGACACCCACATGACCTACCCCTAAGAAGCCACGGTGCGGAGTACCTCGGTGGTCGGGATTCTACCGCGGACATGGCCTGGCGGCCGCATTGCCGGGACCCCGCCGTTGCCGCCCCCTGGTGGCCACACTGGCCGAGACTTTCACCCCCTAGCGGCGGGAGCGGCGGCGTTCCAGCGCTCCTGGCCGCACGAAGCCGCTCACGGCACCGTGGCTGGATCAGCCTTACATACATAAATACCCCTACTTGGGCGGCCGGCTTAAATCCCCTTTCTCTGGAAGGGGTGGCAACTAGTTCGGGTTACACTCAATACAAATTAAAACACACAGTTTCGGATGATAAACATTCGCATACAAGGTTCGCGATATTCGCTTTGCTCACATTTTAAAGGTCCAAATCAGCGCGCAGCGGCAGAGCTAGGAGCAGCCCTAGGCAGCCCTGAACTCTGGCGGTCTATCGTGGGATCCGGCTGGCCGCCTTCAACCAATAGCTCCCCCACGATTTCACGTCCCGAGTGCAGGTACTGCGCCAGGCGCGGCAGCCTGATGGCCTGCGCCGCGGACGAGACGGGCATGTAGCTGCAACCGTCTATCCGCGAGTCCCAGCACTGCATCTAAGGTGACTCTCCCGTGCTGCTGCCCTCCGCGTGCAGCGGCAGCCACGGGCGTCGCCCTCCTAAATCGCGCAGCGGCACTGTTTCGTGAATCGGCACTGTTCCGCGCGGCGACGGCACCAGGGCGATTTCTTGATGCGACCGGGGTCGATGTCCAAATGCAGGATCTGGCCCCCGCCGTAGCCTTGCTCCCCTACGCCGGACGGTCGAGCCACACAGCCGCATCTTGAAACCTTCAGCCATCTGGCTTCTAGGGCGAACAGGACAGGCGAAAAATCGTTGTTGTGCGGTAGATGTTCAGTCGGCCTATCCGTACACCGTGCCCATCTGGTGCCGTAATTTGGAGGGACTCCCGGGCTGCTGAAGTACTCAGCCGCAGCCACGGGCGTCCCCGCTTCCTGGTTCGAAAGACCGCGCAGCGGCACCGTGTTTCACTGTCAACATAACATACACATTTAGACACGCCAATCGATAAAGTCCTACGGGCCGGCCGCCCGGACGTAGGTCAAGCACCGGAAAAACGACACCTCCACCTCCATGCCTCCCCAGTGCTCCATTACTTGCATTAAACTATGGTTTCTACTCCTGTTGCCCAAATGAAATACTTGCTGTCACATGCCACCGAATTCTTCTGCCATGCATTTGCCATCATTGCCTCACTAGCAAGTCCCCGTTTCACCCTATTATTCCTTTGACAGACTTCACCCTGTTACCCCACAGACAAATACCTTCCTACACCTTCGCATCCAAATCAACATCTGACACCCTCACCCGTAAACCCATTTCCATTCCACAAACAATAACAGCCCACCACCTGTCCACGCATGACCATACTGGCGGCCACCCGGTTAGTCCTTTTTTTGCCCTTGTACCTCGAAATTAGCTGCTTTCCACTATCGCCAACAAACATGCACATTGCGCTCTCCTCCTTCTTCTTCATCTTTTACACTGTCATTCCACGTGCTGTGTGAGTCGGTCTTTGTCATAAGTCAATATCGTCACCAGCGTCAAGCGCTTAATCGCTGTTACTAATTGCAGGCCTCATTTCCCTTAATCTAAGGATCCCTTATCATCAAGTTTACGTTCACTTCCTCCTTGTCTTCCTTCCATTTCACATAACTAATCTACGGGCCTCCTTGCACCTTATCGTTCCTCTGATGCTCTTCCCTCTTACGTTTTCTATTCTTCAGGCCCCTGTTCCTTCGCCGCGTTCCTTTGTGCCTACATTACTCTGTTCCTCCTTTCTCACTATCCTTCTCTTCACGACTATAAACCACGACTTCGTCTTGATTCCTCACCTTCGTTTCCCTTTCCCACGGAGCTCTCCTCGGCCCCATGGCGCGCGACCATGAACGGTTACTTTACCTTTACCACCTCCTGCCGTCATATTATTACCTTCCGGCTTCAAACTACCGGGACAGATCTTCCTTTTCCATCTCTCTCTCTCTCTCTCTCTCTCTCTCTCTCTCTCTCTCTCTCTCTCTCTCTCTCTCTCTCTCTCTCTCTCTCTCTCTCTCTCTCTCTCTCTCTCTCCCTCTCTCTCTCTCTCTCTCTCTCTCTCTCTCTCTCTCTCTCACTCACTCACTCACTCACTCACTCACTCACTCACTCACTCACTCACTCACTCACTCACTCACTCACTCACTCACTCACTCACTCACTCCCTGTCGTCCCTCTGTCCTTCCACGCATTATCGTCTCCATATCGCACATGCACTCATATCTGCCGCCTCAAATCATTGGCCTGTTTTTCGACTCGGGTTTACTGAATCATCTTCACTTCGTCGCCACCCGTTCAATGCAATTCCTTTCCTTTTACATCATACCTCAACGCGTGAATCAGCCCTGTCCGCTGCACTGGTGTACTCCGGCCCTGTAAGACCCCAACGAGATTTGCTTCGATTCATCCCCAAGTGACCCAAGTGACCCCAATCGGGCCCAAGTGACCCACCTTAATACACCCTCCGTCAAATTGCTCACATGGATCGGCCCGACTCAAAGGAGTTTGGTGTGTTAAACTATGGACGCGCCCATGAGAAACTGGCGCGGCACGTAATACGTCGGTTCAGCGCGCATGGAGAGCATGAGGGGGAAGTTAGACCAATGGTGAAAGTTGTTTTCCGCGGCGGACGTTGGCCACTGGAATGGAGGCTGCATGACGCGTCCTCTGTGCCGAGACCGCCTCGCCCGACGCACGGATCTTCGTGGCTGTATCTCATCAGCGGCATCGCTCATGTCATGCGCCGGGGCTGGCAAGGCTGGGAGAGCTCGTGCAACCGGGGTCACGGAATCTACTTCGGCTCTGGGAGCAATTGCAGGCATTGGCATGGCTTCTATTCCTGGACTTTTCATGGAACGACGACACTTTCTGCGTATCTGTCTAAATATGACGCAAAACAGGATGAGGACAAGCGCCACCAGAATCATCGTGATGCTGAGCTCTGGGGAGAAATATTTCGAAAGGAACATTTTGTGAACTCTGCTGCGACCTAACTCCACCCGTACATTTTCTAATGTTTCTTTGTATTTTTGCAATGGCAACGTCAGTCGGGTCGAGCGATTTAATGAAGCTCGAATGTGCTCCATCAATTCCGCACTGCCTGTTAAGTTTATCGTCAGGGGTTCCCAATGAAGAGGAGTCTCGTCAGGGAACGGGTCGTGCACGGGAGAAGAGACTTGGAATGAAGACCTAATTTGATACACAGCTGGCAATGTGAATGAGTTGAACATACCCTGGCAACCTTCAGGTAACTGCAGCAGGCCTCCCGCTGGGTCCAGCTCTATAGCTGGATGAGTTTGCATGCCATTCGCCGGACATATTGTTCGGAGCAGCTCTGATGTGCCCGGATAACTATACGCCCACAAGTTTTCTCCCAAGTATTCAAAATTCGTCTGTAAGGCCGCAGTTACGTGCTGAGAGCATAGAGATGGTATGAAGGGACTGTTGAAATAAATGGCTGCGGCGCACAACGTGGGCATCTCGTCTTTTTGGTCAACTGCTACACTACTCACGGGAACACAAAAATTGCGAGCTCCTCCCCAAAGCTGTGGCGTTAATAGGGTTGTAGGCACGGAGCTTGACATAATTTCGCTGATTTGGAACAAATCTTCGTCCAATGCCAGACGCAACTCAGCTGAGTGATGTAGGACTGCAATAAGATTTCTCATCATAGAAAGCAAGATGTGCATGAACACCGTTTCTCCAGACGTTTGCTGAACAATGTTATCTACGTGGCTCTGAAATTCTTTGGCGCTTTGCGCAAGCTGGTCAATGCGGACTTATCTGCGTTCACCCTGTTAGCTGCATTGTTGAGAAACGTGAGCTGTTGTTCAGCCGCATGAATGATTTCCTGATCTGACCTTTCCAGAGACTGGACCCATTCCTGCAGACTAAGAAGCTGACCATAGCTCGCCAGTCCAAACACATTGGCCAGCTTTTCCTGTCTTTCTGTCCTTCCCAGATCTGTGCTGTTCTCCAGATTTTGATGCCGTGAGTTGTGTGGGTGTAAAGCGCTCAGCATACCGTTCTTTTGTTGCAAAATGCTGTGAATCCCTTTGACTCGAATGATTTCTTGTTCAAATTCCTCCAAAGCTGATTCCAAAATCTCGCCCCGTCTTCCCAGACCAGTTTTTGCTTGTCTCCCCTGTTGAGTATTTCTCCCGCCGTTTGAATATATGCAGGAATCCCTCCCAATTCCTTTTCATAGGAGTACGTTGGGAGTTGTATAAGCAGAGTGTAAGTACTGCCGGTCATGCTCACCGTACCTCGTCGCAGGATCACTGCCCCAGGCCGGTGCTCTACATCGATGATACCTGACACTCCCAACACTACCAGCCAAACCACGACAGTTATCATCCGGTAATTCACTGACATGTTTGCTCCGTTGGCAGAATGAAGAGCTGACGGCCGCACAGCGCAGGACTGGCCGCATCGGAGCGTCGTTGTACTTTATATAGCGTCCGCTCACTCGGGTGAACGTACGGCGCGGTCGGTAGCTCCGACTATTTCATGGAGAGGCACGTGTGCCAGATCAAGGGACCCCACGGTCGGTGTCCGCTTCCAATCCTACGGAAAGATGAATTATGCTCCAGGTGACAGTCTTCCGGACCTTACATCACGGCCGATGTTAATTGCCGCCCGGATATGCGGCTTTCAGACGCCATTATTACCGCGTCCCGCACTGGACCGACGGTTTCCTCCTTGGGGCCTGACATGCTGGGGGAAAGCTCCCGCTGCACGAGGCCGCTTCACGGGGAATATCGCTGCGGTGGTCGCCGCTCGCCGTAGGATATCGGCTTCGCGTCCATGTCGGTTCGACGCCATTGTCCTCTGAACTTGACCCGCTGTCTGACTCGGAACAGCTGCATGAGCTCGCCGGCTCTGGTGAGGAGCCTTCACTGCTGCCGGATCTGATGGAGTGGGGTAGTTCTGGCGCGGTAACTTGGGGTCCGGGCGGTGGTTCAGTGTCGCCCGCCTCTCCCGTCGCTTCCCAGGAATCGAGTTCCAAGAGGGGGCAGCCGGGTGGCCCAGCAGCGCCTCGCGATTCCGGGGAGTCGCCTCGAACCATAGGCGCTGGCCTGCCGGCCTCTTTGCACGGTATGGAGCGCTGAGGTTTTATTCTGTCCACATGCACCAGCTGTCGTTTCCCAGTAGGAGTATGCTCGATATAATAATTGACAGAACCAAATTTGTCGACGATCGTGAAATCCCCACTCCATACGCTGGCCAATTCCCGTTTTTCTCCAGATTATACCCGGGGCGTACCCAGCATAACTCGTTCGCCATTGGCGAAAGCTCGCTCGGTTTTCCTCCCGTTTTCCTTTGCCTGACCGCCGTGCTTGGCCTTTTCAACCTTTTCTCTGACCTCGCCAAAAACTTGCTGGGTTGATCTCAGTAGCTGTTCGACATACTCGTGGTAATTCTGCCACGGCACTGACTGCTTTGGATATATCAAGGCCTCTGATGGTAACGTGGCCGGTCGCCCATGCACAAGGTAATGCGGCGTATAGCCTGTTGTGCCATGTACAAAAGCGTTCATGGCGAATTGGCATGGTGCTGCAAACAGGTCCAAGTGCTGTTGTCCGTCGGATACATATTTTGCCAGCATAGCGGCGATGACTCGGTGCGTTCGTTCGACCAAGCCTTGACTTTGCGGATGATGGGTAGTGCACGTGCGGGCCTGCACACCCAGCAGTTCGTAAAGTTCGGAGACGATCCGTGACACGAACTCCGCCCCGTTGTCACTGACGATATTGCAAATTCCATGGCGGAAAAATGTCCGATCACGCAAGGCCAACGCCACATCCTTGGCTGACCGCGAGGCCAAAGGAATCAGTTCCACCCAGCGAGTGAAACAGCAAACCACCGTCAACAAGACCGTCATGCCCCGGTCCGTAGCCGGCAGTCCCGTGCGCAGTCAGTGCTGACCTTTTCGAATGGCCGGGTCGCCTGGTAGTTATTCTGTATCGGGGCGCGCCCACGAAAGCCTTTGTTTCTCTGCTCGCACACCGAACACTCTGCTGCGTAGCGTTGAGTCTCCGCCAGCACACTGGGCCACCAGAATTTCATCTTAAGGTGTCTGTAAAGCTTTCCGGCCCCGGTATGTCCAGCGAACATGCTCTCGTGGTAATCGCGCAGTAAAGGCCTTTGGAGTGACTGGGCCACCACCAAAAGGCGGTCTCGTTTGTTCGTTTCGCTTCGCCTGTATCGAAGGATGCCTTCATCGTCCAGATACAACCTTGTGTGCCGAATCGGCCCTGTTCCAATGTCATCGTCTTTCATTTGTTGCATGATCGTGTTTAATTTGGGATCCTTGGCTCGAAAGGACCTAACTTGCTCAGGGCTAACAGTTTTCAATCCCATTTCCAACACCTCTACTACTGTACAGACTGGGCAGGTTTTCCTGTCAAGGTCGAGTTCCACATGGGGTTGTTGCTGGGTTTCCTTGATCATATTCTTCCATCTAAGCCTGCTGAGCCCGTCCACATGGGGTATTTGTTTTCCAGCCTTGTGATGCACGCCGAAATCAAAGTCCAGAAGCATAATAGCGTCACGCACCAGACGGGAGGATCCCTTGGGCTCTTTGGAAGACTGCAGCAAGTAAAGGAGCGCTGCATTGTCCGTGAACAGTGTGAAATGTCTGCCGTGCAGGTAATAGAAAAACTTGTCGCACACCGCAAATATCACTGCCAGGCTTTCTTTTGACGGAATCGGTCGCGGCAACTCTGACCGCGTCGGGACGCGGCTGGCGTACGCCACTGGATGAGACCCGTCCGGCCATACCTGCTAAGTTGTCGCCGGTAACCGAGCGGAGTTGGATGCCTTTACCAGCCGACAGCGAGGGGCGTGACCGCAGTCGCCGCCATGCAACGGCAGACATCAAAGTTGCCGCCGATCCCGAGTCCACCAGCGCCTCCATATTGTCCCCATTGACATTGACTGGGATCCGCGGCAGCTCCGACTGTCTCTCCGCAGTGCTGTTGACGCATATTTCTGCACTCAGCTCCGCCCTTTCATCTGTGACATCTACCATCCGTACGGGCGGCCTGACGGATGGCATGGCCCGTTTAAAGGCGCCGACTGGCACTGGCCCGACTGCATCGTCTGCGGCATCGCCCCGGCCGGCGGCGGACCACGTGGGCGAAGGGCGTGGAAATTGCTAGCATTTCCATTTCTCCATGGTCGGGACGACGGGAAGCGGTTTTCCGCAGCGGGAGCGCGATTTTCCTGCCCCGTAGGCGCGCGCGCTGGACAGTTCCGCTGCAGGTGTGGCCTTCCACAGGTCCAGCAACCCGTGCCACCTCTAGGTCGGTACGGCGCACGCGGAGCGAACGTCGACGCCCGCAGCATGGGGTACTGGGGCAAGCGAGGCTGATAAGACACCGCGTTCACGTCTTTCCACGAGCCCTGCAGAGATATTTCCTCTGGCTCTCGTGCCACGCTCATGTGGGCCAATTGAGCACGCACCAGCTCGGCAGTCTCGGTCATGTAGGCCGTTACCGTGGATTTGAAATCTTTCAGTTCCCTTTGCACATCGTGCACAGCCGCGCCGTTATCTCCTTCATGCGCCATCTCTACATGATGCACACCTCGGTCTCGTACTGTGGTTCGTTGCAGCTTGTCAAATTTTTCCTTGTTCGCTAGCTCTAGCACAGCTGTGTCCAGGCCCTTAATGCCATTGGTGGGCAAGAGCTGAATTAAATTGGGCTTCAGACCTTTCAAGAAATGCTGGTAGACCAGCTCACTGGCCATTTGCTGGGTGTCAGGGTCTTGGGACTGGGTAATTTTAGGCCAGGTTCGGAAAGCCAGTGTTTTAATGCGATGGGCATAGCTGCGGACTGATTCGGTGTCGCCCTGCCGACACGCCGTCAGCTGCATCAAGTGGGTGAGAGGGTCCGAGGATCGGCAGAACTGGTCCCTGAGAGCCCGCTTGAATTCAACCCAACAGCTCCCTAGCATGGGAGAGCTAACCTCGATATGCTTGGACGCCATGTACGTTCGGAAAAAACGCTTTGGCCTGACCCTGGAGACGCATGGGCATTACTCGCATCAAATCTCCATGATCGAGGTTCCCTAACATCGCTGCGTTTTCCACCGATTCCAAAAAATCTGTTACGGTCATGCCTCCTTTTTTCCCCCGGTCGAAACATGGGATCTCGCTTCAAGTCCCCAAATTCTTATGCGGCGCTGTCGTGCGCGTATATTGCGCTCCAGTCTGGCATGTACCAGTACTGGAATCACCTTCCTCCTCTAGGGTGGAATGCTCCTCAATACGTACCGCCGTGGGCGGCGGCGGCATTTTCTCCGTTAAATACGCTCCCTCTTGAATCCGTTAACTTGGTTGCGCCAAAATGCCGTTACAAGCAGGCCAATGGAGGAAGACACACACTCACAGCCACACGTCTCGACGCACCACCGT
Organism: Capitulum mitella; assembly: GCA_030062745.1. Lineage (NCBI taxonomy): Eukaryota > Metazoa > Arthropoda > Thecostraca > Pollicipedomorpha > Pollicipedidae > Capitulum > Capitulum mitella. The sequence goes on from CP099840.1 coordinate 13,842,802, forward strand.
CCACGCACCACTCTAATGCACGCCCCTGCACTGTTCCCTTCACTTCTTTTCACTCGAACAGTCACGCGTTCACTTCACTCGGACCTTCACCAGTTCACTTCAGTCGGACCGCGATTTCACGCACTGCATTAGCCGCCTCAATCACTCCTTCGGTACTCACCAAGCCGGCGTCGTTCCGAGCTCTCGACCGTGACCGACCTTGTCCTCGCGCAGCAAGTCCGGTGCCTCCTGCGCAGCGTCCCTGAAACTTCATCCCACGATAGATGCATGGCTGCAAAATTCCTCCACCCCCATTATGGAGACTGTCCTACGCGTGTGAAAACATCATTAACTGACCGGAGCGCTGAATTCTTAAGAGAATGAATGGCCACACGCAAGGTAAACAAGTTATGAGTATTCGATTCGGACTTAGGGGAAACTGTTTCCTGGCCGATGCACCAAATACGTGAAAGGTGTGTCTCAGGTATCCACGGACCCTCTTGTCACACCCTGGCCAGGCTCGTTACAAGGCAAAGGGTCTTAATCAACAGACGCCACCTTCGGGTGTAGCAACATTTACTCTTTAACCGCCTGTCACACGGTAGTTACTAGCAGCCGGGGTAGGGAATGAATACTCGTTCACCGTACGACAGCCTCGGCACCCCGCACGAGGGAAAAAAGATAACTGATCTCTTGGATTCCATATATTCACAAATTACAAGTTACAACTAAAGAGTTGTACAGCCAACCTTAACATCCAAGGCGATACGTTCGATTCTAACACACTCACAATCACGGTGCCTACATTTACGCAAGGGAAATCCCAATCACAAAATCTCGAGACCCCTTTGGCCCGACACCCACATGACCTACCCCAAAGAAGCCTCGGTGCGGAGTGCCTCGGTGGCCGGGATTCTACCGCGGACACCGCCTGGCAGCCGCATTGCCGAGACACCGCCGTTGTCGCCTCCTGGTGGCCACAATGACCATGACTTTCACCCCCTAGCGGCGGTAGCGTCGGCGTTCCAGCACTCCTGGCCGTACGAATTCGCTCATGGCACCATGGCCAGATCAACTTTACACACAAAGGCACAGCAAGGCATACATTCAAAGGCACATCCAGGCATCTTCAGACAGATATATCAAGACATGCACACAAAGACACATCCTCAAACACACACAGACATTCAGACATACATCCACACTATCACTCATCCAGACATAGACACAGACATCCAAAAAGGCACACAGGGCAAGACCCTTATGCAGACAGATGCACAGACATATGCACAGACAACAGAAAGACACACACAGAAAGAGACAGTGACATATAAACAACAGACATAGGCAGAATGATAAAGGAGAAACCAGCTGACAGACAAACAAAACAACATCAGAAGCTATCCTGTACCTTCACAAATTTGAACATCAGTGTTCACAAAAACAACCAATGAAAAAACCCAGTTTGCCTACTTTGCCTTCTGCAAGTCTTTTGCAGAGGACAAAGACAGCAATGTGTACTTGCACTTGCACATGCAGCTGTAAATATTGACAATACCTGCAGCAAATCTACCAACATAAATGAATTTAACATAACACAAATGTTAAATGGGTCAACAATGTCAGTGTGGATGAATGAGCATAGTAATGGCAACATATCTGAAAATGTGGCCATGAGCAGGAGCTCACAGGCCCTCCACAGCCTCATTTCTCACAGACCTTATGTTCATAATCACTCTGGAATTCCGGCACACGGCACATATGTTAGGTATTATGGTCTACAACCCTTGAAATAACATGTTTCTGTTTTGCTGACTAAGGACAGGAATTTTCTCCAGTCTCTATGTACCAATAAGCAAAATGATGTGCATGCTACCTAGAAGATTAACCAAGTATTTATGACCTTAACAAGTAAAAAATTATGAATTAATCCAACAAATAACTTAATAACACCACAAACATTTTTGCAAGCTTCTGGCCTTCAGGCGTTAATGAAAAGAAATAAAACAAGGCTGTTTATTTCTTTATCATGCCCAACAAGTACCTTAAACATGATCCAGATTCTACCCATCGGTGCCACTACAGTGCTATACTCAGGTCGCCGGGCCTTTAACACATGCTTGATGTTCGGTTTGGCACGGCCTTAAAACAGGACCGAATCTTATTTTCCCACTATTCAGACGCATTTCCGGTTTCCAGTCATCTCCACCCGTTCCTCGTTATATAGCGTTATTTTTACGCGGCATTCGCCCTACACAACAGTGTAAGACAACAGTGTTCCCATAGCGTTACATTTACGACGAATACGTCCTACACTTGACCAGGTCTAGGACGTATTCGTCCTAAACTTTGTTTCCTCTCTTCTGACGAATAGGTTCTAAACTTTTGGGATGTGTTGTATGTAGATGTCAAATCTGTTCTGCTTCTGACAACAGACTGCAAGAGCCCTTTGAAACCTGAGCAAGCAAGCATTTAGAAACCCTCGATGTCATCGCTCTCCGCCGGTTACTTCAGTTTATAACAAACGTGCGATATGGCGAAATATCATGCCGACACCCACGATTTTGAGACTTAACACGATTTTGAGATATAACACCAAGGCCCTGTATAGGATTTGTTTCACAAACGATTTGTTTATACCCTACGCAAGCCGCTATGTGACGTCACTGGGAATGACTCCTTCGGCGCCCGCCATGGGGGGTTGAATAGGCGGCCCAGGTCTCGGCCACCGGACGCTTGTGCTTCACCTTCACCCCGATTTTAAGGGACGCAGTATCATGTGGTATGCTACATTTTCATGGAAGCAAACCAATAATCCTTAGGCAAGACGCATGTATTGTGACTGTCGTGTCGGTTGTGCAGTTGGTAGGGCATCTGTTGCCGCTGCCCACCCTGACTAGGTGCGTCCGAGTCGTCTCGACCCCCACTATTTCTCCTGGAGATCACTGGGCCCTTCAAGCGACCTTTAGAAAGAGACACTAGCTACCACGCGATCGTGTGGGTCATGCGGCAAGTTAAACTTTCGCCTCTGAATTATGCACTTAGTTTGGAAATGCGCGATCCGACGCAGGGCAGTCCGTACAAACACTCCTCAGCACGGGCTCTGGCTTAAACGCACCCCAGCGACCATTCGGGTATTTTTTTTTTAATAAGCAGGGGTGTCGATCTGTGTTTTTTTGAGAGGGCCCTAGCCCACCCAATGCTGATTTGGGCCCACCCCAGGGGCGTGGTTTCCTTTCTCTTTGTGGGTGCCCCGGCACCCACAAAGTGGAAATGTGCACCCACAATACGACTTGGGTACTCACAACTTAACGTATGTGTTAATGTTTAACCAGGTGTGCTCGAAAACCTAACCTTACCCAAAGGTGGGCTGCTCAACGGATTTAGCCCACTTTATTTTGACCAGCGGAAATCTATAGGTTTTTTGTTACTATTTGTCAAATAAAAATTGCATTTATCCCCAATTACACACACATATATATATATGATATATCTTATATATATATATATATATATATATATATATATATATATATATATATATATGACATACCTTTCCATATATATATATATATATATATGCAAAGATATATGGATAGTAAATAGAGGATAGACAGACAGAGGCGTCGACTTCTGTGAATGATTGGGGAGGGGACGAACCGAGGGCCGGACAACCTTGCCTTCCCCAAATGTGGGTTTCTTAACGGATCTGGCCCACTTTATTTTGACAAAAGGAAATTTTTACGTTTTTTGTTGCTGTCTATCAACTGAATATTGCATTTATCCCCATGCATATGGAAATATACATAGACAGAAGATAAAAGATAAATATACCTCTTTAGACTTCATTTTTTAGTTCCTACCTACCTTACTGCGGCCGCTCTTTTTGTTGCTATTTATCATTTCCTGTTAGAACCGTCGAAAAATACTGGGGGGGGGGGAATCAACATGGGTGGGACAGGCCATCTCAAGGAATGTAAATCGACACCCCTGCGTTGAAATTTAGTCATATGCTCAGGTCCATGACGTTAACCATCTAAACTCAGCTTATGCCGTATGTCATATGCCACTGGCGTACGACAAAATTTATAGGAAAGAGCAACCATTTTATGCAGTTAACCCCTAAAGCACAGGAAAAACATATGTTTGCTTTTGTAACATATGTATAATCACTGTTCCGTATTCCTCCAAAATTGCTATGTATCTACTGTAGAGCGCTTGGCTCAGAGTGGGAGGGGCATGACCTCATGCCCCCCCATGAGTGTGGTTTTCGGAAAATGATTGTGGATGCCCAAAACGCATATGGGGATATCCAGACATTGCGTATCGGAGGGGGAGTGGTCGTGACAGGCATGTATGCTTAAAGTTCAGAGAAATATGCTTAAAAGGTATTACGGGAGGTGAATTACGGAAGGATGACTCCCGTCAATCATAGAAGGCTTTATGGCGGCGGCATCCTTAAAGGGAATATATTTGGTTTTTCCGGTATCCCAAAAGCGCACTCCGGGAATATTTCAGATTGAGATGGATTTCGTGTAAATGAAAAGTGCATTTTGGTCATCTTGGACCAATATTTCAAGCATTTTAGTTACGGTATTTATCGACCTCGGGATCGCTGACGGCCTGATTTGTCGTGCAGTAAGAACAGGAGATCGAAACGCCACCGAGCTCCAAATAATCCTGCCCGCTCAGTTGGTCAAGAGGGTTCTCGAGTCGATGCACGCAGGACCCACCGGAGGCCATTTCAATGTCCGGAAACTGACTAAAGCGATCCAAAAACGGTGCTGGGCTCCCGGTCTGGGCACCGCCGCCGCGCAGTCCTGCAAGGCGTGCGAAAGGTGCGACACCAGAAACACACCAACGCTCAAGCCACGAGCGCCTCCGGGGAACCTCATGGCAACGGCGCCGCTGGGAAAGGTCGCCATCGACCTCCTCACACATCTTCCGGAGACAACGCGCGGCCACAAACACCTTTACGTAGTCGTGGACCATTTCACTAAATGGGTAGAGGTGTACCCTCTGAAAACCCAGGATGCCACCGAGGTGGCGACCGTTCTAGTGAACGATTTCATTTCACGATTTGGTGAGCCGCAATCTTTCCAGTCGATCAAGGAGCCAATTTCTGTGGCGCTGTATTCAAAGAAATGTGCCGCCTCTTGGGCATATCGAAAACACAGACGTCGCCCGGGTGACCCTCCGGCAATGGTGTGTGCGAGCGGGTCAGCCGCGTAATTCTAGATATGCTGGCGCGCTATCTAGATCAAAACAACTACGCCTCAAGGGACCAGCACCTGCCGCTGCTGCTCTTGGGGTATCGGTCCCAGGTGCACGACACCATCGGCTACAGCCCGCACCTGCTCACGATGGGACGGGGCCGCGCCTGCCAGCCGAGGCTGGCGTAGGAGTCCCGGTAAACCCTGAGCAAGGCCACTCGATGTTGGCGACATATGTTGATCACATCCGTCAAGGCCTACAGACAGCCTACAGTTTTGCTCGCCGACATACAGAATAGGCAACCATCGTCAGTCGAGATTTGTACGGTCGGAAACTAAACTCCTTCCATTATCAGCCTGGCGAGACCGTTTACCTTTTCCGCTATGTGCCCGCAAAGGGCGAGTATCATAAGTTTGCCTGGCCCTGGAAACCGGCGGTTGTGCTGGCTCAAACCAGCGACCTGAATTATCGCATCCAGCTGTGCGATGCCCGGCGGCGAAAACTAGTGGTCCACCACAACCGGCTCAAACCGCGACCCGAAGGAGACGTGAGCCAGCCCAAGGGAGCAACAACGGTCAAACCGTTGAAGCGGGCGTCGGCGCCGCCGGTAACGGTGGCCCAGCCAACCCAGGCACCAGTTCAAGTGACGGCCGCACCGTCAAGCCAAATTAGACAGGACGCACAAACTGCGGTAACAAACCCACAAGCCAACAAGTTCTTGTCGGTAACGCTAACACAATAGGCCGACGTGCAGCCGTCGGTAGCGGTGATCCCGAGACGCCCAGGAAAGCCACATGTCCTCTGAGCCCGCTGTTGCGCCGGAGGTGGCACCTCCACCTCCAAGGGGGGCATCATACTCCAGCTTCTAATCCGCCTGCGCGCAGATCGCGCATCCCGGTCCCATCGCGCATCGCGGTGCCAACGGCGCGTCCGTCGCCGAACCGCGATCCAGCGCACCGCATTCCGCGGGTTGGACGGGTTTCAGAGCGGTACAGTAATAATGTACATGTTTTGCATATACCCGGCGTTTTTCTAAACCATGTCACTGCTTGCTGACAAAAGGTGTAGTGCTATGTTCTGTGTTAGCGTTAGACGGGATCCGGAGCGGTACGGTCCGTAATGTATATGCTTTGCATGTACCTTGCATGACCAGTCCGTAATGACTATGTTGTGCGTCTATCTGCGCGTTTGTCGGAGCCGTGTCACTGTTTTGTGGAAAGCGGTGTAGTGTTAAGTCTTGTGTTAGGTGTTCTGCATGTTCAGCTATCTCATGTAAATGCGTGTCAGTTATAGACATGCCGCTTTTTGTAAAAGGGTGTAGTGTAAGGTATAACCTTACAGTACTGGTCGTGCGGCCACGCGGACCACGCCCCATAGTTGGGTGGGCGACCCATGGGGAGCTCGTGAGCCGCGTGTCGCTTCGCCTTTTGTTCGTTTGTCCGCTCGGCCCCCGGAGCGCCCTGGTGCAGGGCCGGGGCAGTGTATAAACGGGGTCCGAGGATGGCGCGTGGTCACGTGCGACCGAAAATACAGAGCCACGTTGTGCTGTGGAGTGTGCTTCGTCCGGTACGTCGGCTGCGGAGTGCAGGGCGATCAAGGAGCGCGCCATCAGTTGCATCAGTTGCGTCCAAGGTTTACGTACGTAATTTCTGCTCGCTGATTGGTTCCTTTCCCTAGCACTGTGTTATTATATTTCGCGTACCGATAGCACTGTCGATGCAAAAGCTAGGTAAAATGCGTGAGATATCGGTCTAAGATGGCCAAAATGCACTTTTCATTCACATGATAATCCATAACCAACCTTAAATACTCCCTGGAGTGTGCTTAAGTGTGCTTATGGGATACCGGAAAAAGCAAATATGTTCCTTTTCATAGTGTCGCCATCATGAAGCCATCCATGATTTACGTAACACATCCTTCTGCTATACACCTCCCGTAACACCTTTTTAAATTTATTCCTCTGAACTCAAGGCATGAGCTCCTGTTACGACCCCCTCCCCTCCGATACGCAATGTATGGATGTACCCATATGCCTTTTGGGCACCCACAGTCATTTTCCAAAAAACCACATCCATGCAGCGCGCGGTATGGAAAAGTGTAGGCGTGACATTGATATGTACAATTTAAGTCTTCGAGCATATCCCTTTCTCTAGCGGTATGAAGTCAGGAAACAAATGCACAAGACACGCAAGTGCAAAGACCGTTTCACTCCCCATCTCACTTTCACTCGCTCAGCGGTTTCTGCAGAAGGTGCGAGAGAATGTCAACTGTAGACGTAGAAAAAGAATGCGCTACGGACGTGATAACAGAAATATCAGTCATAACTGTGATGCGCTCCAATCTGGGATGGCCATGTCTGACTGATATGGTGAGAAGCGAGGATGCTATGCACATATAGAGGGCAGTGCAGTCGCGGAAGTCGCCGCCCAGTATGGTGGGACCGACGATCAAACCTGCATGGGAAGTCGTAGTACAGTTTGTATCCGCAGGACGACGCATGCACCGAGAATGTCGCGGGAACCTATGGGAACCTGGGAACTGGCGGTGTCGACCACCGGCCCAGCCAGGGGGAGAGGCCGTTCGTGAAAACAATTGCATATCATGTTCCCGGAAGGCGGTTTTCGTATGCTTTCAATTCGCACTGAGCTCTGGCCTTTAGTCTCTAGTCTAAAGGCCAGAGCTCTATTACCTTTAGTCTCTACTACGAAAACCAGGTGTCACCATCGTACAAGAAAGATGAGAAGGCCATCCGCACCATCATCACTAAAAACTTCCTACCCGTCCACTCGGCACACAAGGTTCAACTGGTCATATTTTACAGAAGCCACAAGGTGTCTGTTCTAGTCAAGAAAAACAACCTCTTCAAGGATATGTCACTTGTGAAGGAAACCAATTTAGTGTACCAATTTAAATGCACAACCGGAGACTGTACGCATCGGCCAAACAGTACCTACATTGGCTTTACTACCACGACACTAGGGAGGAGGATGACAATGCTTCTACAGGATGGCGGGCCTAAGGAACATCTCAGAGACGCCCACCATGTCACCATCACCAAGGAAATCCTCCTCCTCCATAATTCGATATAAAACACATTCGTTTATCATCGTACCTGAGCTATAACTGGGATGCCAAAACCCGGTAATGTATTTTTTGAGACACCTACTTATGAATTTAGTTACCTATACGTTATAACTCAACTAATTTACTCAGTATCAAATTATCAAATTATCAATCACTTTGTTGTATGTTCACCCGCACTTCCGTCTTTCACCTTACATGTACACTCATTCGTCGGCTGAACTGCGCCAATGGGGCGCATATGAATACCAATTGCGCCACCCCTGGGCGCAGTTAATAACGAATTTCGGAAATTGCGCCCTTTAAGGATTTACGAAAATGGGTTGCAAAGAACAGGCAGCACGTTTCTGAAGAGTATTTCGACTGTAATAATGTAGTACTTTTTTCTATCGTTAGAAAAGCAAGCTTTGTTTCTGGTACTCATGGGTGACTCACAAATCGCGATTTTGCTTTAGGGGACGCAATTCACCCTCCTTCCCCTATCCACCCTTCCTTCAACACAACAGTTCAGCATTAAATCGGTGGTGTTGACTATAAGCATGTTACCTAAAAATGGCCTTGCTCCCACCCCATCACGCTTCTTTGATTCTGGACGTTCCGTCGCCAGTGACGTATGTCGGAGACAACAATAGACGGAGTGCCTTGAATGGAGCGCGATTTAGCGTAGCCAGTAAATGCAGCTCATGAACTTTACGCTAGGAGGCATACGAAGACTGGCAACTAGGTAATGGGATACAGGGACTTTAATGTGTCCTCACTTAAACGCCGATGCTCCAAAGTATTCCGTAGCCCAGAGGTTAGATAAACCGACAGTGTCAGAAATAGACGATGTCGACGAAAAATTGAGCTTAGTCACATCTCTGGTAAATGAAGAATGCTGAAAATGAACTGATCATTTCTGTTTGACATGACAGTTGAAACTGATCAGGATGTGTAGTGCACTTAGTGAAATTGGGAGCTTCCAAATTCCAAATCCAAGTCTCTGGAAACGTACCACGTCGTGCCGGAGCGATTCATGGCTGCCATGTCTATTCAATCCCCCTCCCTGCCCTTCCTGTGACGACCCGGCGAGACGTCGCGCCCTCGAACTCAATTCCTTCGAAACTAACCTGCCTGGCTCACCAACGAACAACAGTATGAAGCTGTGAAAATCATCAAGACGTACCGTACGTCTTGATTATCATCATCAAGTAAATTCAGAACGCATTTTACAAAACCACGGTCCACTGCAGACAAAACATGATCAACAAATAAAACGTCATCTTAGATGTTCAGGCATTGTGTGTGGCTAACAACAAAACCGGCAGGTAAAACATGACGGAAAACAACGTAACAACGTAACAACGAAAGGATTATAGCGAGATTATCCTAATTCCCAACGAGAGGTTCGATGAAAGGACGGATCCATCTCAGCTTCTCATGAGCGTTTCACATCGTTTCGCTCTTTGTCCGAAAGCTCGAAGCAAAAGTGTTCTGGAAGAAAGGGCTCCAGAAGACAATGAGAATTTGCGCACATTTATTCGGGACCGGCATGTTTTCCCTCGAACAAGGAAGAGACACGAATACTGCTCATTGCTAAAAGTATAACACCTATAACATTACATCTACTATAATACTACCATGACGTACTACTAACATGCGCTTTAAATATTACATACATGTAACTATAAAACACACACAAACAGGTCGCCTCCATGACACAACAGCTACTCATAGCTAACCAAAAATCATCGAAATACATAAACGCAGAGGTCAGATGGAAATAAGTCGGGTAACACTGTGAAAACCGGTTTTCAGAACTGACTTTGGTATTCACTGATTTTAATAAATGTTTTGCTGATTTAATGAGACTAAAAAGGTGCAATCAGAAGCGGAAGAATAATGTAGTGCAACAACAAGCTTGCACCACTTTGAAGAGGACGAGCACAGATGCAGGTTACAGGTGTTGGCTCCAGTTGAGACTGTGCCGAAGAAGGTGGTCTGAAGCTTCAGCCTTCCTTTCCATGGGCGTAATCTCTTCGGGGGCTACAAGGGACATGTTCCCGTCGATTTTCCAGAAATGGCCATTTGTTCCCTCCCCCTGATTTTTGAGGTATTAAATAGGCACTTCCCTTTGAGAACACAATTTCTTGGCCTTTGAAAAGTAACCAAAAAGATTTTAACTCAGTACTTTGTCATGCAACGCTGGAAAAAGTGATTTTAACCCCGCCCTGCCCATTCTTGGCATATTGCAATCAGCTCGTCCTCTCAGTTTCTCAACCGAGGCTACACCCATGTCCCTCTGCGCAACTGGCCCCGGCGGCCCCGCTCTGATCGGCAGGAACAGCCGGTCAGCCGTCGACCATTGTGCGGGAGAGCGGCCGCCTCAACAGTCGGCTCACCCCGGCGGCCGCCGCGGCACGGCGAAGAGCGCCGCAAGGAGACCCCGGCCCGACCACAACAAAAATCGCCCCGTCGCTGACCAATAGGCGCGACCGGCCCATGCCCCTCAACGAAAGGTGGTGAAATACGCTAGGCAGCTGGGTAATAGACGCTAGCTGGCTCCGTATTTCAATCTAGCGGCTCCAGTCTGACTGGCTCCAGGTGACAAAAAAAAAAACAGAATAAAAATAAATAAAAAATGCAAACTCCGCCGTCAGAACGTGACACCTCATCCACATCAGCTCGGCACGAAATCAAACTGTAACTCTTCCTCGAACGGCTTGTCAACGATACCTAAAAAACCACCAAAAGAATCTTGGTGGTTTTTCATCAAATGGGGCTGGGAAGTGAAGATGGCGAAAGACAGTTCACAAAAAGCGTGGCGAACGGGACAAATCAGAACGCAACGTCCTTTCCCCCTCAATACGAATGAGCAATCTGGAACATAAATCGGGCACCGGCCTCACTGTGGCCTCTTCGCCTGGGTGTTGACTTGACATGTGAAACTTCACCTCAACTGCAACTATCCCTGCAACTACCACTGCTGCGATGATGTAACTGCTGAGGTGAGGCAGGGTGCTGGCCTCCTGACTCGCAACATCCTGAGTGGGGAATGCGTGTTGTATGATCCCCGGATGTCCCCGTGGGACGTTGTCTTTCCGCCATGACGTTAAGGCTTGCTTTCAGGTGACTCGTGGCCATAGGTGTAGCGGCGGTCAGACATTGCAGGGTGGGGGCAAGCTGACTGCAGTCCACCAAGAATGGGTAGGGCGAGGGTAAAAGTCACTTTTTCGGGTGTTGCATGACAAACTATGATTGAAATCACTTTTGCTAAATTTCATAGGTCAAGCAATTGTGTCACCAGTGGGAAGTACCTATATGATGCCTTTAAAAATCAGGGGGACAAATCACCACTTCCCGGAAAGCTGCCGGGGACACGTCCACCTCGCGGCTACTTTTGAACGTTCTGGGTACGACCTTATGATCAAACAAGGCAGAATGTTTCCTGTTAATGTCTCGATGTTATGGCTGGCTTCAGAAGGGCACTCGTTCATCAGCTGCGGTGACGGGTGATGTTCATTAGTCCATGAGTATAGAATCCTGCGTGGTTGAAGTTTTGAGACTGATCAGTTTGAAATACTGCTTTCGTGTAAAGGTGCGTGCGTGCGTGATTGCATGTGCTGTTTAATACATTTCCAATGGCATTCTTGCTTTCGAACGATCCCGGTGAGCTGCACCACGGCGCAGGTGCAAAAGGAGACTAGAGCTGACCAGGAAACCTTAGAAGCAGAAGAGCATCGAGGACAGATTTATCTTCGGACTGACCATGACCTTCATCTTGCGTCTGGACAGCCGTACACATGGCAATGTGTGAAAGGCGCTGCCAGGGGCGTCGAAACCAGGAGAGGGCAGCCTCATCCGCCTCCCCCCAAATTTCTACAACATTTAACATTAACTCTATGACGTTGCATGAAACCGAACGAGGTCAAAATCATGTTAACCCGCTCCCCCTATTTCCACAGAGGTTCCGTCGCTACTGGGGGGGGGGGGGGGGTTACCCAGCCCCTAGGGTTAGGGCAGGAACAGTCCATGGAGTTTTTACGAGAGACGTAGCCAAGGGAGACCATGGGGGCCATTCCCTTCCTCCTGAGACAAGCGGGCTGCACTAGATACATAGCGATTTTGCAGGAATATGGAATAGTGATCATATATATGTTGCAAAATCAAGCGTTGTATGTTTTTCTCTGCGTTAGATTCGAGGAAAATTACACAAAATTGCCGCTTTTCCTATAAATTTCGCCGTGTGCCAGTGGCATATGACAAAATTTGACATTTGGCCTCCCCCGGGAAAATCCTGGCTACGTGGCTGGTTGTTACCTGTCCCATTTGCCTTGTGGCACTTGGGCGAACAGCCCCGCGAAGTTGGCGACGACTGTACGAACTTTGAAAAACTCAAGCATTAGCTGTATGTCGCTGCAAGAAGAGACTTTCGATCGCGACAAGCAAACAACAGGACAAGCAAGGGTTTATACTGTTTTCTTTATTATGAATGATTTCCATAATGTGTGTACTTCAAGCTCCTGTAAATGACAAAGCTCGGGATTTTTTCCACATGTTTATGAGCTTGGTCAGGTTATATGGCCTGGTTCGTTTTCGATCGGCAATTCAAATTCTAGATAGGAGCATTTTTCAGTCCTTTTCATTCAACGATACGGTTTTACTTAAGCACAGAATAGTTTTCAACTTTCCCTGAATGCCAAAATTGTTGATCAAGTTGGAATTCGAAGACATACCTGTGAATTACTTGCACTGTTTACCTACTTGGGCGGGTGAAATCAGGACGGACCGAGCGGTCGGCTCAGAGTCAAATCTATTGTCCCATGCATACCCTTGTAAGCCGTCCCGTAAATTCGGATCACGAAATCCTTTCCCGTTTAAGGATTACCCGCTCAAGAAGGGATTTCGTTCCAATTTGCGGTAGGTCAAGGCAGCAAACAAAAACATGCTTACCGTAAATGGCACAGCATGAATTGGTATAATCCAAAAAATCTGGCCTCGCATATCTGGCTCTGTAGCCGTAGCCGAAAAATTTCCAAGAACTCAAAACGGGTGAAGATGGAAAAGTAGAAAATCGTAAAATGGAAGAAGGGAACTGAAAAGACAGTTAACTAAATATCATTCTGGAGGACATTCAGGACCTACAGGTTTTAGGAGTCTTGGATGGCAAGTGCACAGAAATTTGCATATTAAACCATATATCCAAACATACATGCATACTTATACAAATATATATATATATATATATATATATATATATATATATATAAGTCTGCGTGTATGTATGAATATGTGAATATTATATATATATATATATATATATATATATATATATATATATATAAGTCGTATTTGAGGCCGTAAACTGTCATTGATAGTTTCTGTAGCTAACATTTCAAGGAATCCTTTCCTCACTTTCAAAGCAATGTGACCGAGCTTAATATGCTAAACATCCTAGGTTACACAAGCGTGCACTGGGAGGTAAGCCTTCACAGATAAACTTAGCATATGGGCCAAGTTGAGCTACACGGATGGAGAACCCCTTCCCCGTCCGAAGGACATGGTCCGTATCCATTGGTGGATTTGCAATGTGTCTGTAACAATTATCGCATTGCTCAAGGTGATTCCGTAATGCACTGTTGGACGTAATGCCGCCGCTCCCCCGACCAGACCACGCGCAATGACCTGAGTAGCATTGACCCCGCGTCTCTGACCGCCGCACGCTCACGCACTGTCGAGGTCGGGGCCGGCCGAGAGGCCACTGCCCGGCCGCCAAAAATAGTTCCGTCTAATTAGTTGAGGCCCGGCGGCCGGTGGTCGGCGCTCGGCTCACCGGCAGTCGCTCGACACAGGTAGCTCGGCCGTCCGAAGGTGCGCGCCCGACGCCGTGCAGTCAGACGCAAACCGATCTCCGCTCCAGGCCAGGTTAGTCCACAAGCAGTTACCCGGATAGTTACCCGGATGGTATATTTGTTGGGTAAGCATGCCGTGTCACTAGTGATTCAGGAGTTAGGGTGGGTTTGATGGGGTTGAGCTAGTCTCTTCCTGCAAGGAGACCGACTTGCTTGTGCGATCAGCACTAGGCGCATGGGATAGCTCTTTGTCCTTTGTAAGACAGGAGTCATTTGGGTCATTGCCCTAAAACCAACCAGATTCAAAGGGCTGACGGGATTTTTGCCGAGTAGAAATGGAGTAGACTGGCGCAACTATTTTTCGTCTAAAGGAGATCATTGCGCTCAACAGTGTTCATGTCAACGTAAATGACGTCTCTGTGCAAAACGAAGTTTTGGTTTCCAGCAATTTTACGGTTTAGTACATTTTTACGGTTTGATTTTACGGTTTAGCAAAACGAAGCGAGATTTCATTGGCTTGAACGCCAGAGCCATTAGCTGGGACTCTGCTTTAGGCAGAACTAAGGAAATATATTTCTCGCATCTGCAGCTTTAAACCAAAGTGCAGATATGGCGGCGACCCCATCAATTTGAAACGTACGTGAGCTCTAATGATGCACTGAAATAGTTTTCTCGAAATGAATTGCCTCATATCTCCTTGAAAAATGGTCCCATGCCTATGCATTTCACATGCCCATCAACTTTTGCGGAATTTTACTGTACGCCATGGGTGTTGTGTAGAAAAATACAACGTAAAGTCATCGGTACCCGTCCCAATTTTTTGCCCCTGATGCTGCCCCTTTTGGCTGTCCTCTCTCCCAATCACAAAGACAGCGAAGACTAGTTGAGTGACTCGATGGATGCCGACCTGCTACACCGTGGTGAATTAGGTTGCCGGGAGCGTTAGCCGCTGGTTGGCCGGTTTCCTTTCGATTTCTCAACACCGGTGAGGTGGACTTTCCCCTCTAATTTCCCAACACCGATGAGGTGGACGTTCCCCTGTAATTCCCCAACACCGGTGAGGTGGACGTTCCTCTTTGATTTTCCAACACCGGTGAGGTGGACGTTTGGCTCTGATTTCCCTACACCGGTGAGGTGCACATTCCCCTCTAATTGCCCAACACCGATGAGATGGCCCTTCCCCTCTGATTTCCCAACACTGGTGAGGTGGACGTTCCCTCTGATTCCCCAACACGGTTGAGGTGGGGAGCACTCGGCTTCGAGACATTTGCTCGGGCGTGACTGTGTCATCATCATCGCCGTCTGGCCGTTGGAGGCATTGCATTGCTGTTCAGAATTGCCAGCGTTTGTTATGTCGTGGTGTGTCTTTATCTGACCGACATGATGTCCTGCGAAATAGACGTTTTCGACAGTGATGACATGGTCTTGTTACCCCTCGCTAACAGCACAAAACGTGACACATGGGCTTCTTTTATTAAATATGGGCATCGTTTTCCATCACTCTGGCCTTAGCCTGGTGGGGTGTGATTTCGTGCAATATCATTGTGCACCACGACTAAATAGGTTCTAATGCCTGACACGTCCAAAAAACTGTCTTGCGCGGTTGCAAAGCATGCTCAACAACATTTTAGAACGTAGTCAAGATAAATTTGCATTACTGGTGGCAAATAAAATGTGTATCTGTAGGATTAGCAGATATGGATGTTGAAGTTGAAGGGGTTAAATGTTAGGTTAGGTGTTAAAGTTGAAGGGGTTGAATGTTTCGGGCCTGCGTCATGAAAACCCCTGCCGCCAAGAAGGTTAATCACTTGCCTTAGTATGACGGGACCATCTGCGATGCGGCGTTGTGTCTCGGAGATATGCATCTGGTGTTCCGTTCCATAGGCAGACCGGGAGAACTGCGAAAGTGCCTCCTTAACCCTCGCACTGACGTGGGGTAGGTATCTGCCTCCCCCGACCTTTTTTATGTTACTTCTGATCCAAGCAAGCTAGCCTTCGGGAGCCTGCACCTTCTTGTTTATCAGTTTCACCAAGATCCCCAAAATCTGAGATATGAGTCATGTTAAGTCATGTCATGCTAAAACGTCGATGAATGCGACGTTTGCTAATAATGAGTTCTTGGATGGTTGTGAGTGGCTTTACCTGACTTTACCAAGATTGTCACCGCCTGACCCGAAATTCTGATTTGGGAGTTGACTTAGGTCACTGACGTTGGTTGACCTTTACGTCTAGGATTGTGGTAATAAGCGGTAGAGTAGTCTTTTTTCTTCAGTTTCATCAACTTTTCACATCCGTCCTGCCGCCTCATTTGCAAATGACATTTTGGTTCAAGAGGTCACATTAGGTCACTGGCCTAAGTTGACAGCTAGCTCAAGAATTTTGATAAATAACGTTCCAGTATTGTTTCTTTCGGCTCTGTTAACTTTTTCTGTCATTCCAGTTGCCCTACGTACAGACTGCGTTTTCCAGCCTCTAGGTCACTGTAGTTCACTGAGCTAAGCTGGCCTTTAGCTCAGGTCTTCGATAATATTCGCTTTAGTGATAACTTTCCGGTTTTCATCAACCTTTCTCGTCTTTCCAGCTCTTTCAACTGTAAATGAATTTTTGGACGTAAAGACCACCTGGGCCAGCGGCTTAAGTTGACCTGGGCAGCTTTTAGTTCGGGCTAGCCAGCCTATTCGATAACAAAACCTGTAAAACAATCCACAATCCGAATCCGATGTAAAGGTAAAGGTAGAACGCAGGAATTACGAAGCCTAGAGGAAGGAAGGCGAATAAACAAAAGAAAAACTAATCAGGTGGCCTTGGTTGACCCTGGTCATAGACCATATATAGTTATATGTTGGTTGACTGTATCATCTTAAGTGCATAGACAACCTAAATATTCCGAGTTAAAAACAATAGAAGCGATTTGCGGGCCTGCTAGATCCAAATTAGGCAAAAATGTGGAATGACCTGATATGACCTTGATTTTAACCTCACGTATATAACTGGCATTAACAGATATTATTAACAAGCTCCGGGGCTATCAAATGCCGTTTTGCTCGGCTCTAGCCTGTTCCAATAAAAAAAAAACAGCAGGGGGTAGGTATCATGGTGCGAAAAGTAGCTGGAGATCCCCCTTGCCGGAAAATGTTCTGCCGCTGCTGCAGAGATTGACTGTTTGGAACTGGTGTGAGGGGTCGGCCCACCGCGCACCGGAAGCAACACCTCAGGTACGGAGTGTTTCCAGCTGGCTCAAACATTTTCGTGCCCATTCGGCCGGGGAGAACTGCTGGAAGCCCTGCGCTGACCGGCATTTCAAGGCCGAGACGGTCGGCCGCTCTCACGACAAGTCCAGCCTGGCCAGGTGTGGCGGAGGCCAGTTTGAAGGCGGAGTGGACCAGAAACAGCCAGAAGTCGAGCCGCCAGGCCAGTTGCCCAGACGGCGCCCTATCTCAGCTCGGGGTGGCGCCAGCCGACAGCCTCTGCACACCACTGTACAGCAGAGTTCTGTTGCGTTTTCGGCGCGGGCTGGAGATTGGCGCGTCTCGCCCGCGGCGCCGTCGGTCTCGCCTGCCGAGGATCCGGCCGAACAAAGTTAGCAGCGCTGTCCTGGTGTCCGGTGGCTGGTATGACGGCCCAACGGTGCGCGCCCCGCGAGAGGCAGGGAGCGCCGGCCCGGCCTGGCCGATGCTCAAGGTTGACCGCAGCGTCCTGGCCCCCGTCTAATGTGCGCCGTAATTGCTGTGACCGGCCGCTACCCGCATTCCTTCGGCCCACGCCCGGGCCCTGTAAGCGGCGCTGGCGGCGCTGGGGTGGGCCCGGCCGGGCCGAGCTGGGTCGGTCGCGAGCCGACCCCAGACGGCGCCCCGGCACGTCCCAGCTGCGGAGATTCACGTGTCTCTGAGAGTCACGGGCTCACGAGCTGGCGGTGTGGAACGGTCTGGAGCTGGAGCTGGAGCCGGTAGAGTGTTCGGGAACATCAAATGGCCTTCCTGAAAGCTCTGGGATTGGAAGGTTATTCTAGGGCCTGAGATCGAGGCGTGCAAATCGTTCTTAGATGTCACCACTGGAAACGGGCGGCATCTGTGGGGCTCCGGACAGCATTGGAGGGCCTCGTCCAGGTGCTGTCGTCCCATCCCGTGTCCGCGCCCCGGCGCACAACCCTGCGGTGCCTCTCTCTGTCCCCTCCTCCATCTGTCAGGGTACACGCACCCTGCCAGGCCACTCTCCTGTGACTGGTCTCTCCATTGACGGCCTTGGCTCGCTGGCCACGGTTACGTAATTTTGGCGCGGTCTGGTTGGAACTGGCTATGAGGCTGGCGTTGGGTCATTTGCTCATGCAAACACGAGCCAGACGGAAATTTAGCATGCGTTAATCGTATGCTGACTACGTTTTGCAACTTCAGTAGGATATTACGGTGACGTTGTGAATACATGAAACTACGATTTTACAAGGATTATGTTCCTAAATATAACACATGGTTTTCGCATGATCCTATATATTTCACATTCCACTCAATCGATGTAAATGTGCAGAGTTGAACGATTCCGTTTTCGGAAGCAGCTACAATACGCACCTTTATCATAAGGACGGATGCAGGATTTCCCTAATGAGAAGGGTAATTTCATGTCCGAGCCCGTGTGATAAGTGGCCCTTCGGAAGCGCACGGAGGCTCCCAATTTAATTCGTTTTGCGTTTGTGCAGCTTGCGACATATCGTATATATGGGCTGAGAAGAACATGCCTCTCTTTAGAACGTCGTTAGTTTTTTGTGTAAATTTGATCCGAATGCTTTCTTAGGATGCCTTGGAACCAGACCCCGTGTTAAGCAGTGCTTGCTGCACGGACCTCTGGTTCTTGGGGTCCCTAGTCCCCGGATCCACATCCACTGCCTAGTGTTAGTTGAGCGACGGTGTGCGCTCCAACTTCTTGACGGCACCTACGGGACATTCTGTCCCGATTCTACTCCCATAACATATGAGGGAAGGTCGATCTCACCGAAGCGACTCCCTTAATCCCATTACATGCGAAAGACCTTGGAGGTTCCATTCAGCATTCGTAGGAGGCTGGCAGATTTTATTTAAACTGCCTGCGACCCATATTTTTGGAAACCTGTAGGCCATCTATTTACCCATATACCCAATGTAGTGCAGATATTTGTTCGAAGATATATAAAAACAACTTTTATTTTCCGGAATTCCATGGGACTGCGTTTGTAAAATTGGCTGTGCTCTTCTACAAATTTAGCCCGATTGTTTTTACGTGGGTGACGTGGCGATAGTTCATGCTAAGCTAAGCTTGTTGCCGAACCCTGACTCCGCCACCCATGCGTACCAAAATTTGGAATAATTTTTTCACAGGCACCGAACCAGATAGCGCTGGAATGTCTTTATGATGCCGTTCAGTTCCATGATACGGCCGCCCTGTGACCGAATGACACTTGCGGTTAAGGGCCCTTTATGGGCCCTTTATTACACGTGCCCCTTATGGGATACGAACCCAGCGCCTTCCACGCACATGACCTTGTTGTCCGGCTCTTTATCCATCAAGCTACGGCGGGACTTGTGAAGGATTTGTGGTTCTGTGGTGGATGGGCCCGTCATTCGTCATGGATCTTAGCACAGAACACCATCACACGCAACAATACTAATGCTAGTGATCTTAACAAGATCTTTTAACTCGTTCGGCGTGAGATAGACATTGTCTCTATACTTTTCGCAAGGCCCCCAGGACGGTGATCAGGGTAGATCGACCCGCGCAAAAATTGGCCTTTTTCACTGCTAAAGCCAACCTCTTCCATACGTCACCCACTAATGGATGGTACATCCTCTGTGAATGGTCCGACCGATAGGCTGGTTGTTACCTTGTGTCTCTGTGACAGACATCGTCGGATTTTCTGTCATGTCTCGAGGGCACCAGCGACGGTGTCTGGCGGAGGTCAGCTCTGCGAATGCGGCTAGTGCTGGCTGCCGTGACGTAACGCCAGGTGTCCTAACATCTCTGCTGCGCACTGTCCTATGAGGCTGCTCTCACGTGCTGTCGTGTTCCAGTCGAGGGCGTCGGTGGGCCCCGGGTGGCTGCTCGAGCCTCCGCGGGTGCGGGCAGCCACTGAGCCCGACGTCTCTGACCGCAGTGTAGTCCTGCAGACTAGGTACGGTGTCAAGCGGGCGTCACGAGCTGAGTCAAATGACTGGTCGCGCTCGTTTTGGGGATGGGAGAGGCCACAGCGCCGAGCGGCTACGGCAGAACACAGCATCCTACGTAACCCGAACCGACATAGTGACATAGCGGACCTGCAGGACGCGGAATGACAGGTCACACAGGGTATCGCCAACGGCGCTGGTTAGGCGTCTCAGCCGGGGCATCAAAAGAAGCTCTCAGGTCCTTCTCGCCTCACGTTTTAGGACGGCTTTTAGAAAGACAACAATTCAGAGCGTATTTATGTTATCATAATGTTTTGTTCTCAGGGCTGTGTTTTGGTAGTACGTGCATCAACTCCAGGTGGAAATACATATTTTTTTAGGACTGGCCTCTCGTCCGGGCGGCTGCCCAGGCTAGGCGTCTGGCCGGCCGCCTGGACTCCTGTCTGGACTCCCTGTCTGGACTTCTTGTCTGGCCGGCCGTGTGGGCTTTCCGTCTGACCGGCCGTCTGAACGAGCAGTGGTAGTCCGGCTGAGCCGTGACCTCCATCAGCTGTCGGCCTGCCCGGGCCCAACGGTCGCCGCTTTCTCCGAGCTCTCGACTGCCGCCAGTCTAAGGCGCTATCACACGTGCGGCGCCACCAGCCGCCGCGCCGCGCCGCGCCGGCGGGGCCGTTACCGCACACCGAATACGAAACGGGCCAATGGTGGCGCGCTGCACGGTGTCGAGCGGAGCTGAGCGGCGGCGCGTGGCCCCGCGTGCCACCCTCGGAGACGGAGCTTGGAACTGACGGGAGGGGAGGGGAACAGGGCGCGGAGCAGCGCGCTCGCTCAACCGTGCGCACTGGGTCCGGCCGCTCTGCTTGCCATATCTTCAGGCGTGGTCGAATACAGCATGAAGGGAAAGTCGATTCTCCTCCAGATCAATGTCACTGAACGTATATTTTCCCTTGTACGAATTGGACAGAAGATAGTGATTGTATGAGCTGTTTGCGCGTTGACGTTCAGTAAACCGACGTCCACTAACAGAATCGCTGTGCATGCCACGCCGCCGTGGAATGAAACTCACTTGTGCACAGTGGTGGCATTTCAACAGTTACACACATCAACTGAAGAACGTCGTTAAAACGTTCCGAAACTTATTTTCACCGGCCCCATCGGTGAACACCAGATAAAGAAGAAGTGAAGCAACACTGCGACAGCTATGCGTCAGTTGCCGTTCCAAACTTCCGGCAGGAATGGGAAAGGACAAAAAGCTGACGTACTCTGGCCCATTGGGTCGTTCCGGTCGGCTGGCACGGTCTTGTAATTTCTCTTTCGGTCGAAACCGGTACGAACCGAACCCCCGAACCATGTAAACATTTTCGGCTGGTTCTTTCTGCAACGCAGCGGATGATGCGTATCAACTAAAAGACCATTTGGCGGGCTCAGACTTTTGGTTCGCTGGTTCCTGTGGATTTGCGAGAACCGATGAATGCACGTTGCGTGCGAATGTTTTTTTTTGTTTTTGTTCAACTGCCACCTATAATATGGTGACCACGAGATATCTCACCTCAGTCCACCATAACGCAGAGAACCTTACGTTAACTTCCATGTAATGAGCTATAAACAAGAACAGATATCAAGTCGTTGCACTTCCTGTTGGGAAAAGGAAAAATACACCACAATCTTGAAAGAAGATCACCAGCATTAGTCTGTATCAAACAACAAGGAGGAAACTCATCCGATCAAAAAGCTTGCGTCTACCCACAATGCCGATCCTACAAGGAACATTTAAGAGGCTAATGTGACTGAGGGAATGTGACCTGGTGGTGGGCTGGGGCACTGTTGTCAGACTTCATCGGAGTTCGACCACTGACGCAGGCCCGCCAATACTAAGCTGGGCTTGTCCGGCGCGGCACCCCGGGACCGGTCACATGAATCGATGGCCTAAATAGGAATATAATAATCCATGTACAATACCCATTCGAACAACTTACTCTTGCGCTAGTACACTGACACACACACACACGCATACAGATGGCATACACTCTTAAACATTTGTAATGTTTAAGAGTGGCCTGACCAAGGCGACTTCAGTGGGACCCTCCACAGTGGATAGGCAGATAAGATTCCGATGTCATGGTCCCACCCGACGAGGCAGAAATCAGCAGTAGTCCGTTATTACTGCACTCAGTGATGACGATGGCATCACCATTGCACCTCCATGATTATGGGCGAAAACACGGTACGTCGGTCCTGACCGTCTGCCACGGAGAGGAAGGAAGAACAATCGAATCGAACGTACCGAACGCAAAGTGGCGTCTGCAATTATTTTAAACAACCATCATCGTGGTCCGTACAATTTCACTTGCGGCACAACTTATTTACTCATCCCGACACACACAAAGACCCCAAGGCATGCACATATCTGAATTACACACGAAACGTGTGTAGACGTAAGCAATGGCGTGCACGCAGATCCATGGTTGAACTGTTTACATGTGTACGGATGCATGCCATACACACATGTCATTGCAAGTAGCCTAGCCAAAGGGAACCCCCTTTGGCTACGCTACAGAAGAGTGAACTGATCCCCGTGCCCTTATTGTCAGAGATTTACAGAAATTGGCTGTTATCACAAATGATTTGTTTAAAAGGCAACAATATTTCGGAATTAAAAAGCAATGCGCTCTTTCTGCAAAATCCTCAGACGCTGTATTTGAAGGGGTCAGTATCTCCGTGTTCGCACTAAAGTGATAAAAGTAGTATCATGCATTGTTATGTCGGCCTAGAGCCCCTAACGAAACTCCTGTCTACGCTGCTGGTCATGGCCTATCATGATCCACCATTCTAAGGATTAACATCATCGCCTTTGCTTCAGAAAATTAAAAAAATTAAGAAAATTCGCCTTTGCTTCTTCCGGTCCTTCGGCTCTTTGTTCGTCATTTCCAGGGTTTTAAAGCAGCTTTATGAAATTTTGTGACTTTTCCTACCTATTCTTTTTACGTGTTATCACAAATTTTCGTAATTCTGTTTTGCACAGGGCCGGAGACGAGTTACGTTTTTGGGAGACATCTCACGTTATTTTTGGCAAAAAAATGGCTGCCAAAAATAGAACTTCTAAGATAAAACGAAAAACTTTATATCGGTGCATAGGTAAACAGCTTGACAAACTTACGGAAATATTTTTGCTTATCTGAGGGTACTTCAGAAGGTCAGGTCTAGCTCCAAAGTCAAAACTTGGTTTTATGTTAATATTTTTGACGCAAACCATCAAAATGCAAAATCCGGAACATATATGTCTCAGCATAGTGTCCTCTGCTCGCATTGTAAGTTTCCGATTGATATCGGGTCGGGTCACGGATCCATGAAATAAAATGTCCGCATACGTACCCGATATGATGATGGACAGAAACGGAACTTTTAAAAACATAATCGATTCAGAGAACTGAAATCGTTTTAAAACACTCATCTGAAATGAATTCAAGCCCATTCCATGTGACTTTATGGTCATTTGAAGTTTGAAGTCATTTAAGATCAGGGTGCGTAAGTGGGTCCGATAAACATGCGACCATGACAGTCCCCTTTTTAATGCTCCTGGCGCGACCCACGCCAGCATTATAAAAACATTGTAGTACGATTTGTACTTCGTACTTCTTAAGTATATCACAAGTAGAAGCTAAAGAAGTGTTTTAATGTTTACATTTATTCAGGTTTCAAAAACCAAATATGCCTCCAGTTTTCCAGGCCTTGTAAACGCATATGGATCTTCTCAAAACTCTTAACCAATAGGTCGATGGAAAAAGCCTCATTGGTTAGTTCTCAATTCATGCCAGTTGCATCAAAATCGGCCGATAAACAGCGGCGTTATAACGAGCCAAAAACTACCATCGCTTTGATCGTTTCGCCCCCTGTATCAACCCTTGTTAAGGTTCTCAATTTTTTCTTATGAAAATCTGTCATGTCATGTCATCAGAAATGATTACGAAATCTTCACGTCATGACGAATCGATTGTCGTTTGTTGCGATGAAATCGGACGGGTTTTTCTCGAGATCTCGGGGGAAGGGTCATTGAACGCTCTTTTTTATTACGAATAGCGGGCCGAATTTTTTATTCAGCGAAATGTTTTCGCAACAAACACACAGGGAAATGTTTTGGTTATTGCACAGTAGCGTGAGATTTTTGGCGAAAAAGCCCTCATACGGGAACGCGCCCTAGCGTTATGGGTACAGGAATTAGGTGAAGTTAAAATGGCTATAAGGCAATAAATCAATAACGTCGTGGCAGAGTGTGGCTTTTTATTGAAATGTCCTGAAAACAGCATAGTCGCTGGACTTGTGTTTGCGGCGCGCAGATTACTAACGTGGGGTTTTGGGCGAAACAGGCGAAAGATCTGTTGAACGTTTTGCATTTTCATGGCCGGACAGGCTAGCGGAATGGCTGGGGATATCCCATGTTATCGAGAGGGAGGGGGGCTGCATAGAATTTCAGACCGCTCCTTCCAGTAATTGCCGTATGCCGAATACTTAAATTTATGGATTTGGGGGAGGGGTAGACCATGCCAGTCTTCAAGTTTCCAAGCCATGGCTAGGAAGCTTTTTGCCCGTTGTTAAAAGTGTTCATATGGAAATTAAGCAGTTTTATGGATCTGAGACGCTTTATGGGTCTGCTAATGATGGCATTTCTTGGAATGATCGTGCAAGTCTTGATAGAAAAAAACATCGTATAAATGTAATCATTTTAGGATGGTCCGAAAGCTATCATGAATTTGTTTTCGGTCATCTAGAAAAAAACATTTTGGTCCTGGCCATAAAAGAGACCGTTGCATATTATTCAGCAGTGCAATTTCTACCATCGTTAAAATAATTTTGCGTCAAATTAGAGAACCAAAAGCTAACTATTGCAATCTATGTTTCATTGCAAAAGGCGGCTGAGTTTAGACAATATCATGGTCATTTTGTGCTGGCGTCGAGCCAGTTCTATGCCTTGTCACGCACTGCAACTATATTTTTTGACATCTTCAGTTGTTTATCAGATATATGGAGGTAAATATGAGACATGTCGCGAAAAGCGGGCCGCGTGCAGTGTATTTCTAGCCGTGAACGCTCTTTTTATTACGAATAACCGGCCGGATTTTTTATTCAGAGGAATGTTTTTGCAACAAACGCACAGAGAAATGTTTTGACTATTGCGTAGTAGCGCTAGATTTCTGTGTGCCGTTTATTTTGAGCTGCTGATGTGTTAAGCCGACAATGGGACGGAAAACCTAGCATGGGGCTTCCATCAGATGGCCGCGGTCGGCGATTGTCCAGCAAATGGTGCACCATGATATACGTCGTATATACATGAAATACTCTCAGTTCCTGGAACTATTGTCTTTCCACTCATGTCGCATCTGAACATGTGGCTTATGACCATTCATATCAACAGAATATTTCTCGATTGCATTCTTTACTGTATACTCTGAAGTTGGAACACTATTTGTAGAGAGAAAGACGCGCCACTTTGTCATTTCAAAGCCTTCAAATACCACAGCATGATTTTTTTGGCTTGGATGCGAATGGTTGCTGGCGTTATGTAAATGATTGCAGTCCGTGCTAAACATACTTTTTTGCATAGAGCAATTCAAGGTAACATCCGATTTTGTGACCAAAGTTAAACTTGCCTCCAAGGATGCGACATAACCGTATGGTAGTCAGGTTGACCTTATGTTGGCCAATTGCCAGCTGACCCGCGGGCCAAATATCGAGCGCCGAGGCAACTCGAACCCGTCCTGCCGAGGCGGGGAGACCAGCGGTCTAAGCAACGGAACTAGCGATCACGGTATGATTTCTGTATGCAGTGGTCACAGTATGAAACAGGTAATGATTTCTGTTTATAGGAGGGTGTTCCCCTTGTTGGCTTTGCATTGTACTGTACGAATTTTCATCGTTCATGCAGTACGTGAATCTGAATGGCACAGGGAGTTGGTTAAGAAATTTACGCATATCAAGAAACATGTGGGAGTTGGCAAGGTCTACTAATTTAACAATTTCGTAGCATTCGAAGATTGGTTCCGAATGTATCTTCAGTAATTCGAGCTACTTTGTTTCGGAAAACGGACAATGCATGTACAAACATTTTTCCTTGTTGCTTCATTGTGCTTACAGCATTTATTGCGAACAACTCGATACAAAACACTGCTTGGATAAAATCGCGGATTTCAATCGAGTATAAGCTTATAACGTTTTGTTCCGCCGCATGGCTTCAGTTTCTTTGTGGTTATTATAACTAGAACTCCTGACGGGGCTCCACCGCAGTCCCACCAGGACTTGAGGCTGTGATGCAAACCAGGAATAGCCAGCCTACGAAAGGCTTCTTTATGAGTCTTAAAAGGCCGTGGCTGATGTTAATAGATGTGCCCAAAAACTCAGCGCCACCAGGAGTACTCTGTTACCGGCAACCGGTAACGGGGGGGGGAGGGGGCTGAAATCGACTCCCTCGTATATCGGGAAATAACCTTATTTGGAACGACTGCCGGCAAACGGACCAACCGGTTTTCGGACAGGGCGGCTTCATGACACCGGACGCCAGCGCCTGTTGCTGAAGGCAATTTTATGCCGCGTGACGCCACTGATCAGGGATAAGTAGAACACTGGGCGAATCTGAAGACGGCCGACAGGAAGGAGCGGCGGATGGGATTATTATGCATGCGCGCTGAGGCCGAAGAGAAACTGTCGGCCGCCGCCGACGCCTGCCGCTCCCGCAGGAAGCGTTTCTCTTCCTCTGGATCCGTGTGCGCTCCGTGACAGGGTGCACATCCGTGTTGGTGCCCGCGGTCCCGGCGGCTGGGTCGGCGGCCCTGTGTTCGGTGGCCCGACCGGCGCCGGTCACGGACCGGCTGCAGAGCTGCAGTTCGTCCGTCACCTGAACGTATTGCGGGCTTCGCGCAGCGTGCACGGGCCCATCCCACCACTGCGCTCTGAAAACGCCTTTAAAATCTGACTGTGGGCGCACTGGTGCTGTATCACAAAAACGAACACGGATGGTTGGTGAGGGATATCATTCGCGTTGACCTTTGGGTCAAGGCCGCTCTGCTATTGACCAAAAGAGGCCTGCGGAGTCATGAGACTGCGGCAGACAGTCCTTTCATGTCAGCACCTGCTTCTTTTCAGCTTCGGGCCATTGCTGAATGCCTGGTGACCGGGATACGTAAATGAAGAACACATTGATAAAAAATGTCGTCTTTCCACCGCGCGAGCGTACAAGCAGTAATGGTGACAAATTAGGTAAGCATGTGGTATGCTTGTGGCAGTCCTTTGGGACGGCCGGCTGGTATCAGCAGCCGGCAGGAGAAGATTTCGACGTGGCAGAACTGGCGACGGCGGCGGCTCTGCTTCTCCGGTCACGATCTACGTAACGTCAGAGCAGCTTTCCGATGGCTGTCTGAAGCGTGGCTGTGACACTCCGGACAGCTGACTGACACGGACCGCACCAGTGAGCGCCTCTGGCATGCTAGCGGCGCAGACGGCCTCAACGAACACTCCGTCCTGGACGGGAGCCGGCCGGGGGTTTCCCCAGTGGGAAGGATGCGCGAGTGCCGCCGTGATGGCCGCACCTACGTCTAGTCGCCCGCCTGACGGCAGACACTTATCTGCGGTTCCGTTTTGATGTTTCTGAATTACTAGACCGAAGAGGATCCCGGAGGAGGAGGCGCCTTGGCGATCAGCATGGGAACGGAGGCGCCTTGGCGATCACCGCGGGAACGGAGGCGCCTTGGCGATCAGCGCGGGAACGGAGGCGCCTGGGCGATCAGCATGGGAACGGAGGCGCCTTGGCGATCAGCATGGGAACGGAGGCGCCTTGGCGATCAGCGCGGGAACGGAGGAGCCTTGGCGATCAGCGCGGGAACAGAGGCGCCTTGGCGATCAGCATGGGAACGGAGGCGCCTTGGCGATCAGCGCGGGAACGGAGGCGCCTTGGCGATCAGCATGGGAACGTTTTGATAATGTTTAACTCGCCTAGCAGGTAATCCACTGACCAGTCGCGAATAGCGAGTGCCAGCTCAGAAGGCCGTTCTGCGTTTCTTTATTTCTTTCTTTATGACACTTATTTTCACTCTCGCTCACTGTCTCTCCTGCCCACGCGACCTGCCTGCCTTCTCTCCCTCCATCCCTCGATCTCTCTGTTACTTTCTCGCACTCTCGCTCTCGCATTCCATCTCGGTTCTCCTCTCTTTCACCCTCTCCACCTCCCTCGTTCTCTCCTCGTTTATGATAGGACACCTCGATATTTGATATCGTGCCTTCTTAATATGGTTTTGACAGCGCTTTGGAAGTGTTCTTTTTATCTCTCGATGCAGCGGATTGCATGGTTGCAAATGGACTTTCGTATCATCTCTTATGCTGCAAAAACCGAATGATCATGAATAAAGCTTGAGAAATAATATCTGGAGAAACAGCTGATACACGCCAGCCCTTTCTTTCTTTGAAATTTAACTTGTCAGTTTAGTGTCATAGACAACTGAACCCTATTCTTGGAGGGCTAGATGGTATGGCCGATTCCCGGAGGGGGGATTCGGCACCACCTGAGATCTCGAGAACTGTAAATCCGATTTCATCGCAACAAACGGTAATCGATTTTCCATGAGGTGAACTACATTTTTATAAAAAGAGGTTTTCAAAATCTTGAAAGGGGGAGTTACGGGGGAGGCAAAAAAGTCAAAATTGGGAATATTTTTGGACCTGTTATAACTCTGCTGTTTATGGACCGATGTTGATGAAATGGTCATGAATCGAGAGCTTTAAGCTGGAGCTTTTATCAGTGGTCCTTTTGTTCGACATTTCGACGTAATTCATTGGCGTTCTTGAAAATCGGAGGATTAGTTTTTCAAAAACTGAAAAAAAACAAGCAAGGCAAAAGCTCTTTCTTAGCCCTCGTTCAACATGTTATGCTGAAGAGGTGAAAATCCTATTACATTGTTTCCATAATGTTAGCGTATCGACATGAAAAAGGGGAACTGTTATGGTCACATGTTCATCAGGTCAACTTAGGACCTTTGACCTTAAATGACTTCCAATAATCTTAGGGTCACATGGAATGGTCTTCAGTACATTACATATTGTTTAGAAATGTCTCCATTCTCTGTTCGTAGAATTCTAGACTTCATTCCTAAAATTTGATTTTACGGCCATCGTTATATAGGTACGCAAATGACCTTTTAGGCCATAGTTCTGTAACCCGACCTGATATCAACCTGAACGTTGGTACACAAGTAGAGACCATTTTCTATGTCATATGTGTGCCTGGTTTTGCATTTGGAAAATTAGCGCCAAACGTTTTAACCCTATTCTCGGAGGGCTACACGGTATGGCCGATTCCCGGCAGGGGGCGGATTCGGCCCCCTCTGTTGCTGGCATGTGGCCTGCGACCTGCGGCTCCGCTCGCCCGACTCACTTGGCCTCGCTCGTTGCAAAATACTGTTTATCGGATAGTTCTGTCAAAAAGGCATCATTTCGAACCAGACGACAATAACAATGCATTGTACGTACATAAATGTACAATCAATGATAAATGGCACTGAAATCATAAAAATACTGCAGTGATGATGGAAAAAGCATCGGGTCCCCCGCCTTTCCTTAAAACGCAAATTACACACTTAGTCGTCTTCTTCACAGGAGACACGTAATTGCTCATGAGCACTTTTTGGGTCGCCTTAAAATCAGTAATTTAACCCTATTCCTGGAGGGCTAGACGATATGGTCGATTCCCGGCCGGGGGGGGCGGATTCGGTCCCCCTTGAGATCTCGAGAACTACACATCCGATTTCATCGCAACAAACGGAAATCGATTTGCCATGCCGTGAACTACATTTTTACAAAAAGAGATTTCCAAAATTTTGAAAGGGGTGGATACTGGGAGCAAAAATATCAAAACGGGGGTTCTTTTGGAGTTCTTATAACTCCGTTGTTTATGAACCGATTTCGATGAAACTGGCATGAATCGAGAGATTATGGATAAGGATTTCACACGCATTTGAAATTGGGGTGCACAGTTTTAATAAACATTGGCACATGCATTTCAAATTTTCAGAAAATCATAGTCGTTCACAGGGTTTTGAAAATAGGAGGGTTAGTTTTCAACAACTGAATGAATAAAAAAAAGTAAAAGCACTTTTTTGGCTTGTGCTAGTCATGTTATGCTAAAGAAGTGCAAATCGCATTACATTGTTCGTTAAATGTTAGCATAGGCGGTGCCAAGGACATGAAAAGTAGGAACTGTCATGGTTACATGCTTTTCAGATCAACTTGTGACCTTTAACCTTAAGTGAGCTTAAGTGGCCTTGGAGTCGCGTGGAATGATGTGTAAATTTAAGACTGTACTGAAAAATCTGTAAACGTTTTCAATCATTTGAACTCACTCTTTTTCAAAAATTCCATTTTACGGCTATTGCGATATAGGGTACGCGCACTGACATTTTAGGTCATAGCTCCGTGACCCGACCTGATATCAAGCTGAAGTTTGATACACAAGTAGAAGGTAGCCGTCTACGTGCTGTATATTTCGGGTTTGGCATTTCAAAAGATAGTGCCAAAGTTATTACTATAAAAGCAAATGTTGCCTTTTGACTTTGACCTGGCCTTGTAAATTGACCTCAGTTAAAGAAAATTGTATTTGCACGTTGCCCAACTATTTTCCTATACATTCATATCAAGTTTTAAGTTTTATCTTAAAGACGTTGTTTTTGGTAGTCATTTTCCTTTTACCCTCAATAAGGCCAAAAATGGCCTGAGGTGCCTCCCAAAAACGTTGCCTGGCTCCCCCCGTGAGCCAAATAGAATTTTGCCATTTTGTTGCAGTACGTAGAAAGAATAGCTAGGAAAAGCCAGCAAGTTTCGTAAAGCTGCGTCAAAAACCCTGGAATTGACAAGCAAAAAACCCGAGGAGGGGGGGGCGGATTCAACCCCCTGCCAGGAATAGGGTCAAGATAAAACCAAATTTTGACTTTTGACTGTGGCCTGGCTCTATGAACTGATCTGAGATCTAAACAAAGCTGTTTTGATATGCTTACCCGTGTAAAGTTCAGACCCATGTAAAGTGTTAGTTGTGGCGTAAAATCCACATTTTCCAGTTATTTTTCCCTTACCTTTAACAGTGACATAAACAGTCTGAGGTGCCCCCCAAAAATGTGACGTGGCTTCGCCCCTCAGCAAAATAAAACCACGAAATTTTGTTACAGTACGTACAAAGAATAGGTAGGAAAGTGGCCGGTTTCGTGAAGCTGCGTCAGAGACCGTCTGGAATTGGCAAGCAAAAAACCCGAGGGGGCGGATTCAGCCCTCGCCCCCTGTCGGGAATGGAATTAATGGTGGTTTAATTTCACGCCACGCAAAATCTGACCTGAAGATTTGGAGTAATGACTCCCACTTTTCAAGGATGACACGAAACGTTTGGCAGTCTTATAGGCCACACCTAGAATACTGGATGTTTAAGAACTTTCCTAATTTACAATCCGAGAGTCTACACCCGACTACCTAAAAACCAGTTCAGTAGACGGATACATTAAACTCTTTCCTGGCGTTCATTGGCGTCTTTTTGGTATCAAAAGCGTTTTCGTTTCTGGAACACCTAGGCGACATCGTGAATCGAGTTTTGGTGATGATTTTTTATAACGTCAATTTATTGCGGCGCCTAGATGGAACACATTATTCACTAGTTTCATATAACTCCAACGACTTTTCACTTATTGGAACATTGCATTACCCTCGCACAAGCATGTTTGACTCGCCTCAACTTCATATTGCTTGCCAGTTTGCAGGCCATGACAGTTGAAAAAGACCTTGCCAGAGCTACTCTGAAATACTGTGATATGTAGGTCACCTGGTATTGGCAGAGATCAGGCGTCATTAATTGCACGATCGGATGGAAGGTTTAGGGTCCGTGCTTTACTTGTTGCGTAGCGTCAAGACTATGATGATTAAGGCAAATAATGAACAGACGTTTGGTCGAATGGATCAGGTTTTTGACGTGAACGTATCTCAGTAACTTTCACATAGGTATGCTTAGAACGTTTCAGTTCAAGATCGTCTGACGATTCACTGCAGTTGCTGGCCACGCGTCTGGCGGTGCAGCGGTAGCGGAATCGGCCGCGACAGGTGTTGTTTTTCGCGCCGTGATCGCTGGCTGGTCACAGACGTGGCCGAGACCAGTGTGGCCGAGCATCCCACTCGGCTGCGACGTTGTGGTAAATTGTTGTTTGAGCCGAGGTAAGCTGGTGTTCCCACCAACGTACCATCTTTATTTATCGCCTTCGTTTCCAGGAGCGCGAGAAACGCGCCACGATCTTTGAATTCTAAAGATATTCTTTCTTCACAAGACCAGATGCTTGGGAGAGTTCGTGGCTCTGTGGAGGGGGGAGATTTCCTTATGATTGTAGGGGACAGGCCCAATATATGGGAAATCCCCCACTCCTGCGTCTGACGTCCTGGAACGTATCATTGAGAGACAATGGGCCGCGCAGACTATCGTTTCTCTCCGACAAGACCTGCTGTTGGTGCCCGTCTGCCGGACGGCCTGCTGCTGGTGTCGTGGTGGTGCCTGTTTCCGGCACGGCCTGCCAGTGCACTGCTGGTGCCGCACTGAATGGCCGGCCGGTACTGTTGGGTGACGTCACGCGGCCGTCTGCGCTGTCCCTGGACTGGAACCGAGAGGTGGAGCTAGTGCTCCGGGCTAGAGTGCCGGCTGTCGTATCCAGGCAAACACCTGTTACGAGATGACCTTGCCTCCCGTCCCCGACGCTCAGCAGCAGTGAGGCCATACCCTGTCTTCTGGACTGGCCGTCCCCGCTGGCGAGCACCGTCTGTTGCATTGCAGCCTTTAACCTTATTCCCGGAGGGCTACACGGTGTGGTCGATTCCCGGCAGGGGGGCCGATTCGGCCCCCCCCTCGAGATCTCGAGAACTACACCTCCGATTTCATCGCGACAAACGGCAGTCGATTTGCCATGGCGTGAACTACACTTTGAAAGAAAGAAGTTTTCAAAATTTTGAAAGAGGTGGATACAGGGGGCAAAAATATCAAAATAATGGGTACTTTTGGACTTCTTATAACTTCGTTGTTTATGAACTGATTTCGATGAAATAGGCATGAATCGAGAGATTATGGATGAAGCTTTTAAAATTGGTGCACATATTTCAAATTTTGGGAAAATTCATAGGCGTTCACAGAGGTTCCAAAATTGGAAGATGACTTTTTTAACAAGTAAATGAACAAAAAAAGCAAAAGCGCTTTTTTGGCTTCTGCTAGTCATGTTATGCTAACGAAATAACAAATCGAATTCTAATGTTTGTATAATGTTAGCATAGGTGGTGCCAGGGAAATGAAAAAGGGGGAACTGTCGTGGTCACATGCTTCTCAGATCAACTTGTGACCGTTGACCTTAAATGACCTCCGATGACCTTGGAGTCACTTGGAATGACCTCGTGCGCATTCAATATTATCTGTAAACGTTTTCAATCATTTGAATTCACTCTTATTTCAAAAATTCCATTTTATGGCTTTTGTGATATGGGGTAGACGCTGACACTGACATTTAAGGTCATAGCTCCCTGACCCGACCAGATATCAAGCTGAAACTTGATACACAAGTAGAGGGCACCCTTCTATGTCACATATATTCCGGGTTTGGCATTTCAGCGAAAATGCCGATATTATTACTAAAAAAACAAGTTTTGACTTTTGACCTTAACCTGACCTTGTTAAGTGATCTCAGATGAACAAAATTGTATTTGCACGTTGCCGGCTATTTAGCTATAAGTCCATATAAGGTTTTAAGTTCTAACTCAAAAATAGTGTTTTGATAATCTTTTTCCTTTTACCCTCAACAGGGCCAAAAATGGCCTGAGGTGCCTCCCAAAAACGTTGCCTGGCTCCGCCCCTGAGCAAAATAGAATTTGAAATTTTGTCACAGTACGTAGAAAGAATAGCTAGGAAAAGCCACGAAGTTTCGTAAAGCTGCGCCGAAAACTCTGGAATTGGCAAGCAGAAACCCGGAGGGGGGCGGATTCGGCCCCCCTGCCGGGAATAGGGCTAATACGGTCTGCCTTCCACCCCACGTGGTTTCGTCCGATGAGGTTTTACCAGCACTGGTGCTGTTGCTGTCCCGATCCCTTCCTTTCTGCGCTATGATTCACAGCAAATTTCCCCATTCAAGATACCTCGGTCCTCGGGAAAGGCTGTGTGGATCTCATGAAACATGTCGTGGGGTATGTCGTTACCGTTCCCTTCCATGTGGATCAGGAAGCGGTGCATAAAATGAGGCCAGAAAGAAAAACC
Source organism: Capitulum mitella (assembly GCA_030062745.1). Lineage (NCBI taxonomy): Eukaryota > Metazoa > Arthropoda > Thecostraca > Pollicipedomorpha > Pollicipedidae > Capitulum > Capitulum mitella. The sequence continues at coordinate 13,877,328 of CP099840.1, forward strand.
ATGACAGAGATATCATTTTCTAGAATAAATTTGGCTTCGACTTACTGAAGTGGGCAACGCTGGGATGGGAGTCTCTCTAAGCCGATGTCGTTGCTAGAGTATCTATGGAAGTGTGACGATCCTTCTCCCATTGACCGTGGTCCGTGAACATGTTTCAGCGTTCGTAGACTGCAAATATTCATCTTCCACATCCATGGGGCAGCGAATATCGTTGCGTTCGGAGCCTTGCCCATATTCTGGGCATTGTGGTATCTCGCGTTTTTCTGTCATTCGGTGACTATCCGTCGGCTCGTGACGTTCTGCGCTGCGTCGCCGTCCCGAGCTGCGGCCGTGAGCCCAACAGGAAGTCGTCATTGCCACCTGTCCTGTTCTCGGCTCTTTGTCGGTGCACTGGCCCGGAATTGCCGTCATAAACGGGTGACGTAGCGCGGTGAAGTTGTCACGTTCATTCAGGCTCATGCCTGGAGGAAGCTGGGCACTGGAAGCGCCGCCCAGCCATGGTGGCTTTACGCTACTACTTTCGGTGTTTAACCCGCCCCCGACGTGGGGGGGGCAGTTGACCGCCCCCTAAGGTTTTTCCGAGATTGTGAGAGAGCAAACAAACGCAGCCCCGAAACTCTGTGCATGTTTTACTTGATCATTTTTACACCTTGTATCAAGTTTTTTTACCTGAGGTCAAGTAAGGTGTCCGGCCAAGGTCAGGTCAAATGGAACTATGCCCAAAAAAGTTGGGCGCCTAGTAATTTTTCCGCAAAACAGGATATCACAATAAAACCTCCAAGGCTTAGAGATTTAGATAAATGCAACAAATGCGCTATCTCGGAATGTTTCGGCAATGTCCAGGTCATTGACTTGTGGTCAAGCCCGTTTTCAAGATAGGTGGTAGTTTTCTCCAAAATTGAGGAGGTTTTTGATAACGATTTGAGTGTGGAGAGTTCCAGACATCCAGTTTCCGTCAATCAGCAAAGTTTCAATGACCTGCGACCAGAGACCTGAGGTCATGTAATAACTGTTATGAGTCAAAATGCACTGCCATCAAAATCGGCGATGAATGACTCAGATCGGGTGGAAAATGGCGGAACTGGCTCGCAAGATTGCGAAGAATACCAAAAAGCTGAAAAAATTCCAAAAATTGCAGATTTTGGAAGAAATCAGCCTTTCGGGAATGAAGCTCTAGTTGTGTAGATTGATAACTACTAAATTTTTTCCAACATTTAAACACGAGAAACCACCACAAGAATCACCAGGATCAAGAAACAACATTCAGAAAAATATGTTTTGCGAAACTAAAAGAGCGCAAAAATTAGTTCCGTTAATTTCATACCACGCTCGCGTATGGTGCCTGCATATCAGCGGTGAGAGGATCGCTGTGTCTTTAACTCAGATTTCCGCGTACATGTTAAACAAATCAGGGAAATTAGACGTGTATCTACATCTGTGGACTTTTACCTGTTCTCTGGTACCTTTATCTAGACTTAATTTGTCACACCCCTTGAGATCCAGGTCGTTTCTCGGTCTCATGCAGGCGCTATTAGAAAACATATATAGGGTGTAAATGGCTTACATGTTATCCAAAACTAAAAATGAGACCAGTATTCGAGCTCTACTCGTCACGAGCTTCCCAACGGTGTACTTATTTTTCATCATACGACCAAACGTTTGTGAGTTAGAGGAGCCGGTCAACCCCCCCCCCCCGAAGCAGAACGTGCATGACGGCGACCCATAGTGGAGCGCGGGTTGATAAAATGGAATTGCCAATCACGTGGGCGTTCACATGATAGATCAAATGACCATTAACCATATTTCCGGGGGGGGATTCGCTCCCCCCAAGTTTTTCCGGTGCCAAAGCCAAACTGTTTGCGCTGTCGTGCTGGAGCTTGGTGATTTGAGGTCTTTACGGAAACGTGCTGGTCCGTTTAAATATCTTTGCTTTCAGAGACTGTTTATCATATCATATCATAATCATATCATAGAGGACTATGATTTCAGTGAGTGACATTAATATGAAAACCGACCACCTGCATCACCTAAAAAGTGTTTAGAGACTGTCAAGGCCGGATGCGGGGCACGCATACGGGATAATGCAACGTCATTTGCAAGTAGGTACGTGGGGTGGTTGATAAGTTCGTGGCTTAAGGTACCAGAAGATGAGCTACTGGGTTCTGACTAAATTTACGTGCAGTTCAATGCTTTGAATAATTACTCAAAAGGTTTCAAGTTAAAACCATTTGTGTTTTTGTTATTTGAGATAATTGAAGTTTATGAGTCAGCAGTTTTTGAGAAAATGGATAAGATCGCCCATCGTGCAGTCTTCCGCTACCTCGGTATCAAGGACTTAAATCCCATGGAGATCCACGAGGACATGGTGACGACACTAGAGGTGGACGTCCTTTCCTACAGCATGGTGAAGAAATGGACTGCTGAATTTAAACGAGACAGGGAAGGCTTGGAAGATGACTCTTGTCCAAGCAGGCCTGTCAACGTCACCACAAATGAAACCAATAACAAAATCCAGGACATGGTCGTGGCAGATCGACGAACAACAGAACGAATACATCGCCACAGAGCTGGACGTCTCCTAGGAACGTGTCCATGAAATGGCCTGCAATGAACTCAAAATGACCAAGGTTTTAGATTGCTGGGTCCCAAAGCTCCATGGACCTGAGCAGAAGTGGTTTCGGCACGACATGTCAAGGGACAATTCTGGTATTTTTGGTACCGATCCCGACGGATTTCTTCGGCGATTCTTGACTTTACATGAGATTTGGGTGCACCATTTCCGACCAGAAATGAAAGAATTGCTGAGACAATGGAAACATCCTGGATCTCCAGCTCGAAAGAAAGCCAAGTCATTGATGTTTGCAGGGAAGGTGATGGCCTCCATTTTTTGGATGCAGAAGGAATGCTGCTGATGGATTACCTGGAAAGGGTCACACTGTCACCGGGCCCTACTACGCTGATCTCTGAGGCAGCTACGAGAGAAAATTAAAAAGAACCGGCGTGGGAAGCTGACAAGAAAGGTGCTCTTTCACCAAGACAACGTCCAGCTCACAAGTTCACGGTGGCCACGGCTGCTAACCATGGATGTGCGTTCCAACCTGTCGACCGCCCGCCATTCACCTGATCTGACGCCCTCAGACCACTACTTGTTCACCAAGATGAAAAAAAGGAGCTCATCGGTTGCCATTTCGCCACTGATAATGACGTCATCATCGCGGTAGATCATTTCTTGGGGGCCCATCACGCCAACTACTACGGAGGAGTGATCCTTAAGCTCCATGACCGGTAGACAAAGTGTAAATTTACGAGGTGACTGTGTTGAAAAATAAATGTGTTAAGTTATCTTAAAGTATATATTTGTGCCATAGGCCGCGAACTTATCAATCACCCTACGTACTTCGTGCTGAAAACAAGCCATGGCTCGATAAATGATTTTTATTTTAGATGCCATGGAATTGGTACAAAGGATGTAGGTTGGAGCGGAAACATAAAAAATGATCAAAGGCGGAGCCAGATACGCATTTTTATTGAGGATTGAGTAGATTTTGATCAGCAACCAGTGGTTTACATCACGGTTTTCAACCCAATAGTGAAATTTATGGAAAAGCATATAAAGCAGATATTTGCGCATCCATTGGCTGGGCAGATCCAGGTAAAATGAAATACAAAACTGAAAATATGTTGAATGGGAGGAAGTCTTATGAATCTCATGTCTTATGTCTTACGCCTTATGAATGCACAATTAATGCTTTTAGTAGGTTATATTTACTTCGTATTGTAATTCCTGGACCCGCCAGTGATGTTCCTTATCTATTGAAACCATCGTCCCCCAAAAATATTGATATTTATCTCTTTAATGAGGTAAAAGTGGTACAAAAATAGCCCAAAAGTTTCTAGATAGCTCTTCTGCTCTTTAGCTATTTAGCATGCCCTGATTACTGCTCGAAAAATCGCTTCAAGGCATGTCATGAGGTTAGCTAAAGGCCAAAAATTGGGTACCAGAGTCGCAGTCAGTGTTTGCAGTATCGCACACTAAAGAAAAAATCTGGCATTTCCTTTCCCCCTTTTGTTCTCCTGGAGGCGCTACTGAACGTTTTTGGTACATTTATGGTACATGTATGAAACGTTAGTTCAGGTCACAAGCTTTCGTTTAAACCGTGTTTCTTGGACCCGCAGAGGTTTTAAGCGAAATCCACCGCATGAACAAAGGGCTAAATTTGTTCCGACTTCTGAGGCGCTTGCAAAACCGGTTCTTGTCGATTATTCGAATAAACATAGCAACCTTATATCTGTATTGCATTTGTTGATGTTTCTGGCCGCCCAAATAGCTATTCAGGGAATTATTGATCAAAGCTGGTGTGCAGCAACGCATGTCACGGTATATTTCGGCGGCATGGACAAATCTAGTTAACATTTTTCGTTTTTTAACTACGTTTACTGTCGCGAATTGAATTTATACCATTTTGTAGAGGAACGGCTTTGGGCTACAGCAGTGCTGGAAACGTTCGATGCTCAAGAATGAGTGCTCGTTTTCTGGCCGTTGGGTTATGCTAGTTAAAGGGAATTTTCCATCTTGGTCGACTTTTCAAAAATAGATTCCACTGGTCCGAAGCAGAACACCCACAGTACGGATGTTCTGCCGGCATTCGTTGGCCTGCTTCTGGTTGGATCACGCGACAGCTGAAAATATCGCTCCGATGAGTGGGGAAATTCGTAGAAAAATCGCTTCTAGGACTCGTAAATATATACTTTTAAGAGGCACTGTGTCCTATAAATGGACCTTTAAGATTGCTACACTTGGTTGACACGTTTACAGTGTAGAATATTCCCTTTAATGGACACCTGTGAACCTTATGTCTCAAAGTCATGGTGCCCAACATCCGTGCATTTGATCCCCGAGCCGTACCCGAACTGTGATGCAAACCGGACGCCTTACAGCACCCAGACATTGTTACGATCTGACTCAGAGCATGTATTGCAATTATTGCCAACCTAACCATTCACCACCAGCTCGCCAAGGACGTGTCACGTTACAAAGCGACCACAGTGTAGTCATGGGACCACCCAGTCATAATAACGGCTGGCAGGTCGGCATGTAACAGTGGCAAAGCCGAGGTTGCGAAAAGGTCATTTCCTGCGGCCATCGTCTCAACGCGGAACTGACTGGCGGGCCATCCTGCCCTATATGCCAAACACTAACAAGATCGGCAGAAGGTAATCATTGTGTGCCGCACCGCTCGTGCGTTCGAGGGTCTTTTAGCGACGGACAGAACCTGACACTCGCTGCACGGTCCGGGGGCCCAGCTGGCGACTGCACGGTCGGCCGCCAATCTGTGGAGTCAGCAGGCGTCGACTGGGGGCTGCTGTCCAGCCGGACTGGGACGAGGGGAATCGGCACCGTTCGACACACACACACACAGACAGACACACACACAGGCGCGCGCGCGCGCGCGCACGCACGCACGCACACGGACACGCGCACGCGTTCGCACGCATGCACAGTGGGAAGCCGTTGGGAGAAACCGCGCCCGCATTTGAAACGAGCTCGGCTTGTATGTCTGACCGCCGCTGCCGACGGTCGGCCAGTGATCAGCCGGCAGCAGCTGTCTGCCGCAGCTGCCGGCGGTCGGCCAGTGATCAGCCGGCAGCAACTGTCTGCCGCTGCTGCCGGCGGTCGGCCAGTGATCAGCCGGCAGCAGCTGTCTGCCGCAGCTGCTGGGCGACACACGCTGCAGCGGAACGTTGCGACGGCGGCAGTGGCCCGCGCTCCCGCGTCGCCGTGCATTGGGCCGGTGAGAAGGCGGCTGTGCCCGGCCAGGCTGGACGTGTTGGCTGGGCGGCAGTTGTTTCCCGGACAGGAGCGGCGACGGAGTGGCCAGGCGGTGGCTGGAAAGGCGGCCGCCCGGTTACGCCGGCTGGTTTTTCCTGTTGGTCACGTGCCGACTGGGCGGCGTCGCCGTCGGTGCGGCGGAGGAGGGGCGCCGCCGCCGGTGCAGCACGTGTCTCACTGAGCACGAGGGCCGCCTGGACACTGCACTTCAGACGCCGGCTGTCGGCACTCAGTTTCCCAGTCCAGGGCCGGAGACGGACGGTGCCCAGGCAGACATTCCGCTTGTCTGCCGGCCCCAGCGTATCGAGGCATGTCCTCTCGGTCAGTGCCTGGTGTTCCTCTGGCAAACCAGCTAGGGATCTGCATGTTATAAAATCTCGGAGTCCAGTTTTAGTGGTCTATAAAAGAAGCTGCATACCGTTTGGAAGGTGCACTTCAGATCCATAGATTGATTAGCATACTAGACTGCTGTTTGGTTTGAGCAAGAATCATATTAATTATTTCAGTCTCAAGCAGTACAAGCTTCGTCCCTGGAGCACTTCAGTTGACGGCGTTGCTCAGAATCTATTTTCAGTTGCGATGGGTCAAAGGCGCGTTCTCATCACACGAAGGCACATGTTAATATTGTGTAGCTTCAGTTTAAAACACGACTCCTTGGAGATTCGCAAGGTTCAAACGCCCTTATCTGGGGACCTGTTATGCTCGTGTACTGTCAGGAAGGTTGGTAGCGCAACTGGGAAATGTTCTGTTGAATAGCAAATACCGGGATGGAATCAAAATGAATACGGGCCATATTATGTGGCTAGAATAACGGACATACACAGCTATATAATCCACTTTCCCCGTCCATTTTTGCTTGAGAATATGCCACATCATCATTCTGGGAGGGTTACGCAACGGATCATCAGGTGGCTTTTCGCACCGAAGGCACGAGATGGCGGCCCCACTCCATTCTGGGTGCTCCTTGCGACTGGAGACGGTGTCAGTGAAAGCGGCTCCGATTGTCATTCGAAGGCCCACGCTAACGGCCTCAGAAAAAATAGTCATCTCCGGCCAGACGCGAGAAGATTCGTCGTCTCATTGGCCTTTGAAACCGCGAATTCTCCTTGGATGAGATTTCAGAAGACACAGACGTTCCTCCTCCAATTCACGGGTTACTTGAAAAGCTCGCGGACAAATACAAGTTTAGCCATCGTAAGTCCAGGGTCGACAGCGGGACATTCAGTCTTGGTCACCTCTCTTATGAGCGGGCCACCGTCCGGCAGGTGTTGGCCGGGCTCTGAGCCGTCCGCCAGCTCGGCGTCTGCACGACTGCCATCTGGAACGCCGCGTTGGTCGGCTGTGCAGGACAGCTGCGGCGCTAGACACTGCGTGCGGCCGGTCCGTCGGCCGTCCGGCCGGCCGCTCCTCAGCCACCCTGGGGCTTCTCCGGAGACCCTGTAACGGCCATCCAATTAGCTGCGCCCGGCTACGGTTTCGGCGTGCGATTTTCAGCCGCGTCAGCTCTGGACAGGTCAGGGACAATGGCCAATCACACACTCGGGGTACTGCGGCCCACAGCCACCGATGACACACAGCGATCTGGGGCCCCCACGTACTGACCAGACAACGGTCTGGGGCACACAGGTACTGAGCAAGGACGTGGGAAGTCCTTCACGGTTGAAGGGGCGGGGGGGGGGGGCAAAGAAGCATTTTGGGTCAATTCCCTCTAGTCAGCGTCCGTAGCGTCAAGATGAAATTTAAAAAAAAGTTAGAGGGCAGCTCCCTCTCCTACCCGCTTCCTCCCACGTCCCTGGTACTGAGCACACATAGCGATCTGCGGCACACAGGTACTGAGCACATACAAGGATTCTGGGGGCATGGGTACCGATCATTCGCCGTGATTTGGGATAAATAGGTACTGATCACATCCAGGCAGGGGAGCCTTCACTTGAACGAGGCACTTTCAGGAGGGCAAGGGCATGTTCACTGGAATAGGCACCTTCAGTTAAGAAAGTCAATGGAGACGCTTTCGGTGGAGCAAGGTCGCCTGTCGGAGTAGGGGCGCTTATGCCAATCGATCGGCGGCATATGCCCCCAGCCTGGTGCAGGTTTAAAAGTGTTTCGTGCATACCTCGCTTGAAAGCAGAACACTGAAGTCACCTGGCACAACCCGGCTTCGAAATTTTGAAGAATGGTGTCAGATGATGATTTACTCTTTCGTCATGTTATTGTGGTTTTTGTGCGGCGTTAGACAGAAACTGGGTTTTTTATTTTTCTACTTTTGTGTTAATTTTGCCCTAATGGTTTTCATTCATGGCTTTGGACTCAGAGCACATGTTAAACACATGCTTGTACCGTGAACCCGCCATCCAGTAGTGCAAGTCCGGTTCAATGGGTAATGTTGCTTTCTGCCTTTTTCGCCAGACGGCATCTCGGCGGGATCTTTTTCGTGCGGAACAACGCTACAACGCGGCCGCCCCGTGACAGATGGACCCTCTCTGGTCACTTGCCAGATGACCGCTAGGTGATAATCGGGCTGAGCAATTCGCTCTGGCTGGAACTCGAACCCTGTGCCACCAGACCCAAGTCCCCGATCTTTCCCCTGGGCCACGAGGGTTCCCGAGGTCAACTGGGCCAGCTGGATGGTAGGAGATCATGGGTGTAGGATTCCATAGGGCAGATAAGGCGGCAGCTCTGTCGGCATTGGAAATTTCGACATTAACGTATGCTAGTGCCGCGTGGAAAAAACAGCCTCAAGTTGTCGCTGGCAGTACCAGCTGGCTTTAGCATTACCAGCTTTAAAGCGCTCTTACGCACAGGCGGGGTCTCAAAACCGATATATGTCCATGCAGAATGTGCACGACATTGACAAGCTGTGTGAAGTGAGTGTCTCTGCCGTCCATTGCGCGACGTGTGCCGGTCAGACGATAAGACGCGGCCGTGGTCGCCTGCGGCGGTTTCGTTTGGTCCCGGTTGACGGCCGCAACTGCGGGCGGACTGGCACAGTTTATCGGCGTGCCACGCCCTTCGTGCTCGGCCACCGTGAGAAAGCCACCGGTCGCCTATGACCGGCCGCGATCGCCGCCGGCAGCGGCCCGGCCGTCCACGGAGGGCCGCGGGCAGCAGCACCACGCCCTGTTCTCTCACACAGAACTGGCCGGCACACCCGACCAGCCGAGCCGCGCGCCGCCACCGCGGCCCACTGCAGCCGGTCGTGGCGAGGAATGTTCTGACGCGCGGTCGGACTCCGCACTGCGCGGCTGGGAAGTAGAACCGGCCGACCTCCAGGCCGGCCAGCTGTGCGTGACGACCTCGAGATCGCGCGGCTGAAAGGGTCGCGGCCCTGGACCGCGGGTCCCTCCGTTCGTCGGACAGACCTTTTTCGCCGGCAGCTCGGTTTTTGTTGCCGCTAACGTCTCGGGTGGGCCGGCGGTTACCGTCTCAGACTCATCGCGTTTAGGTCGCCGACGACGCAGGGTCTATTCGTCAGCCTGGTCAGTGAGGCGGACTGATGGAAGGATACCTGCAGATAGGTCATCCGAGATCGCGCCATCTCCTTTTCGTCGACGTGAACGAATTCCTCCTCCTGCCCCAGATGCATGCTCATTATCATGAAGCTCGAGCCCGCTGACGCCCTACACATCGATGTGGGCGGCCGTCCTTGAGACAGCAGTGGGTTTAACCCCTATCCTACCTGCCCGGGAGGGCGACGTCTGGCTCGGGTCGTCTGCGGCCACGTGATCAGCACTGGCAGGCACGTGATTTCATGGTGGCGCAATGTCTGGACGGTGGCCGGCCGTTCGACAGGCCGCGGCCGGCCGCCTGCTCGTCGGCGACGCTGGCTGCCAGTGTTTCGGATGACGCCGCCTGCATCGAGTGACGCTGGCTGGTTCTGGTCCCTGTATCTGATTTTATATCTTTCTGGTTTAGTGCCTATAAAGTCTGTGATTTGGAGAATAAGGGTGATGGGTCAGCGGGAGAGTTGGAAACTTGGTTTTTCTTCCTGGCGTCGGAGTACAAAGTCTCTTTTGGAGTATAAAATGTCTTGCGTTTATGTGAGAAACATGGACTAAGTAGGTGCTTTGCAAGCATATGTGACCAGGAGGGGTGGATCCAGTGGCTCCGTTTTGGGTGGCAAACCAGTTTCCTGGGCCTACATGGTAGGTCAGCAGAGTCGTTGACCGGAGGGGGGGGGGAGTTCAGAGTGTACTTCAGCAGCTGGGTATGGATGGTAAACCATCAACCGGAAGAGAACGCTAGGCAACTACAAACTCTGGTTGAGTACTTACCCATTTTAACATGTTCGAGTTAAGTTGGTGTCAAAAGTGTCGCAACGGACTGCTGCGCGGCGCCTCGACTAACGTCACACCTCCCAGCCGGTACCCTCCAGGGCTGTTGCGCTGGCTGCAGCGTCCTTTCCTGTTGGCGTCGCCACCTGACAAGCCTTTCTGGCCGCCCTAGGTCGGTCACAGGCTGTCGGCCGACAGGCGAAGGCCAGACATCGTTGATGTATGCAGGCGCCCAGCTTATACCGAGGACAGACAAGGCTGGACTCACGAGCGCTGACCCCCGGCGCTGTGTCGCCGCCTGCCATCAGATCCATGCATGATGCATACGGCCGTGGACGGTTGCCGGTCCGTTAGCGACTTCGGAGAGAGTCCCGCCTGGAGGCTTCACTGCACGCCTCAGAGCCTAACGCAGCGTTGGTACAGCGAATCGAAATGGCGCCAGCGCTTCCGGGACATAAATCGATTTGTGCCGCTCCTGCATTTTGAGATTTGACTGGAAGTACGCGAACGAACTGAACCAAACCCTAGCCCAACTGTGACATAGCAACACTTAGCCTTTCACCATTTGCTGCGGTGCACTACAAATAAGTGGTTTTCCCCTCTCGCCTTTGGAGGTGAGATGAGCACACTTCTGCACCAATCCAGTGTATTGCTTTTTCACACTGTGGAGCGGATGACTTTTTCGAATCGGCTAGCGGGGACGTGCTAGAGCTGCGTACGCAGCTAGAGGTGCTGCGTACACAGCTGTCCCTAAGCTAGAGGTGCTTCGTATCGCTACCTTGGCCGGCCGGTGGGGCACACCAGGCTGTCATGCCCGGTCGTCGACGTGCTCGCCGAGGCGCAGCGCGCCGCTGTCCTCGTGCTGGACAGCGCGCTGGCCCCGTGGCAGAAGCTGGACGCGTTGCGAGCGTGCGTTCTGCCGCGGCTGACCCACTGCCTCCGGCTGGGTCTGCTCCCCAAGCGGGATCTCCGACGTACGCAGCTAGAGGTGCTGCGATCTGCGTACGCAGCTGGAGGTGCTGCGTACGCAGCTGTGCCAGCTGCCAGCGTCGTTTCGTTGCTGGGAGACGAGATGTTCGTCCACGCTTCGCGTCTATATTGTCTTCGTCGGGCCAGTATCTAGGAGTGGGCCGGAAATGGCTGGCCGATCAGTCAAAGGGGCTGAGGTCGGGTGAGCAAGCTCCTGAGCCTGGCATGCGGATACCAGAAGCTGCTGCTTACCCCTCCTAATGGGGAATTTCTGGACTTGGTAGATCCGAGGCGAACACTTGGATTACAGGAAGGAGTGGCGTCTTGATTCGATCAAACATGAACACAGTGGATTCGCCGTGCTGTGCAATCGAGATCCAGCAATCAAAACGAAAAACTTCGCAAAGGTTTTACAGTTTCATACGGACAGACTGGTTCGTACTGCGTGTTTCTGGTGATGATGTATGACAAACGCCTTTCACTCGCTCTTTTTAGTAGGTTTCCATACCCTTTTGTCGAAAGTATTTGCAACTGCCGATTTTTTCTTTGCCATGTCGTCTGACTTGTGGTTCGCTTTTGCTGCCATCAACTCTTATGACTCTTGCTGAAGTAGTGAAACCTCGGTGTGCCATTTGTTTGCAGGCTCCGTGACCTGACGCGTGACCTGGAGGAAACGACCAACCCTTGACCGGCCCCTACGACCAGAGAGTGAACGTGGAGATCGACCTGTTGCAGCCAGTCAGCCACCATGTCGGAGAAGGCGGACGACGACACTGTGCGAGGCAGCACGGGATTCGACAACCCGGTCTTCGAGGACGATGAGAAGCCGGCGGCCAGCTCCTCAGAGCCGTCGGCGTGTGGCGAGGACACCGCCCAGGAGGACACTCCCACTGAGAAACACACCGACGAGGATGAGACTCCGCCAAAGCCGACCGAGGCCACCAGGAAGGAACAGGAGGCAGTCGACCTGGAGCTGGTCACCATGACACCGGAGAAGAACGGCATCAAGAGCAAGGACGCTGTCATCGACATCACGTACCATGACAATGGTGACACCATGCCACCGGGAAACGCTCACCGCAAGATCATCGGGTAAGTGAAGCCATCCTGAGGTGTGCGCAGTGCGATGGCCACGTTGGTCTGGAGGGTCATTGCCATGCGAACATTGGTTATGCTAAAGCAGTACAAATTGCATTACAATGTTTGTATAATGTTAGCATAGGCGGTGCCAGGGACATGAAAAAGGGAAACAGTCACGGTCACATGCTCTTCAGGTCAGCTTGTGACCTTTGGCCTTAAATGACCTCTAGTGACCTTGGAGCCACTGGAGTCGTGTGCATTTGATATGATCTGTAAACGTTTTCAATCATTTTAATTTACTCTATCTCAAAAAATTCATTGTACGGCTATTGTGAGATAGGGTACGCGCAGACATTTTAGATGAAAGCTCCGTGACCCGACCTGATATCGAGCTGAAACTTGATACACAAATAGAGGGCACCGTTCTACGTCATATATACTCCAGGTTTGATATATCAAAAGATACCGCTGAAGGTACTGCTGTAAAATCAAATTTTGACTTTTGAACTTGACCTGACCTTGCAAAGTGACCTGAGATAAACAAAATTGTATTTGCATGCTGCCCAACTATTTAGCTATACATCCGTATAAAGTTTTAAGTTCTATCTCAAAAACTACTTTTGGCAGTCATTTTCCCTTTACCCTTATCGGGGCCAAAATTGGCTTGAGGTGCCTCCCAAAAACGTCACCTGGCTCCGCCCCTGACCAAAACAGAATTTCGAAATTTGTCACAGTACGTAGAAAGAATAGCTAGGAAATGTGACCAAGCTGTGTGAAGCTGTGTTAAAAACTCTGGGATTGGCAAGCAAAAAACCCAAGGGGGGCGGACTCAGCCCCCCTGCCGGGAATAGGGTTAACCCTATTCCCGGAGGGCTAGACGGTATGGCCGATTCCCGGCAGGGGGGGCGGATTCGGCCCCCCCTGAGATCTCGAGAACTACTTATTCGATTTCATCGCAACAAACGGCAATCGATTTGCCGTGACGTGAACTACATTTTGATAAAAAAATCTTTCAAAATTTTGAAATTTGTGGATACAGGGGGGCAAAAATGTCAAAATGGGGGGTACTTTTTGACTTCTTATAACTCCGTTGTTTATCGACCGATTTCGATGAAACTGGCATGAATCGAGAGATTATGGATAGGGCTTTTACCATGGGTATGCAAATTTGAAATTTTGAGAAAATTCATGGGCGTTCACAGGGTTTCAAAAATAGGGGGGTTAGTTTTCCAATAACGGAATGAACAAAAGAGGCCAAAACACCTTTTTAGCTTCTGCTAGTCATGTTATGCTAAAGAAGTACAAATCGCATTACAATGTTTGTATAATGTTAGCATAGGCGGTGCCAGGGACATAAAAAAGGGGGAACTGTCATGGTCACACGTTTCTCAGATCAACTTGTGACCTTTGACCTTAAATGACCTCCAGTGACCTTGGGGTCACCTGGAATGATGTCGTGTGCATTCAATATTATCTGTAAACGTTTTTAATCGATTAAATTCACTCTATTCCAAAAAAATTATTTTTTGGCTTTTGCGATATAGGGTACGTGCACTGACATTTTAGGTCATAGCTCCGTGACCTGACCTGATATCAAGCTTAAACTTGGTACACAAGTAGAGGGCACCCTTCTACGTCATATATATTCCGGGTTTGGCATTTGAAAAAAACGGCGCCGAAATTATTGCGAAAAAACAAATTTTGACTTTTGACCTTGACCTGACCTTGTAAAGTGACCTCAGATAAACAAAATTACATATGCACATTGCCCAACTATTTAGCTATATATTCATATAAAGTTTTAAGTTCTATCTTAAAAACTCTGTTTTTGACAGACATTTTCCTTTTACCCTCAACATGGCCAAAAATGACCTGAGGTGCCTCCCAAAAACGTTGCCTGGCTCCGCCCCTGAGCAAAATAGAATTTCGAAATTTTGTCACGGCGCGTAGAAGAAATAGCTAGGAAAAGTCACCAAGTTTCGTGAAGCTGCGTCAAAAAGCCTGGAATTGGCAAGCAAAAAACCCGAGGGGGGGCGGATTCCGCCCCCCCCTGCCGGGAATAGGGTTAAGTGTCCCTGAAGCTGCCGGCTTGGTCCATGACACTGCCCAAGGTGCCCATGAAACTGCCAAAGAAGCTCTTGAGACGTCCCGAGGGATACGTGAAACTGTAAAAGGAAGCTGAGGCCACTATAGGATCCTGACACGGCATACGGCCTGAGACTACCAAAAAAGTAAAAAAAAAAAGTCCCCGGAAGCTACGAGGGGAGGGATAGAGGAGTTTCTGGGCCAGATACAGACAAGATAGTAGAGGGAGGGGATGCAGGCGCCTAAAATCCCGCCGTTGTTATCATATTTCAGCCACTTTTTTGGGTGAACACAGCGAAATTTTTTTCCCAAATGAGGTGACGCACTTGAATTTTTCGGCTACTTTACATGGCAAAAGCGCAAAATTTCATCAAATTTTTCAGCCTGCACCCGAGCAATCAACGCTTTTTCGTGTCTGAAGCGCAAAAACCGCGGAGCACCGACCGGGAGGGGGCTCCGCGCTGACCATTCGCCCCTCCTTGGGCGGAATCCTGGATCCGCCCCTGTCAGCGAACAAATGGACGCTTTATTCACAAGGTCAGCGCCTCCCTGACCTCTTGGGTCGGCAGTATCGTAACGTGCCGTGAGGTTGGCGCGGATATGTCAGTCAGCGGCGCCGGGTCCCTCACCGTTCGGGCCAACTGTTGACATGGAGACACTTTTACAAGCCTGCTCAGCTATAGTCCGGATATCGTGTGCATTTACTTTACATATGTATGCAGATGTATACTGGTGCGTCAGCATCGACTGCTTAGGCGTATGCCATATCGGAGCAGAACGAAAAAGTGAAAATGGTAAAAATCGGTTGTGTATTTTGAATGGTTCGGACCATAAAGGATGATAATCAAGGATCAAGGTGAACGTTACGTCCAATCGACAGTCATACGGAATGTTGACGTATGAGTTTCGTGTAAAAAAACTTCATGCTAAGTTTTGTGGAAGAAACCCCATTTTTAACAAAATTCATGTTAAAATATTTTTCCTCGTGTGGGGTATCTTAACCACGGATGTCGCTCTGCATGCTTTTGGAGCGGCTCGATCTTCTTCACTTCAGCCCTCCTGTGTTTTCTTGCAAGTTAAAAATGAGACGCATGTACAGCAAGACTTTACGATTTTGCTCTTGGCGACATGCAACATGTAATCACTAATTCGCAAGTGTAATACATTCATTGTGTAAGATCGAATTGCTACATACACATACGCATGTAACATATAATTTTCTTTGTATATATATATATATATATATATATATATATATATATATATATATATATATATGGGTATCCGTATGCGTGCGTGTGCGCGCGTGCGTGCGCGCATGCGTGCGTGCATGCGTGCCACAGAAATTGAATGTTTCTGTCGGCCAAAATAAAATGGCGTAGATTTCTCGGAAAAGCCACATTTAGAGGATGGGCGGTTAGGTTGCTGAGCAACTCGAGTGGGCCCTCGCAATCATTTACACTAAATGACACCACTAGCTGAAACACAGTGTTCGTATTATTTGTCCTTTGACATCAGGATGATGTGGATATGATAATGCATAAGTTGGCAAAACTAGCATCTATAGGCTTGATTTATACTAATAGACTGACTATAAACTGACAACATTAGCAGGTCGCCGCTTGTACCGGAGGCGCACCCCAACGGGGGAGGGGTTTAAGAGCCGGACCCCTTCCCTAGCGCAGACAAGGCCCTTCTGATCCAAAGTCGGGGCCCCTCCGGGCGCAACGTGGAGGGTCCCTGGATTTCAGCTGGCAGGTGCTTTTCCTCGCTATCCGTGGAGGAATTTACCAGTGTCTCTGCATTCGGTCCCTCAGGTAACGCGCACGATTAGTAGACTCTTTCTGCTAAGGGACTACTTACTAGTTGAGGCTACGTTACTAGCCAAGGGGTTCTGTTGGTATAAAAAGGAGACACCTTCTGACCCGTAAAGAGGGCCCATGCCGGCTTGTGGATGACCTTGGCGACTTCTGAAGGACCCACCCACGGGTTTGCGGAAAGGTCACCTGTTCGCCTGTGAACACGCACCCGGATGGAAGTCAATTTGATCCCCCTCCTGAGGTTTTTCTGGAATAGGTCCCAAACGCTTTGGGGGGGGAATAAAAAAAATAAAATTAAAAAAAAAAATGGGGTGTTTTTTTTTTTTTAAAAAAAAAAAATTTTTTTTTTTTTAAAAAAAAAAAAGGGGGAAAAATTAAGATTTTTTTTTTTAAAAATTTTTTTTTTTAAATTAAATTAAAAATTCTTGCCGCGAACAGCAACGAAAAGTTTTAAAGACAGACTTTGAAGGTTTTTAAAAATTCGCCGATAAGCATCTGAAAAATACAAACTTAGTTTGATTGATCAGAGGTTAGGTCACGATCCAGGTCAGAGACCAAAAGTTATTTCTAAACATTGAACTTCGGCTGTAATTATCTCGGCCAGAAAACTGGAATATATATATATATATATATATATATATATATATATATATATATATATATATGAAAACTGGAATATGCTTCATCTTCAACCGGTGTACGAAGTTTTAGTTCGATATTAGATCATGTCACGGGGAGATGACCAAAAATTTGTTCGCGCATACCGGTTTTCTATAGTGGCCAAGCAATGAACTTTCACCAGTGTGTTGCTCAGTGCCTAATTCAAGGCTAAAATCGTACAAAACAATGTCAGAGATGACTTCATACAAATTCCGATGGTTTTGATCTCTTCTAGGCCATCTCGGGTCACTGACCTGATATGAACTTTATTGACCCGTTTCTGAAGCAGCTTGTTTTCTAGGGTGTTACTGACGCTGATTTGGAATTCAACGCCCAAAATTTACTTAGATATGCCACTCGTTGGGGTAAACAATGTCAAAAAGAAAAGTATCAGATGGATTTTGCCTCCGGTCTAGCATTCCGTACTTGCGTGCTATCCTGACGAAGCCGGAGGACGCATTGAAGTTTTTACTTACCAGTGCTAGATCTCTAGTGGCAAAATTGTACCGGATGACGGCAAATGGCTCTGTGGAACACTTTTTCGCGACTGCCATTTTTCGAAGTCACTTAAGGTCAGTGACCTAGGTTGACCTCGAATGGCCTTGAGTGGTCTTGACGGCAGAAACTTGAACTGTGAGGTGTTTTTGGGTGCCAGATTCGAATTCAGACCCAGAATGTACCCCGAGATGCCACAAAACAAGATATATGATACTTCGTAAAATTATGGACATGTGGCTTAAGTTGTGCTGAAGCATTTATTTAAGCATAATCACTGACCCATACATTTCAAATTATATACCGTCTATTACAGTTTTGTGAGGTGTATAAAAAATAGCTCGTACTTTTTGGCACTATGACGAACGGTCTTCGCAGTACAAGCGAGTCTGGCTAGCCGCACCAACTTTGACCTTCTTTGATTTCATTTGGCCTTGTAGGTCACGGTCTAGAAATATCAAACTTCTACACTAGAGAGTTCCTTTATGGTTGCATCTACGCTGCAAATTTGGTGAATCTAGCCCAGTCAGTTTTTGAGGTCATTGTATTTGACAGGCCACTCGTATAAGTGTTAAAGGTCCTCTTCCAGCCTGTAAAGCCTGCTCCTGTGTATCCCTACAGACGGTCCCCTGCGGGCCTTCAAAGGGGTCCCATGAAAAGACCCCGTACCAACTCGCAAAGGGTTTCCTGTTGGCCTCTTGCTTGCATGTGTAGCGCCTGCCTATGGATCTGTAGATGGGCCCATGACGGCCTGTCAAGTATCCTTGCAGGCTGGTAAAGAGTGACCTGTTGGTCTGTAAAGGGCGTGCGCTGGCCTGCAAGGAACCGTCTGCGGGCCTTGAGACGGCCCCTTGCAAGCCTCTAAATGGGCCTCCTGCCACTGGCTCTAGAGGACAACGGGATGCCCCGTCGACCTATAGAGGGACAACCTGCCAGCCCATAAAGGGGCACTTTTTTATTCTGTGGAGGTAAAGAGACCCCCTGCCATCCTGTACAGGGGCCATTGCGGGCCTGTAGAGGTGATCTTGTAAAGACCCCCAAGCTAGCCCCTAAAGAGTCCCCTGCAGGTGTGCGAAGGAGTCCTTGCAGCTGCCGGTCTATAAAGGGGCCCATGGTGTTCTGTAAAGTGGCCTCCAACCGGTAGTACAGGAGCCCCTGTCCTGCTGAAGGGGCGCCCGCTGGCCTTTAAATAGCACGAGCTCCTGTTTCCTAGCTATCATGCTCTCTCTGCAGCAAAGGGGTCATAGCTGACCTACACGGGACCCATACTAAGCTGCAAAGGAAGCATCCACTGGCCGGTCAACATCATGAACCCGCTTTCGTGGCCACCGTATCCGATAACGTTTAATGTTGTGTGATATTCTATAACAGACTAAAACTGGTGCCCGTAAATGTATTTGAGAGCGTGCAATTTTGATTTCATTTCCCACCTGCGTGAGACGCGTTTTTCCGTTAAGTTCTTCTCGACATGCTGCCAAACGAGAAGCCCCCTCCCCCACCCAAGGCCGAGCCTCCCTTCTTAGGAAAATCTGGGTGGGGTGCTGGCTTGTACCACGATTTCTATTGGCATATTTCCCAGTAATGAACCATTTGCCTGATCTAGAGAAACGTTCGCAAGGGAAATTAGACTGAATTTAGGCTGAAGCTAATTTCTTTGCATAAACAGGTAATTTCTCTTCATAAAACACCATGAGGCTCACGATCAAATCCCCTGGAGTGGGGTGTGAGGCCACCGCCTGCCTGTTGGCCGACTGTCTGACGGCTGGTGAAAGCGACCGCCGTGCCGGGTGTGTGCCTATCGAAGGCGTCTGCGCACAAGGTCAGACCTCCTTGGACTATTGTGTAGACTACATTCTTCCTTCTATGGACTGTTGTGTGATCAGTTCAGACGACACTTGCCGAGACCCTCAGGCCATCCGTCGCGACCTGCGTCCATATTTCTATATAGAGGCGAAATATATTTAAACCCACGGAACAGGTGGCGAACGTGTCAAGGTTGACCGAAGCCATTATGCTAACAGAACAGAGAGAAAGTAAACTGAAGTAGAGGCGAACCACGAAAATGAGGTGGAATCCTGTAGAAAAGGCAAAAATGTTAGAAAGAGAGATAGAGAGAGGGAGGGGGGGGGGGGTCGCAGTTACTGACGATAGGCTGAATGCCTGTGGAAGAAAGTAAGGAAGCCAGTTGGTGGTGTATTTCCGCCAAAATGTCCTCCCGTGTTTTTATGGTGTTTCTGTGATACAGTGGACAATGGGGACGGCCCGCTTTGAGAGACACGTATAGGATAAATTGTGCTCTAGTCTTACGGCTTGTAACACGAAGACTAAACGTTCCTTGCTGGTGTGGCTGAGGTAATTTACAGAGTATGAACACTGTACACTGCATAAATGACATTTAAAATCAAACATCACGAAACCCGAACGATGAGGAAGCTGGAATGTGGAAATGGATAGAGTGTCGGAGATTGTCGTTTACTTACTGTTCTATGCGTTGAGGTCACCATTCTTGAAAGGCATACAACGTGTAACACAAAGTACGGCGTATGCTGGGAAACTGAATAAACAAGACGAACCAGATTAAACAAAGAAATGCCGTGCATTTGAGTGGTTCAAATAGTATGAACGGATAGCAGAACATTTCCATCATTTACATAGGGGTTGGAAAAGTAGGAAAACGTTAGAAAGACGTGGCACTGGCATACTTTCAAACATCTTTTTCCTTTTGACACCACAGGGCTAGTGATGTGATAAAGAGTACTCACGGTAGCTGTCAAAAGCCAACGCTTGCCGTATGTCATTCGCAGTTCTAATAAGAGTGTTTAGCGTGTTTGTTTATTGCTGAAAGTCTTGGTGGTTTGCACAACTAATTGTGGGTATCCAGAACGATACATTTGGGGCCGCAGCGACTGTCGTCTCAGTCGAATCCGTTTGTGTCCATGTGACATGGGTGTAGATCTCTGTCCTTTTGTGGGTACTTCGGCAACCCCAGTATTGATCGGGCATTTCCAGATTTCTTAATTTGACATGGGACTATACAGAGCGGTCACCTATAATGATTTGGAGTTCCAACATAATGCACGAGCGCACCGGCGGATCCAGGAAGGAAGGGGAGTGACATCAGGACAGTGGTCCCCTTTCCCAGGAAAAGGGGCCAAGACGTCTTTTGATCCCCGTTTTCGGACGAAAAGGTGCATTTTTTTGTTTTCGAAACATTAAAAAATTGCGTAAATCCTCAAAAAGGTGACACCAGTAGGTTAGGTTATACGGATTGGGATTTGCCTCCCCCAGCAGATGGTCTGGATCCGCCCCTACGTGAACGTGCACAATCCATTTAAAAAGCAGCATTCCTGTCAAGTCTTGATACCAGCTTACCTTACCTCTACTAGAAATAAGACGAGTGTGTGCATGAATTTCGCATGGTAATATGGGTTTTACGCTACTTTGGCTGGCAAAGATCGCCATGTTAGACGTCTGTGACAATTTGTACTGGGCTTAATTTGTAGCATACCAAATCCACGCCGATTTAAATACAGCAGATTCCCGAGAATCGGAGTCCGAAACGAATATGGCTTCCCAGGAGTAAGCCGGATCCATCCTTGATTCTGCCTGTTACGTTAAATCCGATGGCGTGATAACAGAACCAACATCAACCATTTAACGTCTCAGTCATAGCAATTGCCCGGTAAATTTTATCGCTTTGCCCACAAAAACTGTTCTCCTCTGTCATTGGATAACAGACAAAAAAGTTCTAATCTGCTAGGTTCCAATATGTCATTGGTAACTGGAATTTAAGAATGCTAATAGTAAATAGTGGCATGAGATATTGCCATCGGGCGATGAATATATTTGTTCAAGAGGCACCCTAACGGACACCAAGCATCCTGAAATACCACCGTATATGATGTTGTCCATTGTTAGCGATAGGCAAATGTACAAGCATGATAGCTGTAACGATGCGGCCACGGCGGCTGTTGATGTCTAGGGAGCCGAACAACAGCCTGGTGGGTGGCAGGCGCTGAGTGCGAGTCCCAGAACGGGCAACTGTGATGGCCCCGAAATCGAAAGGGTCAGCCAGTCACGAGGTGGCTGTGTTGTGGAATTACACGGCACGATGAAGATCCTCAAACGCTATGTGGGTCGACGCCTGGGTCAAAATTATTCCATGTTCAGGAACAGTTGCGTGGCGGGGCTACGTTGCGGCAGCAAGTTCGACTTGGCTTGGACTCGGATCCCAGCGACATCCACTTAAACTCGTTTGGAGGAAATTTATTTAAAAAAAGACAGATAAGAGCTAACTTCTGAGATGAATATCGAACAGTATTGAAGCTAAAAACGAAACAACTAATGTGAAAGAAAACTGTGATCATTGCTTTGGGCACGGAACTTTCGGCTGGATTCGTATCAGCTGTGAATCCATCTGGGGTGATCAGTTCCGAATGCGAATCACGGTGAACATTTAGCAAGCCGAATCAAGCTCGATTCAGCATTTTTTCCAATCTGAAGTCGAGTCTGATTGCATCCGAAATCGAATAGAAGTCTGACCTCCTCTACTGTACTACTTTTACCCATTTTTTATGAGTGGAATTTTCGTCATCTGCACGTTTGTGTGTCCTTGTTTCCCTTTGCGTGAATGCGTACTCGTGTTGTTATAAAAGGTTACGTCTGGATACGTTGCTTTAGAGTGATGGTGTTTCGGTGCTATTTTCGTAACGCTTGCACTGCTTTAGTGAAGCAACATGGTCAACGTTTGATGCCCGTTTGGAACCATGAATTTCGTATTGTCATCTCACAAGACACGTTTTTTTTTGCAAGCGTACCAAAGGAGTTCCATGAAAGTGAGTTTAACGTGCATGACGTGAGTATCGCGTACTTCAAAGACGACCCGTTCGCGGCTCCGCCGTCAGCCGTGGGCAGCCGGTCGCCGCCGTTTCCCGACTGGCGAGCCCAGGCCGACTGCTGGACGCCCACAGCCGTGGATGTCCGCACCGGCCCTGCCGTGTTCTCCATCGCCAACTGCCGCGCACACGACTGTACTGGAGCGGCGTCGGCCTCGGTCGCCGCGGCTGCCGCGCCTGCCGCACACACCGTGATGGACGACCCGGACGAGGTGGTCCATTTTCGGGCCGGCTCGGAAGTGAGCAGGCGCGGCGGCGGCCGACGCGCGGAGGGGCTCGCCACCTGCAGCCGCCGGCCGCCGCTGGTGCTAAGCGCAGCTGCTCTCACCGACGACTGCCCGGCGCCGTGCCCGTCTGAGCGGGCAGTGCGGCGGCCGCCAGAGGCCGAGCGCCGCTCAGTGCGCATCGTCATTCGTGTGCCGGCCTGGGTGCCGAGCGGCAGCGACGTATGGCGCCGGGCGCGCGGCTGGCTGGCCGCTGCTGGCCACGGCCGCGGCCCGGACCGGCCGGCCGACCGGCAGCGTCGGGCCGCCGCAAAGAGCGACGCGGACGGAGCCCTTGCCGAGGCCAGCCCCGCCGAGCGGCCGGAGACCAGCGATGGTGTCCGTCCGGCGAGCGGAGAGCTCCGCCGGCCGGGGCCACCGTGGCAAGGTCGACAGTCGGCCGGGCCGGCCGGCAGCAGTGCGGACGGCGGGCGTCGGGCGGGCGCGGCCGACACGGCCGGCGGCCGGCCGCCTCTGCTCCGTCTGCGGCAGGCGCTCCACGCCAGCCGGTCTGCGCTATCGGGCAACGTCGGCTGGGCCGGCCGGCTGCGGCACAGTCTGGGCCACCTGGCGCGACGGGACAGCCCGACGACGGCCGACCCGGAGCCGGCGGCGCCGCGCCTGCAGAGGGCGCTTCGCGACAGCCTGCCAACACTGAACCGTCAGCACCTGACCACTGCCGTTCGCCGCTGGTACTGAGGCGCTACGTCATGGGCGCCCGTACTGTTGACTGCAGCTGAGCCATCAGACCCGCGGGACATTGCACTACCTGTACTGTTGACTGCAGCTGAGCCATCAGACCCGCGGGACACTGCACTACCTGTACTGCTGACTGCAGCTGAGCCATCAGATCTGCGGGACACTGCACTACCTTACTGTTGACTGCAGCTGAACCATCAGACACGCGGGACACTGCACTACCTGTACTGTTGACTGCAGCTGAGCCATCAGATCTGCGGTACATTGCACTACCTGTACTGTTGACTGCAGCTGAGCCATCAGATCTGCGGTACATTGCACTACCTGTACTGTTGACTGCAGCTGAGCCATCAGATCTGCGGTACACTGCACTACTTGTACTGTTGACTGCAGCTGAGCCATCAGACCCGAGGGACACTGCCTTCGCGTGGCAGCAAGACGCAGCCGGGTTAGTTTTAGCCCTCCCACGCCCTGGTCCGCGGCCTTGGTGACGCGCCGCAACATGTCTGATTGGGTGGCGAAAAGTGCGGAACATCACGGAGCCAACCGGAGCACGCAGCGCCCTGCACCCTGACACGAGATCTCGCCGACGAACTCTGTCGCACAGGCTCGGTCACTCAAGGCTTTCCAAAGATGGGCCCGCATAATCGCACCGCCGAATGCCGATCACCAGCCTCCTCGTAGCAGGGCTTATCAACTCGCTCCAGTTGAGCCCTATGATGTCCCAAGTCCCATGTACATACAAGTCCCGTACCCATACTCATACCCATACAAAAAAAACATTACAAAATGTGAGGAAAAACCGCGGAACAGTCTTTGCTGTGCAAAAGAACGACTGTTTTCAGTCGCGGAGTTTGTCGTTTGAGGAATCCGATGTCACGTTATTGTGCTTTGCAAATAAGTTGCCTGTCGTTGGATACTTCCGTGAAATTTTGTCGGCTAAAACCACGGAGAAACGTTCCACCGACGATTCATTTAGCTCCAGTGCCCCTGGTTTCATTGGTCCGTTCATTGGGCTGTTTGTCCATGCTTAACGTTTGTCCATGCTTAACTGGCCAGCCTCAACCATAGGTACTAAAGCACTACAATCATATTGGCGATACTACGACTACTACCAGCATAGTAGTGCCGAAAACCATACTATATCCATGCTGCGAATTGGCGAATCCTGCTTGCAACCTTGGATCGTCCTTGGTTCATGCAATGTCTGTAAAAATCGGCGGTCTTTCATGACCTGTGACCTGGACTTGAGAGATCAACCAGGACTTAAAATTATTGGCCATTTTCCGATAAGTTCTGTGGGCGTACCAAATTTTATCAAAGTCGAAAGGGATCAGATCAATTTGTGTGCGATTTGACATGAAATGACCCGCCTTCCATCCAAACGTGATGTATGTTCCGATATCCGAGAGCACCATGACCATCGGAGCAGCGTTTAGCCTGCCGATGGCTCTGATGGTCCAGGTCCAGGGTGGGACCCGGACCGCGGTGAAGGTCGGAGCCGGCGCCAGTTCGGAGCCAGTTGGGACGGACGCAGGTCGCGGCTCGCCAGACTGTGGGCCGCCAACAGTGGGCAGCTGACATCACTCGTCTGCTGTCCATGCTATGGCTGCATCTGATTCGATCCTGACACTAGCCGTTCTCCGGTGTTCCAGGGGAGAAAAGTACTATCCAGGCGGGAGGGAAGCCAACACCAAACAGCGCTGGATGTGTTGGGCGGGCATCTTGTTCGCCATATTGGCCGTCCTCGTCTTTATCGTGCTGCTCTCCAGTAAGAGACAGCAAAGGCTGCGAGCCGTTTGCACTGTACAGGGTCTGCGCCATGTAGGTAACTGTAGAGTTGGTCGTGACTGGCTGAAAGTGGGAAGCGGTTGCCTGGAAATGGGAAGCCATTACTTGCGCTGCGCTGGTATGGTATCGTTATCGTCAAAGTGGCCACTACACAGGCACACAACACTGCATGATTTTGTGTAAACGCTGGGCGAGATTAACGTTGCCAGTGTTTTTTTTTCTCACATTTAGTGCACAACGAATGGGAATGGTCCATGGTGAGATATTGCGGTTCGACGTCAAATTTTGGCTATCGCTGTCACGGGAGCCTGGACTTAGAAGCCTTTGTGTGTTGCCGCATGTAAAAATGGTCACTTGTTTGTGGCTTTTGCATCCTGGACAGAAAAGGCGATGTCCGTCTGTCTGGCTTTCCTCAGCTGGGACGTTTTCCGGCGACACGGCTGCAGCTGCTGCCGCCAACGAGACTGAGCAGGCTGCACGAGGTACTGCTGAATCTACTGAATCCGTGGGAACTTCTAGTGCGCTACCTCCTCCTCGGCCTGGACCGTACAGTAAGTACTGGCCAACAGGGGTTTGTTATCGGCTTCCGGCAGATATGGCCGGAAAACGGATCATTCCCCCGAAGTCGGAGGGCCCTTGAAGCCAATTACTTGAAACCTTAGACAGATTGTTGCTTTCTCTGGGATCGTGGCTTTAGGGTCTGTTTCGAACGTCAAGATGTCCTTTGTGTCTTGGTTTTCACAGACCCTTGCCATCATCGTGTTCCATGTCCATTTTTTTCGAAACGTCAAATCATTTTCCCCGCATTTGATAACAGGTCCACTTTGGAGGGAAGTTAGATTATCTGGCAAGTACTCTAAGGAAGCTGCTCCTGAACTTGCACAAGTTGGTGAATCCACCATTGTGCCTACAGAACATGGCATGGGCGTGGGGCACAGAGGGAAAAAAATTGTTCCATAAGTTAGGATTGAGGCGTTAGCCATATCTCATAATACCGTTGGGACACGCAACCGTTCTACGGGACACAGTGACTACAGAGGGCACGTACCCCCAGTGCCTCCATGGCTGCTACGGGCCTGGCTAAACCTATGGCACCGTTCCAGATTTTAACAAGAATAAGGTAGTTTTGCTTGACTCGTGTTTTTAAGCACAGCGATATTTTTCAAAAGTCGGGTCCTGATGTTTACTGGCACACACTAAAGAAAAGCAGGCCTCCCAACTTCTGTCAAGTGCCGGCTGGCATGATCTGCTGAAGCGGTGGTCTTCTGCACCACCAGTCGATGATGTAATGTCTCGTTTTTGCTCTGCTGCAGTTGAAGAGAAGGTGTACTCCGGTATGATGAGACTGGACGAACAATTCTCGGACGCACTGAACGACCCGCAGTCGGCCGAGTATGTGCAGCTGGCCAATAGAGTCAAACAAGAGGTATGTTTCGGTGTTGGGAAAACGAGAGGAAAACGTTATTTTACGGGAACAACTTGTAAATAATTCCTCAGACTACAGCATGGTACAAGTCGGAGTCGACCCTGAATGGAATTCACAGTCATGAGCTCTTTGGACTTGGAAACGTGCGAAATAATGGAGATATTCCAGAACTGGACTTGAGCACAGTTCACAAAGTCACGGAACACTGGACTCAGTCTTGGCTCAGACTCAGGATATTGGTCATTGCTGGACTCGGACTCAGACTCGGACCCATGCAAATTTAAATTAGAATGAAACTTAATCTCAGGATTACCATAACCAGACCCAGACCAGCGTCTAGTTCCATAAAGTTTCCTGAAAAACGAACATGAGAAAAAGTGAAGATATTTGGTGTGGTTTTGAAAAAAAACATTTCAGAAAACTCTGAAACAACGAAAGAACAAACTAGAACGAACGGCACATTTGTGACGAAGTTCATGGCACTTTCAGAGAAACACAAAAACACAAAAGACAAATCACGTCAAATAGGAAATAATTTCGTCCCTGGCAGCCTCTTCAGGGGCCACTTGGCGTGTTTACGAAGGACAGAGCCAAAGTGGAAGATTTAGTGCGATTTATAACAGAAAAAGAAGATTTGCAGATAATAAGCAGCACGGCATAAGCAGAATGGTATGAGGATACGAGGGTGTTACGCTGGTAAATCACCGGCATTGTGCTTCGCCAGTGGTGATGCAAAATGATTGAAATTTGGTTATCAATGTAAGCACTAACGTTGATGCCACCATCTGAATGGTGGCATCTGAATTTATGCTCATGGTGTTTGAAGGGGTAGCCCATGTTATGCAAAATCTTGCATAATTGTTCCTGTTGTGTACAAAATTACAGTGGTCATCTTCTTCGTCTCATGATATAAAAATCGTTGTATGACATCAGTGAGCAATAGATCCACTGGCTTCAAAACCAGTCCAACCTGAATTAAAGCAAAACGTAACGAAAATATTCCAGTTGGAATAAGTCATGCATCAAACTTGGAAAAACATAACCAAGTGATCACCAGACACTGATGCATATCTAGAACTTGAAATAGTTTCCATACTGAAGGAACGAATGTCAATTTCTTTGGTGTTTTTTTTTGTGTGTAGAGCGACTGGCGCTACATGACATAATGTTATTAGCCGAAGTAACATCGAAATTGCAAGAAGTGTGAACGAATTAGACAAAGAGGGCTTGGGAAAAATAAGCAGTAAAGGCTATGCTAGCAAGAATCCACTTCAAATGGCTACAACTAACAATCCGTACAAACTCGCTAAGGATTTATTTCAGAACAGGAACCACGTGTTAGCATGAAAGACGCGTCTACAAAACAAGCACTGTCTTCTTTTTCCATGTTCATGGGCGCAGCAGCTCGCGGCGGCCGCCGTCGGTCACACGACGTACATCGGTTTTCACATGCACCATGAGCTTTTGACACATCTACGGTTTGAAAGCCATCAACTTTAGGAAGGTCCTGGCATGGAGCTGGTGGTCATTTTCGGATTTCGAGCCGCCTTGATATGCGTGGGCCTTTAGCAGCGCCTAGAGGTCCTCGACTGGCGTCAACTGATGGACTGCCGGCGGGTTGCCTGCGCTTGCAGTGATGCGTATTTTCAGCTTGTTCAGTTCCTTCAGCACGGATTTTTCATGTTGCGCCGAAGCCGGGTCAGGCCAGCAGATTAAAGGGAGTGTGTCTAACCTTTTCGGTTTTCCAAATAGACATTCCAGCGGATACTCGACCCTAGCTATGATTTATGACAGCAATAAAAATCGCATCTGGGGCTTTGAACAATGGTAATTCACTCATATGACTTTGATTTTTTCAAATCCGTAATATCGATAGCTGTACGAGTGTAAACATAGCACTAAGGGGCGGTAGCAAAAGCAACCAATTACCGGGCTGGAAACCATCAGTACGCGATACAAAAAATGGCTCACCTGAGACAAAACAAGATCGCAGAATGCTCACACGTTCATGTGGTCATCTTGGGTTACGAATCGTTACTGGCAGTCTCAACCAAGGGTAACTTTGTACACCTTTAGTATGGAGCTTTCCATACCAAAGGAAATTATTGGTATGGGACCCCATACCAATGTTTTGGTCCATTCATGCATTGTCTTACTCTGTAAAATAATGCACCGTAGATACGTCATGCCAAATTTTGGAGCCTGATGAATGAATTTTCCCATACCAAAATTTGTTCCAATTCTACACCCATGGTGTCAACGATACTTGTTTGAACAAACCCTGATTCCTTTCAATTCTTTGTTCTAGGTGGGGCGTAGTTTTGCAAAATACGTGTGGGGGGGAGGGGCAAGCAAGGAAAATGGCTAATCCTACCCACAAAACAGGCAGAATTTTTCCCGGACTTGACCCACTTTCTTCCCAAAATTGGGAGGGGGCTTGAACCAAAGTTGGGGGACTCGAGTCTCCACCTCCCAATTGAATAACAAACCACACCCTTCGCTCTAGGCGTTACCTACGCTTGATACCATTTACAATGTAAACTGATTGCAGCTGGTAGAGCCGGTTTCAATACAAAATGTGTGACTGCCAAGTCGGCTTCAGTTTGGCAGTTTCATGCTTGGGTGAAATTGGTTATACCTTTTTCTGAGACAGTTCATTCCTTTATTAGTGAACATATTTCTGCTTACAGCAGCGAGCAAGGAAGCCATGTATGGATTTTCACACCAGTCCGTAGAAACAAACAACATTTAGTAAAATGACTATCAGTCATTTTGATAGAGCACATCAAAATGCAACTCTCTTACATAATCAGTCATCTGAAAATTTGATTCACTTGTGACAATTTTCATCATTTATCTCCGGGTACATGGTAAACCAGGCAATGCCAGGTGCAGACGAGGCGAAAAACAGTAAATAACATGCAAAAAACAACATTTTTCAGGTGGGAGTAACTCGGCTGGGGTGTTCGACGATTAGTACCAACCTGCGTTGTGTGGGCCATCCGCCGACGATTCCCAGAGCCTAACTATGCGGGGTGCAACGGCTCCCGGAGCGTGCTCCAGGAGCTTTGAGCCACCCACAGCCGGCCTTCTCCCCCCCCCTTCCTCCCCCAGCGCCAACTGCTCGGCGCGCTGCTGCGGCGCCGGCCGCTTCGGATGCTCAGACTCCTCGGCGTGGTGTGGTGTGTGTGGTGTGGTGCCAGCACAAAGAACAGAAACATTAACAATGCAACCATCTATATCATTCCAAACAACAGTTTGAAGTAGCCGAAGGAAAAAAGAACTTACAACCTATCACGGAATACTGATGAAAATTCTCTATCTGTGCTCTCCGTACACCAAGAAATATTTGACTAGGACTATTACTAAGTCAGCTGCAAACTTTTGTGCTCACAAAGATTTATTTTTTAATTAAGTTTGTGCTGGCATACAAAACTTTCTATCTCCTGTAACACGAAGTCTCCTGGAGTACAAGTACACAAACTTCAGTTTTTCAAATCCTTCATGTGAGTATCCACAACTGCCCAAGATCCAAGTCTGAGGAAATTCCAACATATTTCTCAGTTTGGGGTGGGGCAAGCTTAGCCAGCCATGGTATTGAATAACAGTATCAAAGTGCCACTTGTGTATGCTGCATGGAGCCAAGTTTACATTTAGAATATAAGAAAATGTTCATCTCTCACGTTTTTGGCAGCTGACATGCAATAAGCTGTCCAACTTTTGCAGAAAAATACATGCTTTATCCAACTAACTTCCAATCTGGAACCTGGAAAATTCTGGAAACCCGAATTTGGATTCCGATAATGCTAATTATGAGCGCCCGAAGCTATCTGAAGTTTCTGGATGTCTGTCATGTAGCAAAATACTTACGAGGTTTGATAAATAACTAGATAACCTCATACGGGACATTCGCACAGGGGTGGAGAATGTCGGCAAAAAATCATTCAACGAAACCTTCGCAATCAGACTGTCAAAACCCCCGTCCAGTGTACAAGTTTTTACCAACGTACCTCTATAAGGCCTCGGCCGCCAGGCTGCTGAGTTTGATGTGTTCACAGTCTGCTGTCGTCGCCGATCAGCTCGCAACTCGAAAGATAATTCGCTGGGCACAGTTTGCTGTCATTGCTGACGAGCTCGCAACTCAAAAACTGATTCGCTGGGGCTAACGATATGTTATCGGTGCTATCGGTCCCACTTAGTGGCAACAGGAAGCTGGATTAATACCGATAAATCTGTGCTGGCAGCACGGTGCTGGAGTAATGGCAAATATCGGTAAATATTTGCCCGTCATAGGTCAACGAAGGCGATTTGGAGAAAACGAATGATATGTGACGATTCAGGCCAGTGTCCTCTTTGATCGCACGTATACAGCTAAAATTCAATATTCGACTAGACACCCTCCCTTTAAGTTATCGGTGCCGTAGTATTTTTCAGTGAACCGTTTCAGCCTAGATAGGCACTCTTATCTGTACGCAGCCCCGCTCATGGCAGTCCTGTGGCCATAAAGCACTCGCAAACTCCAAATTTTGAAATGACTGTCCAAACCGTTATCTTCTTTGGGTACTTCTCTTTTCTCAGATGCCGAATGTCCGGGTCGGTATTTTCTTTGTCCTCCGTGTAGAACCCTTTGTTGGCCTGAACTTTTCAGCGTTCAAATGGGAAGTAGCTTTCGTCATTCATTACAATCAATGCGCCTTTGCATGGCCTCAGGACCCCATCATTTTCGACATCTCTCCTTCTGTTTCAGTTCTTGTGTCTCGGTGGCACCGGAGACTTTCCGGCAACGCTACTTGAGGGGTGTTTTTAGCCGCAGTGTCTTGGACACATGTTGTTGAGAGATGTTAAATTTTGCAGAAGCACGTGCCTCAGAGCGGCCAACTTTGTCCGTCACGCACGTCTTCAGAGTCTGCACCTGGTGGGTGGGCATTTCAGCCCCTGGACGCCTGGGCAGACATTGCCGAACTTTGTCGCCAATGGAATTCCCTCATTACATCTACCTGATACTGCGTATATCGTTCTTCTGGGAACTTTCATGATAAGGAAGTGCCCGACGATGTATGTTTTGCCTCTACTCTAGTGAACCCTGTAAAAATCGCCAATAACGCTTCTACGGGCCCCTTCAGACAGTTGCTATAGCAACGACATCTTGTGCAGAAATAAAAACGGACGGATGTCAGTTCAACAAAGAAACAATCGTCGTCACGTGCCGAAAGTTTCACGTGCCCAAGACCTCTTTGTCGAGAGATAATAGTCTAAACTTTGGGCAGATTTTTAGTCCTAAACCTTTATGTATGTTTTCCCTTCGATGAAAAGTAAACCTTTCGGCTGTTTATAAAACAAAAATAACAAGTGATCTGTTAGTGGAAGGAAGAAAAACTATGTTGATTCAACTGTTTTTTCCGAATGTGTCAAGTTGATGTTTGCCATCAACTTGACATATACCGACGTATACTTTTCGTTTTTGCTTCATCGCAAATCTGAACACTGTATTTACCACGCACGGTTGTGGCATGTTGGTTAGTTACCTGGGTTTCCGCCGCGTTGAGAATGTGACCATAATGTGAAATGTAATCGACTGCTTGCCACTTGGTTTTGAACTGCGCATATGGCTGCTCTGACGAGCTGTCCTCCCTGAAACGAAGGCAGTCCAGGGACATGCAGGCATGCATGCAGCCAAGGGTGTGACGCATAATGTTCGCCCCCGCTGCTGCTGTAAAGAAAACATTCCCCAAAATTATGATGTGTTTGGAAAGTCGCTGTTCATCGCCTCCTCGTACTTGAACCTGTGGATGCGGCCCTGCCTCACCGCATATCCGTAACAAGAGATGACTTCTGAATACTGATGCCTTCACCGACAGATGGAGCTGTTGTTCTCCGCAGAACGCTGGCCCGAGGGCAATGACCTAGGCCCTATCGAAGTGGAGATCACCGGATTTGCGTGAGTTGTACTGGACATCGGTTATTGCTGACAGTGCTGTCAAGACACACACACACACACACACACACACACACACACATATATATATATATATATATATATATATATATATATATATATATATATATGTATATATGCATACTCTATGAGTGCAAAAGTGTGTAGCTGCTCAGCTACACACTCCTTGCATTGGGTTTGCACCAGAACGACGCAGTATGCGTTACATCACGATACTGCCATGATGTGAGGTTTGGACACTGGCCAACATCGGGGGGGGGGGACATGTTCACGAAAACGTGAGTTTGTCAAGCCAGGGATTCCGTTATCTTAGATAGCAGAGGGAAGTCAAACACAATTACGTACATCCTGTATCAAACATACGTCCAGTTTTTTTAGCCACGCTGCTTCACAGACGCCAGCTTGAAGTACTTAATACACACCTAAGAAATCTGGATTAAGTGTTCGGTCTGCAGATAACAATTGACACTGAAATTTCAATAGGAAGTCGCAGTTTTGTTATGACGATATTGTTTTGCTTGGGCGATATCGATGTGACGCCGGTCGATGTTGGTAACCGAGTGTGTCACTACGGCCGGACGATCCAAGTGTGTCGCTACGGCCGGACGATATCGATGTGACGCCGGTCGATGTTGGTAACCGAGTGTGTCACTACGGCCGGACGATCCAAGTGTGTCGCTACGGCCGGACGATATCGATGTGACGTCGGTCGGTGTTGGTAACCGAGTGTGTCACTCACGGCGGGCCGCAGTGCGGGCAGCGTGTTGGTCAGCTGCGATCTGGTGGCGGCCGACGCTCCGGAATTGGCGCCGACTGAAATCAGCGGCCGTCTGGAGCGGCGACTGGTCCAGTACTTCAGCACAACGGCAGAATCAACCAGCCCCAGCAGCCTCACCGTGTCCGACATCTCCGTCCGACGTAATCACTGCCGCTGGCGCTTTCTCTCTCTCTGTCTCTCGCTATATGTATATATGTGCGTGCGTGCGTGCTTGCGCATATATCTATCTATCTATCATCTATCTATCTATCTATCTATCTATCTATCTATCTATCTATCTATCTATCTATCTATCTATCTATCTCTCTCTCTCTCTCTCTCTCTCTCTCTCTCTCTCTCTCTCTCTCTCTCTCTCTCTCTCTCTCTCTCTCTCTCTCTCTCTCTCTCTCTCTCTCTCTCTCTCTCTCTCTCTCTCTCTCTCTCTCTCTCTCTCTCATATATATATATATATATATATATATATATATATATATATATATATATATACATATGTGTGTGTGTGTGCGTGTATGTGTGTGTGTGTGTTTGGTTAAATATGACAGCGAAGTTAGTTTCTATTTTCTTCCTTAAGCTTTCTGTTCTTTGTACAGGCTTTCTTGCCTTTTCCTGGAGGCTAAAAATCAGTTGTCCAAAATCGTGCAATGTTTTGTTCATTTCATTCGTTCTTTTCGTTTCGTGTTGATTTCACAGGAACATCATCAGGCAAACATTCAAGGACATTGCACATACACATGACATAGATAGCGAACAGTGTGAGTAAAAGATCATAAATACGAGGAAACATGGAGGTACTGCGTTAGAGTTATTTTCCATCGCGACCCTGGGTCTGTAATTAAATTACACGAAATTAATTGAGCAACATCTTGACAAACTATTTGGAAACGTATCCTTCCTAAAACTTCAGGCACTTCCGATTGACTATGTAGAAAAACATAACGGTACAAATCTGAACAACCTCTCAGACTCTAACGCCAATTGGGGTTCATCAAACATAGAGATCAAATAAACTACCATTCTTGGACATAGACATCGACGCCTCTGAAAGACAATCCACCACCAAGGTCTACAGAAAAGCTAACAACAGTGGGTATTACTTGAAGGGACGCAGAGTGCACTGACCGCTACAGGAGATGCGTCATCAGAGGTTATGCTTTCAAACACTTCTTCAGACACTGCTGTTCTTGGCAGTTAGTTCACCAAGTGCTGCAAAGAGTCCTGGAAATATTGGTAAACAACAATTACACCCTTAGACATCGACATCGAAATCCAGCTCAAGTTGAACCAACCGTATTCAGCAGAGAATGCCACTGATCACGAACAGAACCCCAACGGCCAAACCATCAGTCTTTACTAGGAAAACTAGATGCCACTATCGCCTAGGAAGGATGGAAAGGCCATTCGCACCATTATCACTAAGAACTGCCAATCCGTCCATTCAGCAGACAAAATTCAACTGACCATCTTTTACAAAAGCCCCAGGGTGTCTGCTCTTTTGACGAAAAGTAATTTCTCCAGCGTAATTAACTTTTTGAAGGAAACCAGTGTAGTGCGCCAGTTTAAATGTGCAACCGATGACTGCCATCAGCCAAACAGCATCTACATTGGTTATAGCTTATAGTACAACGACACTGAGGAGGTGGATGACCATGCATCTACAAGACGGCAGACTTAAGAAACATTTCAGGGACGTCCACAACTCCACCATCTCCAGGAAAACCGTCTTGTACCAAGTGAACATATTGACTCGCTGTTCAGAAAAAAACATAAATTAAAAACACTGGAAGCTGTATACATCAGAGATTGCGATCCTCTTATCAACAGGCAGGTCAGCCTCAACTCTCTCTCTGTTTGATTTGATGGACACTCGATTGGAGCCAGGATCTGAGAGGTTGTTCAGATTTGTATCGTTATGTTTTTCTGCGTAGTCAGTCGGAAGTACCTGAAATTTTAGGAAGCACACGTTTTCAAATAGTTTGCCGAGACATTGTACTTTGTATTTTGTGTGTTACACAAAATTAACTCGATTAATTTTGTGTAGTCCTTGAGAAACTAACGATCGCGGTAGGAAACGACCCTCACCCAGAGATTCCATGTTTCTTTGTTTAATGAGAATTTATCATATTGTAAGCTAGATGTCATATGTACGTGTAATGTGCCTGAATGTTTCACTCATGTTCATTGGAAATGAACCAAACGTTTCAGGATATTGGAGGATTGTTTTTTGCCTGAAGGGAAAGGAGATACAGTTTGTGCGAAGAACAGAAAGGTTAAGAAGTTAATAACAGCTAACTTCGCTATCGTATCTAGTCGAACTTCCTTTCATGAGAATGTGCTCCCAACACACACACACACACACACACACACACACACACACACACACACACACACACACACACACCGCACGCACACACACTGTATATACATGTGTATATATATATATATATATATATATATATATATATATGTCTATGTACCTGTCTGTCTATCTATCTATCTATCTATCTATCTATCTATCTATCTATTTATCTATCTATCTATCTATCTATATATCTATCTATCTATCTGTCTGTCTATCTGTCTATCTATCTATCTATCTATCTATCTATCTATCTATCTATCTATGTATCTGTCTATCTATCTGTCTTTCGATCTGTCTGTCTGTCTATCAGCTTATCTGTCTCTCTATCTATCTGTCCGGTCCTAGATAGATAGATAGATGGACAGGTATATAGATAGATAAATAGATAGAAAGATAGATAGACAGAGAGATAGATAGACAGACAGACAGACAGATAGATAGATAGATAGATAGATAGATAGATAGATAGATAGATAGATAGATAGATAGATAGACAGACAGACAGACAGACAGACAGACAGACAGACAGACAGACAGACAGACAGACAGACAGACAGACAGACAGACAGACAGACAGACAGACAGACAGACAGACAGACAGACAGACAGACAGATAGATAGATAGATAGATAGATAGATAGATAGATAGATAGACAGATTGATAGATAGATAGATAGATAGATAGATAGATAGATAGATAGACAGACAGACAGACAGACAGACAGACAGACAGACAGACAGACAGACAGACAGATAGATAGATATAGGTAGGGTGTCTCGAAATTGATGTCCTCTTTCGGCGAAATTAACATTAAGACAACGAATGCATTGCCCGTGGGCTGATGCAATCTGCCCCCTATTTAATACAAGTCGTCATGCCATCCGGCATGCCACAAATGAGGTTGTCCAGCGTTTCTGAGCTGACGTTGGAACAGGCCGTCTGAATGTTCCTGATCAGTGTGTCCCCCGACGTTGCTGGCGCCATTTTATCCATCTTGTCCAGGGCGATCGCCCACAGGTTTTTGACAAGCTGTTGCCTGGTCACACGCCCTGCACTCGCAGCTCGGGAAAATTGGCTCGGCACCACTCTTGCGTTTTGTTGGTTGGATGAGCTGGAACGCCGTCCTGTTGGAAGATGGCCTGCGACATGTCGGGGAGAAGTTTGACCTTGCATATGGAGCCCGTTTCCTTCCTTCGCTGCATGGCAGATGTCGCCGTCTTCTTCAGGGCCTCCTCGACACAGTAGCCGACTGTGACGGTCTGGCTTCGGGAAATCATATGCAGATCACACAGCCCACGGAAGCTCACCATGCTGCGCACCTGGATCTTCAGCGGCTGCTTGACAGTCTCGCTGATGGGAACTTCAGAGCTGTAGTGCGCTCGGACACGATCGTCCTGTCGGTTGGGAGGGTGGAAGAGCTCGAAAGGCGACTCGTCGGTGAAGAGGACCGCCTCTTGATGGTCCTTGATGGTTCAGTTCTGCCGCGCCTTGGCAAATTCCATTTTCTTGCGCTTCTGCGATGCGTTAGATTTGGCTGGATCGTTAGATCCAAATCGTTAGAAAGGGACGTCCGTCCTGGCTGGAGGCGTGGCTTGAAGGACATCAGCAGCATGGACTTTGTCATGTACCTGTGTACCGCCGTTCCGGAGACCAGGTGTTCCTTCGCCGTCAGCTTCCGAGCCAGTTTTCTCGTCGACTGGCCCCGATTTGAGGACGGACTTTGACAGGACGATTTTCGTCACCTTTCGCACCGACCTCTTACTCCGTCGACAGGTGCTGCGTTCCAGTGGCTGTCCGGCTCTGTTACAGGACAACCAATGTGAGATGGCCTCCCGGCAGAATGACCCTGGGTCATTCCGCCGCTCACCATGCCAATTGCCTGGTAGCGAGCCGATGATGTTTGCTGTCTCACCATCCTGGACACCGCATATACGTGCGCTGGATAGCCATTCTGGAACTGACTCCTCTCCCGCTCCCCCGGCACAGGCCAGGTCGCCTGGCAGGGTCACACGACCAGCCCATCCGTGGTGATGAACTGAGGATGGGTTCCGGTAAAATTCTATTCGTCTTGCGTCCGCCCCGGGCAAATGATGCCACGGGAGCGGGAGACCGCAAAAGTTTGCAAAATGTCCGCAGTAGCCGTAGCGCTTTATAACCCTCCCCACTAATCGTGAGGGAAAGGACATCAATTTCGGGGCATCTGCATATATATATATATATATATATATATATATATATATATATATATATATATATATATATATATATACATATATATATATGTGTGTGTGTGTGTGTGCGTCTGTGCTTGCGTGAGTGGCTGCGTGCGTACGTGCGTGCAGACAGATATATGTATATATATATATATATATATATATATATATATATATATATATATATATACAGATATCCTCAAATTCATGTCCTTCCGCTCCCGTGGCATCATATGCCCGGGGCTGCCGCAAGACCAAGGGAATTTTACCGGAACCCATCCTCAGTTCATCACCACGGATGGGCTGGTCGTGTGACCCTGCCAGGCGACCTGGCCTGTGCCGGGGGAGCGGGAGAGGAGTCAGTTCCAGAATGGTATCCAGCGCACGTATATGCGGTGTCCAGGATGGTGAGACAGCAAACATCATCGGCTCGCTACCAGGCAATTGGCATGGTGAGCGGCGGAATGACCCAGGGTCATTCTGCCGGGAGGCCATCTCACATTGGTTGTCCTGTAACAGAGCCGGACAGCCACTGGAACGCAGCACCTGTCGACGGAGTAAGAGGTCGGTGCGAAAGGTGACGAAAATCGTCCTGTCAAAGTCCGTCCTCAAATCGGGGCCAGTCGATGAGAAAACTGGCCCGGAAGCTGAAGGTTAAGAGACAACCGGTCCCCAGGACGGCAGTAACGACGAAGTCAATGCACTTGATGTCCTTCAAGCCACGCCTCCAGCCAGGACGGACGTTTCTTTCTAACGATTTGGATCTAACGATCCAGCCAAATCTAACGCATCGCAGAAGCGCAAGAAAATAGAATTTGCTAAGGCGCGGCAGAACTGAACCATCAGCGACCATCAAGAGGCGGTCCTCTTCACCGACGAGTCGCCTTTCGAGCTCTTCCACCCTCCCAACCGACAGGACGATCGTGTCCGAGGCGCACTACAGCTCTGAAGTTCCCATCAGCGAGACTGTCAAGCAGCCGCTGAAGATCCAGGTGCGCAGCATGATGAGCTTCCGTGGGCTGTGTGATCTGCATATGATTTCCCGAAGCCAGACCGTCACAGTCGGCTACTGAGTCGAGGAGATCCTAAAGAAGACGGCGACATCTGCCATGCAGCGAAGGAAGGAAACGGGCCCCATATGCAAGGTCAAACTTCTCCCCGACATATCGCAGGCCATCTTCCAACAGGACGGCCTTCCAGCTCATCCAACCAACAAAACGCAAGAGTGGTGCCGAGCCAATTTTCCCGAGCTGTGAGTGCAGGGTGTATGACTAGGCAACAGCTTGTCAAAAACCTGTGGGCGATCGTCCTGGACAAGATGGATAAAATGGCGCCAGCAACGTCGGAGGACACACTGATCAGGAACATCCAGACGGCCTGTTCCAACGTCAATTCAGAAACGCTGGACAACCTCATGTGTGGCATGCCGGATCGCATGACGACTTGCGTTAAATAGAGGGCAGGTTACATGAGCCCACGGGCAATGCATTCGTTGTCTTAATGTTAATTTCGCCGAAAGAGGAGGGCATCAATTTCGAGACACCCTACCTATGTCTATCTATCTATCTATCTATCTATCTTTCTATTCCTCTCTCCTTCTGTCTCTATATGTATGTATATGTTGATGTATATATAAGTGTGTGCGTGTGTGTATGCATGTGTGCATACGCGCGTGGATGTAATGTAATTTACCTAAGCACTTGGTCCACCACGACATGGGACGAAGCCTGGCATTCCGGCGGCAAAAGAATTCAAGCGCTGTTATGTTGACATGATTCCGGCGTTGAGTACAAATAATGTAGCCGTAGTGATACTGCGGGTATCATTTTGATACCATTGATTGATACTGCGCCAACGGCACCATGACAGGCGTATAACCAGTCGCGCTGGCCATTCATTGGGCTGCCAGCCTGCTGACGTAGCCTTCATATTTTGCAGCGATTGAAGACAGGTGCGCCTCCGGCGAACTGGGCTGCTCCGATGACTGTGTCTTTTCCATGAAGGTCATGACCTTCACCTGTCTTTGTCCGGCTGGCATGGAGCTGGCCAGTGACGAGAAAACCTGTCGCCTCCCCAGTGAGTAACATCAAGATCAAAAACAATATCGGAATTTCCACCTTGACGCATATAGCGCCAGGAATGTTTCGGAAAAGAGCCATTTTGAATGCCATGGTGCATTAGTCTATCAGGACAGATACCATGTACAAGTGCTGTGGTCGGTGCTTATAGTGTAAGGATCATACGTATTTGCTTTTAAAGATGCTTGTTTAGTTATGGTCGAGATGTGTACAGATTTGCTCTTAATTCCACGGGCCGAAGAAAAAATGGGCGGGCGGCCCCGCCTGGCCATGCCGGTCCATCACGCTACTCAAGGGCTTTGTAACATGACAACCACTTTGCATGAAATGACACAATTTACACCAAGCGACAACTCCATTGTTTCCGTTTCTCACGTAATACCAAAATTCTTATTCTGTGATCGATATTTTTGCTTTGCGATGCCAAAACTATTTTAACTGGCAGTTCTTGGGGCGGAAAATACTTTAATAGATCCATTTATTGTAGTGTACGAAGCAGACTCATTTATTCATAATCCATCCATTAAGTGTACGAAGCAGATTGCAACAAGAGAACCATGCTAAGAAATACCTTAAAATGCGTTTCAAAACTGGAAGAGAAACGCAGTAGGCCCTGCTTGTCATGGTCCCCAGAAGACGTCGTAGTTGGTGCTACTTTGTCATTATCGGAACATGTTGACGCGTTCCTTTTATTTTTATTTTTCAGGGGGAGGGAAGGTTGCGGCGATTTTCTAGATCTTAGAAAATGTTTTCTTCTAGCTGCTCGTGCCCACATGCCTTTTTGTACAAATGAATGCTGCCCGATTATTTTTCAGTGCATGTTTTGGGATTAGAGCCCAAGGTAAAAAATAAGCTTGCAGCGAAAGGCTTGAATTCCTCGCCGAAGTGTTCCAAACGCTGATTAGCATTTGTTGTTGATTTTTATTGTCTTGATTGCAGCACCTGTGGCGGAAGAAATTTCGCCGCACGTTCACCGTATTGAGGAACCAGAGACCGAGGAACCGGCTCTAGAACCCGTGGTGGACAAAGACTCCAACTACGACCCGAGCAAGAAGTGGATACACGAAGCTGGGGCGTCCACCCCGGAACTGGAGCCTGCATCGACGGCGGAGCCGGAGCCAAATACGGAGTCCGAGCCAGAGACAAGTGCGGAGCCAGAGCCTGCGTCAACAGTAGAACCGGAATCAGAGACAAGTGCGGAGCCAGAGCCAGAGACAAGTGCGGAGCCAGAGCCTGCGTCGACAGCAGAGCCGGAGCCGGAGACACGTGCGGAGCCAGAGCCAGAGACAAGTGCGGAGCCAGAGTCTGCGTCGACAGCAGAGCCGGAACCGGAGACAAGTGCGGAGCCAGAGCCAGAGGCAAGTGCGGAGCCAGAGCCTGCGTCGACAGCAGAGCCGGACCCGGAGACAAGTGCCGAGCCAGAGCCAGAGACAAGTGCGGAGCTGAAGCCAGAGACAAGTGCCGAGCCAGAAACTGCGTCGACAGCAAAGCCGGAGCCAGATCCAAGTGCGGGGCCGGAGCCAGAGCCAGAGCCTGAGCCGGAGCCGGAGTCAGAGCCGAGTGCGGAGCCGGAGCCAGAAACAAATGCGGAGCCGGAACCGGAACCAAGTGCGGAGCCGAAGCCACATACAGGTGTGGAGCCAGAACCTGCATCGAAAGCAGAACCGGAGCCAGAGCCAAGTGTGGAGCCGGAGCCAGAGCTAAGTGCACAACCGGAGCCACAGACAAATGCGGAACCAGAGTTTGCGCCAGAGGCCACCGCTGAGCCGGGATTGTCGGCAGTCGCCGCGGCCGAGTCGGCAGCGGAGTCGGACGCCAGGACCGGAATGACAGAGCTGGAGGCGACGGACGAGCCGGCCGCCGCTCCGGAGCTCACACTGGAGCAGAAACTAAAGCTGCGGGAGGAGATGGGCATCGAGCCCGAGTGGGAGAACCAGGCGTTCGATGAGGCGGCTCCGCTGGCGGCGGAGCACGCCACTCCCGAGCCAGTCGCCGCCGTGCCGACCGCAGACTCCGTCGTCCACCTCCTGGAGGAGGCCAAGGCGACGGCCAACAAGTCACAGCTGAATGAAGTCTCTAACGAACCTGTGAACCCGCCGACACAGGCCGAAAACCAACTTTACCACGGTGAGCGGCAGCAGGACGCCGAACTCTTGCCAGTCAAACAGCGACAAGACCAGGCGACCGAAAGGCAGGCGAAACTGCTGGACGCTGATTTGGAAGGCAGTGGGGCGCCTGAGGCCACAGCTGAGCCAGAGCCGCAAGTTGAGACTACTCCTGAGCCAGAGCTACAGGCTGAGACCACGTCTGAACCACAACCACAAGCTGAGACGACACCTGTGCCGGAGCCGCAGGCTCAGACCACGCCTGAGCCAGAGCCACAGGCTGAGACCATGCCTGAGCCAGAGCCTGAGGTTAAAACCACGTCTGAGACGGAGCCTCAGGCTAAGACCACATCTGAGCAGCAGCCTCAAGATGAGACCACGCATGAGCCAGAGCCACAGGCTGAGACCACGCCTGAGCCAGAGCCACAGGCTGAGACCACACCTGAGTCAGAGCCACAGGCTGAGACCACGCCTGAGCCAGAGCCACAGGTTGAGACCACGCCTGAGCCAGAGCCACAGGCTGAGACCACGCCTGAGCCGGAGCCACAGGCTGAGACCACGCCTGAGCCAGAGCCACAGGCTGAGACCACGCCTGAGCCAGAGCCACAGGCTGAGACCACGCCTGAGCCGGAGCCACAGGCTGAGACCACGCCTGAGCCAGAGCCACAGGCTGAGACCACGCCTGAGCCAGAGCCACAGGCTGAGACCACGCCTGAGCCGCAGCCTCAGGCTGAGACCACTCCTGAGCTGGAGTCTCAAACTCAGGCCACGCCTGAGCCAGCGCCGCAGGCTCAGACCACGCCTCAACCAGAGCCACATGCTGAGACCACATCTGAGTCGGAGCCTCAGGCTGATGACACCACGCCTGAGCTGGAGTCGCAGGTTAAGACCACGCCTGAACCAGAACTCCACCTGGAGGGTGGCAGCACAACAAAGGTGTTGGGTGAACCTATCGAGACGGCGGCATCAGTCGACGCCGCCCAGTCAGCGCCCAAGTCCGAGTCGTCAGCAGCGGCTGAGGCGGCGGAGCAGCGGCGGGGACGGCGGTAGTGCTCCGACCCGGCACGGGCCGCCGGGTGTGCGGACATCATGTGATACAAATGTGCGCGCGCGCCAGTACGGGACGGATGTGGGTCGCCTCGGCCGGGACGTAGCCCGGAACAGCCGACCGTCGTCGCAGGACTGGCTGTCTGGTACGTCGATGCTCGACTTGGCGCGTGGTAGGTCTGCGAGCGACAGGTAGTCCGGGGAGCGCCTGAGAGTGAATGACTCCAATGTGCGACATGTACGTCATGCCACGTCATCAACGAATGCATTCCTTTCCTTTTGTAGAGCTCAACAGAGACAATGTACATATGGACGTACCAGGTTATACTGAATACACCTCGCGGGCGAACGTGTGGCAGCCAGTTGGTGGCGATGATTTCCGTGGGAGAGTGGTGGGCAGAGCGCTGGGTGGCCGGGGGCGATGAAGCCAGTGGCGCCCCGGTCCGAGAACCGCACAGCTCAGTTTCGCCGCCCGAGTGCAGACCATTGGCCCGCACGGCTCGGTGTCGGGTCACTGGCCGCCACCAGCTGCCCCTAACAGCCTGTGCTGGGCGCCGACTGACAGGCTGGGTATCGAGGGACCAGGCAGAGGGTAGGGAAGACGGACTTACATGCTGGATACCGAGCACAGCTGGAGATCCAGGAACGTTGGGTGTCTGCACCCCCGCCCCCCAATATTCGGATTTTGCGACATTAGGCCTATGACACTGACTGGAAACAAAAGGTCTGAAATCCTAAACGGACCCCCGACGGCCTCGTCCAAAGAATTTTGACCGGAGGTCCAGACCTTCCAGCCTGGTACTCCAGCAACACCTTCCCATTACTGTGGTGTAGAAATGGAATAACAAGAAATCCGCATTTATCTAAGTGCGGATTTCGGAGGGTTTATTTTAAACAGGATGTTTGTATATGAAGCCTGTATTTATATGTATATATACATATACAAATACAACATATATACAAATACAATATATGTATTTGTATATGTAGTTTGTATATATAGTAAAAAAGTATTGCACCCTAAGGAGCAGGACTTTTTTAATGTTTAGAGTGGTTCTCAACACGGAACCGGCTTTTTTCAAACCATGCAATTTCGCCTTGAAAATGGTCGTTTTTTCCGGATTGTTAACCTTCTTATGAGCTATAACCTCATTTACACCACACAAACCATATGTTTTGGCCACGCCAGCTAAAAAGAGGCTTTGCACTTTGCCTCATATAGCCTCATTGACCTTTAGGTACGGTTTTCGGATTACGGGTGGGCCAAAAAATATACAAAAATGTACATAAAAGTGGAGCCAAGTCCGTTGGAACATGTTGATGCACAGTTTGGAAGACGAACGCGGATTAGATAACGATGTGCTGCTACATAATGCACATGATAACCACGTGTGACGTGAATCAAGTGATGACCGATATATAATACCATCATTTAACGTGATGCAATTTCTTTACAAAATCGGCCGCACTACTTACGCACGACTTGATCGGGCTTTGTTTTACCATGACATGTCACGACATACAGAGCAAGATTCAAGAGCAAGGTTCAGCCACAGTTAAACGTAACATACGGTGCGTGGTCGACAGCAAAATGGCGGGACAAATGAT
The DNA here is from genome assembly GCA_030062745.1 of Capitulum mitella. NCBI lineage: Eukaryota > Metazoa > Arthropoda > Thecostraca > Pollicipedomorpha > Pollicipedidae > Capitulum > Capitulum mitella. The sequence continues at coordinate 13,921,757 of CP099840.1, forward strand.
GGTGCCCGATGCTTTGGCGGACAGCCTTCACGACTTTTTTGTACCCGTGGGTACAAAAGTAGTGGACAAACTTACCAGACAGGGGCCTGTCCCTTCTATTGACTGCCACCTTCCTCGTGTTGTTGCATGTGCTTTTATTCTCTTGCCAGTCGAGCTAAACATGCTTCGACGTACGCTCAAGAGTATATGTAGTTCGGCCGCCTGTGGTGCCGACGGCCTACCTATCCGAGCGCTGGAGGTGGCTTTCCTGGCTATCGGTGACGTCATCCCTCATATCGTCAATCCTCGCATCACCCGATCCGACATTCCCGATCCATGAAACACTTTACTATCCACCCAATTTTCAAAACCGGCGACCCGTCCGATCCTCCAATTTCAGGCCATATCCCTCATACCCGTCATCACCAAACTGGTAGAGCGGTTCGTGCAGCATCAGCTCTACCATTTTCTCTCCATAACCACCTCGTATCTCCGTCCCAGCACGGTTTCCGGCCCCGTCACTGGACGGAAACCGCGCTGGTGACTGTGGCCGACCGTATCCTCTTCGCCACCGATAAAAGGAAAATTCTCGCTTTTATGCATGATCGACCTGAGCAAATGTTTTGACCTCATTAACCACGATATTTTGTTGCGCAACCTAAAAATCTACGGAACTGACACCAACTGTCTGATGCATGCCTCAGTGATTATACGCAGAACGTAGCATTAAAGGATCACGCAGGGAAGACTGTGACGTCCAGGCCGTTTGCAAAAACAATGGGCGTTTCTTCAGGGCTCTGCTCTCGGCCTGCTCTTGTTCAACGTTGCTACTACTACTACTCTTCTCCTTCTTCTTCTACTCTTGCTGCCAGCGACCTGTCTCTTTTCTCTGCGGGAGCCGACGTGATACAATATGCAGATGACATGCAGGTCATTGTTACGGGCAAAAAAGACGAGCTTCCAGTTCTTATCTGTCATCTGGAGTTCGCTCTTGCTGATTTGGACACTTGGTTCCGCGTGGACGCCCTCAAGGTTCACGCTTCAAAAACCGAGCTCATCACCTTTGGAAACTGTCAGAATTAGCGCACCGTTCCAAATTTTCACGTTACCTTTCGCGACGCTGTCCTTGTACCTTGTAACGAGGTAAAAAGTCTGGGCTCGATTTTTGACAAAACTCTGTCCTGGATTCCCACGTGTCTCTGAATAGCCGGCGCTGCATGGGCACCCTGTCCGGCCTCTCGCATGTTCGGCACTACTCACCCAATGGCGTCATCAATCACGTCACAGCAGTTGTAGTCTTGCACGTCGGATATTGCATTCCTGTTTACGGAAATGGGTCAAGTAAAAACTTGGACAAAATCCAAAAGATTCTCACATTCGGAGTCAGAGTAATTTTCGGCCGACGAAAATTTGATCATGCTTCTGACATGCGCGACAAACTTGGCTGACTGCGATCGAAACAGTTGGTGGATTATTGCACATTAAACTTAGCACACAAGGTACTCGGGATGGAGAGCCAGCATCACTTGTGGCCGTCTTCTAGCTGAACAATGCGATGCAAGAGCGAAACACGAGGCAGGACCGGTTGTTTCGAGTCCCACGCTTCAGGAAAGGCTGGGAGGCAACGTTTCAGTGTCAGGGCGCCCGCTATACAACCGGCTTCCCCCCCCCCCCGAACTGACAGCGGTGCGCTAGCGTACCTTCGCACACAATTTAAAACAGATAGTTCTACTCGATGACGGATTCAGATTGTGACAACTTTTATGATGTGTACGTACGATGTGTTTCTGTGTTTGTGTGTCTGTGTGCATTTTCACCTTCCGCTAGTTTGAGTCCGGGCGTAATAGCCACCGTGACAAATGGACGACCCCATGACTGTCGTACAATACAATACAATAAAATGTTTTTTCCATGCAGAACTATAGTCGTGAAGTTAACCCCCGCAAAACTCGGAGGGATACATCTAAGTCAGGCTAAGTCAATGACATATGTCACTACGTTGCTGCAGTGTATGACTGGCTGTGGTCCTTGGGGCTCTAGGAACACCTGACTGATTCCCAGATAAAATTTTAGGTCCTCTGATGTCATACCTACGGTACATGTGGGTTCATACAGTTTTTCTTCCCTCCATTCTGTAGACAAAACAGGAGTTCGTCTGTTATTAAGCTCCGTCAGGTATATATAAAATCGAGACATACCTTTCTTTTCATCCGGCATATGAAGATTACGAGGGTAGAGGCGGTTTCGTTAGCGACAGGGATCTCTTAAAACGATGGCACTGAGATGCAAAGGGATATGAAACACTGCTGTTTGCAAGTACAAGAATGCAGACATCTACACTCCGCGTCATGACCAACAAACTTACATATGCAGCATTCGAACCATTGCAGGGAAACTCAATAATGGTAAGGATAAGACACTGAATGAACACACGATTTACACTCAGCGTCATAACCAATAAACTTAACTATGCAGCAGTAAATAAATTACAGCGAAAACAGTAATGGTTAGGATAAGACAATGAGCAAACTGACCACATTTCTTTCATGTCGTACGCGGTGAACATTGGTCACGTAACATTCAACACGCATCATTGGTTCCTAGGCTGCGTTTGTCTTCAGAACTAAGGATGTCACGGCTACGCCACAAAATGCCGTTTCGGGATATCGGATACAAAAGATGTTGAAACTAAAATATCAAAAGCAAATATCGAATTGCGCAAATGTCGTCAGAGATAAACACCAAACGGGAAAAACATCGGAGAAGAAAATATCGAATACGGGTAAATATCAAGCAGCATTATTTATCGAAATGGGAAAATAAAACAACAAAATGTCGGACAGAAATCGATAACGCATCGGGTAAATATTTAAATGAAAAATATCGTAGGGCAATTAATATCGCAACACGGTGGGTACAGGCACTGACTTCACCCGAAAACTGTACGGGGACATACCAGCAACAGCGTTGTGAAAGCTTTTCAGGGTTTACACATAATCTCTCAAATGTCTTTGTCATTTTACTGCAGTTCCCTAGAAATGAATGTACTGTTTGTTTCACGAGGTTGCTGAACTGAACCGACCAGGCAAATATCCTGGTTGCGCTACTGAACCTGATGGCACGGCTGCAAAAGTGCCATTATTTTACGTCATGTAATATGCGGGGCTCGAGTCCTGAGCGTCAAAAAATCCCTTCCTTTTTTTCTTGTGTTCTTTTGGGGATAAGTTGTGACTGCTGTTGCCAGGGATGTTCCACCTGTTAACAGCGCATGACAGTGAGCTATAAAATGTTTTTCCCAGTGTCTGGGATACGACAACCGTAGAGAATACCACTGTTGTCCGGCCACAGCCTGCGGTGGTTACCACATCTGCCAACAACAGTCCCAACTTGGGAAGAATGAACGGGAAGATTTCGGACAACCGGGGCCTGAATTCCGTCCATTATCCCGACAGCCGGAAGTCTTGATCATCTCACCCACAGGTCCATGTCCTGTTATAATCTGCATGTTTTGACATATTTAGCGGTTAAATATCGTCCCACACCATATTTTGCCATGCGAGAGGTGGCCATTCTACAACCGCCCATGTAGGATGGCCGTCCCACATACGGTGATAGGAAGTATAAGCTCGCGATATTTTGTAATTCGTCATTGTACTGTTTTGATGTTAATCGAGTTCTATATTTTTCAGCTTCTGGTCTTGTGTTGGTTCTTTGTTCATCCACTGTTCTGTTCCGCATTGTTTTCCCATTTCGATAAATAATGCTGCTTGATATTTATCCGTATTCGATATTTTCTTCTCCGATGTTTTTCCCGTTTGGTGTTTATCTCTGACGACATTTGCGCAATTCGATATTTGCTTTTGATATTTTAGTTTCAACATCTTTTGTATTCGATATCCCAGAAACGGCATTTTGTGGCGTAGCCGTGACATCCTTAGTTCTGAAGACAAACGCAGGCTAGGAACCAATGATGCGTGTTGAATGTTACGTGACCAATGTTCACCGCGTACGACATGAAAGAAATGTGGTCAGTTTGCTCTCAGGGAAACAGATTCTCAGAGCTAGAAATGGACAACCGCTACACGCTGTTTTTCAGCTTCATCGGATTCTTCTTGGAGCACAAACTATACTACTAGGCACTCTGGGCATGTCGGATGACTGGTCAAGTGACTGTCGATGACAAGCCTAAATACGACTCTTAGACGCAGAGGCAAAGAGAGTAGTGTACGACCTCAAAAGGGCACCACTGTACCTGGAGCAACTGCCGCGCAGTATCCAGCAGCTTATCCAGTTGACGAGAGGGCGGGCCACATTCGGAGCAGTGTACCTGTCCATCGACTTTGTCAACACGACGTTCGACCGGACACTCATGGAGGACTTCATGAACGTAACAGACGACCTGGCCAGGCTGACGCCTGGCGGAGGCGGCGGGCGTGGTCGCGGCGGACACTCAGTTGACGCACCGCGTGATGGCGCTGCGCGCCCGGCTCATCCTGGGCCGTGACACGGCCGGTGCGATGGCCGGCGTCGCCGCCGCCGCCGGAGACGAGGTGGCCGCGCGGGCCCGGCGGATCGTGCGCCAGTGGAACCAGTCTCTGGACCCGCCGACGTAGCAACGGGACCTCGCAGGGCTGATTCGGCCGCGGGCTCAGCAGGCCGACTGCCACTGCGCGTCGCTATTGGAACAACGCTTTTCGGTCTTTTGTTAAATACAGCATTTGAGTCCAACGAGAGAAGCTTTTAATATCTGCCGTAACAGAGGAACAAAGAGCTATTTGTACATACATGCGCAATTTTACATTCAGCTGCGATGCATGTGCACCCGCAACATTCAAGGGTGCATCCGCAACAGCCTCCAGTGCGCCGCCAGTGTTGGTGCTATGCTGGCATTGTGTGCATTAGTAAATCATGGACATGTAACCCTGAGACAAAATAAAAAAGCACAAAACAAACTAGCCAATTCAAGAGATATGTTCTTTTTTACAGAACTGCTCTTGCCTGCAGGCAGCAGTCAGTGGCGCAGCAAAGGCGAGAGCCAAAAGGGCCATGCCCCGAGGCCAAGTGGGGCCTCCTGGCGGCTGAGCGGGTCCCATTTCTTTGGAACCTGTGAGGCACCGGAAGGGCGCCTATGTTGAATGTTAAAGAATGCTTACGAACCTAAAACAGAAACATACTCCGAATATACAAGAAGGCTTTGCGTGCTATGAAAAAGGCCCTAAATGGCCGTTTAGGGGCTCATGCTAACTTGCAAGGGAGTTTAATGTTTGTCTGGGGAGGTCCCCCTGTCGCCCTATAAAGAGTCCTTGCCAACCTCTGGGGGGGAGCCTTTCGGCCTGGAAGAAGGCCCTGCCCCTTTCGTTGCTTCCAGAGGCCGACAGGAGCCCTTTATAGGCGGATAGGGGGCCCTTTACAAACAGGCAGTGCCCCCTTACAGGCTAACAGGGGCCCCTGCCGACCTGTAAGGGGCACCCGCCAGGTGGACAGGAACGTCTGTACAGGTACGCAGGGGCCCCTATACTTCAGCAGGGCTCCTTTACAAGCCGACAATAATTTTAACCACATTGCCCCCCCCCCGCCCCTGATTACAAGGGCCAGGCGTGGATCCAAGCGGGGGGCGGGCGGTGGGGGCGATCTTCCCCCCTCCAGGCCTGAGAAGCGGTCTCTGTCATACTTAAAAGGAGCTCCGAGCGGGCCTCGTCTGGGCTTCACGGGGTCTCTATAAGAACTTGGCAGGCTCTTGATGCAGGGGGCCTCCGAGAGGGTCAGATGACCTCTGAGACGCACAGAGAGTCCCAGACGCTCCCAAAGCCAAAAGGCCCCGTCACCACAACAGGGCCCCAACACGGCGGAGTGCCCTGACGTCGCCAGACGGGTCATAGGGCTCTGAGACGGCCAAGATAAGGACCGAGTCCCTAGGGGACCCCTGGAATGTCATAGGGGCCCTGAATGGGTTTCACGGGCCTGCGTGAAAAGCTGAAGGTTCTTGATGTAGTCAGAAGGCCCCCGGGAGGGTTCATGACGGCCTAAGATGACGAGACGGTAAATTGCCCCTAAGATAGAAGGGCTTCCAAGGATCCCTGGGACCGTAAGAGGGGTTAAATAGCGGCAGAGTTCATGAGCCCGCTAAAAGGGACAGAGAGGCCCCTGAGACGGAAAGCAGTGAAGAGGGTGCCTAGCACGGCATAAGGAGACCCTAGCCAACCAGAGGAACGTCCTGAAATGGGATTCATCGGTGATCTTCTCAACTTCGAGCGGTTGAAAACCTGAGGGTTTCTTGGTGTAGTTAGAGGCCCCTGGGAAGGACAGGTGGTTCCTGAGACGGCAAGATGGGCCTGTACACCACAGATGACCCCTGAGGCCGCCAAAAAGGTCGGAGGGCCCCTACAAGGCAAAAATCATAACAGGGCCTCTAGGACTGTATGGGGCCCTGGACGGCCAGAGGACCCCCAAGTGTATTAGGTGGGCTCCTGGCACTGGCAAGGTCCCCCTGAGACTGCCAGTGAGGCCTCTGAAGCGCCAACAAAGGCCTCTGTTACGGCTAGACGGAACCCAAAACTGCCAGGCATACCCCATGTAACAGAGGAAGACCCCTGATACAGTTATGCGGACCACAGGAGACTCTCAGAGGGTCCATGACACTGCACAGGGACCCTGAAATTGCCAAAAGGTCTTTTTTTAACCGCCAGAGGGCCCCTGATATGGCGAAAATGCTACCCACAGACGATAAGAGGGGAACCTAGGACCACAGAGGGTCCACTGAAACTGCTAGGGAGGGACCTTTGAGACTGGTAACTAGAAGTCTCTAGCAGTAGGGGCCCCTGAGACGACCAGAGGAGCCCCTGAAACTACATAACCATGAGGTGTCCATACAGCTCCTGAAACGGCCAAAGAACCTAGAGCATTGCCAGAGGCGCCTCTGTCACGGCAGAGACAGATTTATGGGGAGCCTCTGTTAGTGCCTGAGGGGTTCCTTAGACGGCAAAAATGTCCCGAGGAGGACAGGAAGGAACCCGAGATGGTTTAATCGCCCTAAAACTGCTACGTGGGTCTCTGAAACTGTCCGAGGTGCCCCTGAAAGAGCCAAAGGAGCGCCGCAGACGTCCCGAGAGGCACGTGAAATTGTAAAATGAACCTGAGACCATTAGAGGGTCCTGGCATGGCAGACGGCCCGAGACCACCAAAACTGACCTGTAGCTGTAAGAGAGAACCGCACCTAAGCTGACAACAAAGGCCCCAGAAACCAAGGAGAGGGGAAGACGAGCTCCTGGACCAGAGACAGACACAAGGGGGGGGGGGACGGAGCCGCCTAAATCTGACCGCGTTGAAAGTCGCTTTCAGTCCAGTGGAAGTCAGCAGCCACAGGCTGGGTGAAGCAGGGGTGTCATTGAGAGTTTATGTGGTTTCGGTCGGGGGTAAAAGGGTCCAAGACCCTCCCTTGCAACGCTGCATCGGTGCCTGTAAGGGATGCAAGTAAGGCATGTTTCCCAACGCAATCGCAGCTGTTATCCCCGTTAGAATTACGTGAAAAGAACATGGTCCGAACCAGTGGTCTATGGGCCATCAGCCTAATCAGTTTGACTTTTTACAATTGGTGTTTCTTTTGTTTTACTTTCGTGTCACGCACGGCTAATGAACCGGTCCATGCGTACTTAACTGTTCATATGCCTAAAAAAAATCAAATGAACTGGTCTCCAGTCGCTCCCTTTCGCACGACTGCATCTCACTGACACGTCGCGAGCCACGAAAAGAGGCAAATGTGACTCCCAGATAGCGTGTCAACCACCAGCCTCTCCTATGTGACGAAACGAAACAATTAGCGTCGTTGTTTGTTTTCCTCTCGTACCAACATTAAACCGAATATTCGTACTTTACCGGAATAAAATGGTTTTGAAAACCAAGTATTCCAAAGAGACAGTCGCCAGGGGTATATGTTAAAATATTCTTGTTTTTTTAGATGATTTCAAGAAGTCCAAAAACTGTTCCATTAGCAGCACCGGACTTCCAAAGCTCTAGGGTTCATGGACATTTCATATACACCGCGATCTTGAAGCAGGCCCTACGTTTCAGCAGTAGACACCACGGCTACCGCATCCTGTGCGGCTTCGCGCTCCGCAGAGCTGGAAATGACCGCGTAACAAAGTCTTGACGGGGATTACAAGCTCACAGCACGAAGTACACTCTACATGAAAGGATACTCAAAATAACGCTACTTCGGTGCCTCATCGAAGTATCCATAATTATCGAAAGTCTAAGGAGCGAGGTGGCAATGGTCACGCCCAAACCACCTATTACCACAACATATTCAAATTTAAGGCACTGCCGTTGTTTCGCATGGCTCGCGGGCCAATTATAGCAATCTCAGGTGTATTTATCTGTAGTGTATTCCTTACTACACCATACGCTTTGCGTTAGACACCGACGATATTTGATGAATAGGGAAACGTTCATTTCTGATGGATGGGAAAACTGCATTTACGACTGAAACAGTTTATAAGACCTGACGTTTTACGCAGAAAATACAAAACAAGGCGTTTTACGCAACAAAAGCAAAAAACTATTCAAAGAAACGCATCTGAAGAAGAGCTTTTCATCTTGGCTTCCGCCAACTGACAGCCTTTTGAGTACAGAATAAGTCGTATATTTCATGAACTTATGGTTGTTAAAATCTTTGATGTACATGCCAGCTATACGCGGTAAATTACCTTTACCATCACGCTATATAATTCAAGCCAACGTGAAACGCAAACTATAATACTTGAGTATGGTACATACAATGAACAAATCGAGTGTTCGCAATTGGCCGAGAACCTAATTCGGACGAACAGCTTGTTGATTTATCGTAATCAATAGCACCGAGACCCTATGCCGTAGGGGTGCATCTATACACGTCACTAACAAAGAAAATAAAATATTAAATTAAATGACAATCTGTTGAACTAAAAACTACGAGAGCCACTGACCAAGCCACGGCGCTGTGAGGAAGGTACCATCACGTCTTAACTATCAACAATTATCGCCAATCATACTATGGCTGATGCGAGAGCGTAGCGAGACTGGGAGGTGCGGCTGAAGCGCAGCTTCGGCGTCCGGCCAGCGCCGACACAATGCCGCCGACAGACGGCCGCGCATGCGCCGCACTGGCACCCCGGTCGCTCCGTGCCCGCCACTCACAGAAGGAACTTTCAACAACCGGTATGCGTCAATAAAATAGAGGATTAATATCGCCAGTATTATGAAACGCTACTTGAGCAACAGCTTGCGCCTAGTATCAGCACGTTCCGCCTGTACATATGGCTCAATGTGGTCAGCTGGCCGCGGCTGGCTGTCGCGCGCAAACCGCCGACAGCCGCGGTGCCGTCCGAGTCCTAGCGTCAACAAAACGTCAGTGGCAAGATGGCACAAGAAGGGGTGGTGCAGTGCGCGCCAAGGGTGCTGGGCCGGCTTCTCAGCGACGCGGCACCGGGTTGCGTAGCGTCAGCGCTGTCTCGGCGGACAGGATCGGCACCTGGTAATCGCGGTGGTACTGGATCAGGTGCGCCACGCTGTCGAACGTCCGGTCCTTGGTCCGCACCTGCAGACAGCGGCCAGTCATTTCAGTCCAGCCGATCCCCGTACCAGACAGCCGTCCTGACGCCCCTTGCTGGCCAGCCGGACAAGCCACAACCGTCACAACTGCCCAGACTTCTCGCCGCGGACGAAAACTGCACACAAAAGTTAAGATATTTGGCCGTATCAAGACACTCCATAAGACTGTTCCTACCAGAATATCCATTACATTACACAAGAACGGGTATCCGTATCGGGCGCGGGACCAAAATGGTCCAGTCAAAGGACGGCGATCTCTTGCACATACACGGCACGATAAAGATCGACCAGCGCCATCTAGTTCGGCGCCTTGAACAGCTTTACTCCATGTGGGCAACACTCGAGTGGCGAGGTCAGGGTCCGCGAAACAGCCTGGGGTTGGAACGGTTCCTAATCCCGACCCTGCCCCGTTCAGCACGTTCGCTAATTTAACGTAAAGATTTAGTTGAAAAGCAAAAACAATACTGCTGATCAGACCTAGCCCGTTCGAAAACGAAACGGTGCACTTCGCACTGAGCTTGATTTTCAGTGAGTCACCAGGGGTCCGTGAACGGGACTCGGCGCAGAGAGAGAGAGAGAGAGAGAGAGAGAGAGAGAGAGAGAGAGAGAGAGAGAGAGAGAGAGAGAGAGAGAGAGAGAGAGAGAGAGAGAGAGAGAGAGAGAGAGAGAGAGAGAGAGAGAGAGAGAGAGAGAGAGAGAGAGAGAGAGAGAGAGAGAGAGAGAGAGAGAGAGAGAGAGAGAGAGAGAGAGAGAGAGAGAGAGAGAGAGAGAGAGAGAGAGAGAGAGAGAGAGAGAGAGAGAGAGAGAGACTTACCACCCCCTCTGGATCCACCAGCAGGAGATGCTTCTTCACGCCGTTCTGAAGTCCGGTCAACACGAATTGGCCAGGCGCACCGTGCGACTCGCGCACCAAAAAGTCGCCGTCCCTGACCAGCAGGCTCTCGGCAGATCTCCGACTGCGGCCCACAGACACCCGGTCACGGCCAGCTGCACAGTGGCGTATGGAGCTCAGACACCGCCAGCGGCACAGCGACGTACGGAGCCCAGTCACGGCCAGCGGCATAGTATTTTTGCTATGCTGCTAGCCGATATTGCATTTCTGTTTACGGAAATGTGTCAAGGAAAAATTTGGACATAATTGAAAAGGTTCTCCACTTTGAAGCCAGAGTAATTTTCGGCCGACGAAACTTTGCCCATGTGTCAGCCAGCCGACCATTTTGGTCGGCTGGCTGCGATCGCAACAGTTGGTGGATTATTGCACATTAAACCTAGCACACAAGGTACTCCGGTGTGGGGAGCCGGCATCATTAGCGGCCGTCTTCCAGCTGAACGGTGCGATGCGAGAACAAAACACGAGGCGAGACCGGTTGTTTCGAGTCCCACGCTTCACGACAGAGGCTGAAAGGCGGCGTTTCAGTGTCAGAGCGTCCACTCTGTAAAACCGGCTTCCCACTGAATTGACAGCGAAGCGGCAGCAGAGGTTCGCACGCGATTTAAAACAGATGTTGTTCACTCCATGACGGATTAAGATTGTGACTGCTTTCATGGTATGTGCGTACGACGGGTCTGTGTGTTTGTGTTCCGTGTGCATTTTTATCTTGCGTTAGTTTGACTCGGGGTCGTAATAGCCACTGTGCCAAGTGGAGAACCCCACGACTGTCATACAATGCATTCCAGTACAATAAATACCGACGCACGGCGCCCAGTGACGGCCAGCGGCACAGTGGCGGGCGGAACTCATTCACGACAAGAGGCGCAGTGATGTCAGGAGCTCATTCATGGCGAGTGGCACAGTAACGTTCGCGGCTCATTCATAGTGAGTGGACGTGACGTACGGAACTCATTCACGGCGAGTGGCACAGCGGCGGTACCTGGCCACCCGTGGGTGTCAAAGTCAGGACCAATTGTGGTTATTAGCCGTGGACACACACCACAACGATGACAGCTTCAGGTCACGTCCCTATCTTTGGTAACGTTCATCAGTACATGTCTCAGCAATGACAATCTGAGGACAACCTGAGAATACTCAGACACTCTTCCTCCCCTGCTCTTAACAAACTTCCGACCGGTCATGGCACGACTAGCGACTGCACAAGAATACAGCGGTGATGAATATAAAAATAGCATCGTGCACGGTTACAAAATTACCACCACGCGATCCATGCAAAATGGCAATGAAAGGTGTTACGATTGCTACTGTACTCTAGATACATAACGTTTGATCCCACCACGTGGCTGTCACTGGCGTAAACTTTTCATAACGCGGGCACTGCAAACCCAGCTCACGTGAAAGGGCGGCATACTGTCCTAACCATGAGAAATACCGATGCCGCCTGATGTATCTGCTGCGAAGCACATGGGACTTCACGGAACTACTCCAACTTTACCACGCTCATGTTGCCCCTCACCACGGACAGTCGCAGGCCAGTCTTAAACATTTATTTTGCGTTCCATTTAATGGGTCGCCTGCCAACGTGCATTAATGGCCCCACAATACGTCTGTCCCGTTCACTGCGCATACAACTGACCTGTCACAGCCGCACTGCTTCCCATCTCGCGAGAGTCAAAGTCATTCCCAATGTTTTGCACTCATCCACTTCCGGACTTTGACCCGTCTGTACTAGTTCGGCCGACATCTCATAGCGCTCACCTGATGGGGCCGTGGTACCAGATCTCCCCGGCTAGTTTTCGCTTGTGGTCCGACTGGGACCGAGGCGTGACAGTGGCCGGTGCTGCCGTGCCGCCCGTGGAGCCGCCCGCCGGCAAACACGCGCCGAAAGGCTCTGGACAGAGATAAGAGCCGCGGTTAAACGACGCCGTCAAAAGCTGCCGCAGCTACCAGCCTATCAGACGGCACGTGACTGCCCGGAAGACGGTCTGACCGGTGGTCGGTCCGGTACGACAGCCTGCTCACCGGTCGACCACATCGACCGATGCAGAACTTCGCAGTCAACCAATGACGACAAGCAAAATCATGATGCCCGCACCAGCAGACAGGAGGGGACGGGACAGGACAGGATAGGGCAGGAGTCCTATCCAGAACAGGCAGGCAGTCCGACTGCATCTAACGTGACCGCGGTAAGGGCAGCATCCACGCCCCAGGCCGACACCCGGTACTCAGCGGCTACTCACGCATGTCGAATGGGTCGCGGGGGTCGGCTGCAGTCCGGGAACCGCCTGCCGCTGCCGCTGCCGCCGCCTGTCGCGTTTCAGCAATGACCGCACCGTTGACGTATTCGTGCTGGGTGGTCTTACTGGCGGCCGGCGGCGAACTGAGGTCGATCAGGTTACTCTCGCGGTCGGCCGGCAGGCTGGGCAGATTGGGCAGCGGCGGCAGGCCGCCGGCAGCACCGACTGGGCGCCGTGGCGCCGCCTCTGCAGCAGCAGCGGCGGCGGCTGCTGGAGCCTGTACCGGAGCCGGAGCCGCAGCAGCGGTGGCCGCCGCCACTGCCGCCGCCGCTTCGGCAGGGAAGTCCGGCGGTACCTTGCCTGGCAGGTCATTGTAGTATTCGGGGTCTTCGCTGGCGGCTGGTGCCGGCACAGACAACTCTATGCAGCTGTTGAGAAGAGTGACGAGTTCGAGTGAGCGGTTTTGAAACGGCTGCAAGCCAAAGACTTAGGACGCGGCCCAGCACACCACGTACATGCCACCTGGCGGCTTCAGCTCTCCCCCATCGCCAGATGACAACAGCCTGCACGTCAGACGCCTGTTCCCGCCTAGAGGGCCGGGCCACACCAGCCGTCCAATGAGCGTACGCTTATTCTGGACGGCGCCGGGATTAATGTCGGCCGCCGTCAATGGCCGCCGACGGCCGCCAGAGCACATAGTCCACTATCGACTTCCGGCGGGCCACCGATCGACGTCCGGCGCGCATCTCGCCGCGCGCCGACTGCCACCGGCACCGACTACCACCACACCTCCGCGGCCCCGAATGCAACCGGCAGCGACTGCCACTGTCACCCACTGCTCTCGGCCCTGTGTCTGCTTCGGCCGGCCCACTGTCGGCTCCGGCAGACCCACTGTCGGCTCCGGCCGGCCCGTCACGAGAGCTGCCGCCGAGCCGGTGCAGGGCATCGCCGGCCTGGCGCCAGACCGGTGGACTGAGGCCGGCCGGCACGCCGTCCAACACAAACACACGCCCCCGCCGTCGGGCCGGTCAGCCAGCATGGCGCGCGCTATATCGGACGCGGCGCATTGCCCTGGTGTCGGCCGAGCCACATGTCGCGAATCGCCTTCTGACAGACCTAAGCTCAGCAAAACAGCCAGCTCGGGCCCCTACATCATACCGTCTGTTTGAAATATATATATACAGGTATATACATATACATATATATATACACACACACACACACATATATATATATATATATATATATATATATATATACCCCTGAGGGTAGCTCAGTATTTTTGTCTTTCTATGCGTGGCCCTGTGGGTCTGCATTTTTCTTTCTACGCATGTTTATGTGTATCTCTCAGTATTTTTGTCTCCCTTGGTGAGTCCCTGTGCATCTCTCAGGACGTTTGTCTCTAGGTGTATTTTTTCGCGTGTTAATATTTCCACATCTCTCGAGTTAGCTCCTTGTGACGCAGTTTTTTGTCCCAATGCGTGTTCCTTTGTGTCCGAGATCTGTCTCTCTTGACCGTTCCTGTGTGTTTCTCATATTTCGTCTTTCTGTTAGTGTTTCTCCGTGTCTCTATTGGGCCGGCTAATGAACACCGTCATGACGAAATATCAGGCCGGTCACCGGAAACTGGCCTTTCGCCCGGAGAGCACGTAGTCAAAATTTTCCTCGGGGGGAGGGGAGAAATGACAGATTTTGTCACATGCCACTGATATGCGACAAAATCTGTAGGAAAAAGGGACAATTCTATGTAACCGACTTGAGACACAACGCTCAAGGAAAAAGACATGTCTGCTTTTATAGCATATGTATGACCACTATTCCGAAATCCCGTGAAATTGCTAAGTATCTAGTGCAGATCGCTTGGCTCAGCGGGAGGAATGACCCACATGCCCCCCCTCCAGGCCACGTCCCTGTCCTCCAGTTATATGGCTTCGCTAGGTCAGGAAAAATCATACCCAACTCCACTTGAAGTCAAAGATCGACGATCTCAAAACATCCGCAATCCAGAGGCATCCTTCAAGTCCGGAGGAGCCACGCGAACGTACAATTGCCAAAGCAGTAACGATCCCGCCTCACCTCTTGGCGTACGGCGGCGTCCTCTTGAGGTATTCCTTAAAGCGGAGCTCGAACGCCTGGCCGATGGTGGTGATGACGTTTTGCGCCACACCACCGCACTCCAGCACAAAACAGACGCGGCCGTACCGACTATCCTTGGCCACGTACGCTACGAAGTCCATCGTGTCCTGCCGCAATGCCAAAAGTTGGTAAACTGGGACAGCACGATAACACCAGGCGACCACAACCAGGGACATACAATCGAAGACACGAAATGCCGAGGACCCGACGGTAGGGAACCGGAATATCGGTGAAAGTTGGTAGGGAACACGAAAAGTTGGATATACGGACAGTCGGTGACACAAACGGTAGGGCATACGGCCGGTAGGGGACACGGAAGGTCGGTAACGCATGGCAGAGATACGGAACATGGGCGAAGTGACGGCAGGGGGGGGGGGGTGCCAGGAAGCCATGGTCCCAACTTTTAGGCAAATTTAACACTAGCCCAATGGGGGAAAATGTCTATCCCCCCTTCTGGATGCTCCTACGCTCTGGCTACGGACTACAGGGCAAGGAGGGCCGGTGACCAATGGTACGGACTACATGGCACGGAGGGCCGGTGACCAATAGTAGGGGGTTCGGACGGTACGAGACATGGACGGTCGGTGACAGGTGGTAGGAGAGTCACGAACGGTAGGGAGGACGGACGGTCGGTGACAGACGGAAAGGGGTACAGAAGATCGATGTCAGGCGGTAGGGGACACGGATGGTCGGTGAAGGGCAGTAGTGTGCCTCAAAACATTTCATTGTAAAGATATGACAATAAACCTGAAATAAGGGAAAATAATCACCCATAGCAAAGCCCTACATACCACAGAACGCGACTTTTCCATACGAAATGTCGGAAAACAATACTAAAAATAAACATTTCTTTACCAACTTCGCCGCTGCGGTGCAACGTGTAAACCTGTACGATAGCGCATGATCAGTAGGCCGTAACATGATCAAGCAGCCACACCTCCGTAACATGCTGGTCAAGCAGCCGCACCTCCGCAGTTCGGCTAAATCAGTTCTGGGGCACTCCCCAGTTCTGAAAATACTACAGCACCGCGCTGCTAATCTATACTTGAAGCTGTTCGCACCAATCCACAGCACAAATGAAACATAATATGATTAAATTTGGGGCTCCCCAGGTATTCATTCATCACGAGGTCGGCCATTCGTCACCAATCGGCGAAAGCTGTGCGGCCCTAGCAGCAGGCGCTCTCGGCCAGCGGCCGGCTCTTCTGAGCGGTCACGTGTCGGGCTAGAGCAAGGGCCGTGATGCGTTCATGCAGCGGCAGCCAGCGTTGGAGCACCGCTGGGACGCATCTACTGGCGACAGTCGGGCCGGGCTAGGCGGCGAGGCCTGGTGTCCATCTTGCGGCCGCCGCGGCCTACAACAGGCGGTCCGGGCACGCCGCTACAACAGCGCCAGGCCTCAGCTCCAGTTGGCGAACTGTTGCGCTGCCCGGCACACGGCCCGCGACGGCGTGCTATAGTAGCGAACCCACATTATCGGCCAAAAAACTCTCCGGCCCGATCCTCTGGCCACCACGCACGGCGTCAACCGTGACTGGAAGAATTACAATGCCTGGCATCTGTACCTCGCTGCCTGTCCTGCTCAATACCTTGCGTTCGTTAACGAGATGACACAATAGCGACCGCTAGAGCGAGCCCTTCTATTTGAAACACAAGGCCGTGCGCTGATGATGTGCGTCCGCGAGGCAGGCAACCCACACAGCTCACCCGCACCACCGCGGTCTTCTAAGGCTCCCGGGAGGAGCGGCCCAAACCGAGCGCAGCCGGTGCGCTGGGGCCAGCTGGATGTTCTGGTGCGTCTAAATAAGCCCGATGGCACCCGCGGGGAGCCCTCCGTCTTACGATCGGTGAACGCGAGATGGCGTGGATGTCATGACGGACTACACGGAGGACCAGCTTTCCCCGAATCGAGAGCTGACCGTGGCGGCAGTGAGTCAACTGGCGGCTTACGCCAGAGCCCTGTTTTCTTCAGCAGTGGAACAGAGGCTGCCCCGTCCAGCCGGGACAGACGGCCCTTGCTGATCAGCGGCTCGCTCCAGGTCACCGGTCGTAGAGTTTGAGTTTCGTACCGCTGCCCTGTCGATGACACGTCACCGCACTCCCGGCCACCGCCCACTTCTCAGGCGGTCACACGCAGCGGCGCATTAATCGGGGACTGCTGCAGAAATATCTGAGGCCGTGATGGCCGCTCGGGCGCCAACGAGCGACAGTCGCAGCGCAGCTGGCAGGGACACCGACAAGGCCAAATTCCAGCCCACTTATGGATGGCGAAGTTTTTCCAAATGATCTGGACAGCGCACGGCACATGACAGCCGGCCGCACGCAACAGCCTTTGGAATACGCAATAAAGCCACAGGCAGCGCCTATATGACGAATCAAAACCGCCGACGAGCCCCAGCCAAGAGCCTGAAAAGTTGGACTGCTGGAGAAGTATTCCGCAATTAACAGCATTTCTTGCCTTTCACTGATTCTACCTCCATCTTTGCCGGGGCACATAAGAAGTCGATACGGACTTCAAAGGCCGCAAACCGCGCGCTCACACCCCTGAACTGTGCGATCAAAGGTCTGCCACTGAAGTATGCACCCCTTGTGATCCATCCGAACTGCAATATCGCCCCACCAGCTGATCCCGTGCTTTTCGCAGACCTTTGTGTCAGACATGTGCCAGGATCTGGGAAGTATGGATCTGATCACGAGTCTGGACCTGAGGCTCTTCAGCATTCTGGATCCCACGAGTTATATATCATTACACTCGCAACGGATCAAGGGACACGTTCCATTTTTTGCGAAAAACTTACTTCTTGACTTCGTGGCCTTTGGTCGTGTGACCAACTTTGCCACGATAACAATAAAAAATAAAGTTTTTGTAGCACAATGAGCCTTGGTAAGTTGACTTTAACCCGAAAGAGCATGGGAGATTGTGGTCTTCTGTTTTATTTAAATTTGAAATGTCCCACGCGTCTGCCCTCACAACAACACCGCTGGGTAGGGAGCTCTATTTGGGTCCAGCCTAACTTTTATTTCTATAAGCTACTACTTGGGTATGTTCCCAAGTAGGGGAAGAAACTGGCGGCTTACGCCAGAGCCCTGTTTTCTTCAGCAGTGGAAAACAGGCTGCCCCGTCCAGCCGGGACACACGGCAGAGGACACTGACGGTGAAACCTTCCCTATATCCCTATGCAGAGACCGATTCGGTCTCCTCCCCTCCCACAGATTCAACCGATCTTGCGCACCGATTCTGATCTGAGCTAACTTCTCAAATACGCAAAACTACATAAAAAAAAAACGCCTGTAGAGCCCGAGCAGAGCAAAAGAGCAAATTCCACTACTTTTAACAGACAGAGAATAAAAAGTTTTTTTTTTGTCTTCTCACATCTAGCGCGCCAAGCATCAGCACTTATCCTGATCCCGACGTTGAACCATTTGACTTTAACACAGCCCCACAGCATGTCTGGAGTAATGGTGGATTAATAATGCCGATCGTGGGGGACAGGTATGGATAGGCATGTAAGAACTCTTGTCCTTTTTAACTAATTTTAGCCTTAATGACCTCCTGACCGATCAGATTTCAATATCCTTACCTAACACAACAGTCACAAGCCATTAGAAGCACCAATGGCGAGTCAACGAAAACAAAGCGGTTGTAGCTGTAGTGAAGCTTAAGTGTCAACGGCGTGCTGAA
The DNA here is from genome assembly GCA_030062745.1 of Capitulum mitella. NCBI lineage: Eukaryota > Metazoa > Arthropoda > Thecostraca > Pollicipedomorpha > Pollicipedidae > Capitulum > Capitulum mitella. Next base: position 13,940,268 of record CP099840.1, read on the forward strand.
AAAAGCAAGCCATCTTCTTTACTTTCTCATTGTCGCCTTCTCTTTCTCCGATTTCGACCCTGCTAAAGCACGTTTAAATATATGTCGTACATGCGTTCTCAACAGGTGTCATAAGCAGGTTGAAACTGGTGATGTAAACCATTCGTACAAAGGGATCGTACTCCAAACGTCAAAAATTTCTACACCTCGGTCCGCTTTTGACCCTCTTTTACGTTCCCTCTATAAAACGTGTCCCTGACATCAATTTTATGGCATGTAAAAACGCTGAAGTATCGCCCCCACACTGTTTTCAGCAAAAAGGGCCGATTCACACATGCTGCATTACCCCCTGATGGTGTCATCCGCCCCAGGCAGTCTCCAAACATTTTGTAGACGATGTAGATGATGAATTTTTACGATCGCCTTGTACTAACATCATATTATTGCCAAACGTTGACCTATACCATGGATATGTAAAGGAACTATCAGTCGTTTGAAACGACCGCAATGCGTGGCGATACTTGTAAGCACAACCGTCTCGAGCAGACCTGGGAAGTCAAATATACGCAATAAACCCATGAAGCGTGAGACATACTTAGCTGCATATTCCTTTACCACCCAAGCGTAGCACAGCCCGAAACGAACGCAGCAATGCGCTAAAACAGAACTTCCTTCCCAAACGGCGTTGCTCCGCGGCCTGACCCAGGTGACAATACAGATTTCATTCAAATAGTTCTTGAAAACTTATATCCCCCATACTTTTTCAACTTAAAGGCAATTCAAGACTAATTTATTATTTTTTTCTATTTTCTACGGATAATTTAGGGACAAAATAGTTTCCACGAAATACAAAAAAAAACTATAGGCAGTAGTTCTTGCACCATGACAAGTCTAATGATACATAACTTTGTGACGTAATGTTTTACATTATTATACGAGGTACAGGCAGTTAAAAATAACAATTTGCCATGATCTATCAGCAATGCTCGAGGCTACATGTAAAAAAACGTATGTCTGGTCGAAGTGCAAGCTATACCCCGTTGACAAAATAATATCACGAAATCTGAAACATGAGGGTTCTAATTTTTCATTTTAGAAGCCGATTTATCATGGAGTGCGTCTACCAAACGTGGCGTTGTAGTCCATCTTGAGCGTTATGGAGCACTGTCTCCGGTAAAAAGTACGAACGAAGAAATGGCATGAGCACAGGATGATAAAATAGCCGCCACTCATGCCTGGGAAAAACCGCATCCAAGGCAATCATGTTAATAAACCTACAAAGCACACAATGAATGCGTACTACACGCGTTCCGTCCAACTACACGAATGCGAAGCACAGCTGTAAAAGACGTGCTAAAACCTGCGCACTTCACATCGCTCCGACGACAAGCACGCCAGCCCCGAATGCTTTTTTCCCTGGATCCCCGACTCACAGCGTCCCCGCCCGACGCGAACGAGATGTAGGGCATCTCGTGTGTAGCGATGACCTGTCCCTCCTCGAGCGTGGTCAGCGTCAGCCTGCTGCTGGTGATGGTCAGCGTCACATTGCTGCCCGCCTGATCCATAATGGGCCGCTCGCCCAAGCTCCGGCTCATCCTCTTGTCCAGTCGCGGCTTGCGCTCGGCCGACTTGAGACCGGCTGCCTCGCAGACGCGTGCGATACACTCCCTGCGGCAAGCGCCGGAGTAGCGGGATCCAGTTAGAGACGACCATCCACACACCAGTCACAGCACTGCCGCCACCAACACCACTTCACACGCCGCTACTACAAACAACCTACAACGGACTCACATAAACTACTGATGGACAGAATCTTCAGCGAGTACCAGTCATGAACACGAGCAGTGGAAGGTGGTTCCACGCTAACGCGCACTGGAAGGGGGAGGCACTTTTGTGCCCTTCTTCAAAAACAACCATGTATATATATATACATATATATATATATATATATATATACATATGTGTGTGTGTGTGTGTGTGTGTGTGTGTGTGCATATATAAGCGTATAGCTGCGCAGACGTGTTTTCATTGCGTTCACTGAATGCATATTTCAAACAAATTGACACGTTGTAGACAAACTGAAACATCGTACTCTGGATCAGATCACAACCTGGTTGACTCTGACCTTAACTGACCCTGGCTTTGCTCTTGGTATATCCACCATTCTCAGTTTTCCATGAATGATGCCGGCTGACAATGTTCAGATGGTAATATTACTTACAACGCCTGTCCTCCTGCAAAAACCCCATTTGTCTGCGACCACAGGTGTTTCCGTTACGTTTGTCTGACTGCAAATGCTTCAAACTTCAAAATCTCAAATCTCAAAAAATTTTCTGGACTTCTTTGAGTTAACCGACGGGGAAATGAATTGTAATAAATGCCACAAAGCAGCAGCGGCCAGCGCCGATCCGTTGTCGAGATTTCAAAGAAAAACAGATGGGAGGGGCATAAAAGTGTGCCCTCCCCTCCCAGTGCGCGTATCAACACTAACAGTGACAGGAACACATTCAGTCATACACTTGCAATCAGTTCAAGGGCACATGGAGGGCACACCGAATCTGCGTAAGCGGCACGATGTCTCTGAAAACAAGACGGAGGACAGAGCGCGATACAAGGTGCACCTCCCTGCCGACCTCACACTCAAACTCGCGCTCGTCTTTAAAGCGTCACGAACGGAACATTTCGGACAGAATTGGCCGGCGTGGCAAAAGTGCTAAATGTTTCAGGAAGCTTTCAAGAACAGCAATGGACTTCTGGCGTGAAAATTAGATTTGCTAGAAAATAACAAAACTAGAAGTTTTTGACGCACTAATCCCGAATAAGTAATTTATCCGGTACTTTCATTTAAGCTTTAACCCTCTTCCTCGAGGACTACACGGTATAGCCATTTCCCGAGGGGAGGGGCGGATTACCCCCCCCCCAGATCTTGAAAACTACACATCCAATTTCATCGCAACAAACGGCAATCGATTCACCATGACGCAAACAACATTTTCAGAAAAGACAGTTTTCAAAACTTAAAAACGGGTGGGTACAGTGGGCAAAACATCAAAATCGGGGAAATTTTTTGGACTTGTTATGAATCTGTCAATGGACAGATTCTGGTGCAATTAGCATGAATCGAGAGCTTAAGGAGGAAAATTCTACTATATATTCCATTGGTTACATATATATAATGGTCCATGTGCTCCAATTTTCGGCGATTTTTTTTTGGTTTTCGCAGGATGTAAAACATGGGAGCACTATTTTTCAAGAACTGAATTAACAAAAAAAGTTAAAAACACATTTCCGGCTTTTACTTGTCAAGTTATACTGCATAAGCATACTCCAACTGCAATCTTTTTGTGTAATGTTAACACGGGCGGCGCCAGGGACAAGAAAAAGGCGTAACTGCCATGGCTACATCTTCATCTGGTCAACGTACGGCCATACCTTATCTTAAATGACCTAAACGACTTAAATACCTATTAAACAAAAAATACTTAAATACCTTACATTACTGAACCTTAACCATATTCCCGGAGGGCTAGACGGTACGGCCGATTCCAAGGGTGTGTGTGTGTTTGTGTGTGGCGGATTCGCCGCCCCCCAAGATCTCGAGAACTACATATCCGATTTCATTGCAACAAACGGCAATCCATTTGCCATGAAGTTAACTACGTTTTTACAAAGAAGTTTTAAAATTTCGAAGGGGTGGATACAAGGGGACAAAAAGTTAAAATGGGGGATATTTTTGGACTTCTTATAACTCCGTTGTTTATGGACCGATTTTGACGAAATTAACATGAATCGAGGGGTTATGAATGGGGCTTTTATCAATGATCCATATATTTGAAATTTCGAAAAAAATCATAGGCGTTTACAGGGTTTCGAAAATAGGACGATTAGTTTTTCAACAACTGAATTAACAAAAAAGCTAAAAGCACTTTTTTGCCTTCTGTTAGTCCTGTTATGCTGAAGAAGTACAAATCGTACTACAATGTTTGTATAATGCTGGCATAGGCGGTGCCAGGGGCATGAAAAAGGGGAACTCTCATGATCACATGTTCTTCAGATCAAATGATGACCTTTGACCTTAAATGACCTCCAGTGACCTTGGAGTCATTTGGAATAATCTCGTGTGCATTGAATTATTATGAAAACGTTTCCAATCATTTGAATTCACTTTAGTTCTGAAATTCCCTTTTACGGCTGTTGTGAGCAGCAGGTACGCGCACAGGCATTTTAGGTCATAGCTCCGTGACCCAACCTGACATCAAGCTGAAACTTGGTACACAAGTAGAGAACACACTTCCACGTCATATATCTTCCGGGTTTGGCATTTGAGAAAAACGGCACCAAAATTATTACTATAAAACCAAGTTTTGCCTTTGACCTTGACCTGACCTTGTAAGTGTAAATACAACTGTATTCGTACGTTGCCAACTATGTTGTCCAACCCAACATCCATATAAAGTTGTAAGTTCTATCTTAAAAACGATACTTTTGACAGTCATTTTCCTTTTACCCTCAACATGGCCGCAAATGGCCTGAGGTGCCTTCAAAAAACGTTGCATGGCTCCGCCCTTGAACAAAATAGAATTGCGAAATTTTGTCACAGTACGTAGAGAGAAAAACTAGGAGAAGCCACCACGATCCGTGAAAAAGCTCTGGAACTGGCAAGCAGAATACCCGGGGAGCGTATTCAGCCCCCCGCCAGGAATAGGGTTAAATAACCTCCAACGACCTCAGAGTTACATGGAATGATCTTGAGTGCATTAGATATCGTTTGAAAACGCCCCCAATCATTTGCATTGCCTTTATTTCCGAAATTGCAGTCTATGGCTGTCGTGATATAGGGTAAGTGCACTGACATTTCAGGTCATAGCTCCGTGCCCCGACCTGATATCAACCTGAACGTTAATACACAAGTAGAAAAATTAGCGCCAAACGTTTTAAGATGAAACCAAATTCCGACTCTTGACTCTGACCTGGCTCTATGGACTGATCTGAGATTACGAAAACTACTTCGGTATGCTTACCCAGCTATTTACCTCCACACCCATGTTAGCTTCACGTTCAATCTTAAAGCCATTTTTTCCCGGTTATTTTTCTTTTACTTTCAACGACACCAAAAACGGCCTGAGGTGCCTCCCAAAAAATTGGCCTGGCTCCGCCCCAGAGCAAAATAAAACTATGAAATTTTGGCACAATACGTACAAAGAAAAGGCAAATTAAGTTACCAAGTTTCGTACGGCTGCGTCAAAAACCATGGAATTCGCAAGGAAAAAGCTTGGGGGGGGGGCAGTCCGTCCCCCCGCCAGGAACAGGGTGAATGAATTAAAATGAACTTATACATAGAGGTCTGTATGACACATTAAAACGCATTTCACTCGTTTCGCATATTTTGACTTCACATTTAAGCATGTAGGCAAAGCTATCAATTTCTTGTCCGGGCTCTTTCTCCTATATCTGACGTCACTTATATTTGTCCTCAGGTGGTGTTTCCCGATGCAAAATTTCATGATAAAATCACACACAAAAGATCATATCGGAAACAGAAAATGTTACTAAAGCTGAGATTAAGCAAACGTCCTCTTTTAAAATATGGCCTTCGACAAAGCACCGCCAAAGGTCCTTTGCAAGTATGACGTCACAGAAGCCAATTTGGCTTATCGCACACAACCCACAGCGATTTCGCTCATGGTCCTTCTCAAGGCACCAGGTGGAGGAAGCAAACGGACCCGTTTGGGGCGACGACCATTTGATGCCCGGCCCGTTAATGGCCTGCCCATACGTGGCTCGCGCGGTCGCCCGCACGTCCACACATTCCGCCCCGCCATCGGCGACCATCCCGAGACCGCTGCACACATCCTTGAGAGAAGAGCTTCTGTCTGACGACAGAGGTGGCCGTGTGCCAACGTCCCAGGGAGCTCCAGAGGCTGCAGCCCGTCGCCCGCCGCGGCCGTACTTACTTGGCAATCAGGGAGCGCGTGTCGAAGTTCAGCGCCTTCATTGACTCTTTCACCTCCAGGCAGCCGATGTACTGAGAAGGAGGGCCGCAATTAGTGGCTGGTGTCAAAACGACCGACCTAGTCAGACCTGGCGACCCACAGCGCCGCAGCACAGCACACAGCGCCGGCGCTCATCCGGGACCTATAGGTGAGGCGCAGCCAAATACCGCTCGGCATGACTGCGCAGCTGGTACTACTGACTGGATAAAAAATAAAAAATCTCGCTCTCTTCTTCGGAGGCAACGAGATGGAGTAAACTGCCAAAAGCATTAATCATCAAGACGAGAAAAGTGCTCCATGAAATCGTTTCCATATATGGCGGTTGGTGCTTAGAACGCTCGCCAACCAGCAGTCTCATAATATCGATCGGTAGGTAGCTTTGTCAGCCATGCGCAAACTCGACACCACGAAGATACAGACCAGCTTATGTTTTCAGTAACTGGTTTAAATGCTGTTCGCAACTGTTTTTCGATCATGCTTTTGATAACTGCCTTTTTTAATAACTCGTGTGACTGTGTTTTTTTACTTTTATTGTCAATTCCCCTATTTTCTGTGTTCTGACCTGTGGCACGTGGTACGACGAGATAACATGAAAACCCATCAACATGGAAGACTATCGATAAATAAATACAAATACAAATACAAAAGTCGCATTTAAGGTAATCGCAGATGAAATAAAAAGTGATTTGTTAGATTGTGTCTATTCTTCTGTACTCCAACGTTTCAACCTGCACAGGTCATCTTCGGGAATCGAACTGCCGTAAACTGGGGTGAAGTGACAGTTTTTTCGTTGAAAATACCTGAACTTTACACACACGTCCAACTGGATTTGAGTTTTCCTCATAAAATTGAATCATGATTAGACCTTACTGTCTAAGACGGTTTTAAATCATTTAAGAGAGTCTGAGACCATTTTTCAGCAAAACACTCCACCAGGTGGAGTGAGACCATTTTTTAACACAAAACCCAACCAGGCGGGTCAAGTGCTCTTCACCCGGCATGATTATATGCTGGGATCGTTCCAGAAACTTCTGAGGCAAAGTGAGACGAAAATCTTAGTTAAAAAAGGCTATGTATGCATACTCGGGTAACACATGCTTCTATAATAATTTTTAACGGAAGGTCACTGGAGAACAGCAACGAAGCAACATGCAGTTTTGGTCGAAAGTCCTGAAAACAATGGTATTGGCCGAAGAAAGAAAGCAGCGCACAGCCGATATCACCGTAACACTTGGGATTTCAGGTAGCAGCTGCACGGGAACGTCGCTGAACAACGTGACAGTTCGTTTCAATATTTTCAACCGCACAGTAAAACGACAGAAGGGACAGTCCAGGTAGTGCCCCGGCGGTCCGGGCTGATCAGTTATTTTCCCAAAGAAATAATTCTGAATAATCAGTCCAGTAGCTGCATTTCCCCGTCTGCTTAGGGTAAGTGGCTGGTGCTATCGTTGTCGATGGCGAAGACCTGTGTCACCAACGTCTTTTTGCAGGCCTTCTCCAGAGAAGTGGTGACGATAAAGTCGGACACTTTCAGTCCGTACATACCGACAGGGTCGACGCCCTTGATTCGCTGTGGCTCAGACTCATCTCCAACTTCTTCGTCGCTGAGATCGACGAGGCCAGATGTCACATCGCTCGTCTGGGACGAGCGGTTGGCTCGTGGCGGTCGGCAGGCTTATCGACACCTTCGCTGCTGGAGCATTCCGCCTTCCTCTCTCGTTGGAGCTCGAGTCCACCGGCTGCCCGACACTGCGGCCGGAGGACGACGTCCAGCCGCGTGCGCGTCCGGGGAGCGGTCGCTCTGTCTCGGCTCTTCCGCGCGTCACGCAGGAAGCTGATCAGAGCAGCGTTGATGTCACCTTCGTGCTCATGGGCGGCATCGTCCGCCCCGTCCTGGCGAGGCACAACGGGAATCTGATCCAAAACCCGCTTCGGGTTGAAGGGATACACTGCGCACTTTTTGAACTCGCCATCAAGGTTCCTGGTGGCATTTGGTGCCAGTCTGTCCACGAGTGTAGTGAGAAGGCATAGAAACTGTCTCTGACGACCATGGATCCTGCTCTGTCTTCGCCTTGTGCTCTTCCAGAAGGTTCATCTCGGCCATCTTCACGGGACGAAAAATGCGACGTCGAACGGCTGGCATGGACGTACCGAGTTTTATTTCGGAAGGCGAAGTGTGTGTTCTGCCAATGAGAAGCTCCTATCCGTGCCAGTCCTTCCAGATAGGCACCATCGCCGTCAAACCAGTCGTCAAAGGAATGCTGTCCAACCATCTGCTCTTTGTCCGGTGGTACTGCGTACCCGGGGGCCACCTTGCGTCCTCCAGAGGTGCTCCCGAGATGCTCCGCCTTGTATTCAACGTATGGCGGAAGCAATTCGTCAGCAGCCGTCCCGGCGAACTTGATCGAGATCACAGTCTTGGATGCGTCGAGAATCCGATCCGGGTGCGTGACACCTAGGCGGAAGACCTTTTTCCTAGCAACAGGATCGTCCGTCAGACTCCCCTCGTCGTAGCTGACAGTCGTTAAGGGCGAAACGCCGTGCAGCGACTTCTCGAGTTCGTCAAAGTACTCCTTGAGGTCGTCAGGGTCGATCTGCGCCTTTCTGATGTTCTACGACAGTCTGACAGAGACAGCTGTCTTGTGGAGCATCACGAACCCAGCGGTCCACTCGTTGTCCGGGCAACTGAACAAAAACTTCCGGACTTGGCGGCCGATGCGATTCGGCTGGTTTTCACGAAGATTCGCACGTCCAACATGCCCAGGGGCTGGTTCCACGCCGCCAGGACGGCAAGCCGGTCCAACAACGCCGCCTCTTCCTCGCGCGCGAGGACGGTTTGGCCACAGTGCTCCTTCATGTGCTTGCAGCGAATCGTCCAGCTGTTTCGGTCTTTGCTGACGCCGAACTGCTCCTCCGCCTTCCGAAGACTCCGGCATCCTGACCGCACGGCCTCGGTGAGTCAGACTCCTTGGCACGTCACCAAGTCCCACGACGCTTCCGCACACCCGGACACAGATTCGAAGCGTGGTCTCGTGAAAACGCAGACAAAGTGAAGCGAGTCGTAAGTTATGTATCACTCGACCCTATTGCGAGCAATCGCTTCGCAAAAAAGTCCTGGACTTCATGGACGTCGATTTTTTTAGTTTCGGAGCGTTAGGCATCGTCCCCAGTGTTGCCATTAAAGGGTAACTGCTGGAGTATCAACGTAAATGCCTAGGAATCTGCTGCATAGAGAGAAGACTTACAGATTTTTCCATTATCGTCCTTTTCAATCTTCAGTTCTTTTCATTTATGGACAAAGAATTGAACATGTCTGTACACTTCTATTGCTGACTGGCTTACTACAATCAGATTAATTAGAACTTCGACAATGGCACTTTGGGCACTATCCTTCAACTAGTAAGCCGTAGGACTTCTTCTCAAAAAGTATCTCTTGTGTGTCTCATTTCATCCAACTATCTCTTTCCATCCAATTTGCGGGAGAGAGAGAGAGAGAGAGAGCGTTACCTCGGACGTGGACCTGCCGGTTAATGAACGAATCGCAAAAAAGTAAGGTGTTTCCCGCCCAACGTCCTGGCGGTTGATCGTCTCCGTGATCGCTCAAAGGACAGATGTATTCGTTAACCCTATTCCCGGAGGGCGAGACAGTATAGCAGATTCTCGGCAGGGGGAGCGGATTTGGCCCCACCCCCCGAGATCTCGAGAACTACACATCTGATTTCATTGCAACAAACGGCAATCCATTTGCCATGACGTAAACTGCATTTTTATAAAACGAAGTTTTCAAAATTTCGAAAGGGGTGGATACGGGGGGGGGGCAAAAAGACAAGATGGGGATATCTTTAGACTTGTTATAACTCTTGTTTATGGACCGGTTTTGATGAAACTGACATGAATGAAGAGGCTACGGATGGGACTTTTACCAATGGTCCATATGTCTGAAATTTTGAGAAAATCCACAGGCGTACACAGGGTTTCAAAAATACCAGCATAAGTCCCCCAAAACTACATGAACAGAAGGGCTAAAACACTTTTTAGGCTTCTGCTAGTCATCTTATGTTGAAAACGTACAAATCGTATTGCACTGTTTGTATAATTTTAGCACAGGTGGTGCCAGGACACGGAAAAGGGGGAACTGTCATGGTCACATGCTAATCAGGTCAACCTACGACATTTCATCCTGAATGGCCTCCCAGGACCCTAGCCACTTGGAATGATCTTGAATGCATTCCATATTGTTTGAAAACGTTTCCAATCATTTGAATTCACCATTTTTCTAAAATTCCAATTTTCGCCTGTTGTGATATCGGGTACGCGCACTGAGATTTTAGGTCATAGCTCTGTGATCCGACCTGATATCAAACTGCAACTTGGTACGCAAGAAGAGGGCACCCTTTTACGTCATACATATCCAGGGTTTGGCATCTGAAAAAATAGCGCCAAAATTTTTGTTATGGAACCAAATTTTGCTTTTGACCTTGATCTGATCCTATGAAGTGACCTTACACTAACAAAGGTATACTTGTGTGCTTGCCCAACTATTTACGTATACACCCATATGCAGTCTTCATTTCTATCTTCAAAACACTATTTTTAGCATCCATTTTCCTTCACACTCAACAGGGTCAACAATGACCTGAGGTGCATCCCAAAAACGTTGCCTGGCTCCGCCCCTGGACAAAACAGAATACATAATTTTGTTTCAGTACGTGAAAAAATAGGTAGAAAAAAGTGACCAAGTTCCGCGAAGCTGCGTCAAAAACCCTGGAAATTGCACGCCAAAAGACCCGAGAGAGTCGGATTCAGCCCCCTTGCCAGGAATAGGGTTAAACGCATTTGCCTTAATCACCTTAGTGACCAGGACAAAACGTATTTAACTAGTAACGCGCCACGTCCCATGCAGTTTATTTCACCGACGCGTCAATGATGCCAGGACATATCGACAGACGTGAAATCAACGTTCACTGAACGGTAGTTTACGTTTTCTTTGTGTGAAACGAAGAAACGATACTTGTTATCCACGCACGGCGTTCCCCAAAAGCAATATATATCCATATACATATATATATATATATATATATATATATATATATATACCTGTACATATATGTAAACAATAAAGGTGCATCCTATGGAAGCATTCAAAACAAAAACCAAGTGTGAGATACCGTTGATCCTGAAAAAAGACATGACAGAGACCACAACTATTTTAGATATACATTGAGAAATTATGCTGCCATTGTAAGATTGTGAGTCATCCTCCAGGGAAAACATATGTTCTGAGGCAACCATCACAACCCTAACCTGTGTTCATGGGAGCAATAAATTTACGCAACGCCTACCCTTTGACAGCATTTTAGTTTTGTGCGGAGGTGCCGAATTTGTCTTTCCGACACAATCACGATTAACAAACAGCCGGGCACAGCCTGCCGGCTGGCTCAGTGTTTGCATTTGTTCATCCTCGCCAGTCTTCGACACTGGACCACCTTCGACAATACCAGCTGGCACGATTGCTTCAACCAATTTCAAGCCTGACGGGATATGGCGACGAAAAAACGAGCGTATATCTTAGTCCTTTGGCCACAACATGATACCCAGTGTGGCTGCACGCGATACCATTGTAATTCGCACAGCGACCTAACTGGCAACCCCAAAGGTCATGTCATTGGATTCCGAATCCAATGAATCACATGGGACGTAACCTCTAAGGCAGGGCCCAGACGACTTCTGACGATGACTGAAAACTGAAAATACTATTACTATGCAAACCAGTTGCATTTACTATTACTTTGCAAACCATAAACAAACAGCATTCTTAATATAAAGTGATCCCTCTGAGGCCAATAAAACATCCCGACACCATCGTGAAGTCAAGCTCTTCAATCATTGCACAGCTCTATCAGTTTCTAAACTACCCAGCTCGCAGCTGTGTCGTTTTCAAATTTGCAATTGGTGCATTTGATGAAGGTAACTGGATACTTCTGCTTTCTATGAAACTAAAAATGGGTATGTATCGCCATCGCGCACGAAAAATGTCATTTTTGTGGGGATGTTTTGCCACCGCAAAAAGGTATGTACCCATTTTTATGAAAATGAAAAATGGCAAGTGCCGGAGAAAAAATGGTACTCTGGTTTCCTGACAATGTGCCCTGGGACGATTTCGTCTAGTAGCGTTGTCAGGATGAGACGTACACATTATTGTAGTTAGACGTCACAACTGGTCCTATTTTGTGAATGTAGCCACACTGTGATGAAAAGATCAAACATTCTCAGCGAACGGCTTCAGCAGATACAAAATAAGTGCGTGTTCTGAGTTTCCGCGGACAAGTTTGGCAGTCTTCACAAAGACCTACGCGCCGCATGATACCACATATGAACTGCGAACGGGCCCAGAAGAACGGTTTCCACCCGGCGTCGCTCTCCACCCATCCCACTGCTGAGGTACCTGTCCAAACCCAAGTTTTCCTTGGCAAAACGCAGTATGTCACGCCTGCAGAGGCCTGCTCGGCTACGGCGGCGGTCGTCGCCCGCGGCGCGACCGGTGGACGTTAGCAGCCAACTGGACAACAAATTCAGTCATCGGGACCACGACTCGTTCTCATAGGCCAATGAAAGGACCAGTCACATCACATCGCACGCCGAACTGAACATATCGAGTCTGATTCAGCCAATGAAAGTACACTTCGTGTCGCGTTTACATACATACACCGCGCAGATTCCACTGTCGTCACAATCGAATCTGACTCAGTGAATGAAGTGGTACTGTTGGTCCAGTGTAGACCCCACTGCCACGACTGTCGAGCGACACCACATGTGGCCGATAAGATCTGCTGATAAACCCCAACGGAGCCTTTCCAAGTACCCGGGCATACCGTTAGGTAGTCGCAGAACTTAGGCGGCTAGTTGGTTAGCTGAGCTATTTGTCGTTGCATTCAATTGCCAGGGTTATTTAGTGTCGTAACCCCTCACGCCAATGGTCATAGGGGACAGCGAAATTTTGCTATTACCCGGACTCAAACCAGGGAACTTCCGGGTATAAGACGACACAACCACTCCAGCCCCCTTTGACCAGCCGCAATAACCAGCAGCAGGCTAATGCAATGTCACGAGTTAACTGATAGAAAATAAACTATGACATCAGTGATTCGCTTATGGTCAGTTTCGGAAACGAGGCCAGCCCAACCAAATTGCTGGCAAACTTTCCTAGCTTCCGGCTGAAACTAATTTCTGCCCCCGGTTTTAACCGGTTAAAAGCGGCCGACAAACAATAGGGGTGGCAGAAAACGGCAAAACCTTGGAAGACATACAAAGGGAAATTTGATCATGAACCGTGTCTTTTCTGCTCTTTACGAGAATAGATACCACACATACTACTTGAGTAAAGTGCTCTAGTCTATACACTATGTGAGCAATGTATGTCTGCTGATCTGTCCGCCTGTCCATACATATGTTCTGCGGTTCTGAGCCCAAAAGTGTTGACGCAGCGAGATGATGAGATCGCAGCGACTTGGAGAAACGCCACGGTGTAACTCACTGTACCGCCTTGCTTTTGCACAGAGAGAAAAAGGCCCCGACCCACGGTTTGAGCGCCGGCCCACGGTTTGAGCGCCACACCGCTGAAAGGGGATCAAGCATCTATTTATCCCTGAAGCCCGTTACGATTCCATTTGAATATCGTACAGTGGCTGTAAGCTTTTTGCAATACGAGTTGCACCGAAGTGAAGACTGATCCCTTGCACCTCATTCCCACCCAAAACATCATCATGTTTTAGAGTGATTCGGTCGCAATCCATCTTTACGTAAAACCCTGCATGTCCTAACCCAGACACCTGGGAAGAAAAGAATGCCTTGCCGGATGCAGTCGCTGGCTAAATTCGCAGCCAAATAAACTAGCGTACGTGCCATGGTTGAAAACCTGGGAACCGCTAGGTAAAAATGAGCGTTTTTCGTTTTCAAAGCGGTCTTCATTCCAGCAGGCTATCTCGGCAACCCTGGGCCTATACTCGAAATGGGCATCCCGCGCAGGGGAACACTAAACCGCATGGCAATGTGTGTGGCAAAAGCTCGGTACACATGTCAAACGCTGATGGGCCAAACAGCACGACTGCTTTTCTGTTAATAATTTTACCTCCAGCGTTATAATAAAGAGTCGTCCTTCTGTGTTGTCGAAAAAATCAAAATAAAGTTATATGGGATATGGGAAACATATCAAGCCACTGATTTACTGGCCTGAGTTTCAAGTACCGAAAAGATACGACACGTCGTGTGCTCGTGTGTATGACCGGCTACTGGCAAGTTGCCATCTGATCACGGGCCCAATATCGAATGCCGAAGCGACTCAGACCGTCTGGCCAAGAATGGGAGAGCAGCGGTCTGTCCCACTGAGCTACCGATCACGATAAACTCCGGTGTCGACTACGCTTCGATCTCTCAGGCACAAAAACATTAGTGCTGATGACAAAAGAGGGTCACCCCGGACCAGCAGGTGAGCAGCGTTGGCATGGCTGCTGGCCAACTTAGCTCGTGCCATCTTTTCATATTTTACAGACACGATGTAGCTCGTGTCACCATGCACATTTCGTAACTGCACAGCCTGTGTTTTATCAGAGGAATGGTGAAACTAGTAATGGTTCACTATTCTGGTGATGCTCATGTATGTGGATGCAACAAACAAAGTTCAGAGAGTTCCTTGAGCCAACATCTAGGCAAAGTCGATTTAACGCCGCGTCCAAACTGGTCAAAATGACCAAATTGCTACTACGTGCCCGCAAGTTCAGTTCTGACGCCAGTTGTATTCCTGTTTACATTAACTTGCTGTGCACCTATCCATGCTAAAATATTGCTCGATGAAAGAAAACGGTCATTTTCATAGACTAATATTACCAATTATCTCTTACGGACAGATATTCGGCGGAATTTAATAGTTAAATCATTAGACAAATGTTCCTGTGCATAATTTTTTTCACTCCGACGATCTCAATCCTGATTATTTCAGTTCCAATTTAGCCCAAACGCTTTAAAAAGGGCAACTTGGGGACAATAGTTAAGCCTAGCTTGTTGTTTGGCGATGCTTCCAATGAAGTGCTTCCCAATCAGGGTGCAATTTTGCGTTTGGCACCGAACCGATGACTCTTGAACGATCTTTCTACTGTACAACTCCACGACACGGACGTCCCAGGACCGGACGACCCTTTCAGTCTCGAGCCAGACAATGCCACTTTAACGACCTCCCTTCCCAATGTATCTATCTAAGTCCAGTTTATATCCATATCTTATATAATATCTAAGTCCAGTTTGAAAGGACACTTTTGGCCACATCAGTCAGCCATGTTACGTAATCAAGACCAGACACTACACACCAAAGAAGAGGGAACTTTGACCTTCCAGCGCTTCACCATTGCAGTACCACTTCGTACAACTGGTTTTGAATGATGATACGGGAGCCCAGACTATTTTGGGAGGGGTCTGAACCCTTTCAAAGACATCATACCTACGCCATCGTCGTCTCGAGCCCATCTGTTAGCTTAAACACCAACTTCTTCAGGATACCTGTGGGCTCCCAGTCAATGGGTCTCGGTAAAAAATAGTTTCTTGGGCTTCTAGTAACAATTCCAGTTTGCCATTATCAACGTACTCACATTAAGCGCGCACCTAACAAATTAACAGGACAAATGACGCTAACGGAGGTTTTGCGCCAACCAAAATCAGTTAAGATATTTTTGACCCTCGTCGGACGACGGGGTGATTGCAACGCCCACGACAATTTTTTTTTTGCCGGCGAACGGCCTTAGTAAAAAAAAGGAATTTGCAACAGTTTGTTTTTAACCCTAGCACTGACGGGGGAAGGTATCTCACACCTAACGACTTTTTTAAACAATTTCTCATCCAAGCACGCTAGTCTTCTGGAACTTTCAGTACCTTCTCTTTTATCAATTCCACACATATACTGAAGATTTTAGATATGAGTCAGCCTTGGTCAATGACCTAGAGGCCCTTCGGCTAGGTCATGTCAGGCTAAAACATCGATGAATGCAGCACTCACTAGTAAAGGGTTCTTTTATGGTTGTGCGCGATTTTTCTTGCCTTGTATACTAAGATTGCTACTCCCTGCTTTAAAATTCTGATTTGAGAGTCGACCTATGTCACTGACCTAGGACGACCTTTAGGTCTATAATTGTGGTAAGAAGCGGTAGAGTAACGTTTTTTCCTTCAGTTTCATCACATTTTCACATCCGTCCAGCCACCTCACCTGCAAATGATATTTTGAGTCTAGGGGCCACGGAACGTCACTCACCTAAGTTGACATCTAGCTCTGGATTTTTTTTATAAACAACGTTCCCGTTTTGTTTTTTTTCGGCTCCGGCAACCTGTTACGCCATTCCAGCTACCCTACCTTCAAACTACATTTTCAGCCCGAAGTCACCGTAGTTTAGTGACCAAAGTTGACCTTTAGCTCAGGTCTTTCGTAATAACCGCTTTAGTAATAACTTCCGGCTTTGATCACCTTCCCACGCCTTTCCAGCTCTTTCAACTGTAAATGGAATTTTGAACGTAAAGGCCACCTGGGTCGGTGACCAAGGCTGACCCGGACAGCTTTTAGTTCGGGCCAGTCAGGCTAGCCAATAACAAAACATGTGAAATAAACCTCGAAATGACCAAGACAGAACGCAGAAATTACGGAGTCCTCTAAGCGAAAGAAAAACTGATCTGGTGACCTTAGGTGACCTGGGCCAAATGCTACATAAATACTTATATACCGGTTGACTGAACCATCTTAGGAGCATAGATAATACAAATGTTCCGAGTTGAAAACAATAGAAGCGATTTCTGGGCCTGCTTAATACAAACTGGGGAAAAATGTGGTATGACCTAATATGACCTTGACTTTGACCTCACATATAAGACTGACCTTAGCCAACCCTGTTAAGCAGCTATGGAGCTATCGAATGCCGTTCCGCTCATCGCTCTAGCCGTACCACTCAGAAAATAACACTTGGTAGGTAGACACCCCTTCGGTCAGTTCTTAGGTAGTGAGCAGCCCCGTCGGTTCGAGTGTTAAGCCTTTCGCCATCTTGTCAAAAATAACGATAAAAAGTAACAAAGAATGAAACAAAAATATCACCAGATAACCGCGAGGGCCTGCAAGACGCTGTTCCAAACCTCAGTCATATTTTTCCTTCGGCCTCCGCAGCCTGGCGATATACGGAATCAAGTTTCCACGTAGGACTGTTTGAACACACGCTTGACAATATTCCCAGGTTTGGAAGGTCAGTCTTTCTAAGGTCTCATGACGTCGCTGCCCTCACATGTGACCTCCAAATGACTTCGAATCGCTCATACCGCAATTTACGTCGCTATGTTCAGTGGTGATAATTATTTTTGCCTTCCTAAATTTTACCTACGATCACCACTCCAGTCGGTGACATCTGAACAATGTTTCCGGCACTAACGGAGCAACAAAGGCTGACAATATCTTATCTTTTGTTGATCTGGCCTTCAGATCAAGGAAAAAAGCAATCCCTGATTGTAACTGACCAGTTACAAAACAAGGCCACTACAAAAACACGGCATGCCAATCGAATGGTTACTATTACGATGACAACGGAGACAGGACAAGATGAGGTACTCTTCCCCATGATGTAAGAGGTCACCCAGTGGCCTGAAGGCGTCAAATCAGGCGTCACTCGAATAAGAAACATACTGCAAACTCGTTTTTGTTATGCCGCTCTACCTTGATTAATGGCAGAAAAGGGAGGGACGACGCAAGCGCTCCCCTCGTCCCGGCGAATATCAGAATACCTATTAAAGGCGTTAAACATATCAAATCCTGCGTCCCAACAGGCTTCAGCTTAACTACTTCCTTTCTCGGCATCAAGCTCAAAAATGCCGATTTACATCTTTTCAGCGGTGATCAGAATGCAGGTCTTTGATATGTACGATTCCTTGTATTCAATGCTGCGAGAACGGCAATTACGTAAAGAAGTTTTTCAGTCAGCGACAAGAGAAAAAAATACTATAGGCTGTCAAGGTGTCACATGTTGATGTTGATGTGACCAGCGAAACAACGTTCAGCTAGGCATGAAACGTCCTCAGTATGTCCCACAGAGACGCAGAGCGCCGCAGTCCATTATGAGCAAGGTGGCAACTGCAGCAAAAGCTGAATCTGTTCAGTTTCAGTGTTCCATTCCCGCTCCTATACGAGGCACGTCAAAATAAGCTCTCACGGCAGCTGAGAGAACAAGAATACTGATACTACCAATGACGTCTCCAGGACGCGCCACAAGACACAGTTACACGGCAAAACAAGAACGCTGGTGCCATCGTCTGCAGCCATCTCCTGGGGCCAGCAGCATACGTATGCAGCAAACCAAGGCGGGTGGCCACAAGAAGGCGATGTCATGGGACCTGGCCGACGGCAGGCGAGTGGACTTACCCGGACGGCGTAGCAGATGCCCTCGTCGGCCACCTGGCCGTCAGCGTGCAGCCACCCGCGAGCCGGCTTGTTGATGAAGTTACCCTGCACACCGCTCCCTTTGTCCTTCGACATGACTAGATTGACGAGACCAGCGCTCAATTCATGTTTGGTGGGCGTTTGGCGGAGCCGAGGCAACTGTCCCCGTACCGACGCCGGCACTGGCGGCGGCGGCGGCGGCGTTGGAGTCGTCGTCGGCGGCGGCGACGGCGTCGTCGTCGTCGTCGTCGTCAGCGGCGGCGGCGGCGGCGGCGTCGTCGTCGTCGTCGTCGTCGTCGCCGGCAGCGGCGGCGGCGGCGGCGGCGTCGTCGTCGGCGTCGGCGTCGTCGTTGTCGTCGTCGGCGTCGTCGTTGTTGTTATCGTCGTCGTCGTCGTTGGCGGCGGCGGCGGCGGCGATTCGGCTGCTAGCTGTGAGCGCACACTCTCAGGAGTACGCGCGCGCGACGGTGACGCCGCAGGGACCACGCGGAACTTGTGGTTGCGCTCTAGTGAGGAGGCACGCGGCTTAGCGGTACGCGGCGACCGCTGCTCGAGCCGCAACAGACGCTGCAGGGGTCCGCTCGGCTCTCGGCTCTTGGCACCGCCGCAGCGAACGTCCAGTCGCTGCAGCGCGTTCTCCGAGTTGGATTTTTCGAGATGGGCGCGCGCGGCGCGCGGCCCGGGCAACCGGAGCAGGTCCTTGTGGGGCTGGGGGCCGGTGCGCGGGCCCGCTGTCAGATAGATATGCGTCTGCTCGAAGGCGGCGTCACGCTGTCGGCCCGGGCGCTCCGGCAGCCGGATGTAGCGCTCGGCCTCCTGCGGGCTGACCGACGCCTGCTGCGACCTGGCGGCACACACGGCGCTCCGAGTCAGCTCCGAGGTCACCTTCGCGCTGCGCCACAAGCCATCGGCTCCAATCAGTCGGCGCTTCCGCCGGCCGGCCGCCGCAGCAAACAAGCTGGCTGCGGAGTCGGCCCGGCCGGCGCAGCCAGGGTCGACCATACACTGCTGCCGGCGCGCTGGGGTCACGGCTGTTGGCCGGCACTGGCCGACACATTCACCCAGCATCGAAACACGGACATCCAAAACAAGGCGCTGAGCTGCGGGCGTGGCCGCTGTGCCGCAAGGCCATCGCGCTGCCCGCCAGCCAACTTTTTTACCGGGAAGAACCGAGCCAGACTTTTGTGTATTCCAAGACCAAGGCAAATAAAACGGCTACAAATAGCGCACAGTTCACATTTTTCGGCGTTTATTTTGGTCTGGGAGCCCTCTCTCTGCCTCCGTGTCGACGGGAAACAATTGAGAAGACTGAGCTGTAGGGATAAGACGGGCTACCTCGTCTTTTAAAGACCAATCCAGCGCTTTCCTGGCCATAGTGATGTCTGTGCCCGCGCCAAATGCACCATGGCAGTTGGTGCGAGACAGCTGCGACAGCTGCTGCTCTTGCCAGGCAGTCTCCGCCGAGAGCGCGGCTCCGGCCGGCCAGCCGGCACGCCTGTGTTTACCCGGCCAGCAGACACAGCGGCACGTGCCGCCAACACTTCACTGTCAACAGAGAGCGCCGACGGCGACTCGTCTGGGCCGTGCTCTGACGTCAGCCCGGCTCAGCCGGACAAGGAGAGCGCCGACGGCCGACGGCCGAGACGTCCGGTCGTCACCGTCTCTCGCCCCTCCCCTCCGTCTCAGCGGCCTGCAGTTGAATGGGTCACCCGCTCACGGTGCATGCGTGCCAGCCTTCCGTGGGACAGGACGGGAACGCCCTTTCTTAGCGGCCGGATGGAGGACATGGCCGGACACATGTGCTACGGTCGTTAGTGCCTGTGGCGTCGAGAGAGAGCGTTCCTTTGGTGTGGTGGCGAAAGACATCACAGTAGATGGAACGGTCACATTCGATGATCACTACGATTACCGAATTTTCCTGCCATTGTCCTAACTTTGTAAATTAAGTTCATTTGTGACTTGGGAAGAGAATGAATACTTCTTTTTCCCTGCAAGCATCCCTTTGCATTTCGCAATGGCATCCTTTCAGGAGATATCAATCCCTCATGAAATCGTCTCCATCTTCGTAACCATGCCCGGATCTGCTCGCTGACACAAGTGGCCTATCGCACGAAATGGAGAAAAACATGCTCAAAAACTCGATGAACTCAGCTAAGTTAGTTCAGCAGCTCAGCAGAGTTATTGGGGATGGTTTCGTGAATGATATGAAATGACGTGACATGTCACTTTGTTTTATGTCGTTAACGTATCCATACATGCCACAAAACAACATGGCTTTCATGTCCATGTCTTCCTTTTCAATTCACTAACAACATCCACTGATGAAATTGGTTCCACGTCTATAAAAATCGATAATTTGAGGCAAGTTTAACCTGGAAACTGCACCTACAGCCACACGTAATACCTGGACAAAATTTAAGCCGCGCACGACCGTGGGTCGGCGATAATCACGCCCGACCGGAGGGGGGCGGTTGACCGCCCGCCCCTCTAACTCACGAACGGTTGGTTGCACGATAAAAATAAGCACACCGTTGGAAAGCTTGTGACGAGTAGAGCTCCAAACTGGTCTCATTTTTGGTTTTAGATAATATGTAAGCAATTTACGTCCTATATATGTTTTCTCATAGCCGACTGCATGACACCGAGAAACGGTCTGAATCTCAAGGGCCTGTGACTAATAACGCATACGTAAAGGCACCAACCGACAAGTAAAGGTTCGCAGATGCCGATGCACGTCTAATTTCTCGGATTTGTTCAATATATACGCCGAAACGTTGAGTTAGAGACAAGGCAATTTTCACGCCGGCTGTCGGCGGGCGCCACAGCCGCACGCAGTAAGAAATGAACCGGAACTAATTTTAGTGTTCCTTTATTTTCGCGACATAAGCCTCTCCATGTAAATGTCACTGATTTTCGTGGTTCTTGTGATGGCTTCTCACGCTTAAATTTTAGAAAAATTCATTGGTTACCAATCTCCACAACTGGCGGAGCTTTATTCGCGAGAACCTATTTATTTCCAAAACATGCTATTTTTTCACACTTTCTGAGGTTCTTCGTATTACTTATGTCTGTGCAAGCCAGTTCTGCCATTTTCTGCCCATTCTGAGTAATTCATCGCTGATTTTAACGGTTGCATATTTTGGCTCAAAACAGTTGTTCGTGACCTGACCTCAGGTCAATGGCTGGAAGTCATTGATACTTTGCCCAATGACGGTAACTAGATGTCTGCTTCACTCCACACTAAAAATATTATGAAAAATTTCGCCAATTTCCGAAAAACGACGACACATCTTAAAAATGGGCTTGACCTTAGGTCAATGACCCAGAAAATTCCGAAAAATCTGAGATGGCAGATTGGTTACATCTATCAAGATCAGGTCAATGACCCCGAAAATTCCGAAAAATCTGAGATAGCAGATTGGTTACATCTATCAAGATCACTAATCCCTGAAAGTATTATCGTGATACCTTGTTTTCCAAAAAAGTTACAGGGCGCTAAACTTTGTTTTGACATAGATCCGTTTGAACTGATCTAGGTCAGACGTCTGGGTTGACCTGAGGTCAAAACTTTGACACAAGGTGCAAAAATGATGAAGCAAAAGGTGCACGAAATTTCGTGGCGCTGTGTTGGTTCGTTCTTTCGCAATCTTAGCAAAACCTCGGGGGGGGCGGGCGGTCAATCGCCCCCCCCCAGTCCAGGGCGGGTTAGGTGTCTTTCCAGGTCAGGAAGGTCGAAGCATCAGGTGCTGGTGGGTTTAACACGAGCGCAGTCCTCATAAGATAAAATACTGTAAGAAACGGCGATTTCCAGGGAAGAAATGCATGCTTTGGGAAAAGAACAATTATGCAGTTGAACACCGCTTAAAATGGGATGCTTTCTATGCTCAAAGGGCGTGACAAAAAAAAAATGCGATGCACAAAAAAAGCGTTTTTATTTCTTTGATATAGTACTATTAACACAGTAGCTCAAGAAGCGTTTCATAATTAACAGGTCGGGATCAAGGTGTACGGGTGTGATATGCGTGATCAGGTACTCGGGATGTTTACTAAGAAGTGTACGCGAAATAAACTGACCGTTCCATTCATATTCACCCACTGATTCATTCATTCATCTGGACCTTGGGCATAGTGGAGTTACGGCTCGACAAACACAGACTGACGGTACGTCGCAATACAGGGGGCCGTCTACTACGGAAGAACAAACAACGCCCCACGAACACCTGTTGCAGGCAGCCGCTGCTCCCGCTACCGAGACAAGCCAGCCAGCAACCATCAATACACCGCGAGCAGACCACCTACAGACCACCAGCAGACCATCTGCACAATATGAGGAGGCCATCAGCAGACCATGAGTAGGATATCAGCGGACGGTGAGGAGTGTATCGCCGGCGTTCTGTCATATACAGGGAGACCACCCGCCACGGGTGTAGACGACGACCAACCGCATCACACAGAGCGGGCTCCTGGCCAACAAGCCTCACAGACATAGCCAGGGTTCTACCATACGACTGAGGGAAAGGGGCGTGCACTATGGGCTGATTTCTTCTTCCCATGTCATGCAAAACGACGCGCCCAGATGCGCCGTCGCCACTGACCGCACGGATCTGTCGAGGTGTTTGGTGCTGGACTTGGCCTTGATACCGAGCGCGGCCTTCCACGACTGGAGCGCCGATTCCTTCGTGTTGGCGCCGGGGGTGTTCGGGTCGGGGCTGCGCACCACCCGAGACAGCTTCAAATCAGCACCGTCGGCGCCATCTCCGTTCGCTGCCGGCACCCAAAACGCTTTCGTCAGCCCGCATCGTCGGCAAAGAACACGGGCTCCAACTGCTTCACGTCGCTGAACTGAAAACACTGGTCTGAAATCAGCACACACTACTAGATAAGGGAGGGGGGGAGTCCCGGGCCGGGACACGACAGCAGTTCAGCTCTTGACTTCCGGTACACACAATGTCACGACACATCGCCAAGGGAATTCGCGCCATTCCAAAACGACTATTTCGCCCTTTATACCTCGAGCATGGATCTCCAAATGGTGAATGACGTCAGCAATATGCCACCTACGCCTCGGATGGGTTCGCCATCGTCCCCAGCAAACGGCGCGCAGCCCCCGTCCGACTGCCCAGTATCGAGCTGCCAGCACCGCTGCCCAGTTACGCCATCAGCGCCGACACTGGGGAGGGGACTTCCGGTGGGCGCCGGGGACCCGCCGACGGCCGGCCAGATAAGATACGACCGGCGCGGCCGTGAAGAGTGCAACCAGCCGGCCCAGCCTGCGGTGGCTGTCGCACCCGCTCTCCAAACTGTCTACACGCCGCCGCTCTCCAAACTGCCTACACGTGGTCACACTGGGTCAAATCTGGCGTCCCCCCAGTTTTTTTCGGGACAACTTCCACATTTATGTTTAATTCTGGTGAAACAACGCCGATGGAACTTTCCTATGAGCCGGTGATTCCTGGAAAAACATCGATGATCATCGGTTGAAATATAAGGACACTTTTTTCCCGGCACTCGGTGTAGGCCCGCGACTTCCTGGGAGCACACCCCCAAACTCCATAGCCAAACGGCGCACCGTCGTCATACTCTCAATATTCCTCGGTACACAAACTGCGCTCATTTTCATGTGAGCAATTTGCCGAGGTCATTTCGGGCCGAGTTTAAATAACGTCCCGCCAAAAAGATGACTGGCCCCAATTCATCATTTTGACCCAGATAAGAAACCTCGTGCGGAGATCATTAGACCAAGCGCGACACCAATCCATAAGACTGGGTAACACGAAGTACCGTAAGGCACATAAAACGTTTGCTATACAATGCCGACCACAGCCGTCTTAGGATTTCTCCATTACATGCCCTCCACGAAGACGACATATGTAAATGATCTTTCAAGGCTGAAGATCTTAAGCCCAAATTAGCGAGTACAAGCGTTCCGCACTCAGTTATGCAAAGCTTCCAAACAGTTCGCGCAGGCAATTCAGGTTAACTTGCGACAGATCTCTGGAGAGTGGCACCAGCCCCTGCACCGGCCAGGTTTAAACAAACGCCACATCAGAAGAACTGCCTGACGGCAAAAGGGCATCTGGGCACCAAAACGACAAGCGGCTGTTTTACTACAAGAGCTTTCCTTAATGCACAACAATGTTATCCGCCCAATCAATTTCGACGGAGTGAGGGCGAAACGGGGGTGCAACATGCACCTTAAGCGCGAGCGCCAAAGCGATCAACACCCCTTCTTCATTGCCGTAGAGCTACAACCGCTAGGATGCTGAAAACTGGCCGGCAGGAGCATGTGATACGTGACAGCCGATATATGTAGCTGTTTTGCACGTCAATATCTTCAACCTGTTGAGTGCTGGACGCACGTGATAAGGAGTATCCATCTGCTGTTCAGGCATGGCGATACATACATCCTGTCAGGTAAAGGTGACCGGGTGGATGGAACATATGTCCGTGAATGGGACGGTTCATGAATGAAGTGAGGAGCGGGTTCGAGCCCTGCCAGCCGCGAATAATTTTCCTAGCTCATGCTGCGCCGTTGTTATGGAGACTTCTCTCACTTAAGAAGTGTGCCGTTGCGTGAATGGTAATATGACTTGCAAGTATCCTTTTATTCATGAGTGGGGGTAATGACGGTACTAAGCGGGTGCACAGGTCTGCGTGCGATACAAGGCTTCAATTTCGACACCAAACCAACCGTGTAACGCGTGAGGTTGCCCCCAGTACATGGCACGCGGCAGTGTCATCAGTTTCACGGAAAAAACTAGGTATCATTAATAGTATTTTAGCTCCATTTTGCACGGTGCAATTATTCTCTGCTTATCGTTTGCGTTTTCTTTCATGACAGTTGGTGATTTCATCTTTTGCAAGCATGTTGTGAAATGTTTATTTCTATGAGTAACGTCAATGAGTAACGTAAAATCGTCACACATAATCGCAAAAAAACAGAGAACCACCCTGAAGGCGAATGATGCAGCATACAAATACCAACGTCCATAAGAATGTGAGCTTCAAGGAAGCATAGCAGCACATGCTGTCATGACTGTGTAATCAACGCAGTCGCGATTATCTTACCCCAGAAGTAAACCAGGTTTGGAAATAGCTTAAATGTACACGATTAAAACAGGACTGGAATAAACCCCATTTTCATGGGGGGGT
The DNA here is from genome assembly GCA_030062745.1 of Capitulum mitella. Taxonomy (NCBI): domain Eukaryota; kingdom Metazoa; phylum Arthropoda; class Thecostraca; order Pollicipedomorpha; family Pollicipedidae; genus Capitulum; species Capitulum mitella. Next base: position 13,965,843 of record CP099840.1, read on the forward strand.
GGGCGCAGGGTAGATAATGTGGTCCATGTGGTGTTTCCGGCGCCAAAGCCAAACTATTCATGCTATCGCGCTGAAATCTGATGACTTTTCCAACGTGCCCTTTTTACACACGGTATGAAAATCTGAACACCCTACAGGCAGGTGTGTCGACTCGCATTCTGCTGCGGAGGCCATGTATCCCTTGCAGATTTCGGCCCATCGCCAAGGCGATTTTGGCCCCTCAATATCCCCCACTCCTGCCCGTACGGACCAGGAACGAGTCAGGAAGACGTTTCTGGAAGGCCGGACAGGTCATTTTGGGTATTTTCAGACGCATGCTTGCTCCTTTACGAGTCGGTGCTGTAAACCAATATCTGGCAATCCTATGACCTCAAAGCATGCCAGAGATGATAGCAGCATGCAGATGATCCAAAAATGTCCACAAACTGCAATGGACGAAAGCAGGGGACATCATAAGGGATGCTGCAACGCTTAAGACTTGGACTATAACTGGCAACATGATTATTATATTAATACAAAATATGACCATTTAACTACCAAAATTGTATTATTTTTGCGACAAAATAGAGGCCAAAGCAAGAGGACAAGTTTTTGGCTTACGCCATCTTCAGGTCCTAACATTTTTAAAACGTATGAATTCGATATACCACATAAACACTGCGCACCATACGCCACTGTCCTCGATTGCGGAGAAACTATGCGTTCAAATATTCAGTCAGTCAAACAACGCATGAACCAGACGAGCCCAATGCCGGAGAGATAAATAAAGTTACGTACAATATTTGCAAAACCCAGTGGTGCATGACGACAAAACACGTAATTACTCTACTGACAGAGACAGAGGCCAGGAACTAGACATGTATTTATATTTATTATATATCATATATATTACATTATATACCACGACATCGTAGGTTTTAAGTCTTTTGTTTGGATGGACTCAGCGATCATCACCTCTGCGACATCTCTGTCTGTGCTGTCTGTGATGTAGCAGAGGTAAAGATCGCTGAGTCCATCCGAATAAGAGATCTAACACCTACGATTAACACCATGTCTAGTTCTCGTCCTTTGACTCGTCAATAGGATAATTACGTGTTTTTCCTTCATACATCACTGGGTTGTCACAAATGTGCGTAACTTTATGCACCTCCCCAGCATGTGGCTCGTGCAGTTCATGCATCGTTTGGCTTTAACTGAATATGTGAAAGTCCAGTTTCTCAGCAATCGAGGACAGTAGCGTATAGTGTACAGTATTTATGTGGTATATCAATCCAACGTTTTTTTGCCAGGACCTGAAGATGGTTTAAAGAAGAAGTAAACCGAAAGCTTGTTCTCTTGTTTTGGTCTTTGTTTTGTCGCAAAAATAATCCAGTTTTGGTCGCTTCATGGTCATGTTTTGCACTGATATAGTAATGCAGCGCCTTTTGTACGTGGGTTTTACGAGCTGTAAACGATGTCATCAACACGTGAGCTTTTTTGCATCGCATAACATTGAAACAATGTGAATATTTTGTACCGGAAGCATAAACAAGAAACAATGACGGAGCAAAGTACGAAAATTTGGGATGTTTACGTCAATGATTTCAACCTAAAGGCATTAATGAAGGACGCTTATACGAAATGTACCTTTACACCCACTGACAGAGACTAGGGGTATTTCGGGCAAAACAATGCGAACAAACTACAAAATGAGTCTAGTGGCTTAGTTTCATCAATACGTCATTGATGCCTTCGGTTACCGACAGTCACTCCCAGTTTTGATTACCTGGACCGCCATTCATGCTTCTGCTAGATCGTAAACATCCTACTTGCCATCGTACGCCAGACGACGAAAATCGGCTGTTTACCCCCTTCTTAAAGGCACACCCCACTTTTCTACTTTTGTTTATAAGAAATATTAGTTCAGATCACAACCTTTAGTTTGATTCCTATTTCGTATAAATCAGTCTAGCAGAGCAGCAGATCTCAGGGGGGACTGAACCACCCCAACCCCTCACCCGCATATTTTTATATATCTGAAGACCGAAGAAATCCATCACATGGAAGTAGGGTTAAATAGCACTGGTATTTCTTACGCAGGTCCCCTGAACGGCCCAACAAATCGACGTCTTCAATACCAGGAAAGAAACCCCAGAAAGTCTGTCGACGCAAAGCATGGTATCATTCCATTTGCAACGAACATCGTCAAGCACAATCATGCAAGCTGAGCATGTATGGGCTTATCTGGCTGAGGGTAGTTGGCTTTCAATATCATTAAAATACGCACATTATGAAACTGATTTACAGATAAACTGCTTTCAAATGGCAATCATCCAAACTTTTCCAACTGCGTGTGGTTGATTTACGCAGTGGTCTTTTTGTTCCCGGATCTCGGCAACGTATTGACACAGTCGACAGACTACAATCAAAATTACAGCCGCAGCTTCTCATAAGACGAGACATTTTCATTCCACAAATCACATTCGGCGGACGAATGGTAACCTGCTTCCTGCCGAAACAGTGCAGCCAAATGCTGAATCATAAAAACACCGCTGCCAAACGTAACTGGCCTCCTCTGGGCCAGTGACTGCATCCCGTGCGTCATTCTGACCCGTCTTCGTAATCCTCCGAACACAAAGGCGTATTTGACTGAGAAGATTCAAAAGACGGTATATTCTCGGATGCCTGTTAACTATATAAACACGACGCTGACCGAATAAACAGACTAAGGGCCGGGCCGGGCCGGGCCAAGACGAGCGGGCCGGCGGCGGCCGCCGCGCCTGCGCCCAGCCCGGTGTGGCCTTGAGCGCGCCAGCCGTCAGGGCCGCCGCCGCCACGTTCACGTACGACCGTCGCGTACCCACCAGACCCGGCGTGGAGCAGTCCAACAGCTGGCACGCCACTTCTGGTGCCCAACAGAGAGCGGTACTGTTTCCGTTCAAGCATGGGGTGCTCGGACAATAAGATTCAGTGCGATGGGCCTGACTGCTGTGCGTGCATCTTTGCTCTAGACATAGTACCAAGGACGGGAAGAGCAGAACGGAAATGCCGTACCTGTCTCGGTAACACCTTGCCTTGGCCTGTCCAAACGGGATTCGCCCATAAACAGATTTACGGAGAATAAATACCGCTGACAAATGTGTTTTGAACTGTGATAATCAGGCTGAAGTTAAAAGTGTAAGAAATCGATACTGCATACATTCGGTCCAAAACTTTAACTTGACGTTGTTCCAAAACGATGTGACGCGAATTTCGTGTACATGCTGTTCGTCCATGTCGTCCTGTCAATCTTTGCATGGCGAAACGAGCGGGCGCAAGCCGGTGCGCTTTAACAGAAGATCCCATTGCGTCACATCAGCAGATGACGTCAGAGCAGCTGCCACAGACGTGAACGGACGTCTGACATGTAAATTACATTTCAATGAAATCACTATGCTAAAGATTTTTGGCACGCCGATTCAAAATACGTCATGATATATATATATATATATATATATATATATATATATATATATATATATATCAAGTACATATATCCATTCAGTGATACTTTAATCTGCATTTACATACAAAAACTGAACATGAACACAGAACTAATACCCATTACAGCGCAAATTGCCCGTGAAATCTTGGTGTGATATGCAAGCAGAGGATATACGAAATAACACGGGACGCATTTGTGTCGTTCCCCCAACTCCGGTACCCACACCTGGGAATATTACCACGCCTCCGTCTTTGTCCTAACAGAGTTTTGGAAGCTGTCAGTCTGTGGCAGTCTATCGCACTGCAGCGCGAGCCGATCTGTGCACCTGTCACTCGTTCTCCCAAGTGGCACCCATGTTACCCAACAGTCTTCGGAAACCGTGTGAACGAAACCACATGAGAAAGGGTGCAAGGCAGCCGATATACCGTCACGAAGTGTTGCATACGCCTCTACTCACATCCGGGACATTTTTAATGGTATTTCCGTCCACACCTGCCGGTCACTTTCGGGCAACTCTATGTACTGTTGACCAGGGCGAAAGATTTTCGGAACTGAGGTTACGATTTTTTTTTACGCCGGAGGTTAGTAACAATTTTCCTACAGGCCGATTTCTAACTAGGTTTTAGCTGAAGGTTGTCGATGAATTTGGTCCCACGATATTTAAGATCAACGAAACTAGCTTTTTCCACTTGCCGGCCCGCACGGGCATAGACATTGAAGGGCACACGGGCAGTAAAGTTCAACCCAGAGCTTAAAGTTCAACAGAGCTTACTGCCCCGCTTGAATGTTTACTTTTCGGCTCATGCCATTAATACGTCATATACCGGCACGTGAGAGAACATAAACGTATTCGTGTACACAACGTATATAGCACATTATATGTTACCGTAAGGCATCAGTTATTATGTTTATAGTCGTATCAGAACTGCAATCGATTGCCATTTCTGAATAAAACTCCTGTGTGTACTTTTTCGTTCGGGCTCCTCCATTCAGCCTCTAACCTTCGTGTGGCCTGCTCTGTTCAACTTGTCTTATGGTGGTGCTCGTCCGGGACTGAATTTCACGACGAAATACAAAAATGATGATGGCCTGGGAAGCAAAAATATCAGCATATCTAAAACCAGGACAACATCCTCATTCAAACCCTGGTGTTGACTAATTTCGTGCCATAAGTCCATCTGGCCATGACCAGATTTCAGCAGCGAACGTTGTCCTGTTTTCAAAAAGGCCAAAAAATTATGTTTGGCAGATCATCTATGCTTCATTTCATCTTGAAATTCAGCCCCAGAACAAAAATATTGCCTTGGTGTACATTCCAGTCATGTTACATGAAGATGGAGGATCGATGGAGGAACCGAATGAAAACGGGCAAACTCTGCTTCCGAGTAGTTCTGTTTAGAACTGGTCGTCGACTGCAGATCTAATACGGTGACACGGGTCAGAACACGGTTCATGATAAATTCGATGGAAATCGACGAACCGTTTTTAACATTACTCTATCCATGACTGGGAAACGTGAGCAATATTTCATTGCCGCACATCACACGGCCGTCGCAAGAACCGCGGATAGTGAGCAGCCCAGTGGCCATACCGCCCTTGTTATGTGGCGGCACTGGGGAAAACTAGTGACGTGGGTGCCAAGATCGGGTTGTACTACAAAAATGGTGCGAGTGACCACCAACAGTCTATAATAACTGGCCAACACTTTGGCTCAAAAATTCTCTGGGTGCAGTGGTAAACGAAGCGACAGTGAAAAAAATGCCGACCCCAGCATTCACAAACATCCAGTGTGCGTTGTCTGCCGTGGGCATGTCCGCACGCGTTAACCCTATCCCGGCAGGGGGCGGGGGCGGAATCGGCCCCCCCTCGGGTTTTTTGCTTCCCAATTCCAGGCTTTTTAAGGCAGCTTCACGAAACTTGGTCACTTTTCCTAGCCATTCTTTCTACGTGCTGTGACAAAATTTCAAAGTTCTATTTTGCTCAGGGGCGGAGCCAGGCAACGTTTTTGGGAGGCACCTCATGCCATTTTTGGCCATGTTGAGGGTAAAAGGAAAATGTCTGCCAAAAACAGAGTTTTAAAGATAGAACTTAAAACTTTATATGGATGTATAGCTAAATAGTTGGGCAATGTGCAGATATAATTTTGTTTATCTGAGGTCATTTTACAAGGTCATGTCAAGGTCAAACGTCAAAATTTATTTTTTCGCTATAATTTCGGCGCCATTTTTTCAAACGCCAAACCCGGAATATATATGACGTAGAAGGGTGCCCTCTACTTGTGTACCAAGTTTCAGCTTGATATCAGGTCGGGTCACGGAGATATGACCTAAAATGTCAGTGCGCCTACCCTATACCGCGATAGCCATAAAATGAGATTTTTGAAATAGAGTGAATTCAAATGATTGAAAACGTTTACAAATAATATTAAATGCACACGAGATCATTCCAAGTGATCCCAAGGTCACTAGAGGTCACTTAAGGTCAAAGGTCACAAGTTGATCTGAGAAACGTGTGACCGTGACAGTTCCCCCTTTTTCATATCCCTGGCACCGCCTATGCTAACATCATACAAACATTGTAATGCGATTTGTACTTCTTTAGTATAACATGACTAGCAGAAGCCAAAAAAGGGTGTTTGCCTCTTTTGTTCATTCAGTTGTTAGAAAATTAATCCTCCTATTTTTGAAACCCTGTGAACGCCCATGAATTTTCTCAAAATTTCAGATTTGCGGACCCATGGTAAAAGCCCTATCCATCATGTCTCGATTGATGCCAGTTTCATCGAAATCGGTCGATAAACAACGGAGTTATAAGAAGTCCAAAAATACCCCCCCATTTTGACCTTTTTGCCCCCCTGTATCCACAAATTTCGAAATTTTGAAAATTTCTTTTATAAAAGTGTAGTTCACGTCACGGCGAATCGATTGCCGTTTGTTGCGATGCAATCGGACAAGTAGTTCTCGAGATCTCAGGGGGGGCCGAATCCGCCCCCCTGCCGGGAATCGACCATACCGTCTAGCCCTCCGGGAACAGGGTTAACGCCAACGCCGCTTATACCGGTCATATGTCGGGCGCACCACACCGCGCGACACAACTGGTTCGCCTGTAACCAGCGGCGGCACCCTTTCAAGTCACACAGTGACCTTACAGGCGACCTCACAGGACACATGTCACTGAATTCTGGTTTCCAATGGATGCTCTGGATGCTACGAGACATAAACTACAGGGCGCTGCTGACGAGCCCAGAATTTCTTACGAAATGGGGACGAAAGTATAATCATGCAAATCAGCGCCTCTGATTACCTAAACAATACCTAAATGACGCATCCGAGACCACTTCAAGACTTTTTATCGACAACCTCATTTCCTGTTCTGACCTAAAATAAACATGACGACGGCGAACGATATGTCTGTAAGAACCCAAGTGCAGAGGCCATGACACCTATGCAAAAGACTAAGTAAGTCTGACTGCCGTAAAACACTTACAAAGTTTGCTATACGATGGCATGGGAGTGTACTGGCGCAGGCTCCGGACACCGCGCCTCCGCCGGCACCACTTCCGTCCGTCTGGTCAGCCGCATGACTGAGATACAACCAACCACCGCCACCTCCGGCCGGACGCTGAGCCAGCGGACGTTCCGAGAAACAGTGCCTGACGACTGAGGCCGGCATTCCTGGCGGCGCCGGCGACGCTTCCGGCCGCCACCGCTCCCACTACCTATCGGCGCCAACAGGCTGCCTCGCCGCCGCGGCAGAAGCACGCTGCATCCGGTCCTGCCTAACGTTACTCATCGGGGGAGGGGGCGCCGGGCGGGCGGGGGGAGGGGAACCCGGCTGGGCAGGCCGCTCTGCTGCGCAGCGTGGCGGTGCCTAGCGCCGGTTAGCCCGCTCTACATGCAAATGCGGCCGGCGCGCGCGCGCCGTGGCCAGAATACGGAGCTGGCGCGCCGCCCCGGCGCAGATCGATGCCGAGCGGCCGGGCATCGCGGGCCGGGCCGGCCGCTCGGCGCCGCGCCTGCGGACGCCACTCTCTCAATGGACGCCGCGTGACGTCACTCATTCATAAATGGTAATTGATTGCCGCGGTGCGTGACGACCACGGGTGGTTCGCCGCGCAGGAATGTGGCGCCGCGCCGCTCTCCTGCGGCGGTGGCTGGCGCGACGACCACACACCAGTCACCGTGGCAGCCACGGGAGCCAGCACGGTCAGGCACTCTCCATAGACCGGTCGGAAACAGACCGCATGTCTGATATCGTGGCAGTCAAAAGACCTTCGTAGTTTGGGACTCTCTGGGTCAAACTGGTACGACAATATTCGGCTGGCGATAGGGAGAGGCTGACGCATCCCGGCTCTCCGACTCTGACGTTAGTCGCCAACAACAGCAGCCTGCCGAAGTTTTCATTCAGTTATACCACCGCGAAGCGCTTTTTTTTCGTTCACGAAAGCTTTGGTCACACATCGTTACCTATGTTCTTATCAATGAAGCATGGAATTTCAGGCACTGTAACTCCCATGTAACTCCCTGATGCACACTTGGCGAACGCAAGCTGCTGCGATTACCGAGACGAAATGGAAAATGTGACTACTGTCTGTCAAAATTTACGCTCAGAAATGGTGAATACCGAAGAGTCTATCTCCCAGCGCCATCGGATCCACGGCAACGCCGATACAAATCACTCAGCGCGCCTTTCCCATGGACGGCCGGCCGCTGGTGACCACCAGCCGGCCGCTGGTGACCACCAGCCGCCGGCTGGTGACCGAACTGCCCCGAGCCGGCACCCGGACCCGCTGCCTTTTGCTCCGCTGCCGCGTTTAACCCGCGTAAAAACTGGCGCCATTTGCGGCCTTTGCACCGCGCCACCCAGCGCCACCAGACCGGCCGAAATGAGCGCGACATCAACGAGCGAATCTTGAGCCGTCGGCGTCGGCGACCGCAGCTATTATTAGTACAGTTTGTACGATTTCCTACGCATGTCGGCATCGGTAAAGAGATTGCGACGGACGTAGACCAAGCTGCCGACGCAAGCTGCAGCCGACGTCGGTGTTCATGACCGGTGAGGAACGGGTACCAACATTCCAGCTGATATGACCAGATCCACCACCACATAGAGCACCTGCGACCACCGCACCAGCACTAACAGGGCCAATGTCAGGTTAAATTTATCGTGGCAAGAAAGCCTTCTCAAAGTATGCATAGACAGCTATCAACTAACTTATCGCGACGAGGATGACGCATCCCAGCACTGGCGAAACCAGGAGAGAGGCGTCGGAGCCATGGCGCCCTTTCGTTGGCAAAGGGGGCCAGCATGTCTTTTGCCCTCCTTCCCCGTCCTTCTTTCGTACGGAAGTGTATCTTTCATTTCGTTTTCAAAACGTTTTTAACCCGCCCCGAATGGGGGGGGGGCAGTTGACCGCCTCCCCCTGAGGTTTTTCTAGCATTGTGTGAGAACGAACAGACACAGCGCCATGAAACGTCGTGTACCTTTTGCTTTATCATTTTTACACCTTCTGTCAGAGTTTTTACCTCAGGTCATGTTAGGTGTCTGACCTAGGTCAGATCCAACGGACCGATGTCCAAAAAAGTTTAGCGACCTGTAACTTTTCCGGAAAACAAGATATCACAATAATACTTTCAGGGATTAGTGATCTTGATAGATGCAACAAATCTGCTATCTCAGACTCTTCGGAATTTTCCGGGTCATTAACCTAAGGTCAAGCCCATTTTTAAGACGTCGTTTTTTCGGACATTAGCGGAATTTTTCATAGCATTTTTAGTGTGGAGTGAAGCAGACATCTAGTTATCGTCATTGGGCAAAGTATAAGTGACTTCCAGCCATTGACCTGAGGTCACGTTACAAATAACTGTAGTGAGCCAAAATGTACCGTCAAAAAATGCGATGATTTACTCAGAATGGGCAGAAAACGGCAGAAATGACTTGCACAGACGTAAGCAATACAAAGAACCTCAAAAAGTTTAAAAATTGCATATTTTGGAAATAAACAGGCTACGCGAATAAAGCTCCGCCAATTGTGTAGATTGATAATTAATGATTTTTTCCAAAATTCAAGTATGAGAAACCACGACAAGTACCACAAGGATCAATAAAATTTACATAGATCGTCTTTTTTCGCGAAAATAAAGGAACACTAAGACTAGTCCCCGCTAATTTCTTACTGCGTACGGCTGCGGCACCCACCGACAACCGACGTGAAATTGCCGTGTTTTAACTCAACGTTTAGGCGTATATATTGAACAAATCTGAGAAATTAGACGTGTACAGGCATGTGCGGGCCTTTACTTGTGCGGTGGTGCCTTTACCTATGCATTATCAGTCACAGCCCTTGAGATTCAGGCCGTTTCTCGGTGCCATGCAGTCGGCCATAAAAAAAACATATAGGACGTAAATTGCTTACATATTATCTAAAACTAAAAATGGGACCAGTTTCGAGCTCCACTCGTGACAAGCTTTCCAGCAGTGCGCTTATTTTTATCGTGCGACCAACCGTTTGTGAGTTAGAGGGGGGCGGCCAGCCATCCCCCAGTCGGACGTGATCGTCGCCGACCCACGGTCGTGCGCGGGTTAAAATAAATGGCCAAAAAGTGCTTAAAATCCAGGAAAAATCAACATTTGGGGGTAAGTTAGGTTACACGGATGGAAACTTCATGGAGGCCTCCTCTCCCCTCCCTGAGCACGTCGTCTGGATCTGCCTTTACATCCCAAGCATTTTCACTATCATCCAAAATGTATGCAGACGCCGTTTTGGTCCCCTGCCGTAATGATTTGGGCCGATTTTGCAAACCCATCGAGCTAAATTTTGTCACATTGTGTCATGTGACGATCTAACCGCATATGATGTTACCGTGTGTCTTTGCCATGAGATGGTGCTTTCCTACACTGAATTTTAAGACGTCATTACTTACATACGATGAACCTGAAACGATGGTTTTTGGCCTGTTTGAAATTCTTCCACTCTCCGAATGTAGTCAAGGCACTCCTCCCTTACCTGTTGCCGATAAAGGTCACATTTATTACCATCAAAATCAAACTTTTGCCAAACTCGTCACAACCCCGCCCCACTTCGCTGCTCCTTTTGCATCCACATATTATAAACGGTTTCCTGATGCATATCTAGGCCTCATACCTGGAACAAACCTATACGCTACAGAAGTTCTACAAGCGTCAGAAACCACGAAAACATGCCTCGTGCCGGACTAGTTTTTAGAATGATGACGAGAAACTCTTAACTTACCGTTACTGATCTCTCTACGAAAGTTATCTTTGGAGCCAGATGTATCAAGTACACGTACCCTTTTCTTGTTATGTACATTGCAATTGTTTTGATTGCCACTGTAGTTCTGCATGTGATATTCGACGGATTCTTACCTATATTCTGCGCATGCTTATGTGCTTCGAAACTTACAGTCATAAAGAAATGACAGTTACCGTTTCTAATTTTCAGAGGCAAAAGGAATAGCGAAGTGTTTCTGGTGTTCCGACGTTTTTCCCTTTTTTCTTCCTCTTCTGACGTTCTGACGTCAAATTTCAGTTTTGATTAAGATAATATACCAAATCCTATGTGTTCAGTCCTACGCCAAATCCTATACCAAATCCTATATCTGTTCAGCAACCGAGAATACACGATACTACAAAGCCTCTTGTAACCTTCGCAGTTCATTTTCTTTGTAGGCATGCAGGGCGCTGACCACAGGCTTATCCGTGTTACATGCCTTGGACTTGTCTTACTGTTCCTCTTTCCCTGCTCTCGTAAGTGCACGTCCTTCTACTGTTCACCATCCAGTTTCACTTCCGCTCTCGCTCCTTCCACATTCTGCTTCACGTCCGTTTCCAGTAACTGGCCTACTGAACGATACTAACTGCCAACATGCATTTCAAATCAGGAGTTTTCAGCATGGGAATTTTCAGCATTTTAACCGACGCCAATGAGTAATTAATAACAATAACGACATCCCAATGATTTCACCTACGCACATAGTTTTCCTGACGCCGTTTACAATTAGCAAACTCCATCAGTACAAATCGGCCAAATTTCACAAATACCGCAAAGCTGATGAACCATTTTGTTGAGTTATCACTTTTGTGTGTTAGCCTGGTGATCCGAGACGACCGCCTCGCAGACAGACTGGCTGAACTAGTGACTGGAGTTGACTAGTTAAGTCATACCACGAGGTAAACACGAGCAGCCCTTTTACCCTCAAGAGGCGCAAATCTGAGCAAACCGCTTGGTCCTTCTCCTGTCAGCAGCTGATTTGCCGGGGGTAATTAACATGGAAAACCAAATACAGGAAGTGTATGCAACACAGCTAGGATGGCGCTGACCTTCCTGTTCAAAACTTACAACTCCCTTGTTCACATACCTGAAGAACGAGTGACGAATGCCGAGTGAGGTGTGCTGTGACGTGTGCGTGTTGACGCTTCGACAAACATCGTATCGCGGCCAAACGCCCAACCCGCAGAGGCCGTTCCCACCTAGAGGCCGAAAACGAACTGGCTGCGATTCGGAGTGGGTGTGGGCCGAGGCGTGACAGCGTCCTGGCAGCCACCGCCTGAAGCCAACACATCCAGCCCAGTGTGCGCTTCATCGCCAATGAATCGAATGAAATCCATCCAAGCCCAAATAAATATTCACCGCACCGCAGAATGCAGATTCCCAAACGACATGCCTTTTCCATAATTTCAGCCATGCGATTTCTCTGTTCACCGGCTGATTCGCATACGACGCATGCATGAGCTTCTAGTTCCGACAGCGTTTTCTTTTCAAAACGTGGGAAAGTCATCTTTTCACAGGCTCATGGTGCAAACGAGCGACGAGGAAGCAGAATGTCGAGGTATTGCGGGACTTTCCTTTCGAGCCGGCGGCGCGGGACTTTCCGTTCGCGGCACCAGTCGCCCCATCCGTATCTTTTTTGGCCCAGCGGAGTTGACTGCGCGAAGGCCGACCGGACTCCGACAATCCCTGCGTTGTCCACGGCCAGCGGGGCCTTTGGCCGGCTGTTACGTTCGGCGTGACTTCCTGGTAACATCTGACGTCACAACAGTAGCTCAACGCAAAGACGGCCCGGTGCAGACGTCAGAAGCAGAGGCCGTCACCGACCGCGCAGTCATGCGCGCCGGCCGGTCCCAAACAATGCCGGGCGGCTGCGGCTGACGGCTCCGGCCACCACGTCGCCGGCCGGCGCACCCGTTTACGGCTCTCCAATTTACCGACAGCTCTATCTGACGCCGGTGATTCGATCTTTTGGTCAATTACGTGGCTCGCTGCAGCCGGCTAAGTGCGACCTCGGCCGGCAGCTGGGACCCGGCCACGGCCCGCTCTAATGAAAGGTTAGGACCGGGCGATGGCCAATCCGGCCGCGGCCCGCCCCGCGCCGATCGGAAGCAGTGCAAATTCGCCCCACCGCGTCCATTACGGCACTTAATTCGGAACTACGAGAAAAACTGTCCCCAGTTACCTTCCGAAAACGGCGAAGATAAAAAATGAAGTTCATCAAAGCATGCCATCCTAATTCGGGCACTACCTCGGCGCCGTGCTGCCGAAATGTCACGGTCCTGCGCACCGGCAACGTTTAAAAACAAATGACCGCCTGGCGGCTGTCCAGAGAAGGCAGCAACGTCTCGACCGGGTCGGGCTGGGCCGCAAAGGGCCAAGCCGAGCCTCCATGCAACAGCCCGCACCACACAGGTCGGGATTAGCCACCTGGCGGCGCAACATGCCGCAACAAGCCCCGGGTTCGAAGCAGCCGCGCCGGCGCCGCAGACGACAGCCGCCGAGCACAGCCGAGGGGCGTCGCTAATTGTCTGGCCCAGAGAACCGTTTGACCCAGAAGTGACATTATCAGCTGGCGGCGCGCCAGCTGGACGGCCGACGGCGGCTCGCCAGGTCGCGGACGGCACGGCGTCACCGCCGCCTGCCGTCTCCACCGGCCTGTTTGCCTCCCCCGCGGCACCGGAAGTCTTTTTATAGTAGGAGGTCTGTCTGCCAAGATCGCCGGCTGGTAGACATGTAGGGAGACAGGGCGGGCGGCTGGGTGGGTAGCAACGTACCTAGGTAGTGTCGGCGTCAAACAATACTTTTCCTGTTTTGGAACAACTGCAACAAGCATGGCTTCATGCTCATGAAACTGCCTACGCTCATTCCAGCTTAGAAGGAATGCTCCATTTTAATATGTGCTTTGAACTGGGATAGCCTAGTTTTGGCCTGTCGTCAGACGCAACATATTACGGAAACATGTTTATACATATATATACAGAAAGCTGCAACATACACCAGTTAAACACTATTTCCAATGATTTTCTTGTATATAATACTCGGCCGTGTCCTACTTACAACACTTGCGTGACACTGCGAGCGGGAGCAACCCAATGAACGCATGCGTACGTTGGCATGCCTGGAACGCATCTGAACTGCGATATGCCAGCATTCCTGCAAAATGTAGTTTTCAAACAACTGCATTTCGCGATGATTCTGGAGATTTTTCTGAGATATGGACACGGAAGAAGTCATAAGCACCAACTTTTTTCCATGCAAATACAGGGAAAGCCGACCAAGGTAAAGCACTCCCTTGAAGCACCGATTTCCGAAAAAGTTTCCGCCAAAATCGTCCACACACTGGACTTACTTCCACAGAACACAATGCTTTAAAACCTCACGCTACTAAGGATATCCCAGTAGAGGATGCGACCTTTGATCATAAACGCGGACGGGCTGAAACAGGACGACCAGTCCGTTTGGTTACCTGAGGCATAGGAGCACTTACGAGGGAGGGACTACCCACGCCTCTGAATATCAATATATGTTGCTGCAAAAAGCACCAAACAATTCGTACGGATATCCTACTTTTATTAAAAACTAGTATTTACTGCACATTATTTTATCATTCACTAGCATTTAATGCACATTACTTTATCATTAATATCATTAACACACACTATTTACACGATATAGACATTGGTGAACCCCTGGCAGCAGCGGCAGGGCAATACGGGCTGACCCACATATGCGAGTCCGAAACCACTGGTCTTAAATACTATAGTCAAACAGCGCATACACGGGAGGGGGCCAGGACGGGCAGCTGCTGCATCCAAAAAGCTGAAGGGATGAACTTGTAATTTTCTCGCCTCCAAAAAATCCTGAGAAAGGGCCCCACAAAATGAGACAAAATAAACCTGTCAGCGTTTATTTTCACTATGTATACGTATATTTACTTATATCCATTATATATTAGTTATATTATTATATTATAGATAGTAAAACTACGTTATAGGTATAAAATATCACATTACACCATGTTATATATACATTTATTACATATATGCAGACTTATAGTTGCGATAAAAAGGCCCCTGCTCCCCTTCCCCAAAAAACTTATGTACGTGTCTGGAGGACCTCTAGGCCCAACTATCGAAAATGGGGCCCTTTATATTTTCGGGCTCTTTCAAAATCACCGGTTCCAACGCGACTTCATTTACTTTTTACTTTCCACTTACGTCTGGCAGTTGCGGGGCTCCCTGACTTCCACTGGCCTCCGAATACTTTAGCCGCCTAGGCCTCGTCGGAGGCCCTGACTTTCAAAGGGCCCTCAAACAAACCGAGGGGCACCTGGTCAAGACCAAAAACCCTCCTGATACGTAGAGGGCATTCCAAGGGTCAAGGGTCCTAGGTGTGTCTGAGGCCCTCTGAAATTCAGGTGCCGCAGTGGCCCGAGTCACAGGAGCGCCTGATTTCCATGGCTCTCTAATACACAGAGCCCCTGGTCACGTCTGGAGACCTCCAGATGTGTCGACGGTGTTCTAGAGAGAGTCAGTGGCCCTTGGTGTATCCAGGAAATACACCAATTATGGGCCTTTAACATTAGTCCCTGACTTCGAACTTCCAATGGACTCCCAGATACAATGGGGTCCCTGCAGTGGCCTACCTCTACGAGGAAAGGACCAAAATGGTCAAAAGGAGGCGGTCTAATGGGTCAAGGGGCCCTGCGGCCAAGTGGGCCTTCTTCGTGGATTCGGGGTCCTGTTTTCTATTCGGGTACCCTTTTAGGCTCAGTCTTATTCTGACGTACCGGGGGCCAATGGCGTGCCAGGGATTTCGTCCCCAGGACGGAGCCAGATCGCGCCACAGGGAACATTGTACAGCCAAGGGAACCCCTTTTCGTGGCTAACGGGACCATATTTTTGGACTTAGGAGCCCCTTTTAGGTTCAAGGTACTATTCTGATGCCTTCGCAGCCTGTTTTCGACGTCCTGGGCGCCCTAAGCCGCCTAAAATTGCCAAAAAGTGGTGGAACCTTCGACTGGAGGGGATCCCACCCTCTCCAGGGAGCATGACCACAGCCTCCGTCCCCCTTGGGCACGCCACTGGCCCATGTTCAAGTCCAGAGATCCTCCACACATGTACATGGGCCTCTTGAGAAGGCCAGGTGTCATTGGTATTTTCAGGAGCCGACTGAAAGGCAGGAGCCCTGACTTTCGGTGGCTATCTTTAGAAAATCCCGCACACATCTAGAGTCTAAGGACCTGGCTAGGGCAGGGCCCCTTGGTGTACTCGAGGATCCATTAAAAGGTAGGGGCAGTGGGCCCGTGCTCTAGTAGTTACTTATTTTCCCACCAGAATAGTCTACGCGCGCGTCTGCCTATAGGCAATCCGTCCCTTGAAGCCTTTGTTAGCTGCAAGCCGGTTTAACGTCAATGGTCTACAGCGAGAGTGATGCCTCGCTAAGGAACGACACCAACGAATCGTTGCAGACGGGGTGGGGGTGGGGGCAGCCTTCACGGCGCCCTTCAAGGTCAAAAGGAGTGACGCAGCTGAAGAAACCTGCAGGCAGGCCGCAGTGTACGTCGGCCCTTGCGCGCCAGGCTGTCAGGCCATTTAACGTCCCAGTGATGTGACGGATGGGATTCGAAGTCCGGCCCTTGCGACGCGAAATCCCAGACGATGCCAGCTCAGCCATCCAACGTGTTTGCTGGATGGCTTTTTTATTAAATATTTCAATACGCGGGTTGGTGTGCACAATGCAGCTGATGTGGATGCGTAATCATTTGTATGCCCTGGTACTCGTGTGCCAATTTCTTTCCCTCGACCCGCCGTTGGTCCGCAATGATCCCGGACCGAATTATCACTTCGTATTTTATCACTGCGAGTGTCCCGAAGAGGTGCAAGAAGAATACGCATGCTAATGTAATTTGTACAAAGGGCTCATTTTTAATTTTGTGTAGCTTTCAACGTCAGTGATTTTGGTGTATGTACGCAGCGCAGTTTTTGACTATAAAAAGCCTCTGCAATCGTGACGTTAGTGCATAAACTATTTTTCGTTATACCCAAGGTGTGGCCCACATGGTAACCGGACCTAAGGTTCGTTAGTCGAGCGTTCGTATGAGAAAAGGTTCGCAGCCAAAGCTTCGTATTCATAAGGTCCGTATAGTAATTCGTATGGTATAAGGTTCGCCAAGCATAAGCGGTGAGACAAAGGAATGTGGGGATGCAGCCATTCTGCGAAGTATAATTCTCTTAGTGGGAGGCCAGTGAATTAATTAATCAAATTCCTGATCTTGTTGGTTGTTGGGAGGATGGAGATGGAAACTGAGCAGATGGGCAGATGGATGAGCAAAAATATGAGGAGATGGAAATTCGACGTGTTTAATATCCGAATGGAAACGAAATGCTATCGCTGTGAGCTAACATGCGTCTCCTGCCTCGAAAAAAAAACAAAAAAGGGAATAATTTCAAGAAAAGAAAAAACAAATGAGAAAGTACAAAACAAGAATGTTAATGTAGGTAGGTGGAACGTATGGTACCGACAGCTTTAACCGTGATAGCTACTGCTCCATAAGATGGAAAGTTTAGGCCAAACAACCAAACAGCAATGTGTGCCAGATCAGTTCTTCAGGAGTGCCAGGCTTCTACGCACCTACCCACTAGTCCTTGTGTCTGTTTACCTATGTGGTTACCTGCTGGAGCGCCGCAATGCTGCACTTACCACCACTTACCACAGTTTTAATTCCAGACTTTTACATGTCATGAAGCCGTATTCAGGGATCAGGTAGCTAATCCCTGCCGTGTTTGTCGCGAGGGTAGAATATCTGTTTAGGTTCCAGTGCTGTCACATTGCTGTCACATCGCAGTAAAGAGATTCCGCAGCCAGAAAAAAAACAAGAAATGGGTGTTCATGGCACCAATGTTATGTCAATATGCTTGATGGAACTGCTTTATGCCAAATAACCGCCTCCCCCAGATCCCCTTACTAATTCCCAACAGCTAATCAGCTAATAAATAGCCCGTAAAAAATTACAGGGCAAGTCTTTCTACGGGAAATCTGTACCGGTTTAAATCAGTTTATGCCAGTTTAAACCGACTTAAACCAACAAGTCACTGGCTGGCATAAATTCAAATTCCGCCGCATTTTTTGAACGATGATTATATATATATATATATATATATATATATATATATATATATATATACAATCCCAAATATTTCCATTTTAAACCTATCTTGTATGTTATTCATTTTTCTAAGGACGGGTACCCCCTGTCACCACAGGGGGCCCACGCCCTTTGAGGGGCCCCTGAAAAGTTGTCTGCTCCCCCATTCGATAATACGATCTGCCGCCACTGGAACCACGTGTCGTCGCGTTTACCTATATTCAGAGGCATTCAGATCAAGTACATTATAGCGAATAACGCTGACAATCTGCATGTCACAACGCGCGGATCCGGCGGATCAATTGCGTTTTGAAATCACCACTGCTAATCAGTGGCTCCATGCTCTGTGACTTCCGTAAAGCGCAATTGCGGGCGTGGTGTAATGCGCGACCTTCTCCGTTCGGCAGTTCATACACAACTGACCTGACGCCCTCAGTCCGTCTTGAGGCCACAGTGGGCGGAGCCCACCGCTGAACGGTGATCGGACCACGTTGCCTCCGTAGCTGGGGCGTCGTCAACCGATTTTTTTCGGCACTGACAGTTTACCGGCAGTAACCCGATAAGTACTCCCGGAAATTGGCGCTTGTCTCGCTGGGTGGTATGTATTCGCCCGTCGCCACGCGAGGCAGTCTTAGCGGCCCCCTTCTACTTCGGCAATAAAAGGTCGGAAATAGGTCGGAAAACTGCGTTGGCTACACCCTGACTTGTTTTGTGAACTTAACCCGCGCACAACCGTCGGTCGGCGACGATCACGCCCGACTAGGGGGGGGGGGGGCGACCGGCCCCTCTCACTAACGAACGGTTGGTCGCACGGCAAAAATAAGCACACCGTTGAAAACCTTGTGACGAGTAGAACTCGAAACTGGTCTCATTTTTTAGTTTTAGATAATATGTAAGCAATTTACGCCCAATATATATTTTCTCAGAGCCGACTGCATGACACCGACAAATGGCCTGAACCTCAAAGGCTGTGACTAATAACGCATAGGTAAAGGCACCACCGCACAAGTAAAGGTCCGCAGATGCCGATACAAGTCTAATTTCTCAGATTTGTTCCATAGGTACGCCGAAACGTTGAGTTAAACACACGGCAATTTTCACGTCGGTTGTCGGGGGGCGCCGCAGCCGTACGCAGTAAGAAATTAAAGGGAAATAATTCTAGCGTTCCTTTATTTCCACGACATAAGCCTATCAATGTCAATTTCACTGAGCGTAGTGGTTCTTGTGATGGTTTCTCATGCTCAAACTTTGGAAAAAATCATTAGTTACCAATCTACACAACTGGTAGAGCTTTATTCCTGCGTGCCTGTTTATTTCAAAAATATGCAATTTTTCAAAACTTTTTGAGGTTCATGGTATTACTTACGTCTGTGCAAGCCATTTCTGCCATTTTCTGCCTATTCTGAGTAATTCATCGCTGATTTTGACGGTGGTACATTCTGGCCCACAGCAGTTATTTGTGACCTGACCTCAGGTCAATGGCTGCAAGTCATCGATACCTTGCCCAATGACGATAACTAGATGTCTGCTTCACTCCACATTAAAAATGACCTGAAAAATTCTGCCAATTTCCGAAAAAACGACGTCCTAAAAATGGCCTTGACCTTAGGTCAATGATCCAGAAAATTCCGGAAAATCTGCGACAGCAGATTTGTTGCATCTGTCAAGATCACTAATCCCTGAAAGTATTATTGTAATATCTTGTTTCCCGGAAAAGTTACAGGACGTTAAACGTTTTTGGGCATAGGTCCGTTTGACCTGACCTAGGTCAGGTATCTGACTTGACCTGAGGTCAAAACTTTGACACAAGGTGTAAAAATGATGAAACAAAAGGTACAGACGTTTCATGGCGCTGTGTTCGTTCGTTCCCACACAATGCTAGAAAAACCTCAGGGGGGCGGGGCGGTCAACTGCCCCCCCCCCATTCGGGGCGGGTTAAGTTCAGCACACTCTTTGGTATCTTATATTCCACGCTTTCCGAAAGTTCTTTCACAGGCTTCTCCACAAAACGTAATCATGAACCTTAACAGTAACGGTTTCAACACATACCACCTGTTTTCGAGGTGTGCAATATATGCATCAATCGCAATCTCTATGTCATTGTTTGCATATAGCAATCTGTAACTAGCGGGCACGATATTGGTCTTCTTTCCGAACTTTGGGCTTCGCTCCCTTTGTTGTTCACTTTGGCAAGTTGTTGGTTTTGTGACGCAACATTTTGCTGTGCTGCAAATGTGCAATACTAAAAAAGCACAATGAATGTCTAAATGTTGCACAAGCTGCATGCATTGCAAACCACGGTTTCATGCTTCTGGACACCTTATTTCATTACCTCGGACATCTTAAACACATTTTCTCTATCAAACAAACATAAACCTTAACATAACGACTGGCCATCTGTATCATGCTACTTCCGGCTTTCGCGAAACCCGAGCTGACATGACCTTGACCAACACAGAATATACGAAACGGTTTGACGGAAAATGTTCTAATTCACAGTAACGTGATAAAAATGATACAGGCAATCCAGCCGTACGAAATTCAGGACGAAATGTCGAATACCACAGAATTTATAACAGAAAACACCGTAAGATCTAAGAAGCCCAGTCACAGCCGTATAAGGGATTAGGCTGGGAGGCTTCATCCACTTTGCGTTATGGCCGCGAAAACTATCCCAGAAAAAAATGGCAAGGCGAAGGTCTGACGTCGAAACCCGGCAACCAAGGTTAGGTTAAAGCGCTAACTTGCGCCAGAGGCGCCAGCATACAGCGTAAACGCCCTGCACCCTGCTGACCCGAAATGCGGTCAGCGCGCCCGGCCCGCCGCGCCGCCGGAAGTTGGGCGGAAGCGGGTGGCGCGGCCGGCCGGATGCTGCGCCCGCCACAGGAAGGAGCGCAATCCAGGCCTGGTGGCGCTGCCATTGCGGCGCGGCGCGGCCGACCCGTCCTCAATGAAGCGGCAGCCGGCGCGCGGCCCCCAGAGGAAATGGCCAATCGTCTGTCGGCACGGCGCGTCCGTCGCCATTGCTGCAGGGCGGCTGGGCGCTGGCGCCAGTAGACGCAACCTCGGCAACTAGCAGGCCACGTTCTGGCCTGACGGGAGCGGTCACGGAGCAAGCTGGTGTGGCGCGGCAGGCCACCGATGCCATTCGTCCACGGCGCAAATGTCTGCTTTGCCCGGCGGCTGCAAATCCGAGCATCCTTATCAACCAAGCTGTTGGATCGCTGGTCTCGGACAAACTGTTGAACTGCTAATGCCTGGCAACCATGCTGATGAGCCGCAGGTCCTTGAACAACCAATCTCGGTCGCTATCCTTCACGTTTTCCAACGTACTGCCCAACTGAGTCGCCTTTCAACACGAAGGACGAAGAGGACAAAGCGCTCGTACGAACCAAACCACCTTGCAACCTTGTGGGCCCGACTTTCGTTTGCAACGATCCCGGTGCAGCAACGGCTCAGCAGTCTGTCACGGGGGACTTATCATGGAGCCGGCCTGATCTGGTACTGTGCGGGACTCACCCCGAACACAAGCCCTGTCCCGCACCCAGCTTCGTGTTCTCCCAACCATCGCATCTTGCCTGGCGGTTAAGGCGACATTATTTCCCTCTCTTAACCCTCTCCCCCTCTGCCCCTGGCACCACTTCCCTCCCCTCCCCTCTCCCTCTGCAAAGCGGAGATCGCATGTAGGCCGCAAAACTGGCCTACAGGAAGATGGTCGTCGATCCACAGGAAACTCACCACCGTTAGGAGCATTTTTCCGGGTAAATGCGCCTTCTCTTGCTGAATCCATCCTGTTTCCGGCATATTCAGGATCCATAAAATCTTGTTTTCAGCCTACAAACCGTTAAGAACATGAGTTTCAGTCCTATCTCCGAAAACTAGTCGCCGACCGAGTGTGGGCAGTGTCGAGTTCGGCGTAGTACGGCCCGTGGCGGAACGGCACAACATCCGGTGCCCAAGGTCACCCTCCCCCCGCGCCAGCCACATACCCCTCCTCCAATTACGCGTGTTTTGCAATAGGTCTACACGTTTCTGCCAGATCTGGTTGGTGGCACAAACAGTTTCCTTAAAACTGTCAAAGAAACGGAGATCAAAATAGCTCTACCGAAATAAAATAAACCCCTAGTTCCTGATAGTTTGCGTCGGACAAACTAACTGCTTGAGTATTGGGGTGTCATAGCCAAAGAACTCTAGCCTTTATTATTACATTGGGGTTTCATGGCCAAAGGATTCTTTAGGCTTTAAGCCGCGCCAACACAGTGCAGGTACAGGGTCCATCGGCAAATGGCGAACTAGGTGGAGCCGAGCTGGGCTGTGTAACCTGACGGCGCAACATCGGAGATCGCTGCCAGGTTGTGTACGTCATCAGAACCACGGCGTTCTAGCCTAGATTTTTATCTAGTCCTGAGCAGGAGCTTACCGACGGGGTAATATCAACCAGCAAAGGAACAAAACAAGTCGGCTGTCGATCACATTCAACCTGGACATAATACTATCGTTTCGGCGCGAATGATCGCGAATGATTTCTGGTAATACATGCCAGAGCCGTTGCAGAAAGGCCAGTAAACCGTCTGCCTTGCTGTCCCCAATCGCTACAGTTCCAGCCTACCTATGATCGCAGTCATCGCCCGACTTACAACGATCGGCACACCTTAGCGGCCGTGTGTGATAGAATAATAATGTCCGTGCGAAAAGGGACTATGACAGCCGAGTGGGACGGAACAATAACGGCCGTGCGAGAAGGCACTATAACCGACTTGTGGAATGGAATAGCACAGGCTGTCTGAAACAGAACTGAGGCGAACATTACGGGCCGTGTGCCACGGGACTCTAGTGCACGTGTGAAACAGGAAAATTGCCGATGTGCGAGACGGGACATTAAAGGCCAAGACGGGACAATAGTGGCCGTGTGAGATAGGACAATAACGGCGACATGAGATGGGACAACAGCAGCCGAGTGACAAGGAACAATATCGGCCAAATGAGGCAGGATATGAACGGGGATGTGAACTTAAGTAAAATTAAGGGATGGGCGAGAAGACGAAAATAACAAGTGAGGTAGAACAATAACGGCCATGTGAAATGAGACAATAAAGCCACGTGGGACGGGAAAGTAACGGCTGCATGGCTCGGGGCAACGACGGCTGAGTGAGACGGGACAATAATTGTGATGTAGGACGGCATAATACTGTCGACCAATGAGGCGACAACAGACGATGCTGAGATGAGATCGGGAGCATGCCGATACTGACCAGCCGGACGGAGGGCTGCGGCCGGCGGTGGACCGCGAGCCGTCAATGGACAGCCGAGCGGCCCCGCCGTCTCCGCGCGGCTGCGCGGCGGCGCTTCGTTGGCAACACGGCCGCGTCGTGCGAGAACGACTGGGTGCAGCAGATCAAGACGGAGGACATCGCCACTGCTGACCACGTGCAGCCGGCGTACGGCACACCGCTAAGGCCACAAAAACGCCACCTTGCAGCGTCAGCTGCACGGGTTGCGGTCAAGAGACGAACAGCCACGACCAGCCGAGGGTCGCCCTGGAGTCATCCTCGGCGTAAGGCTGATCCGCTTCGACTTCTCGATGGCTTATCCGGTCCTGATGTAGAATGCGGGAGACATACTTAATCAGCCGCGCTTTAGAAGTGTTCCATATCTACCATTCACATGTTTTTGACTGATGTTTTAGACAAGTTCCGTTCACTCACTGCGCCGTCACTGTTTCCCTCCATGTGCAATGCAGGAAGACCAGAGCTTGTAAAAATCCACCGACTTGAAATCATGGTCAGGTGGGAGGTCACGAACCATATGCGGCCGATAACCGGCTGGTTCCCAGCGTTCAGCGAAGGGAAATGCAACACTTTTTGCTTTTTTGTCTTTTCTTGCCGTTTTTGTTACTGTATAACGAATCTTGACGGCCATTTATTCGAAGAGTAGTGAGTACCCAAGAATCGATTGATTCAGATCGTGGCTATAAACCACGGATTACAACTGACGGGAAAGGGACGACTTCAGCTTACCATCCCACAGGTCGTTCTTGCCAAGACGCCGGAAGTGCAAACGCAAATCCTGACTTGTGCGTGCACTCCAATTATTCAGAAGACAAACAAATCTCCATATCTTCTGTCTGCCTGTCCTTCGACAGAGCGGCCAAGAATCGGTTCGTCTGACTGACCAGTTCACTGACGCCGACAAACGTCGCCCGGCTGGGACACTGGCTCTCGACCAGTTCGGTGTCATACCAAGGGGCCATGTTGATGGGGACAAGAAGCGTGTAACCGCGTCCAACACATCAGGGCACAACGCCGGAAACTGCTTTACGGCATCGATATCAAACGCAGCCATGAACACGTGGAGGAGCGGCAATAATCTAACCGCGACGGCTGGCCGACATGGGAAAAGCCACGCAGTAAATTTTACCCGCTTTGTGCATCTACGACAAGTTAAAGATGATATGAACACGATAAAAACGATAGGAACACGATGATGGAGGCTCATTTTGCCGTGGCACCGGTACACCCTGGCCCCGACTCACCCGGAAACCCATCCCATCGTTGGGCCGCTCAACGACGGCCATGGCCATTAACAGGACCGAAATGGTGGACCACCACCACTTTTGAAGGTTTACACCACCTTTCAAACGTCTACAGATAGCATCGTCCAGAAACACTCGCTTATCTCTCACGGATCTCCGGCCCGTCCTGAAAGCCATTCCTATTCCTCAGGCGCCTCCGGCCCCAGCGGCCGCCGAAGACCCTTGTGAAAGTCAGCCTTCTACGACCGGGCACCCGCGACGCGTCTTACCTGTCTATTACGTCACGTGTCCACACGTCCATAAGTGACATGGGCAACTGTCCATGATAACACAGAACAGGGCAGGCTGAGCTCGGCCCCGGCCTGAGCCGACGCCCGGATGAAAGCCGACGCTTTTATCCCGGCACACACAGACCCGGGAGTTTTCACAGGAAGGCTTCCTTTCCCTCGCCAAGTACGCCGAAACTTGTGATTTCCCGACCGGCGGATTGTTGTTCCGCTTTGCGAGACACGTGTGTGGCGGTCTGTCATCTCAGCCTCCTGTGATAACGTGCCAGCCCAGAATCCGCGCCGCCCAGCGATCAGCCCTTATCCAAACGGCTCCGACTCGAGGCAACTTCGGGTCGTCCCAGCGACAGGCACGCCACCTCACCTTCCGAAACTGAGCCCTCTCGGGTGACACTTGACGTCATGCTACGTCACCAGTATCGGGACACGTTCATATTCCGCCGGGCGCCGAGCGGAGGCCGGGCGGGCGGCCGGACGCCGGCCTCAGAGCGTCAGTCCGGCTGACAAGGACGCACAAACCGGCGCGCTCACCAGCCGCGGCCGGAAAACACGTCGGCTGGGTCGGCTGAGGCCAGATCAATACGGGGCGGCCGCCCACACCGACGGCTGAAGGCCGCCTGCCGGGCCGCGCTCACACCGCGAGAGCAGCGGTGACCTACCTGGCCGGAGACAGAGCCGCCAACACAGCCATCTGATCACCAGCTCGGCCTCAGAGCTCAACACGAGCCCAGATCTCTAGCTGTACTCAAAACGGACCGGGCCCGGCCACACCTTCAGGCCTGAGCTTGAGCCGGAACGGACCCTGCCACAGCCTCAGGCCTGAGCGGGACTGGATGAGACTATGACGGCCGCCGGTCGGTAGTCGTCGGTTGGGCGACCGTGAAGGCTGACAGCGACGCTGAGACCAAGGCTAACTCTACGACCACGAGGGACATCGAGGCTGACACTGAGTCTAAGACATGATGAGGCTAAAGCTGTGCCTTTGGCAAAAGCTACGGCTGATACAAAACCTGCAGCTGAGACGGATGATGAGGATAGGGCTGGCGCTACGACGAACAACAAAATAAATGTTTAGGTTGAGGTTATGGTTTATATGTCTGCACCTGTGCCGAATGACACGGCTGAGACTGAAGGTCTGTCCAGGGCGGCCAATCGCCGTTGGCCGATGTCCTCCATATCAAAGCTGAACGACGGCTGCCTCCGACACCGGTGCCGGTACCAAAAAAAAAAACTGCACAAGGCTGCACATAACTTTTTCGGCCATGTTCACATCAGCGTTTTCCTCCTAATCAAATACTCTCTAAACGCATCTGATACTAATCTCGAAGAATATGAAAGGGGCGACGCTTGGCATTCCTTTGCTCGGACAAGGACCACACCAAAACAGATTTCCGTCCCATTACTGTAGCTGGCCAAAAATACATATAGCGATGCACTGATATCGACTAATTAATACCTAACTACAGCATTGTGAGCAAAAATACAGAAAATAGACCGGGGGAAATAGCGTTCCCCAAATCTGTTTAGAAACTTACTGCTTCGGGTAGATTAGGCCGTCCTGCAACATATCCGCGCCCACAAATACTGTTCACAAAATTACAGCCATGCGAGTACTGAGCACGTCATGTATTATTTTCCACACGCACGTCAACAATATTTGATTTTCTTACTTTTTCTTTCAGAGTCGGCGCACGGGAAGGGGGGGGGCAGGAGGGCGCCAGCTGCCCACCTCCTTTCGGAAAATTTCACATTAGACCTACGAGTTCCGCCCCTGGTACCCTGGCACGGACTGCCTCTGGTACCGACCGCCCCCGGTACCCTCACACCGACCGCCCCTGGTACCAGGAAGGAACCTTGGCCGTTCGTGCCTGATATCCCGGTATCGACCGCCCTGGTACCCTGGTAAAGTCCGACCCTGGTATCCCGGGACTAACCAACCTTAGCGCGGACTGCCCCTGGTACCCTGGCACGGCCGTTCCCAGTCCGGACCGCCGGCCATCAGCCCACCACGACCATCCGATACACCCGGAGCCGGCCAGAAAGATGGCGACCGGAAGCTGAGTGGCGACCGCCGGCCGGCTGCCACCACACCAGATGTGATTGGCGGGACGCCCACGCCGCGGCGCCATGGCGCGTCTCAAGGCGGCCGCTGAGCCCGGCCGGCTTTGGCTGCCGCGCCGGCCCATTCATTCGCCGCTAGACGTGCCGTGGCGAGCAAGTCACGTATGTCTGCGCCGGTACGCGAGATCGCATAGTTCCGCCGTTAAAGATAAAGTTAGCAAGCTTCTGACGCCTACAACGGAGGCCGACCGAAAGTTTCTCTAAGATGAGCACACGCCGTGAAAAGCCCAGGACCGTTCGTAATTATGCCACGTGTGATTGATTACGAAAGCACATGTCATAATCATGGCGGCATAAGGAATGAAACGCTACGAAGCACTACTCAAATACTGGCCGTAACAAGCGAACACAAGAATTCGAACATCGCCACTCTTGGCATATTCGCACACGACTTCCACCAGGAGGACCTCTGCACTCGAGCGCAATGGCTGTCCAGCGCCGCAACCAGTTATCATGGGCTTCAGCACGAATTGGGACGCAATTTCAGCCGCGGCGCCGGCCGCCACGGATACTCACGACGAGGGTTGCTGTCCATCTCTGGTGCGCGCGGCTCCTCGTGAAGTTCGTCCAGTGTGTCATACGGCGCGCGTAGCGAGCACAACAGCCGCAGCATCGGAACAGCTCGTCCGTCTAAGCCCTCGGCCAGGGGCCGTCCAAGGCGCGCCCACCGGCCAGCAGGTCGCTCGCACGCGGAGGTCGAACTGGCCGCTCTCCGAGCGCAGCTGACGGCGGTCCGAGTCCGTTCAGGTCAGGACGCCCCTGCGTCGAAACGTCAGCAGGCTGGCGCAGCTCAGTAGTCGGCACGCAGGAGGACGCTGCTCGGCGCTGCGCCCGCAGCTGTGGCGTCGCGCGTCATTGCGCCCAGCTTTGTCACCTAATACATGCGGCGTCAGCCGCACGCCTCGACGCCCGCCACTTTCCCCTGTCGCTGTGCCAGGCCAGCACTATATCCGTGCGCGGTCGTCGCGCCGCTCACAGCACCGTCCACCCTCCACCAGCCGTGGCACGGCCCGAACTAGTGGTTCGGCGCGTCACCCGAGCCTGGCCGTCCGACACCGACCGCCTGTCTGACTCGACTGGCGGCGGCCCGGCGCGCCGCCACTTGGGCTCACGCCTCCCATTCATTCATTCATACATGCATTCATTCATTCGCCTGGCGGCGGCCGGTGCTGCCGCCTGGCGGCCATCGCGTCAACCGCGCGGCTGGGGCGAGCGAGAGATGCAATCAGCGCAGCATCCGGTCATATCGTAAACCAGTCATCCGCGCGCCAGGCATGGCCGACCTTCGACCTTTGGGCCGAACCGGCCGGCGGGGCCAGCGCGGCCAACGGCGGCCGGAATAGCCAGCCCAGGCCAGACGTGGGCAGCGACATAGCATGTGGAGACCCGCACCACGCCTCATCTATGAACGTGTCGGTTCCCTGGGCACTGGGCACGCACGTGTGATCGACAGAGCCCCCGGGTGGTGCACATCTGGAGGATGGATGCCAAGACCGGGGACGGCGTGGGGAGCGTAGCGGAGAACGCGTCCACTGCCCCACGATTGTCAACAAAGGCCAAATCAAGTGTGGCCCGGTCTCGCAGCAGTGCGGAATATCACACCATTGTGCTCGAGCTCATAAACCTTGCATATTTTGATATCGCCAGGTAATGCCCAACGCTGCAAACTTTTACAGAACACCCTGCTGCCGAATATACAAAATGGGACCTATTATGCCGGCTGCAAAATCCTTGAAACGTCAGGTCCACAGCATTGCATAATTCCGGCGCAGAATGGGGATGGACAGCAGAGCAATTTGACTCCAGCTCCCACAATAATTGGTCCTGGATGCTCATCTAAGCGGTGGGAGAAAGGTTGAATCAGTGAACTGGGTACTACAGTCCAGGAATTGGTAAAACACTGGTCTGATACAAACAAGTGACGACATAAAGACGGATAATACGATAAGGGTCCGTGGTGATAAGGTCGTGATAAGGGTCCCAAGGACAGGGATGATAACCAACCGCCGGCTGCCAATCCTGTCAATCACTTTTGGCTCCCCGTCTTAAACCTTGCCGGACGAGGGAGTGGTTGCTCTGCTCTCCCCCCCCCCCCCATTAAGCTTTTCCGACTACCGGCGAATTGCCATCGTCAAGATCCTGAAATTTCCCGGATCTGAACTTTTATCTTCCCGCATCTTTTCCAGACATGCGTTACCTGACCAAGTCGTGTCAGGTAACAGAGTTATGTCATTTCTGAGGATCACAGGGGCGAATGCCAGGGGCTTCACCCCCCCCCCCACTTTTCTAAATTTAACACCGGCCCTATGGGCGTTGACTGGAAAGAACTAACCCAAATGCTTCTCGCACCCCCCCCCCCCCGGCGTCCTCACCCAGTGAAGAGCAGTTCCTGTTTCCCTGTCGAGGACTTTCAGGCCATTTTTCGAAACCTCAGCTATGTTTTGGCTTCCTTCTCAGGAGCCCCACGACATACGAGGTCAGTTTTCGGTACAGGAATATTTCGGTGCTTGCTTGACAACGCACCAGATTAAAAAAAAATCCAGCGACCTTTAAAACAAAACACGGTAACTGGACTAGTGCGATCTTAAAATCACTTCCAACACGTCTTATGGCAATTTCTAGCGTTCACTTCAGAAATGGCAACCATTTTCACCACCCTCGAAGACTAAAACTCTAGGATGTGAAAAAATACGTATTTTTGTGACACAACGGCGTCACAAAAGGCGGTAATAATATTCAACCTCCATTAACCCGACCCTGACCTCACGAGAAATAACAATCTCTGAATGCAACGATTTATCGATTTTAAAAACTAGCCAAAACAAAAGCATGATTTGCAGACCATTTCCCAAGCAACTACTGTGATGACGGGGGACGGCAAATAAGGTAATACTTGACCCCAACGTTGATAGATGGCCCATGACGTCACAGCAACGGCAGCAGGGGGGGTAGGCGTTCGGATTTCGCGGTGGTTTAGTGATAGGCGTCTAAGTATGATGAGCGAGCGACTAGAGTTCACTTCTCATCAACACCGAGCTCCCGTTCAACTGTCACTGTTTTCCACCACATAGCCAGCTGCCTGACGTCAGTGTCTGAATTTACACAAGTGCTTTCAATGGACCCCCGTAAACTTCATACACAATATGGTTTACGCGCCGCCAAAACACCACGACGTGGACAAAACAAGTAAAAACAACAAGTCGAGTTCAGAGTCGCATATTACAATTTCCACTGGTTCATGCTTTAAGTGGCTGGTCCTGATCCTCAAGTGCACCTAATAACACCTCAGCGAACAAAAATCATTCCATGAGTGCGCAAAAATGAAGAGGAATGAATCAGCAAAAATCAGAAATAACAACGAGACCATATCCATACCACCAAGAAATAGCAAGCCTGCCGATAATGGCCAACTGGCCTACAACGGGCCCGTGACAGCCTGTCCCCTATTGGCCTCCAATGGAGTCTCTTGTTGCCGACTCTACAGGTAAACGGGATATCCCACTAGCCGGTAGAGGGGCAAGCTGCTGGCCCGTAAGGAGCCAGCTGTTCGCAAGTCCAACTTCTACTCACCTCACAATCATTCACTAAACACCTACACCGGCATCCGCACTACGCGGATACCCTTCAACTACGCGTTCAAAATCACAAGAACATACACGACAACGCAAGGTGCACTATTTATAGTCCCTACAAACGGGAACGATACAGGCCAACAGGTACAAAAGTGACGTGATGCCAACCAACAGGAGATGTCTACGTAATCGGACGGGGGGCGTAAACCGTCGGCTGGACCAATCAGAGCGGAAGGCATCGCCTTGCGATGCCAAGAAGCACACGATGTCGACCTTCATTGTTTGTCGTTTATACTGACTTTTCACGGGAAGTATCCAATCACACTACTGGCAAAGAATGTCAACAACTCCACTGCTTGAATTCAGATGACTATGGGCCTCACAGACGTCTCACAGACGTTGCTCTCAGCCTTGAGACTTCAGGACTGGAGATTTTTCGCACTAGAGATATTGTAAAAAAAAAAATCTTCAACATTAAAGTATCTGGAAACAAAGAAATCCCATGACTGTCCGAGAGCTTTACGAGAATGAATGCCTTTAGTTTTGAATCTTTTAGAGCCATGAAGTGAACTCTGTTACATTTCTGCCGGCCTAGAGGGGCCCCTGCGGGCCTGTAGACGTGAACCTGTAAAGAGCCACCGAAACTGGCCCGGAAAGGGCCGTTACATTTGTGAAGGAACGCTTGCGGCTACCGGTCGGCAAAGGGGCTTATGGTGTCCGACTGACTTCCACCCTCCTACAGCGGCCCCTGTCCTGCTAAAGGGCATCCACTGGCCTGTAAACAGCACGGGAACCAAGATGAACCTGCTTTACAGGTAAACATACCTGACAGCATTTTATGATGCGTGACACTGCTATAGCAAACTATAACTGGTGTCCATAATCACATCCGACGGCAGAGTTTTCGTTTTATTTCTCACTTCCGTAAGATGCAGCGCATTTCGTGCCGTTGTACGTATTATGTGCCGGCTTTTTTTGTGCTTTCCACCTGAGCTCTACCTGCCAATTTTTCCCTAATGAAGCAGCTTTCCGGGGGCCTTTTCAAAAGCAATGACTACCCAATATTTAACTCACTACTTCAGGGCCTCAAGACCCGAAGTCCCCCGTTGTAGCTCATGACGTTTCGTATTTATTTTTTATTACTTATACTATTATTATTCGTATTCGTAGATATTTCGTTGTTCCCTATTTTGGATCAGACTCGTAGCAAATGAAAACTGGTGACTCCAAGGTGCTCACCACCTTCTACCTTTACCTCAGTCCTAAAAATATTTTGGTCAGTTCTTTCACCACAGGGACAATGTTTAAATTCAAGGGCAGAATACCTAAACGCTGCCAATCTCCACTCGTTTACCCTAATTGCTTCTGTTCTGCCTCGTGTGGGGCGTCTTACGTTGGGTCCACTCTTCGTAATCTTCACCTCAGGATTCAGCAGCATTTAGGTAGATCTGACCGCACAGACCTCCCCTCTCCCACCTAGATCCCTTACCAATCAGTGACCATTCGGTAATTTGAGTCTTTAGTAAGTATTGGCAATTTCATTATCGTTGGCAGATGAAGGAAAGCTTTGGATTCACGTATTTTCGAATCGCTGATCCATATACATCTACATCAGAAAAGAACAACCCACCCTAAATGCCAAGGTTTCATCATTTCCGCCACGGACTGTTTCTTACACACTCCTAAAAGGTTATTTACCGTTATTTGTATGAGTGCCCGACTCGTTTTTTTTCTGACGCATTAACAATGTGACGCAATGTTCAGTGTCAATGCAAACAGAAAACGAAAAGAAAAAAAACAGCGAACCTGTTTTCCGACTCGCTGTTTAAGTATATTAATTTTCTCTCCTAAGGATGGCAAATCATGATTCCGGTGAGATGTGTACATAAGTGAGTCAAGAATGTAATAAGGAAAACACTAACGACATTATATACATATATATATATATATATATATATATATATATATATATATATATTATATATGTATATACATCTGAGCAATTCCAAGGCAAACCACCAGGGCGAGTTGACGACATCCTCCCAGATTTCGCTGAAAATTGGTGTGAGGGGTTGTTCTGGACATTGATTTTGATTTTTGGGTTTATACAGTCGTGACGTCAAGAGATCACGAGACACAGGTCAATGAAAACTGAAGGTCAGGGCCGACGACCAACTTCGTATGCCACAAAATCTCCATGGAAGAAAAGTTTTTAAGTCAAATTGTACATCATAAGAACGACAAAGAACCAAACAATGCGCTGTCGTAAAAGTTAACCTTATCGGGTCAAATTTGTAAGGTTGACTTCATGACCTGTTCTTATGGTGAAGGCAAAACACATTTTGCTCGCTCCGATTTCTTTCAAATTTACGGACAAAATAGGCAACTTTGTTGGCAACATACTAACCGAATTGCGTGACGAAATGGGAATTCCTTGGGGCAACGGCGGTAGTGTGTTATGACCTGATTTTGCCCGTATGCGTACTAACTTTGATTTATTTCAAAATAGAAGCAATGTGGATGTCATTTGAAAGGGCATTGAAAGGTCATTGAAAGGTCATTTGCTCGGTGCCCTGTGGCGGCTAGCGCCGCCACAGGGCACCGAGCAATTGGCGCTGCCCGCGCCGCTGCCGAACTCGCCGAGGTGTCTGCGCATCCGGCGCCGCCGCGGAGCGCGGAGGGGCCGGCGCGACAGGTGCGGCTGGCGCAGTGAATGAGTCGGTACATCCAGCGCCGCCAGCGCCGGCGGCAACCTGGTCAAGGAGTCGGCACACCAGGAGCTGCCGGCGCCGCCAAGGTGTCTGCGCATCCGGAGCGGCCGGCGCCGCAGCAGCGCGCCGAGCAGTTGGCGCTCGGGGGTGAAGGGGAGGCTGAGGATGGCTTAAAGCTCTTGGAGCACGCTTCGGAGGCCGTTGTACGCCGCGTGGTTAGGCTCTGGGAATCGTCGTCGGATGGCCCACACAACGCAGGATGGTACTAATCGTCGAAGACCTCGGCCGAGTCACCCCCACCTGAAATAGGGTATTGTTTTTTGCATGTTATTTAGGATTTTTTCGCCTCGGCTGCACCTAGCATTGACTGGTTTACCATGTACCCTGAGATGGATGATGAAAATTGTCACAAGTGGATCAAATTTTCGAATGCCTGATCATATAAAGGATATATAAGGATATGTATAAGGAGTTGCATTCTGATGTGCCCTACGAAAATGAGTGGTAGTTATTTTACTATATGTTGTTTGATTCTACAGACTGTTGTAAAAAAAACTCCGCACATGTCTACCTTGCTGGCTACTGTAAGCAAAAATCCGGTCATAAATAAAGGAATGAACTGTCTCAGAAAAAGGAATAACCAATCTCACCCAAGCGTGGAACTGCCAAACTGAAGCTGCTTTGGCAGTCACACATTTCGTCTTGAA
Source organism: Capitulum mitella (assembly GCA_030062745.1). NCBI lineage: Eukaryota > Metazoa > Arthropoda > Thecostraca > Pollicipedomorpha > Pollicipedidae > Capitulum > Capitulum mitella. The sequence goes on from CP099840.1 coordinate 13,999,674, forward strand.
CCTGGCTCTACTATCTGCAGTTAGTTTACATTGCAAATGATGTCAAGCGCAGGTAACGCCCAGAGCCAAGGGTGTAGTTTGTTATTGGGGGGTGGAGGCTTGAGCCCCCTAACTTTGGTTCAAGCCCTCTCCCAACTTTGGGAAGAAGGTGGGTCAAATCAGAAGCGTCAATTTCTATAAATGATTGGGTGGGCAGAGCTGTTGGCCCGACAACTTAACCTCCCCCAAATGTGGGTTTCTCAACGCATTTAGACCACTTTATTTTGATAAATGGAAATTTGAGTTTTTTGTCATTATTTTTCAAATAAAAATTGTGCACGTCTCATGTATATAGGTATACATATATACATATATATACATAAGTATATAGATATACATATATATATATATATAGAAGAAACAAAGGCAGATAGATGCATAACTTTATACCTTATTCCATACTTCTGTCTATGTTCTATCCATTATGGCCGTTTTTTTCGTTGTTTTTGCCCAATTCCCTTTAAAACTGGCAGAAAATATTGGAGGGGCCCAAACAAACATTGGAGGGGCCAGGGGGGCCTCGAAAGAAAGAAATCGACACCTCTGGGTTAAGTCTGGAAATAATTTCCTATTTTGTTGGTAGGGTTAGCCACCTTCCTTGCTCAGCACCCCCCCCCCCCCCCTCCTTCACAACATATTTTGCAAAACTACACCCACCTAGAACAAAGAAATGAGAAGCAAGAAAACACATGAATAGATGAAGATATTGGTATGGGGTCCCATACCAATAATTTCCTTTGGTGCGGACAGCTCCATACCAAAGATACATAAAGCTACCTTTGGTTCATACTGCCGGTAACCATTCGTAACCCAAGATGACTACATGAACATGTTTGTTTGCTTGTTTGTTGTGGGTTAGGACGTACAGCCTCTCGGGCTCAAGCGTCCGTGTCTTGAGTCAAGTCTTGTCTCGTCGGGCGTCAGTCAGTCGTCTGTCATTACGTAAACATGTGAGCATTCTGTCATCTTGTTTTGTCTCGGATGCGCTATTTTTTGTATCACGTACTGATCGTTTCCAGCCCGCTAATTGGTTGTTTTTGCTACCGCCTCTTAGTGCTGCACTGACAACCGTACAGCTATCGATATTGCGGATTTGAAAAAATCAAAATCAAATGAGCGAATTATCATTGTTCGAAGCCCCAGAAACGCTATCTTAATATTACAGCTATCATAAATTACAGCTAGGGTCGAGCATCCGTTGGAATGTCTTTTTGGGAAGCCGAAAAAATTAGACACACTCCCTTTACGCGCCCTTAAAACCTGATTAGACAGCATGTGGAGTGGGGAGCGCATGAGGAACGCGGCCTATGGCATTTCCCTTCAAATCTGGAAACGCGTTTCATTTTCGGGTACACTGATTTTCTTTGATGCATTTCGCAATAAAAACGAATATTTCTCGATCTATTTCAAAATTCTGCACCGGAGGAATAAAATGTTGAAATGTTGCCTCCATGATGTTGTCCGCTGTTATTACCGAGCATTTAACAAAGAAATGAAAAAGCACAAATGCAAAAACACAAATCCATGGGCAGTTAAGCGGACAAAAAAAAACTTGTAAGCTAATGCCGGACAAATGCAAACGAAAGGTTTAACACCGAGCCATGCTCTGGTAAAAAAAGCATAATTTGGTACGCGGCCATGTCGTCATGCGGCTAGGCTGAACCGGCCGTTCGATATATTTTTTCTCCTAGCTGAACTAAGGTTATCTCTGGTTCGATCGCACCCGCAGCAACAAACGTGACTGGCACAGAGATCGGCACAAAGATGAGTCTCGAGCTGCCTGGCTAAAACTACTTCACTTTTATTACTACTATAATCTACGACTGGCGTTTCATTAGTCCATACTCGTTACACGCAGTTTGCCAAATAGCATGGAGCGTAAAGACAAGACTATTCCTATTTTGTTTTCAAAACCTTAGTGTTCTATTGGGTTCAACCAAGGCTCTCTGCGCCTTGCTGGTTTGGAGCGGATGCACCTGGTCACTCCATCAGGGCAAGAAAATGCGCACGGCAGCGAGCGCTGAAACCTTTGCGGGACATCCCATAGTGCGTTCAACAACGTCAGGTCTCTGGTTCAGTCGACTGGAGACTGTCGAGCAGGACAGTGCGCCAGTCGGTGCCGCAATCAATCTCGCAATCTCGCAAATAAAGCCCGTCATTGGTGAGCCGGGCGGCCGGGTCTCGACCAAGAACGCTATTCACGAACACTGGGCGACAGCCCGTTACCGTCAGTAAGCAGAAGTGCCTGCGCCGTGGCCACGCCCAGTCGGCTGGGCGCAGCGGCGCGGCCACCACCGGTCACGGAGCGCAGATACGCCGCCGTCTAAACTGAGCAGAAACAAAATCTTCAGTTCCGGCGCGGCGGCCGCCACCTGGCAAGGCGCCGAGCGACGGCAGGCCGCCGACACGCCAGCCGCCCACCCTGGCGCACGGCGCACCCGTACAGCATCGTCCCGCCCGACGGCCCAGCTGCACAGGTCGAGCCGCCCGAACCAACTGAACCGCCTGGTTCCCACATGCCAAGGCCCATGAGGTCATTCAGGCACGATGAGAGACATCCAGTACACGATTTCAGTACAGAGCACACCAGGCGTAATGGAACTGTCTTTCGCAAAACTGTCTTCAGCCGTCAATGCTCGTTACTGTCATCATCTCTTGCCTATCGATCATCATCATCTGACTACTGGTGATCATGACTGACAAATGTCTTCGTCTGTACTTTCATTGCGACGCCATAGGCCGAATTAGTCGAACTTCAACGCATGACTCGCCTTGTGGGGCTCAGGCCGAGCGCGGCTTGCTACATTTCTCTTCAAATTCAAAATCACATCTCAAGGTGTTGTTTGGCAAATGTACTTTTCCTTGGTACGTCTTGCATCACAAACGGCCATACATCGATCTATCTCACTATTCTGCACCGGAGGCACTGCAAATTTACATGTAACACGAGCTTATGTTCGTTCGTTGTCGTTCTTGAGAGGTTCAAAAACACCCGAAGAAAAAAGCGTCAGAAAAAAGCATCTTGGGACATTCACGAACAGAAGAAGCTTGCAAGGCAACGCACTGGCAATGAAAATGAATCAAATTTACGGAAGTACGCAAGCAAGCATCTTCTTGCAAAAATGTCGTTTCCGAGTCCAGTGGATGCTAAGTTATTTGATTACAGAAGGCGTTATGGTAGGGCCAGAACGGCTCAGTATGTATGTATTTACGCCTTAGGGCGGTCCGCAACAATACGTTGGCTATGATGCACAGCGTCATATCGATAAAAAGAAACAGTTACGTTCATCAAGCACACAAAGTACATTCACTGACGCAGTTCAGTCAATGAGTCAAAAGGTATTTCTTTCACGCGTGAGCAAACCTATTCGCCGGCAGGCGGGTCATATCCGATGGCGGCGAACTGTACAGTGCTGGGGCACGCCTGCAGAAACTGCGTTTTCCTGCATTCGTACGAGAACCCGGCACGTGCAGCTGGTGGTCCAGTCTCGTACTACGTTCGCACAGTCAGTCCGCATGAAAAACACTTGCTAAGCCCTCAAGCTCACCACTCTGTAGTACCTCATATATCAGACGGAGTGTATGGTATCTGCACAATGCACCAAATGACATCCAGCCGATCTCTGTCTCAGTCTCACGTCCGAAACACGCTCGAATATGGAACGACCAAAACTTACCCTGACAGCAGTCAATGATTTTTTGGATTTTGTCCACGTTCTTATCCGATCCGTTCCCTAATACCGAAAACTGTACCGGACCTGAGACGGGACTAAGGCAGTCACGAGCGTTTCAATCGCACGACCAGGGATGCGATATCGCAAGCGGGGAAGGCCAGAGTGTGCCGATACAGCGGCAAGATAGGTTCGTCATGTGGCAGTCCCAAGTAAGTAGAGTCGAAAGTTACGCCAAGATTTTCTACTTCGTTGCACGACGCTTAAGTACCGTTAGCAAATTTTACGCTACGGAGAGTGGGCAACTCATTCTGAATTTTCTCTGTCCATGTTGGGACAACACTAAATAGAGCTGGGCGTCCCAAAAAGTTAAATGCTTAACCCGCCACTCACTGTGGAGAAGGGACGTTTAACGCCCCCTCCCCCGCGCCCCGCCCTCCCTGGCGCATTTCTAAGAAGCTTCTCAAACGAATAAACGAAGCGCTATGGAACTTTCATTACCTTTTCTTTCATCAGTTTTGCACATACCGAAAAAAATCGGAAGAGGGCATCTTAGTTGACGTCTTGATGTGACGACGTCATAAAGACGACCATGATTCGACGGTAAATTTTACTTCGCCGCTTTATTGTCGCTTCGTTTACCACGCACAGTGACTGTGGTTTGCTCTGCATTTGGGCATGATATGTGAGTTCATTATTAACACCTGACCTCATGCTAGGTCATCCCGGGTAGTGTGCATTTTCAACTTTCTGGGTCTAATGAGAAGACATTTCACGAAAAGCACAGAATAGCCTGATTTTTTGGCACGACCAGACAGATTATCGAATTTTCTTGCAGTAGATTGAAAGTACAACTTACACAGCAGTTTCCTGCCACACAGCTTTTCGTACTTTGACGTCCCGCGGTTTTATGCAAATTTCAGCTTAGCGACTACAGTGGTGGCGTCCGTTTCATGCTCTGGTGTCCGGTGTGGAGATATTGGCCTTTGCAATGCTGTACATTTCGTGAAAATGTGCAATATGCGCCAAATCGACTCGTTAAGTCACTGATAGGTACCACACGGAGGTCACAGGCGTGCTCAGAATGCTTCACTTGCACCTACAGCTCTTTGAAAGCATCCTTTCCAAATCTCCGTGTCAAATAGGCCAGGAAATATACATTGCATGGCCCGTTATCGTGGACGTCAAATCCGATCCAGCCCGTGGCCTTGACACCGGATGACCCTGAGTCAGGTGGCACTCAGAATATGAGATCAGGCTGCCAGGGACATATTGCTATGCAGACTTCAGGCTAGGTCCACTTTCACTGATATTAGGCAACTCTGAAGAAAAGGGGCACTTTTGAGTATTTGGCCTCACCTGTGATGTCATTAAGCGCCCAAAAGTAGAAAAATACATCAGGTACAGGGGCGCACAGCACGGCGCAATCGGTGCCGATTGAGTCAGCCGGATTGAGCGGCTGGTTCTCGAGACAGAAGGGGGTCCTTTACAACCCCCCCTCCCACCAAGTCAATGGCAGGTGGTGAAACAGCCCAGTCAATGCCTGGTTAATGCACGAAACGTTGTAATGAAGCATGCTAACCAAGCATACCGATAAACATACCTACGATATGAATTAAATACACCTACCCCCCCCCCATTCGAGGGAGTAACGTACCGAGTCCCCCAGAGAATCGGGCGAATCCGCGCATACACCGACCGTATCCCCAAAACCACTACTTTTACTGGAAGTTATTCCTATTGCCTAGAGACCCTCTACAAGGCCAGTAAATGCATGTTAACGCACAGTCACGCAGAGACACTTCCAGAAAAAAATGCACAGATACATAAATACAGCATCACACAGGTCTTAGTGGGTAGCGCACAGTACTCACCGCCCAGCATACAGTTTTAGCAATTGCAAAACATTACCAAATATACAACAGTATTTTTACCACAAAGCACGCAATAAAAGTACTGTGAACCGCTAGGGACATCTTTCGCTGCGAAAAATGCCGATGACATCCTGTGATTTTAAAAAATAATTTCCCAGAAAACCAGCGAATACGCGGACCCGCCAAGAGCGGGGGGGTCCACTGTGCATCCACGCCCACAACACGATTGGGTCCGGGCGAGAACACTCCGACAGGCATTTTTGATTGGGCCTGAGCAAATTGATTTCTGAAGATGAGGTTCCCTGGCCACATTCTAAAAACCACGAGTTGCACAAAACTGAAGTTCTGAAATGCATTGGAATGCATCTCCATGATGGTTGATCATCATCAGTGAGGGTGTATTTTTCATCTGTTCAAAATTTGCTGTTATCTGTAATATTCTTCTGATCAGGGATGTCGATTTCTGTAAATGATTGCGGGGGCCCAGCGACGGGCCCGACAAAGTAACCTTCCCAAAAGTGGGCTCAGCGGATCTAGCCCACTTTATTTTGACCAACGGAAATTTATAATTTTTTTGGTACTATTTATCAAATTAAAAATTGCTTTTTTTCCGATATAAACCTGTATACATGGGGATAAAAACAATTTTTAATTTGATAAATAGTAACAAAAAGAACCTATATAAATATATATATATATATATATATATATATGACAGAACGACAGATATCTCGCTTTAGACTTTACGCTTTACTTTCTCCCTACCTCTTATCTATCTCGGCCGTTATTTCTGCTATTATTACTCATTTCCCTTTAAAACTGGCGGAAAATACTGGGTGGGCCCAAACCAACATTGGGTGGACCCAAACTAACATTGAGTGGGCCACGACCCTTTCAAAAGAATACGAATCGACACCCCTGCTTCCGACATCACAATGTGGCAGCAAACATGACAACTGTTGTAAACGTCGTACTTTTAGACCCATGGAAACATGATAATTTTCGAAGAACCAGCAAGTAATGAGTTCAAGACAATGATCATAATTTGTTTGAATTTGTCCAGCATTAGTCTTCCCAGCGAATCAGGGAGGTAACAACTATGGTCAGTGTTTCATATCACATTTAAACGCCGAGTTCTCGGACAGCCCACTGAATGGTGGTGTACAGCATTCTTGGAGATCGTCTTGGTGGTTGTTGCCCTGTATGCCACAAAATGTGGCTTGTGGCTCTCAGAAACGCCAGGGAGTTTGCACGCGTTTCGGCCGAGGGCCCTCTTCAGTACTTCTTCAGTCTTCAGTGCTTCTTTGGTCTTATAATGGGAGCACCAGAAGTACCAAAACACATAGCCACAGCATCAAGCTCATCCAAGAGTTTTTCACCAACATCGGCCACAGCACCAGGAATATCGCCTCCGCCAAGAACCAGAGTGAGGACAAGACCCAGTAGACGTCACAAGAAGATCTGTACCACACGGATGGCTCTGCCCTTGTCGATGACAGGCTGGCCACCTCCGTCCAGGTCATGATCCGCAAACACCAACCAGTGCCAGGCGTCACTTGATCGAACATCAGCACCACTAGGCGCCAATCCCGCACTGGGATCCCGCCGTGCCCTGGAGGGAAGCGGTACCATGCCTACAGAGCACATTGCGCCCTGAAGGGAAATAGTGCCATGCCCGCTCAGCACACATCAGAGGCAAGTGCCGCAGCTCCAGCGTGGTCTACCAGCTCATATGCAGCGTCTGCCGGAAGACCCACATAGGAGAGACCGGCCGCATGGCTAGGCCCCGCTACAACGAGCACCTCAACAACGCCAAACTCCGGCGACCGGACACACCCTGACGTGACCACTTTCGCAAGGAATACCCCGATTCCCACCTGATTCTAAGACCATCGCAATGAAGATCTTGCAACATACAAAAGACCAGAGGGAATAGAAGATCGTCGAGTCATAACCGTCACGCAACTTCACCCAAACCTTAACACCAGTATCGCTTTCTCGTCCTTATACAGCGTCCCAACATACAGTCCCGTCCCGCGCCCTATATATTCCCCCTCCCCCTCCCCCCGCACACAGGCTGTATTGTGTGATCTCGGGCGGCACGCCATTGCGCATGCGCCAACACGGGGCGTACTGTGCGGTCATGACGCGGACCACTTCTCGTACTCACGCCATAGCACCGAAAAAGCACTTGAAAAAGAGTGAAAAAGAATCTCTTCAAAAAGAGATTGAAGAAGCACTGAAGAGGGCCCATGGCCGAAACGTCTGCAAATTCCCCGGCTCTTCCGAGAGCCACAAACCACATTTTAAGGCATGCAGGTCAACAACCACCAAAATGACATCTAAATGATGGCAGGAATGACGTACGAAGGGCAAGAAATAGCACAGGGACTATTCATGACTACGGGGTCGTCCATAAATTATGTAACACCTGGGCGATGAGGACCCAACAATGTATAAGAGCATTTCATTGCAATAGTTGCGGGGGGTGGACGGTTTCTTAACCCTGTCATATCAAAGAAGAAAAGAGGCTAAGAGGAGAACCTTCGACGACCTCTAGCAAATCTTGCAAGCTTTACCTTCTATTTAATGGCACTAGTCAAGTTTTTGCTAACCTTCAAGGAGCATTTCAAGGGGGTGGGAGACTTAAACTCACCTGAAATATGCTGAGTATTTTACAGACAGCCGCCACAAACTGCCCAAAAACCCACAGACTACACTGTAGAGCCAATGCCTGGCACTGGGGGAACTAAGTTGCTTGAAACTATGCAATAGCAACAAAGAAAATAGGCAAACAAAACACACATCTGACATTCTACATTAAGAATTTAGAACACCCAGGTAAAATTGATGACACTGCAATCTGTCACTGCCAGGTTCATTCCACCATGCCAGACAAACATTCCAATGTTTGCCTACATATAATGTACTCTTTGGCAATGTATCCACTATTTTTGTCCAGGACACCTGCAGCAGAATTCTTTTAAATGGATAATGCCATAAGGACAAACTTCTCCAAAATGACAAAGCTGTCATGATCTTGATAAGCTTTCAAAAGTAATATTCCCACCTAGATGTTTGTTTGTTTGTTTTTTTTTTGAATGGAAAATGCAATAATGGACAGACTTGTCCAAAATGACAAAACCATACAGATCTGGACTAACTCTGAACATAAGTATTTCCACCTGAATGCATGTCACCTACACAGTACTCTGGTACACTGGCACACATATGTGGGGAGTGTAGCTGAGGTCCTCATACTGCTCCACAATGTACAGCTTACCACAAGATGGGCAAATCAGTGGTCCCAGAAATGGGCAGCAGTGCCTGTGACTAAAGGGGAAAAACTTATTGCTGTGGGACTGCAAAAATTCAGAGCATCGAATTAAGAACACATGAAAGGTGATTATGGTATGAGGGGATTCAGTTGTCAGTGATGATGTACCTGTTCAAAGATATGTCTTTGGTCTAAACATTATTTTGCCATGGAATTACAAGTAGGCCCCATGTGGACACTAAAATGTGTTAACCCAATTGCCATATGGACCCAGAATGGAAGTTAATGTGGGCACCTAGTTGGGTGCTCATTTAGTAATACTATGCCAATCCCATCCATTGCTTATTTGTAGATTATATGGAGATAAAGTACCACATCAGACTGATATTATGGTTCATAGATTCAGGTTCAATATGGTTATGCCATGTGGGACAAATTTTTTACCACATGATATTGCTCATGTGGCCCACCTGGGGCCTAATGCTTGTATCACATGTGATCAGGCCCACCTTAAGCCACAGGTGAAACCCAAACCAACCATTGTTGCATCACCCATATGAGTCCAGGGTGGCCTTTCCCACTGGCAACCAAACTGGCTTCCTTATTATTTAATTTGCATATTGCCTGCACTTGGAAAAGAAAGTAAATTTTGTTTCCAGCTATCCATCCCCTTGGCATGCCCCAGTCTATGGACTGTGAATCCAAGCTTACATGCAAACCTGTCAGGAATATCTGATGTTCAAAATGGTAACTGTAACCATGCATCATGTAACACACCACTTCCATTTTAATGTCATAATCCTGAAGACTTTCTTAATAAATGTGCAATGTGTCAATGTAATGTGTTCCTAAGCCAATGCAGTTTGCAATGGGTATCACAGCAAGCATGGCAAATCCAACAGGCATGCCCCTTCCCCTTCAGAATTACATATGTCATTGGCACATCATTAACACAACAAAGCAAACTTCTTTCTCAGATATTTATACAACAACAAATCATACAAGCCAAATAGTGCAGCAACCAAGTTATGCACTGTTTCACAATTTGTTTCATGCACTGTTTCACAACACAATGCAACCACATTCCATTTTTATTTTTCTAATCTATGCTGCCACCGAGGAAATGGTGACCAAGAGTGCTCCCCAAAATCCACCTAAGACACTGAACATGATGTTTCTGTCAAAACTGCAAAAAAAATAATACAACTTCAAGCCAGGACACTCCTAGCTTAACAAAAAACAAGGTTAACTAATTACTGGCAATAATCAAAGTTAGTGTGTCAGCAACATAACAATTATTAGAAGGTCTTGGCTAAAATATGTCTCACTGAGCCCACACTCCATGATCATTCTCATCCTAGCACTTGTCTCTATTGCCATAATATGTAAAACCAAGTAATGCATACCCAAGCTTCAGGGAAACCTCCCATAGATGTTTTCAGTCTCAATAATGCTTCAACATGATGAATTCATATGGTAAACCATTATCATGACCTCCTATTTCCTATCCCCCATGGCTTCCTATTTCTGAAAATTTTCAGCATGTCTAAACAGGATTTCAAATCACTACTTTCTTGTCACTCTGATCTGTGTAATGTCCAAAACTTTGAAAACTGAGTCTAGACCCTCCTACTAGCTACCCCTATTTCTCCCACGACCTCCAGCCATGTACATCCTGATAATTAAACAGTCAATGAGCAAAAACATCCAACTTACAATGAACAGCTTCATTCAAATGGGAGTGTGGCTTGAATGCAAACTGTGGGGCAACTGCTTGCTAATGTTTCTGACAAATCCAACATGGGGCCACTAGGTTTGGTTTGGTTTGGTTTGGTTTGGGTTAGGGTGCACAGATACTTGGGATCAAGTGTATGTTGTCCAATCAACACCACACGTGTCATGGACTGAGAGCTTGTGGTGCTGAGATTTGAACACACAACCTTATAATTATGAGTCTGAGCCTCTATCAACTAAGCTAATGAAGAGGACATGGGTTTGTGGGCAATAATGGGAGAAATCTGCAAGAAGGACATTCACTCCCACCATTCTGAAAAACTGACTCCTCTGGAAAATGCTCTACTAATTTTGCAGTATTCTCCACAGCAGACTTATCAGACTGATGAGCAGGGCAGAGCTTTGCAAAAATGACTGGGGGCCCAAAGGCTAATTTTGACTGGTTCTGATTATTTAAAGGCCATTCTTTCCATGGACCACCACAGACCTAATGTTAAAAACCCCAAATTAATGGGCAGAGGGCCTGGGCCCCCCCCCCAAAAAAAAACAAAGTTCCATTCATGCTGATAGGATGGCCTTTTGTTTTTCCAGTACACAATGCACCTGACATGGGGAAAATAGCATGCTTCTGTGCATCCCTACCTTTCTTTACCTTCCTGACCTATTTTTGTGTGGGTTTACTGTTTCTCTCCAATTCAGGTCCCTATAAAGTTGGCTGCCTGCTTTCTACAAAATCTGCCTTGCTATCCTTTAAACAGGTTGAACAGCAGCCTCTAAATGGCTGAACTGGCTAAATGAGTTCCCATCACAACTCATACTGAGAAATCTTGCCACAATTTATGCCCCATTTTGGAGTCTTTCTCATTGATATAATGAGTACCTCTGAACTGCTGATGGAGATTTATGAAAACTGTGGGAGGGGGTCTTTTAGGGTTCCAGACCATTTCCTTTCCTTTGGTGACATGTACTAAAGCTCAGAATTGAGACTGAGATGAATTAAATATTCAGGCAAATGTTAAAGCCTGATGAATTTGCCTTGTGTTAAATTCCCTGAATAATGGGGCTCAGGACCTCCCATCCCCCTGGAATGCCAGCCATGACTGAACTACCTCCAGTATCAAAACTCTGTTTCCCCCTATTCTAAAAAAAAGCCTCGTTTACTGATGAGGGCTTGGGCCAATAACATAACCTCAAGTTGACCATGTCAGTTTTCAAACGCAGCGAAGATAATGCACAATCAACAACAACCCTTGAACCATTCGAGAATGTTTTACTTACCATTCAAACATCCAAATTCTAGGCCGGGCACCACTTCTTCCAACGTTTCATGTTCTGATTGTCGGCGAGTCCGGGAACGACCGGAATGGTACGCCGAGCATAAGGCCTTGCGCTGGGCTTCACGCCAGCAATGGCAACCGAGCACACAACAGTGGCGTAACCACCTAGACAGGAGACCGTCGCATGTGTCTATTTTTGTCCGGCCAAACCCTAGAGTAAATAACTGCAACAACCCGCAAAGTGATGGAAACCCGCCACCTTGAAAGGTGCAGTCAACTAGACCAGTTGTTCCCAAACTGTCCGGTACTGTTACCCCTCTTCGATCGTGACGATAGGGTCATTACCCGACCCGAAGTGAGTCTTGAAGAAAAGGCCAAATTTCTCAAGGTGAGGTAATAACCCTGGTTGGGAACCACTGAATTGGGCTTTATGCGTATTTTCGAACGCCAAATGAAATAAGCCGTCGGACAGGGGTGTCCATTTGTATTCTTTTGGAGCCCCTGGCCCACCCAGCGTTGATTTGCTCCCCCCCCCAAAAAAAAATTGGTTAACGCCCCTTAACATTTTCTGTCGGTTTTAAAGGGGAGTAATAATAACGAAAAGAACGGCCTCAGTATAGGAGATAGGCAGAAGATAAAGAATGAAGTCTAGAGCGATGTATCGATCTCTCTATCTTCTTTCCACATGTATCTGTTTATTTGATTATTTATGCAAGTATGATTGAACGCAGGGACGTAACATGCTTTCATAAGTTTCCTTCTTGCCTGTTTAATATTTCGGATCAGGGACGTAGCCAAGGGGGTCATGGGGGCCATGCCCCCCTGAACTTAGCGATCTACACTGGATATATAGCGATTTCGCAGAAAAGCGTAATAGTGATCGTGTGTATGTGGCAAAACCAAATGTTACATGTTTTCCTGTGAATTAAAGAAGAGGTAAATTGCATTTTTCCAACAAATTTCATCATATGTCAGACGCATATGACAAAATTTCACATCCCTGCTAGGAAAATCCTAGCTACGTGCCTGTGCCTGTTTCGGGTTACGTTTTTTTCTGCCTCTGTTTGAGAAAGTAATGCAATTCTCCAATACTCCATAGTACTGCATTTTTTTATTTCCTGAACGTTTCGGATGTACCTGATCCATTTTAAAAGCACTTTTTTCATGTCTCTGTCTGGATTAAAATATGAAAACATCGTATGCGGTCGCAGTTAAAACACCCCCATTCAGAAGGCATTTCAAGACTTACATTACGAACGGGTCACATTGTTAGGATGACCATTGTAATGCTCCTAATTATATATATATATATATATTAATCCTAATATATCAGGGTGACAAAATATTTCTGAGTGATAATGTTTTATTTGCGACTGCATGTAATATGTTTTTATATTTGTATTTTAATCCAGACAAAGACATAACAATTATGGCATTTTTGAAAATGGATCAGGTGTATCCGAAACGTTAAGGAAATAAAAAAGTGCAAAGTCTGAGATATGCCACCCTTCCGCACTACGAACTGATCTGCCCATCACATTTCGTGGGGCGATGAGTAGCCTCAAGAATCGTCTGACATTTGTTCGGTGTTTGGGAACAACGGGCAGAGACCGCTTTTATTTTTGTCTGTTCAGACTGGCAATGGGTGTGTAATGATGTTTTCCACATGTGTTGATTTTCCAGGCCAAAGATACCTTACATTCGTACAGATATCACGGGCATATACTGGTCCGAAAACGAAGCGAGAACCTTCGACACAGCAAGTCCCTCACAGGGCTATCCTGCCCACTAAAATTCAAATTTTGTTCCCCATGTGATTATTTTTTAGCGCATTGCATAAGCACGGTCGTTACTCCGTTTTATTTCTCTCTTTGAACAGAAGCAAAAAAGTGCACTTGTACCATTAAATTTCGTTTTGCTGTCGGTGCCACAAATCAGATGCACAGCCAGGGGGTCCCGACTCCCCCCCTTATGCCCGCATTTTTTGCAAAAATCATGGCACATCGTCTTCCCGGCAGGTGGTTTTCGTATGATTTCAGTTCACGTGCTCCGCCCCCCCCCCCCAAGAAAATCCTGGCTGCGCCCTTGCTGCAAATACATATTACCGAGTGTTTACTAGCAATACCGAAGGCCGAGCAGCAGCAGCAGCGGTTGAACCTCTGTGGAGATGGGGTGGGGTTGGGGGGGGGGCACAAGCGCGGTTTTCTTTCCATGCAACGCCCATAGGGTTAATATTAAATATACCCAAAGTTGGAGGCAGTTGCCCCATTGCCCCATCTCTCGCGGTTCCAACGCCCCTGCCGAGCAGAACCAAAATCTTATTCCAATATTGTCTGTGGACATGGTGACGAAGAGTAAGAGAAGAGATTGGATGTTTTCCCATTGTTGTCCCTTCTCGAATTAATCATTTCGGAGCACCGCATCGCATGGGCTTGACGGTTTCCACCTCTGGTTTCACAGCAGTACGTCTGCCAATCAGAGCGATCTGCCGCTGACGTGTCGTGCCCCTACCCTGATTCGGCAGAGCCAGGTCGCCGTCCGCCCGGCGCTCGACGCCGGCCCACAGCTTCAACCCTCGTCCGTATGGGGGGTTGATGCAATCCCCTGAGATTTTACGAGGTTGACTTCCGAACGATTTGTTTTATCCATCTGAAACTTGGTGTACCCTCGGGGACATCCTTTCCGCAGCTTATGGTTAATTTTTCTTCTGGGCTGCCACGGTAACGAGCTATGACGTTACAACGGGAACAGTGTCAGCCGTTTTGGCGCGCCGACGCGGCCGGTTTACAATGGTCTCAGTTTCGTTTCACTGTGAGATGGTAGGAGTGCACAAATACCATGAAATATATATGAGTCGATTCCAAATTGTATGCCCTATATGACTATTCATAAATTTAACAGGTTTATGCTCACTGCCGGGATTTTTGAGGGTGTAAACTGAGGTCATGAGCTATGGCGGGAAAGACGTTACCTTTTATCTTTTGGAATGCGACAGGAAATAGTCACCACAGAACGACCTTTATATTCGGATTGCTTGAGGTGTAAGGAATCTATAACGATATAAATTTGGTGCAATTTATCTTTCTGCATTGCGTCCTCTTTTCACCAAACGAGGACGCAATGCAACGAACGCCTGACTTTTACTCGGACGGGCCGGGCGGCGTCGGCTGCAGTGATGAGTCCAACACCGCGGCATGCATGAAATTAGGTTTTGTGCTGCATATCAACTCGGAAACGCTTTAAATGCACCTAAGTCACGATTTTTATCTAGTCCAATGTCATCCTAGGTCACTGGCTTTAAATAGCATTGGATGATCCAAGATGACCTTGGATGACCTAAGATGACCTTTATATGTATTCGACAATGGCGCTTGTTAATTGAAACGCTACATTTCACTTCAGCATCTATTGTTATCTATAAAAATGCTTCAGAAGCCCCCATAACGCACCTAAACCGACGACCCAGCTTGACAAGAATTGGCATAGCATGACCTGGATCGGACTGCATGTGTAAAATACAACCATGTGGTACGCAGGTAGACTTATAATTGATTGACGAACACTGTAATGTCCGTTTCGTTTCATCATTATGTTATGTATTGTTTGGCGTTCATTTGCGCATAAACTCGAAAAAGTGCCACTTTCCGACAGTTTTTGACCTTTGACCTGACCTGGAAGGTCGTCCGTCGGCCTGGGACGTTGAAAAGGGATACCAGTCGCGAGACTTTGTCACGCGCAATACGTCGTTTCTTCTGCAACGCTCTAGGATGCACGGTGTAGAAATGGCGGGGGAGATCGCAACATTCCCCCCCCCCATACGACCTCGTCTTGCACAAAGCCCCATATTGGCGAGGGTTAAAGTCCTGCAACTTGTTTACGTAACTGTGAATCCTTTTGATTTTTACATATTACTCGTATCATACCTGTTGCAACGAAACGGCACAAACTGTAAAGGATTGGGACATTCGATCCAAATATTCGAATGTACCGTCCGAATATTCGAATCCAATATCTATCGGAATTCTCAGTTGTACTATATATATATGACACGTGACCTTAGCTATTTGTTCTTTAAAGCTTCACTCTCAGACCTCTACCGCCTGGAATGCACAAGGCCAGTTGGGAATGCCTGCGTGACACCATCGTTGCACTATATGCTCAGTTACATTGGCCACAACGACTCTGATGGGCCATCGCTGCGCAAGCTCACCGACGACGGGTAACATCAACCGTGCCGCTGGTCCCCGGCTTCCACTATCATATCTAAAACAAAAACAAAGATACCCCCACTACGTAAATTTAAACCAGATCCCGATCTCACTTCTCAAATGTACGAAAAGGATCGTAAATGGAACAGTTCGCGTCTTATTTCCCGCGATTTTTCCCAAGCGCCAGTGCGCGAAAAGATGGTTGATTGATGGGATGCTTGCGCGGCATACGAGCAATACGGGACCGATCCCCGGCATTTGCGCTGCATATTGTTAGTTTACCCCTGCCCTTGTGTTCTTAACTGGCCGGCTGACTCTCCGTCACATGACCGCGGACTGACATCCGTAACAAATCGGTAACAGGTGGGCAGTCGGCCTTCCGATTCGCTTCTGTGTGGTCTGCCTAAGGCTATCCTTTGAGGCGCACTTTTATTCGTCATCCATCGTTCCCGTGCGCGTTTGCTCATCGCTACTTTGAGGATCGTTTTTTCCTTCCCGTCCTCAGCGTGCGCTCCTGAGGTACTCCCTGATGGGCCTTTTTATTCTTTCTCTGCATACTTCTTTTGCGGCAAGGCGAAAGTCGCAGCATGTATGAAATTGCAGTATTGTTGGGTCGTCTATCGTCGTTTGTGAGTACGTCATGTTCTTATCGGCCGTCGGTTGAAACGGAGGATTAGTAGCAAAAGTTTCGTTTTCGAATACGATGAATTTTGTTCTCGAATACACTGAAGGTGGCATTTTAATCCGACATGGTTTGAGGCGAGAGCTGGTTTCTGAAGGGAACTGCGACAGGGAAGCGTTGCAATATCTCCGCGCGTCATGGAACTAAAAGAAATAAAACGCGTTGTGGAGCGTGCGACAAATGCGGCTCCTTTCTCCATTTTATTCATCATTCATCGGCGTAGTTCGCATCTTGCTTGATTTTCTATGAAACAGCACAAAAATATATTCGCTACTGTTCAGCTTTCCATGAGCAGTGCATCCAGTCTACTTACCTTACTCCAGTACTTACATCGCATTACTATCCCAGCTCTCCTGGAGATCTCAAAGTCCATGAGTCCGAGGGCTCCTGACTGTTCCAGGGGGGTGGGGGCAGGGCCCTGATTGTCATAACTGTTGGACTGATGAATGGATCATAACTGTTCCGGGGCCCCTGACCTCTGATGGTTCCTGGCCGTCCTAGGACCCCTGGCCATCAAGGAACACTGTGTGTTTCGGAGAACCTGACTATCCCTAGGCCCCTGATGGTTGCAGGGCCTTGGCCAGCCCAGGGCCTTTACCCTCACAGGACCCTTACTTGTCCCAGGGCCTCTGAACGTCCCAGACTCCTCGCAGTACCAAGGCTCATGTTGTTTTGTTCGCAGTACCAAGGCTCATGACCCTTAACTATTCCTGGATCATCTTCTGGCCCTTGAGCATCCCAGGGCCGTCGACCACCCTAGGGTCCATGACCTCCCAAGTACCGCTGACTGTCTCAGGGCTCATGACTGTCCCATGGACCCGGCTACCCTGGGTTCTTGCTCGTTCCGGGGCCTCTGGCTGTCCCAGGGCTCCTGATTGTCTCGCAGTTTCTGGCTGTTTCAGAGCGTCTGGTCGTCTCAGAGTTCATGGACAAGTGAGGGGACCATTCGACCAGAGACGCCAACCTCCAAGGAGGCGCCGATTTCCGTCCGGAGCGCCATCAGTTCAGAATGAAAGTGGTTGTCATATGTTTACGGATCTGAAGGCGCATATACAGTACATTTTTGTTTATATACATGTACGAGTCCCGTACGAGCGCCTGTTCTGTAGATGGGGCACCAAATATATGAGGGGCGCCCGATCTTTAGAGGGGGGTCTGGTCTGAAAGGGGCGCCTACATGGGACACAAAATATATGAGGGCGCCTGAGATGTACGGGATGCCTAGCTCACCAATGGTGCCGAGCCGCCGAGGGGCGCCTGATCTGTATGGGGGGCGCCTGGTTTGTACAGTGTCCCGTTCAGGCACCCCGTCTGTAGACGGAGCGCCAAATATACAGGGGTGCTTAAAGGTACGGGGCGCCTCGCTCGCCAATGACGCTGAGCCCCCGAGGAGCGTCTGATCTGTGCTGGAGACGCCCGGCCCGTAAGGGGCAACTGTATCGTAGACGTATCTAGTCTCTGAGGTGTCCCGTAAGGGCGCCTGGCCTGTAGAGGGGCGCCAAATATATGAGGAGTACGTGATATGTACGGGACGCCTCGCTCGCCAAGGGCACCGAGCCCCGAGGGACGCCTAATCTGTATGGGGGCGCCTGGCCCGCAAGGGGCACCTGAATAGTGGCCGTGTCTAGTCTGTGACGGGAGCCAAATTCTTTTAGAGGCGTCTCATCTGTAAACAGGCACGTAGCCAGGATTGCCCTGGGGGGGGGGGCAAATGTCAAATTTTGTCATCTGCCTCTGGCGTATGGCAGAATTTATATGAAAAAGCAGTAATTTTATGTAGCTGACCTTATATTTAACCCTCAGGAATACATATAATGTTTGCTTTTGCAACACATAAATGACTATTCCATTTTCGTGCGAAATCGCCATATATCTAGTGTAGACTGCTTGGCTCAGGGGGGACACGGCCCCCACGCCCCCCCCCCCCTTGGTTACGTCTCTGTACAAGAAAAGGCCTGGCCTGGCCTGGCCTGCATGGGGCGCTGGACATTTCAGAGTTACCTGGCCTGTACGAGAGCGCTTACTTGCACCGGCGCAGCCAAAGGGGGCCACCCCCCGCCTAAGGCACGATTTTTGTGGAAATCATTGCACATCGTCTTCCCAGCAGGTCGTTTTCGTGTGATTTCAGTTCATACTGAGCTCTGCACCCCCCGCGCCCACAGTGGCTGCGTCCCTGTTTACAGCTGTAAGGGGCGCCGTGTCCACGAGGACTGGTTGAGCAAATGTGGGGTGGGGGAGAGCGCCTGGAAGGTGATGGCTGCCTAAGATTTAAAAAGGCCCCCACTCAGCAAAATAAAATAAGTCCCCGGATTCGGTGTGTATTGGTGTTTAGGTGTAAGACTGTTTTTTTCCTTCGAAACCCTCTTTTGCTGTGGCGTAAAGGGGCGCCCGCACCACGAGCCAAAAGGTGTGGGGGACATATCCCCCTCGGTAATTATATCCATATTACCTATCCCCCTCAAGGGGCACGGGAACTTCTCTTCAATTGGGGGGAAGGGCCGAGAAGCATTTTTAGTCAATTCCTTTCAGTCAGCGCCCATAGGGACAATGTTAAATTTAAAAAATTGGGAGCCTGAAGCCCTCCTGGCCCCATGGCTTCCACGTCCATGCCCCCCCCCCCCAGCTGTGGCGAAGTTCCCGCGATCCAGGGCCTAGTTGCATTTGCGACATCAAGTCCACGTGGTCCCACCCCTATACGGCAGATATCAGAAACGCGCGACTTAAATCCAAACTTTGACTGTGGTCTTGTTTGATCTTATTGTGAGGGATACTTTCCATGGAGAAGAAAAACGGACGAAACGAGGAACCACCTCCGATCATCCCTCACGGTTAGCCCACGCACTGAGAACTAAAAGGCGTTTTGAATGTGATCTGAGGTATTCCCTTGACTACTTAGGAAGACATTCATACAAATGAAAGTTTACACTCCAAAAGACAAAAACGCTGTTGGTTCTTTCAACAGGTCGCACGAAATAAAACAGCGAAAGAAATTGGAATTGCATTTTGGCGGGAGCAGCTCTGGCAGAACTGTTGCGCCACTTCTGCCGCCTCTTCCGGTCGTACGCAAATTGCTCTGTCACGGCAATTCGCGGATGAATACCAAATGTAGTTCAGAAATATTATATGTTTATATGGTAAATTTCAGCGATAACGGGTTATAAATAATACCAGAGGAAAAATATAGAAAAAAGATATAAATCGCAGTAGACGCTGGCTTCAAACGTTACGCAATGTATTTTCCGAAATATTTATTCAAACACCACTCCACGTACCCGGCGCAAACGGCGTACTTGACGCAGACATCTTGGATGTGAGCTGACGGAGAGGTTGCGTATCCAAGCGCCGAGATATTTGGACCAGAAGTCAAGATTGGTAAGCCCTGGCGACGTATAATAGTAACCTTCGACTTTTGGGTCATGTGAATGTTTCTCTTGTGTTTGTGTAAATGCCGCATCTTCGATCTACGATAATGACGCAGTGGGGTACGGGGCCAATTTTGAAAAATATTTGTCTGCGGCTGATGATCTTTGCGCTGTTGCGGCGATACAGAATCATAATGTATGCGACCGGGGATTTATTGCATAAAGTCGTGATTCAGATACTTGAAGTGTGTCGAGGGAATTAACAGACAGTCCCGTCGTGTTTTAGGTGTTAAGGTATTGTGTGTATGATAATTGTGCATCAGTCCTTGCCATTCAGTTCAACTATTCAATGGAGCTTGATTGTATTTATATTGGAGGGAGTAAAATATGGTTTTCTACCCTACCATCTGCAATGCTGAGGTACTCTGCTGAGCTGGCAACTAATTGTCTGTCAGCCCTTGTGAATTCAAATTTCAAGTGTATCACACTTATGGGGAATTTTGCCATGTTGTATATCTCCAGCTTTTGTTCTTGTGTGAGTCCATTTATTGATTTTAGGTGTGGTAGTGTTATATGGCATGCTGTGCATCTGCAAATGTTATGCCCATGGGAAGGTTTGGAAGCAGACATGAAACCATATGTGGTGGCCATCCACAGTTTTTTCATTCTGTCAAGTTTTGGGCCCTGTCACAGCAAAGATTACACAGCCAAATACTGTGCTCACTGCAGTCTTGTATTAGGATTAGTTACTCAGCTTGGTGTGAAACCATTCAATGCACATTCAACTGAAATACCATTACAATACTGCTTTTACATGGAACCCCATGCTGGACAATGGTTACAATGACTTCTCCCTACACTATTATGACTGACTCCTTCACAGCATCAGTTAGACTTGTAGACCATTGTAATGTCTCATTGTATGTTGTTGCATGCAAAACTTATGACTTCCTGTAAGATTTCCAGAAATATGAAGGGGCATTGACATGTCCTGACCTCCTATAGAATCTGTATCATTGTGCCCAAGAAGAGTTAGATTCTGCCTATGGCCCAGGGTAGATACTTTGAGATGTTAGTTTCTTTGTTCTGCAATAAAGCCCAGGACTTGAGGGTAGTACTACCAACTTTGTAAACAGAATCAAACTACTGGGGTTATCAGAATAAACACTACTTTTATGAGAAATGAGTCCATTTAGTAATTGTGGATATAAGGATGTTGTTTAATCTTTCTGTTTGCCAGAATGCATTGTGTTTGCCATTGATTATTTTGGAGAACATGAAGACCCTTGTGCATTTCATCCACTGTTCCAAACTGGCTGTTTGGGAACTGGGTGACCAGTAACAAACCATCATAGGAAATTGGTTTGTTGTGGTCTGATGGCACATGACCAAGTGTCATAAGAAATTGAAAGATGAAAAGAATTGAGATCATTTTCTTGGTCCCATGATGTAAAAATCACTTGATTTAACAACATTACATCAGGCTGTTGACATTGCATGATTGTGTAAAAGTTATGATTCTCTCTGAGCAGTGTAACTTAACTTGTACACAAAGCTGTTATGGATTTTGATACAGTGAAGTTCATAGCTGGCCATTGCCACAGTGGAATTTTATTATGGGCTCATATTGAGTTTGAAAACATTGAAGACAAGACATGTGCACATGCATTTATATGTACAAAGATGTTTTTCACAATGTTAAGCTAAAAACCATAAAGGAAAAGGTAGTCAAGCTATGCTTGATTTAGGTGCAATGTCCAGCTTTCTGAATGTGTCCTTGAAAATGACCTTATACCTATATTTGTCATTGTTGAAAGAACTCAGATTCCTTGATCCCAGAAGGAACAGCAAATCATTTATACCCAAATGTTGCATTGTTTAAATGATACTAAGTAATATTATAAAGCCAACAAAATAGAATGTGATATACGCCATGTCAAATGACATGGCAACTTAACAAATGAAAAAAGAAAGTCAGGTGCCACACGACATGGCAAATGAAAGTTAAGCCACTTCCAACCATGAGTAAATATATGTGGCCCTTTATGATTGAAGGACAGTGTAGGTAGGAGAATGACAATGCATGTGATTGACATGAGGGCCATGATAGTCTCATGCACTGTGATGGCATTTAGTGGAATGCTTGATGTGACTTCTGATTTATTATTCTGATTTTTCAGCCTGTTCTTGGGATGTCACCAAAAATTTGGTCTTCTGGAAAACACTTGCTGTATCTGTGACCTGGCTTTACCCAAGGATGACAGATTTCAGAATATTCAAATTAAGTAGATCTCAAATATCCAAAATCTTACACAAAAAGTTCTGTGACATTCCAGAACTGTCCAGAGAGATGTTGAATATAGTAGTATCAGGAGGAATTTGAGGTAGCTTTTGCAGTAAAAGCAACAGAAAAAACACTGTGGAGGGGAAGTAGCAAATAAAAGAAATAAAAGAGAGCTTCGTCCCCATGAAAATTGAAATTTTTCCCATAGAAATCTACAAGCACCAGAAAAGAAGTAAGGGTTTCACAAATCTGGCACATTTTTACTGATTGGATATTTTGAGGTTGGAATACTGATAAAAAGAATGCCATGTGAAAAGTAAAAGCTCTCCACATGAATGCATTTGTGTATCACCTCCATGCTTTTGTGTGAAATATTGTGAATGTATTTGTAGAAAGAGTAGTTTGAGGTTGATTATCACCTTAAACCCAAGAACTCCCAAGTAAAGAAAAGAAAAAAGTAAAAAAAAACCCAAGAAAAGAAAAAAAAATCGGTGATATTCTTGTTGGCAAGGTGCAATTTTTTTGCAGCATTGTTCTTTGTAGGGTCTTTGTTCAGCAGCATCAGTTCTGCAGAGAAAAAATGACACCCAGTTAATGGCATTTTTGTGTCAGCATGGCTGGCACACTAGTGTTTCCATTACCAGTGTTGTTAATGGTTCTTAACCCGCGCACGACCGTCGGTCCGTCTCGCACATCGACGACTGGGGGGGGGGGCAGTTGACTGCCCCCTCTCTAACTCACGAACGGTTGGTCGCACGATAAAAATAAGCATACCATTGGAAAGCCTGTGACGAGTAGAGCTCGAAACTGGTCTCATTTTTAGTTTTAGATAATATGTAAGCCAATTTACGCCCTATATATGTTTTCTCATAGCCGACTGCATGAGACCGAGAAATGACCTGAATCTCAAGGGCTGTGACTAATATCGCATAGGTAAAGGCACCAGCGCACAAGTAAAGGTCTGCGGATGCCGATACACGTCTAATTTTCCAGATTTGTTCAATATATACGCCGAAACATTGAGTTAATGAAACGGCAATTCCCCCGCAGTTGTCACTGTGCGCCGCTGCCGTATGCGGTACCAAATTGACGGGAACTAATTTTGGCGTTCCTTTATTTTCGCAAAAAAGACGATCTATGTCAATTTTATTGTTCTTTGTGGTTCTTGTGATGGTTTCTCATGCTTAAATTTAAAAAAAAAATTGATTAGTTACCAATCTACAAAGCTGGCGGAGCTTTATTCACGAGAGCCTATTTATTTCCAAAATATGCTACTTTTTCAAACTTTTTGAGGTTCCTGGTATTAATTACGTCTGTGTAAGCTAGTTCTCCCATTTTCTACCCATTCTGAGTAATTCATCGTCGATTTTGACGGTGATACATTTTGGCCCACTACAGTTCTTCGTGACCTGACCTCAGGTCAATGGCTGGAAGTCATTGATACTTTGCCCAATGACGGTAACTAGATGTCTGCTTCACTCCACGCTAAAAATGTTATGGAATATTCCGTCAATTTCCGAAAAAAACGGCGATATGTCTTAAAAATGGGCTTGACCTTAGGTCAATGACCCGGAAAATTTGAAAAATCTGAGATAGCAGATTTGTTGCATCTATCACGATCACTAATCCCTGAAAGTATTATTGAGATATCTTGTTTTGCAAAAAAGTTAGAGGGCGCTAAACTTTTTGACATAGGTCCGTTTGACCTGACCTAGGTCAGGCACCTGACGTGACCTGAGGTCAAAATTTTGGCACGAGACGTAAAATTGATGAACCAAAAGGTACACAAAGTTTCGTGACTCTGTGTTTGTTGGTTCTCTTGCAATCCCAGAAAAACCTCAGGGGGGCAGTCAACTGCCCCCCCCCAGTCGGGAACGGGTTAAAAAACTGGCAAGTGATGCAGTGCTTTTGCAGTGTGGGATTGGAATATGTTGCAGCTTGTGTAAACCTGGTAGCCTCTGAATTACTGTTTAACAATGACAGTGAGCATCATTCTGAACCAAAATGGAAAGGAACCAGACAAAAACTGGGTGTGGCAGATTCTCATGCTTGCCCAGGCTTGAGTCTTGATGTATGACTCATGTCATGGCATGTCATGGCATGACTCATCTTATGGCATGTACAAAGAATTGTCATTGTTCATGACATTATCATTGTCAGATTCATATACTGCAACTGTGGTTGTACCAGAATAGCAAGAAGTATAATCTGCAATTTTGTAAAAAGAGTTATGTTGTGCATGCATGCCATGCCTCACTCCATAACTCATTTTTTCAGTATCCTGCAGACATAACCCTGTGCAAGGTCTGCAAACACCAGGTGCCTGTAATGCATCCCTGGAACCCTGTTGGGTGCCCCACTGGTCAAGAGGGTTGAATCCATCTCATTCTAGATTTTAAATTTTTAAAGTTGACACATGTGACTGCTGCCATATGTGCACAGTGCAGACACACAATTCCCTAGGTTATCAGTGGAAATGACCTTGATACTGGGAGTTACATTGTTATGCTGTTCAGCACTGACAAGCCACCCAGGCAGGGGTGTTGATTTGTATTCTTTTTAGAGTGTGTAGGCTCACCTATGGTTGGTTTGGGCACTCCATCTTGGTTTTGGCCCCCAATATTATTTGCTGGCATTACAGGAAAAGGAGCAATAGTAACAAAAAGAACTGCCACAGTAGATAAGAGATAGGCAGAAAGTAAAGGATAAAGTCTAAAGTGATTATCTATCTTTTGATCTTGCATCTATATGTATACCTATATACATGGGGAAGAATTCAAATTTCATTTGATAAATGGTAACAAAAAAAAACTTACAAATTTGTACTGGTCAAAGCAGAGTAAGCTAAATGCATTGAGAAACACACTTTGGGGGGAGGTTAGTTTGTTGGGCCCTCAGCTCAGCCCCTGTCAATCATGCAGAAATCAACATCCCTGCACCCAGGTGCTGGCGGAGATCTGGCGATGGCACCAAATGATATATGGAGCTAGTCTCTCCTTGTGCAGATATCTTGTCTTCTGAAATATGTGAATATCATGTGGGTCACATTTACATAGCCCGTCAGAAAGTGGGGAGGATGCAAAGGTGAGCCTGTGATGGGCTAATGTTAAATTAGTCCCACCGACCCCATCCTGTCTGTCAACAGCTCTTGAATGACACAGAGAAGCAGCATGAGACTTGTGATTGCTGAGTTCAGTTCAGTTCCTCATCTTGTCAGGCCTGTGCCAACATAGGGTCACATGAAGTTACATATATACAAATAAATTTTCAGAGGCATGTTGTTGTGCTTTTGTCATTGTCTGTGCAAACTTATTCACAGATTGTTCAGTGAGAGGTCAAAGCTTGTGCCCAACCTATCTTTAAGAAGCCGCATCATCTTTTGTGACCTTTCAGAGGTCGAGTAAGTCATTGGCCTGGTGTATTCTTTGGGAAATGATTGGCATTCCATCATCTGAAATTTGGTGCAAATAGCAGAGACCTTTTGTTTGGCTTTGAAGGTCACTTGGCTTTGGTGGTGGTTTTGCATGTGGCTTGCCGCTGCAAGCCAAGTTTTAGGTTGTTACCACAAAGTTAGGTTTTAAGATAGGGTTGAGTCAAAACTATATTTATGAAGTTTTAGAGTGCTGCCATACAAATTCCCCAATGATCTTTCATTCTTTCAAAAACCCCTTGTTAACTTTTTCCATCCTGTTGATTCATCTTATCCTTTGGCACCTTTTGTGTGACAAAACAAGTGGTATCATAAGGCAGTATAGTCAGAATGTAGTGTTTGGCTAATGCTACATTTTTATCAGCCAAAAGGGGTGCTGGTAATGTTAGTAGCAACGTTTTTTGAAGAAAAAGAAGGTTTTTAAAAGTCATAGAAGATGAATGGCCTCTTTTCTGGATGATTTGTGCACAGTTTTATACTTTGTTTTTTTTTTCCTTTATTTATTTGTTTCCCCTTCGGTTTTGTGACATTGACACTGTGACGTCATAAATTTGTTTCCAGCATTTTTGTGACATTTTAGCCCGCGTATGACCGTCGGTCGGCGACGATCACGCCTGATTGGGGGGGGGGGGTTGACCTCCCCCTCTAACTCACGAACGGTTGGTTGCGCGATAAAAATAAGTACACCGTTGGAAAGGTTATGACGAGTAGAGCTCGAAACTGACCTCATTTTTAGTTTTAGGTAACATGTAAGCAATTTACGTTTTATGTATGTTTTCTCATAGCCGACTTTATCAGACCGAGAAACGGCCTGACTCTCAGACGGTGACTAACAACACATATGTAAAGGCACCAACGCTCAAGTTAAGGTCCGTAGATGCCGATAAACATCTAATTTCCCAGATTTGTGCAATATATACACCGAAACGTTGAGTTAAAGACAGGACAATTTTCAAGCCGGTTGTCGGCGGGTGCCGCAGCCGTACGCGGTAAGAAATTAACGGGAACTAATTTTAGCGTTCCTTCATTTTCGCCACGTAAGCCTATCCATGTAAATTTTATTGAACTTAGTGGTTCTTGTGATGGTTTCTCATGCTTAAATTTTGGAACTATCCATTAGTTACCAGTCTACACAATTGGCGGAGCTGTATTCGCGAGAGCCTGTTTATTTCCAAAATGTGCAATTTTTTCAAACTTTTTGAGGTTCATGATATTACTTACGTTTGTGCAAACCAGGTCTGCCATTTTCTACTCATTCTGAGAAATTCATCGCTGATTTTGAGGGTGGTACATTTTGGCTCACTACAGTTATTCGTGATCTGACCTCAGGTCAATGGCTGGAAATTGTTGATACTCTTCCCAATGACGGTAAGTAGATGTCTGCTTCACTCCACACGAAAAATGTTATGAAATATCCCTCCAATTTCCGAAAAAAACATGTCTTAAAAATGGGCTTGACCTTAGGCCAGTGACCCAGAAAATTCCGAGAAATCTGAGAAAGCAGGTTTGTTGGATATATCAAGATCACTTAACCCTGAGAGTGTTATTGTGATATCTTGTTTTCCGGAAAAGTTACAAGGCGCTAAAGTTTTTCGGACATAGGTCCGTTTCTCCTGACCTAGGTCAGACACCTGGCGTGACCTGAGGTCAAAACTTTGACATATGGTGTAAAAATGATGAAAAAAGGTACATGAAGTTTCATGGCTCTGTGTTTGTTCGTTCTCTCGCAATCCTAGAAAAAACTCGGGCGGTCAACCGCCACCCCCCAATCAGGGGCGGGTTAAACATCAAAAGCCAGAAACCCCATATATTCAGACAGACTGCAATGTTTGAACAACAGAACCAGTTTTGGCAAAAAATGGTAATCAGGTCATTAGAGGTCAGGTCATAGGATGTTAGAAACTGAATTGGCATGGTTTCCAGGGACTGTTGGGACTCCGATATTAAGTCCCCTGTATACACTGTTGACCTCCACAGGGTCGACATCTGGATCCACCTTTGCTCGGTGGGAGCCGGAAGGTCATGACATTGGCACAGCTGGGGGGGTCCTAGAGTCCCAAGACCATGCACAGAATATTCCAGGGGCCCTGCCATTGTTGAAAAATTGTCTTGTGTATACAGATGAAAGCTATTGCCAAAATGCCTCAAGATCAGTTGACAAGAGAAGACAAAAGATGAAGTACATTGATCCCAGCTCATAGAGGGACCCGTATCGGCCTGTAGGGCCTTTAGGGACCCCTTGCCAGCCTGTCTGGCCCCTGCCAGCCTTGTTGGCCTGTAGGGCCCCCTCCAGCCTGTAGGGCTCCTGCTGGCCTGTAGCGCCTCCTGCTGGCCTGCAGGGGTCCCCTGCTGTTTGTAGGGGCCCCTGCCAGTATGTAGGGCCCCTGCCGACCTTTTGGGTCCCCTGCTGGCCTGTAGGGATCACATGCTAGTCTGTAGGGCCAGTCGGCCTGTGGACCCCTGCCATTCTTCGGAGGCAGCTTTCACAGCCTTACTGACCTGTGAAGGGACCCCGTGCTGTTCTGTGGGGCCCTGCCGACCTGTAAGGGTCCCTTTCCAGTCAGAAGAGACTTCCTGCTTGCCTGTAGCTGGCTTGTTGTCAACATGAAGGGGCCCCATGCTGACCTGCAGGGGCCCTTGCCACCGCCGGTAGGACCCCCTGCTGGCCTGCGGAAGGGTTCCCTTATGGCCTGCGGAGGGACCCTCTGACAACTGTGGAGGTCTTCAGCAGAAAATGGTTTTTGTCACGATCATCGACAATCAGAGAAGAGCCAGCTGGTTGCAGCTAATAACGTTTTGGAATGGCAAGCATCCATTGTAAAATTTTCAGTGGCTCCTTCAGTATTGACGTACATATCGCATCGATATGTGACTTTCATATCGACGCGCGTGACGGGACGTTCTGCACCTCAGTTCATCAGAAAGCCATTGAGGATTAGTACTGCGTGACTGCTAAAAGTGAATGTCCAGAAATATATAAGCATAAAATTATAAAAGCATTCGTGAGGCGTACTTTCCGCTAGTGTTCGGAATAGCTGTCTCTTGATGCGACACGGAATATGGTGAAACAAATTTAAGCAGATATAAATTTTAGTAGGTGGGCACTGCATGACTGCTTAAAGTGAATGTCCAGAAAGATATAAACACAAAATCACAAAAGCATTCCTCAGGCGTGCATTCCGCAGCTGTTCGGAAAAGATGTCTCTCGATGCAGAACTGAAAAGTGGGAACAAATTTTAGTAGATAATGGCTATTCTAACCAGTCATTCGATGCACAGTGCATATATGCATGTATATTTATAGACAGAAAGATAGATAAATAAGTAGATAAATAGGTAGATCGATAGAGAAAAATATCCATGACATGTATATCTCTGTCCTAATACTTTGTTGTATGAAGCGAATGATTATTACTTTGAGCTTGTCTTTTGTTCTTTTTCTTTACATACAGCTGCGATTTATGATTTGTTTTCTAATAGGAGAACGTTGGTAGGTCTGAAATCTATACCGATAGGTCCCTAGCACTACCAGGCCACAAAACAGATTCCCATAGCCAGTGTGCCATTTCACCACAAAATCCGTCACTTTATCGTTTCAAAATGGCTCGACTATTTTACGTATTATTGAATGCTTTCCGCCCATCTCTTTCCTATTGCGACCGTACTTTTCATTATTATTGCTCATTGCCCTTGTTAAAAGTGGCAGAAAATATTGGGAAGGGGGTGAAATCAGCCTTTGAGAGACCAAGATCCACATTGATGGGGGGGGGGGGAATGGCCCTTCCAAAAGAATACAAATCGACGTTCCTGGATCCGAGGTCAGTGACCTATACATTTCCGAATAATCGAAGTAGCAGAATTGTTCTGTTTGCCTTGTTCTTTGTGTCTGATAAGTTTCATGTCAATCCATATACATGTATTTTTCGAAATAATATACCACTTTATTTCGCTGATGCATTTGTGTATTTTTTATGTTTCTTTATTTTACTTCTTTTAATGTGGCCAGACGTGACTTGAAGCCATGAGTTTCAAAACTGACACAGTATGTAAAACTGGTGTGTGGAAAGACACCAAGTGTCATGGCTGCACCTTTTCGTTTTTTGGTCATCCTCGGAAAGCTGGAAGGGGTCTCATCAGCGCGGCGAGGGCTAGCCGGCACCGCCTGGCGTGGTTCCGTACCCGCGACCGCCTGGGGGTGTCCAGAAGGTCACCCCTGTTTCAGGATCTGTCAGTCAGATCTGAGCCGGTCTGCTACCAATCGACGGCCATGAATCTTGCGATTCAGGAAATGCTCTGTTAGCCCTGGTCACATGAACTGTGATGTGACGGGTGATGTAAGACTATTGGCACAACGTCGGAAAAACTGACGCCGATTCGGGTCCGTTTTTCATAATGGTCCTAGAATGGTCAGTAATGGTTAATAATGATCCTAGAGCCTTCAGTTGGGTATCAAACGAAATGTCATAATGTTCTGCATCAGAAGCATGTCCCAATGTAAACATGTCTGGTTAGTGTCAAGGTAGGTCAGGTGAAATATTGGTCCTACTTTGCCTGCCAAAGGTCGATAATTGCTCGCAGCCGTTGTGATCCACGTCGCAAAAAGGACTGATGTGAAATAAGGTGAAGTGTTTTGATGAGCAGTTTTGCATTACCTGCTTTGCATCCAGTCAGGAGCACTCTTGGTCAGGTCAGATAAATTTGCGTTATTTTTCGGCGATTAAAAAAGCGATTATTCGCCGTTATTCTGAACCGCGTCAAGTCCAGAACTGGAATGGCATCTCGTGATAATCAGGCGTTCTCTTTCTGTTGTTGATCGGGTCAAGGTCATGCCGGTCAGGACGAATGGTCATTTTTCTTTTTCTGGCGGGGAATAATAAGTGCTTCGGGAGTGATCCAGGATGATCTTTGCAGGATTATCTGGACGAACCTCGAATGCTTTTACTGAACGATCTTCCATAGAGTGTTCTCTTTCATTCTGTGTTGACATCTACTTTCCTTTGACGTAACCTTACATGACATCACGTTGCATTTGGCGAACTTTCCTAAGACGCGCTTGAAGATTTGCTTGTCAGGCCTGAACGACGGGGAAGCTTAGCGGCACTTTTGTCACCCACAATGCGAGTCATTTCCAATTGCCATCATGCATGGACCTGGCATGATCTGTAATGTTGACGCTAAATAATACATGCATTATATTCGCGAATATTGTCAAACAACGAAGCATGTTTAAGCGACCGCACGAATAGGCGAAAACATTCATGCAGGGTTCACGTATGATGTCATATCTCCATGGCGTAACTTAGCGCTGAAAAGGTTTTGGTGTTTAAATTTGTAAAATTGATTTGTTGACAGGTACAAAAAATTTGGTTGGTCTGGCGCCAGTGGTTCGAAACTTAGTCACGAGAAGCCGAAGGGTATGTCCTTTGCACCCCTTCCCCCAGACGGCGATGGGGAAAAACTCCGTTATGTCTTTTCCTTTTGAGATGGCTTGCGATTATCTTATCAGTGACAGCGCAAACAATGTTGGGAGTTTTCCCCAAGCAGGTTTTACCAGTGGAAACCAGTGGTGTGAAAATGGACTGACGAAACGATTTGTGCTAGTTTTTACCACCGTTTTTTTTTTGGGGGGGGGGGGGAATCCCTGCTATTTGATAGTTCCTGTGGTACTTTACGCCATGCTTTTCATTATTTCGGTTTATTTTGTAGTACTTCACCCACGCCCAGTGGGGGTGCGCGTTTTGACGCCCTTCCTCCGGGGACTTTTGGTGATGAACAAAGCGCGCGCGGTGCGCTGAAGTTTTGATTACCTTTTCTTCATCTTTTGCGTATGTCCTGTAGAGTTTTCAACTTGCTGTCATGTCAGATAACGGACCAAGTTCACGTAAAAGAAGTCAACCTCCGTTTTTTGTTTTTGTTTTTTTCTTAAGTCTTCTGTGAACCGCACGGTGCGATTGATTGACTTAAAACTTTCAGGGATAGCTTGAGCTGATATGCCATTTTTTTGTTCCGCTATATTTGTGAAGTTTTTGAACGTTGCTGACGACCTGGACATCCAGGTCGTCAGAATAACACAAAACGAAATAGACACAACGAGAAACAGATGGCCAACTATCTGCTTGTGACAGTAGATGTAACAGTGAAGTAGTTTACAATATGGTGAGGATCTATTTGTCCGGTATTGATTTTTCGCCAGTACATGCCAGTTTTTACCAGACAAAAGGCAATACCGATGATCTGACAGAAACTACTTTTTGTTGGCACTTTGCGAATGCTCAGTGCAAAGACTAAGCATGCAGTCACACATAGGATATGTTCCTTTTTGAAACTATATGTTAGGCCTTAAGCAGTTTTACTTCGCCTGAAATTGTCCTCATAGTGTAACACTATTATCTTGTTAAATGACTCGTGAGTTCAGGTCATTTGTTCTGAATTGGTAGGGTGTGTGATGTAATGTATGCATTTCTTTCCCAGGCACTGGTACAATCATGATGGATGAATCTGTCATGGTGGACCACTCTGGCATGGTTGATCATGCTGGCATGACTGAACATGATGGTATGGTGGACCACGGTGGCATCGAGTTCAGCGACGACACTACGCTGCAACTTCAACAAGAGGATGTGGTTGGCGAAGATGAGAGCTGGGACCGGGTGGAGCGCCTCAAGATGGCTATTCAGGCCGTGGAGGTGGATGAGATACCATGCCGGCGTGCTTCACGTCTCTTCAACCTGCCCGAGTCGACGGTGCGACGACACCTCAAAGACCCGGAGGTCAGGGGCGGGGGGATTCATGGGTGTGACATCCGACCAGTAGCCAGTATCATGAAAACTTCCTGCCTGTAGGTTTTAAACTGATATCTGGAGATCCACGATGTACATCAGCTTATTAATGTAAGGCGATTAGAGTTGTACTGTATTTGATGTAAGAAATGTTTTATGACTCGTGACAGCGGCATCACAGAATCGTTCGCCGTAACGAGTATTTGCGTTATTTGCGAGAAGGGTAAAAGAGGAAACAGACATTTCTTTTGGTAACATTTTGTTTCATGGATAGTTAAGGAAAACATATTTGCTGGGTGGTACTGAATTTCTACTCTTAACCCTGGCCCGCCGAGGAAGGACCTCAGAGACCCCATAAGGTTTTGGATTTAAAGCTTTCGTGACGTTTAACCCGCCCCGACGGGGGCGGTTAAATGAGTTTTTTCCTGAGGTTTTTCTGGGATTGCGAGAGAGCGAAGAAACAGAACGACAAAACCTTGTGTTTGCTTCATCATTTTTACACCTTGTGTCAAAGTTTTGACCTCAGGTCAGGTCAGGTGCTTGACGTAGGCCAGGTCAAACAGACCTATGTCCAAAAAAGTTTAGCGCCCAGTAACTTTTTCGCAAAACAAGATATCACAATACCTTAAGGGATTAGTGATCTTGATAGATGCAACAAATCTGCTGTCTCAGATTTTTCGGAATTTTCCGGGTCATTGACCTAAGGTCAAGCCCATTTCTAAGACATGTGGTCGTTTTTTCGGAAATTGACTGAGTATTTCATAACATTTTTTAGTGTGGAGTGAAGTACACACCTAGTTACCGTCATTGGTCAAAGTATCAGTGACTTAGCCATTGGCCTGAGGTCAGGTCACGAATACCTGTAGTGAGTCAAAGTGTACCACCGTCAAAATCAGCGATGAATTACTCAGAATGGGTAGAAAATGGCGGAAATGGCTTGCACAGACGTCAGTAATACCAGGAACCTCAAAACGTTTGAAAAAGTAGCATATTTTGGTATAAACAGACTCTCGCGAATAAAGCCCCGCCAATTGCGTAGATTGGTAACTAATGAATTTTTCTGAAATTTAATCATGAAAAACCATCACAAGAACCACTAAGATGAATAAAATTTACATGGATAGGCTTTCCTGGCGAAAATAAAGGAACGCTGAAATTAGTTTCCGTTAATTTCCTATTGCGTACGGCTGTGGCGCACGCCGACAGCCGGCGCGAGAATTGCCGTTTCTTTAACTCGACGTTTCGGCGTATATATTGAACAAATCTGAGAAAGAAGATGCGTATCGGCATTTGCGGACGTTTACTTGTGTGCTGGTGCCTTTACCTATGCGTTATTAGTCACAGCCCTTGAGATTCAGGCCATTTCTTGGTCTCATGCAGTCAGCTATGAGAAAACATATATAGGACGTAAATTGCCTACATATCATCTAAAACTAAAAATGAGACCAGTTTCGAACTACTCGTCACAAGCTTTCCAACGGTATGCTTATTTTTATCGTGCAACCAACCGTTCGTGAGTTATAGGGGGGGGGGGGCAACGGCCCCCCGTCGGGCATGATCGTAACCGACCTACGGTCGTGCGCGGGTTAATGCATCATCCTGAAATACTTCTTAATTAGCTTGCTGAGATCCACATCCCGCGATTTTTCGGACCGTATCCCCATTTTTGTAAGCCCTGGTCTTGAACAAGATTTCAACATTTCGCATTAGAGGGATGCGAAATGTCCTCACTTCTCTTTTGACCACCGCACAATCGAGGATCAGAAACGACGTTATGTATCTTAGCACTTGAACATTTTATTTATACATCACGTATGCAACTAATATGACACAACATTTTTCAAACTTTCGTCGAGAAGGCTACTCCAAAAAACCTTTCCATTGTG
The DNA here is from genome assembly GCA_030062745.1 of Capitulum mitella. Classification (NCBI taxonomy): domain Eukaryota; kingdom Metazoa; phylum Arthropoda; class Thecostraca; order Pollicipedomorpha; family Pollicipedidae; genus Capitulum; species Capitulum mitella. The sequence goes on from CP099840.1 coordinate 14,034,176, forward strand.
CCGACGGTATTGCATTGTACTCGCTGAAAGAAAAACATGCTTTTTGCCGTGAAATCTAGCATTACGTAGCAAAATATGCTTTTTGCCGTGAAGTCAAGCATTACTCAGCAAATGAAGTATTTCATTATGACAGATTATGTAAGGTACTTCTGTTGACATGGTGTGACATGACAGTGCAGTGAATCCTGGATTTTCCCTCATGTAGTGTTTAACATGATCCAGCCTGATTTGGGGTGCCGATAAGATATGGAATGAGCATTGCTACCGTCAGGCCACCGGCACACAAGCAAGCTAGCGTTTGAATTAGTTACGGATGCTGCATGTAGCACATTGAGGTGATACCAGGAGCATATTTAATGCGTCCGTGTTGTGTCGGATAAATGCGGTGATGAAGCGTTAGTCGCTATTTACACGTTGTTTGTCTGGCGTTGGGGGGGTGGGAGGGATTATGGCCGGAGGTGGCGATGGGGCACGTCCGTGACCGCCCGGTCTGTTGCTTCAGGTGAAGGTCAATCGACCTGGTCGAGCACCTGCGCTGCCTGCCGACGTCGAGCAAAGCGTCATGAAGCATGCAGCGGACATGTCCGATCTAGGCCACAGCTACAGTACTAAGGAGTTCCTGGAGCTCATTGCTGAGGTGCAACAGTATCTTTACCCAGAAGAGTCGGCCTTTAAGGATGACCTGCCCCATCGTAGTTACCTTAAACGCTTCATGACTCGCTGTCCGGAGCTAACCGTCAGAAAACGCAAGGTAAGCTGTTGACACGACCGCGAGTTAATCGATTTGCCGATTTTGTGTGTTACATTATGAGTGGTAATGGTAAGTGACATTGCAGTTGTGGATGCTCAGGTTGCATAGACATGAGTTTAAGTCCAACAGGTTTTGCAGTATTATCTAGTACTTTCGTGCCTGGACAACAGTGTATGAATTATGTGCTTAATTCTGTGACCAGATAATTTATGCTGTTGTTTAGTCGTGACCACAAAATCCTCCTTGCAACTTCGGCTGCGCCTCCTGACCTTACTAACCCTCGCCCGGGCGCGTGGTTTTCCCACCTTCATTGTGCGGGGGGCCGGCTCGATCTCTCAGGTGTTTCATCCCTGATTGAGCTAGAGCCGCGAAACAAAAACAGGTGCGATGTTTGTCATGAGAAGAAGCCAACGGTGTCCGGTTTTAAGGTTTTAGGTCAACTAGTGACCTCCCAGGTCAGGTCAATGGCCGGAAATATGCGAAACACGGGAAGCTTTTCATTTGAACACCCATAGAGTGAAAAGTTACACAGTAAGAAAGACCGGATTAAAACCAGACGACTGTTTGAAGCTTTGTAAATTTATTTGCACTCTCCGTCGCTACTTCCGATCAATGACGTAGGTTAGGTCAGGTCATATCCTGTGACCGGCTGCACCGGCGTGGAATCCAGAGCTCTCATTCGGCCATAAAATAAACATGAATAAATGGGCGTTGTGTAAAATGGGCGCTGAAATTAAAATCAGCGCCACAAAATATCGCAGATGCCACCTGAGGTCAAAAAGGTCATCCGAGGTTACTGGTCTCTGTTAACCTTGAAAGGACCACAGACCTGATGGAAAAGGGAGCTGTTTCCCGTTTACACTTCGTTTGACCCCAGCTTTCTTGTCGAGTGTCATTTGTGGTTTTAACCCGGTTCCAGGCAGGTGAATCTGCCCCCCTTTCGGGCTTTTTGCTTGTCAGTTCCAGCATTTTTGACGAAAGTTCACGGAACTGGGTGGCTTCCTAACTATTCTTTCTTCGTACTGTGACAAAATTCCGGAATTCCATTTTGCACAGGGCGAAGCCTGGCAACGTTTTTGGGAGTTATCTTACGCCATTTTTGGCCTTGTTGAGGTTGAAAGGAAAATGATTGCGGAAAGCTAAAATTAGCGTTTTTAAGATAGAACTAAAAACGTTATATGGATGTATAGCTAAATAGTTGGGGAACATACAGGTACAACTTTGTTCATCTGAAATCATTTTTGAAGGTCAGGTCAAGGTCAGAAGTTAAAATTTGGTTTTACAGTAGTAATTTGGCGCTATTTTTTCAAATGCCAAACCCAGATATGACGTGGAAAAGTGCCTTTTGCTTGTATACCAAGTTTCAGCTTGATATCAGGTCGGGTCACGGACCTGTAACCTAACATGCAGTGCGCGTACCCTACACCACAACAGTCGTAAAATGGGATTTTTAAAATAGAGTGAATTCAAATGATTAAAGAGGTTTTCAGGTAATATTAAATGCACACGAGATCATTCCAAGTGACTCCAAGATCACTGGAGGTCATTTAAGGTCAAAGGTCATAAGTTGATCTGAAGAACATGTGACCATGGCAGTTCACCCTTTTTCATGTCCCTGGCACCGCCTATGCTAACATTATACAAACATTGTGGTACGATTGGTGCTTCTTCAGCATAACACGACTAGCAGAAGCCAAAAAAGTGTTTTTAACCTTTTTGTTCGTTCATTGGGTGAAAAACTAATCTTCCTCTTTTTGAAACCCTGTGAACACTTATGAATTTTCGCAGAATTTCAAATATATGGACCATTGATAAAAGCCTCATCCATAATCTCTCGATTCATGTCTTTTTCTTCAAAATCGGTCCATAAAGAACGTAGTTGTAAGAAGCCAAGAAATGTCCGCCATTTTGACTTTTTTGCGCCGCTGTATCCACCTCTTTCAAAATCTTTAAAGCATCTGTTATCTTTCTTTTTCCTTTTTTCGTTTTTCTTTCTTTATACAAATGTAGTTTACGTGATGGCACATCGATTGCCGTTTGTTGCGACGAAATCGGATGTATAATTCTCGAGATCTCGGGGGAGGGGAGCGAGTCCCCCTGCCTGGAATCGGCCATACTGTCTAGCCCTCGGTGAATAGGGTTCAGTAGCGAGAATCCGCGATTTCATCGCCAGATAGTCTGAGATGTTCCTCTTTTGACGTAACTCCGTGACTTGACAGACTTCGTACGCATTTTTATGTTTTATCAGCAGTTGTGAAATTGATGCCCAAGAGGATACCGAATATTTGAGAGAAATCTGGACACTCATGTAGAAGTACACCCTGAAGAACATGGGGCGGGGATTGGGGACCCCTTGCCCTGCCCGGGCGAGGGTGTACCTTTGACGACTAACCATGCCAACATTGTTTTGTGTCCTTAGGTGGTCCCCACCACTGGAAAGATCTTGGGGAGAAACGAGGCAATGGCCAACTATTACTATCGTCTGGAGGAGCTGCTAGACGACAATGATATCAAGGTACGTTGATTGCTACTGATAGGTTGTGAAATGCCCCCGAGCATTTATCATGCTTTAGCGATCTTTTTAAGCTTGCTAGTCGTTGTGTTGACAGTGAGAAAGTGTCTTCTGTCGGTCATCACGATTGACTGTTGAATATGTGGCTAAAATTGATATTCATGTCAGGAAAATATACTTTTCAGGAACATTAGAATTCCCATAGGGGCCATTTTACGGCAGCAGCGTCCTGTTGGGAGGAATTGACCGAATGGCTAGGTTTTTTTCTGTGCTGATCCTGATACATTACCTTTGCATTAATTTTGCCTTGTATCATGAAAACATAATACCGCCAGTGCTCCAAAGTAGTTCTCTTTTACATTTTTGCCCTGTCTTGCTCACTGGGTTACTTTAGTGTCCTGTTTTTGTGTCAGATGCCCCTATAGGCTTTTTTGAACGGATAATGGGACTCATGGGATGAGCCCCGTCAGTGATATGAGTTGCAAAAACAATCCATTTACAGCCTTAATCAGCCCTAATTGTTTCAGCAGACATGTGTGTGGGCGGGCTGTTGGTGATAAAGATGGGACCATCTTTATTTTTGGGCTTATTTACTCCAGTGCAGCGCGTTGTACATTTGAATAGTGTTGTAATTAGTTAAGGTTTGTGATGTCAGAAATGGAGATGCAACTGCCATGAGGAAGGTTTGAAAGAAATGTTCTCTGCTTTCCTTCAGCACGCCTTACCGCAGAGGTGGCTACGCGTTTCTGTCGGCCTTCAACAGGCCCTACTGCAGAGATGGCTATGTATTTCGCTCTTATACATATTACAACGACACCAACATACAAAAGTCTGTAACGAAAGCAAACGATATCCATACATTCCACGTACGAAAATTTTGCCTTTACATCTTGATCTGCTGCACACTGGGGATATTTGGAGTGTGATTACCCCTCGCTAGTACGAGGGGTGCGTTCCCTCCTTGACGGGCGCCGAATGACCCTGCAGTCGGTGCGCCGCTAAGCCCCAGTAACCAACCAACCATCCCTTTTTGAGGTTTTTTCGCAGGTAGCCCCCGAATGATTGCCGCAATCGTTATGAAATTTTGCATGGATATTGAGCCCCTTAACTTGTTTACGAAAATTGACTCCGATACGTTCACAGGTCACTGACCTGTGACCAGTTTCTGAAGGCATGGTCGAAACAGTATGGTCTTGGAGAAATAACCGTACTGCGTCGGTCCTCATCGAAACAGACGTCTTGAGTAATCCACGTTACTCCGTCTTACTCATTCTTACACATGGGTGTCGCCCATGGTGTCAGTGACCTCCGCACTGCGGTTCGTACTTAGGTCTAGGCCATGTCATAGGTCGAAATAATTACGAGGTCATTGACCTTTTTCATCTGATGCACGTTGGAAGAGTCACAATGTGACCGATAACGCTGATCTGTACAGCAACAGTAGCTTGAACCGCTAGCCATCGTCAGAAGTCGTTTCGGAACGCTGAAGAATTTTTTTTGGGTACATTTCATAGGATCCAATGAAAACCCGAATCCACGAACATTACCTTGTTCGAGGTCGCCTCTGAGGTCACCGTGTGACCTAAAATGGCCAAACGGGGTAGCATTGTGTGGCTAAAAGACCAAGCTACACATTTGTTTTTGTTTCATTGTTTCATCACGTCAGGTTTGGAAATGGCTGGGGAGGGGATCGTAACCCCAACCCGCGTGCTATCGAAACTGATCAAATAGCACATATTGGCGAGGGTTAAGGACACCATATTCAAGGGTGAGGGAAGGTGGAGTTTGACGCAGGTCTGTACCACAGGTCGTGGAAGAACATCACATTCCAGAGCGAGGAGTTTGCGCGAAAAATTATGGCGGACGTTAGCGCCCGTGTGCCCCGGAGAGATAGCAGAGGATCATCTACACTTTGATTGTGTGCAAGATAGGAGGTGCGAATTCGTCACTGTGAGACCCGCACGGCGGTCGGAGAAATACGGCCGACTCCGTGTGTGTTCAAACTCACTCTCATCTCATTTGTAATCACCCGTTATCTCCTTTTCTGAATCTGCTATCTGCAACCAGCTTGGAAGAACTAGTACTTTGCGTTACAGGAGCATTGAGGAATCTGATGTAATGAAGCCTGATTTTTGTATAAAGTTGAGGGTTCGGCAGATATAAAGATATCCGTAAAATATTTCTTCTTACCAGCTGGATAGTGGTTGTGAATATGCCTCAAATGAGAAGATTATGGCGCTCAAGGAAATGCAAAGAATGCGTTGTGGTAATTTTATTCGCGTAGTAGGGTACGAGTAAAGATGTAACGCAAATGTTGGCAAAGACACGATCAACCTAATTGTTTCACTGTGATCGACTGCGCTCTGTTTGACTGTCAGCTGGCCACTGGACTTGAGAAGGTCAAGCGGTCAGCCAGCGGACTTTTCGCACTCGGAGCGGTCCGCTTACCGTGTTCTAGTCGGGAGGGATGATTCATTCCCTATCTTTCCTCTCCAGTTTTGAACGGGTTTAGTTGGAACCATCAGACTGGATGACTTCTACCATTTTTTCGCCCAGTGTGAAAATTGCACCTTTTTGACGACGGGATAGGTTTTTGGGAGACATGTTTACAGCCGAGCCTCGTAAAAATTTGCCGATGTATACTTGCATGTTTGACCTGATTTTGCCCACAAGATATTGACGTTGGGTCTTGAAATTCATACGCAAAAACCATAAATTCGTGCAATGTCAGTTGCCTGTTGCGAAGTTCGCTGCAAAACTCCAACCTTATTTGTGCCAGGGTGTGGGGGGAGGGAAATTCAAGCCAGAAAGCCCAAAGGAGTAAAAAGTTAAGCAGAAAGGCTAGAACTCAGGAAATTACTCCTCCATTGGTTTTTGGTTTCGGGATGAAATCAGTTGAACTAATTTTGACCTTCCTTTATTTGGTGACGTAAGCCTAGCCAAGTGATGTATCTCGATGCTGGTGCTTCTTTTGATGGTTTCCTGTGTGTGAGGTTTTGAAGCGATTCAGTAATTGTCAGTCTACACAATTGGCGGAGCTTTATTCGAGAAAGCCAGTTTCTTACCAAAATATCCAATGTTTTCAAACTTTGTGAAGTTCTTGGTGTCATTCGTAACTGTGAGGGCCAGTTCTGCAATTTTCTATCCGCGGTAAGTCATTAATGGCCGATTTTGGCGGCGATGCATTTTGGGTCATAACAGTTATTGGTGATCTGTCTTCAGGTCAGTGGTTGGAGGTCATTGATAGTTTGCCCAGTGACGGTCATTTGGATGTCTGGATCACTTGACACTAAAAATGCTACAAAAAATTCCCTTAGTTTCCGAAAACGACATGTCTTGAGAATAGGCTTGATCTTAGGTTAATGACCCCGAAGTTTCCAACAAATAGTGGAAAGCAAGTTTGCTGCATCTGTCACGATCTCTAATCCCTGTAAGTTTTATTGCGATATCATGTTTTCGGAAAAAGTTACAGGGCGCTTAGCTTTTTGGACATAAGTCAACTTGAACTAGCTCAGACACGTAACTCGACCTGAGGTGAAAACTGTGACAAAATGTAAAAGGATCAAGCAAAACGTAGAGAAAAATTTCGTGGGCAAAAACGCGCTGCGCTCGCTCGTTCTCTCGCAGTCTTTGAAAACCTCGGGGGTGGCCAACCTCCCAGTCGGGGCCGAGTAAGAGGCCGAATTAAGTGTTAGCAGGAAAAAGATCCTGATGAAGTGTTCAGCTTCTGCTGCCATGTCAGCTGTTACCTGTCATGTGCTTCGGGATTACATGCTTTATAACAAGTGTTGCGTAGCTGTTTGGCTATTATGCATGAACCGATATCCGGTCGATAGTAAAGACCACTACCCGTTGCACAGTAATCGAAAGGGCTGCTCAGTGTTTGTTACAGTGGTGGCGCTGTTCGACCCAATAATCGACTCGGTCGCCACACTTCCGGCACTACTGCCTTGGTGAGTGTCTCCACCGAAGCCCGCTGACGTGCCGTCCACGGTGCCGCCAGGACAAACCGGATCACATCTTCCTGATGGAGGAGTCAGTGATTGGGCACGGCGATTCGACCCAAGGCGAGGTCCTCTTTCCGCCGGCGGCCAAAATGTCGCTGGACGAAGACGAAGACGAGGACCGCGAGATGACGACTGTGGTCGGCTGCGGCTCCGCTCATGGCAACCCGCTGCCCCCCTTCATCGTGTACAAGGGCTTCAAAAAGAAGAACGAGCTGTTGGACGGCGCCTACCCAGGCACAGGATGTGCGGTACGTATGGTTCCCTGTTTCTCGGCCCTCTGCTTGGGCGGAGGTCAGCTTCTGAACGGTGCGCTGTGTCGTCGCGGATCGCCACTTCTGAGACATGTCTCACTTTTATTGCCCTCTGTGATGGGCTTTTGGTGTCATGAGCACGATGCTGTTTTTTTTTTTTTTTTTTTTTTAACTTCGTAAATGGAACCTTACTGAGAGGTTTTAAAGCGTCTCGGGGTGTGAAGCGGCCTCATTTTGTGGAGATGCAGTCCCCCTATACATTAAATGAAAAAAAAAGCTTTAGGGATTTTCTTGGCCAAATGTTGTGTATTTCTCTTCGCGTCGTTCAAAGGGTAGTCGTTTGGCTTTTGGATGGTGTCCTAACGTTAAACTATTTTTGAGGTAGTTCTTGAAACTCAGCATAAAAATGCTTTCTGCCCAAGGCTTCAACTCAAGCCATCCAGTAGCCGTATTTGTGGTGTTAAAATGGGAAAGCCAATCCCTTGTGGTTATTGTGTGCCCTCCACATCTGTATTTTTAACGAACATGTCATTCGTTTAGGTTTCGCCCAACGGCCTGATGAATTCAGACACCATGGTGAAGTTTCTGTACCACGCCGACACGTACTTTCCGGTGGAGCGCCCGGTGTTGCTGCTATACAACGGCCAGTCACCGCACATCTTCTCTCAAATCATCCACGTGGCCAGGCAGATGGGTATCGTGTTATTCGTCATGCCTCCGTACGCCACGAACTCGCAGATGAGCTCTGACATGAACTACTTCATCAGGTGGGTTTGCCCTTCCCTCCATGTATTACCATCTCATAGAGGAGCCCAGGCGCCCTGTGAAGAGGTCTGTTGTAAAAATAATACCACCCAGCCATAAAATGTATTCGGCCTATCCCTAGATTAAACATTTAGCTAATCTAGGGATGTGCCGAAGATTAAGTAGTTACTTAATCAAGGGATGTGCCGAATATACTGTGGGGTGGGGTGGTATGATTTTTACATAGCCAGCTATTCACAGGGCATTTCTTGTCCTGCCAGATACCTGGGCAATATGTTTTGGCTGGAGTGACGAGGAGTTAACTGATCATTAAGCGACGTGATCAAGTCTGCTGTCATTTCGGCATACGTATTGCCTTCACTCCGGAGCTTAGGTGCAGTATGTTCTTTGAATAATTAGTTGCAGGACGTGAAATCATCGCGGTACTGTGAACAAAAATATCGCATACCTTTTTGGAACACGGTGAATACAACACGAGATAGTAAAGCCACCACTGTTACGCCGTACTGGATTGCACTTCGGTTTTTGTTCCGTTTTCTTTTTTTACTGTAGCTTTTCCTTGAACGCTAAAAGCTTGGCGCTTTTACGGCGTCATGGCGTAGCTGGCAAGTAAAACCGTTTTTTCTAATAAGGGTAAGGTAAGACATCTCCCGCGTTTTTGCGTGGCGTATTTGTAAAACCAAAAAGGATTTTTTTTTATCCCGGGCAGAAATTTAACTGCAGGACACGGTGAATCATTGGAACATAAGAATAAATAATTAGAAATAGTAGTTCATCAAATGGCTAATCATTGCCCTTTGTCAGTGCAGAGACTGTTTTGAAATGAGGTTTAAATATTATTTCAGCATGGCCAGCACACATGTTTAGGGACTTTGGCTTTGTTTTTTGTTAGACATAACTTGAGATTCGAGAAAAAAACATTTGTATTATCTCACAGTTTTAGGACTCAGTTATAGAGTGCGGCTGTGATCGATAATTCTGTCGTTGGTTTGAAACATGTGGAGGGATTGGGATGTCATTGCTACGATCCCAGTGATCATCGAGCTTTATGGTATTTTTATGGGTTCTTGTGAAATTAGGATGCTGTTTACCAAGCATGAAATTATCTCTCAGTGAGTTGGTTGGCTTCCAAAGTTTCCTAGACAGCCTTCTGACAGTGACACATGCAACCAGTTTTCTGGAATGTCATTTGGTTAAGGAGCATTAACATGGATGTGCTTTTCTATATTTTTGGGTGCTGTAAATCGGTGATGTTTGTTGGGCATCGACAAAACTTTGTGAATTTAACACGTGGCCATATGAGATAGGCACCTGCAGTGATTTGCATCCCCAAGATAATGCATGGGTGGGCACCGCCAGCCTGTTTTGCAAAGTGTCATTCATGCTTGGGCACCAGCATATTTGCACAATGATAGTCAAATCTGTGAAACTCCTTATCCTAATCAGTGCCTCAAACCTGGCCTGGCGGCTGGGGGGAAGGGGTTGAGTGCCATCCCCCAGTCATTTTTTATGGTACTGTAAAAAGTGTTTGGGCCAGGTCACTGAAATTTCATGTATGTCTGCTGTCATTCACTGCGCATTGTTTGAGAAAAGTTTGTTGAAGTCATGGCAAGTCGTGAAAATATGGCGTTAGTCTCAAGGGTATGTAGACCAGTTTTACGCAAAAATGGTAGCATTTACATGGTATCCCGGTGCCGTCGGCACGTTTCATGTGTCCTCTGGTTGAACGGCTAACACCACAATCATCGTAGCGTGATCCAACATGGTCACATATGAAGGTCAGGTCAAGTCAGTAACCTTGATTAGCCTTGGTTGACCTCGACGTTTTTGGCTTTTTAGGGGCGTATTCCATTGTTTGTGGAAGTATATAGATTTGTAACTATGGTTTCAGATTTCGGGGCATCGCATTGTAGGGGCGGATTAGTTCAGTTGTTACTGTGTAAAGCCTTTCACCGGCAGGTCCCAGATTCGATTCCCAAATGATGCTGAACTCGGATGACTGGATGATCTTGAACTTGGGATGAAATGAACAATAAGTAAGCACACATGTTTATAATGCATGCTTGTTAAGGCATTGATTAGCATCAGGGGTTCCACAGATTTGACTATCATTGCGCAAGTATGCTGGTACCCAGACTTGACACTTTGTAAAACAGGTTGGCGGTGTCCATCTGTGCATTATTTTGGTAATGTAAATCATTGCAGATGCCTGTCTCATATGGCCACGTGGCTGATTCACAAAGTTTTGTGGGTGGCCAACCAACACCAGGGAATTACAGCACCCCAAAAATATAGAAAACTACATCCATGCTGATGCTCCTTAACCAGGTGACACATTCCAGAAAACTGCAAGTGTCATGTGTCACTGCCAGAATGTTGTCTAGGAAACTGTGGGTGCCCATTCACTGAGAGATAATTTCATGCATGATACATTCGAAATCAGCGCCCCAAAGTCTCCAACATTCGACCCGCAGTCAGTCAAGCTTACCAAGGTGAACGTAGGTCAGTGACCTCAGATAAGCTCAGGTTACATATCTTTGGGCTCTGATTCCGAATATGGTATATATTTTGCACGTTCTTACTTATCCAGGTTCATTCCATGTCCGCTAAATGGCCCTAGATTTCATACCGCTCGAGATGGTCACGGAGTTTGACCTGACTTGACTTTGTGGCGGATTTCCAACTGCCTACGTGATAGTTCTACTAGTGACGACCTCGCCCGTGCCAGTCTTTTGGCGAGTCAGCCAAAGAGAAAATCTTCCAAGTCGAATTGCTATTCACTTCATAGTCATTCGCCAAACACCTATACCGGCACCCACACTATACGGAGACCCGTCACTATGTGTTCAGAATCACGAGACACCTTTTCGACGACGAGCGGTGCGCTATTTATACTCCTCACAAACGGAAATGATCCGGGCCAGGGGGGTACAGAAGGGTATGATGTCAGACCATGAGAAACGGTAACGTTATCAACCAAGGGGCATAAACTGATGGCGTGAGGAGTTCTAGGCCACTCAGAGTTGGCGGTATTGTGTAACGATTCCAAAAAACACTGGATGCTAATCTGCATCGTCGCTAACACTGACTCACGGGAAGTATCAGGTCACATTACTGATAAAGAATGTCATTTAGCATAACACTGCCATTGTTGAAAGTGAAACGACCTTGGGCATCCCGGACGCCTTTGTCTGAGTACGTCGAATACGGCCGTGAATGTCTGAATAGTGGGATCGTTCTACAGGTGGAGATATTTGTAGGAACTGTTTGGAATTTTACTTCAAACTTCTTTAGAACCGAGGAATTCTTGGGTTAGGGAAATAATTTTGTTACAGACGTGTTCCATTGATTGGATATGATGATTAACGGTACCGCTAGATTTTCAAGGTTCTAAGGAACACTACGCTTCTCCTTTGATGTTTCTAGCTGCGAGTCTGTATGCTTTGTGACCTTTAAAACAAAAAGTTTTGCCATTTTCGCCAATTTCTGGTCATTGACGCTGACCTGGGAGGCCGCCGTTTGACCTAGAATCCTAGAACCGGGTACCATTGGTTTGCTGTCATGGCGGTAAACACGTTTGTTTTTGTTTTGCGGCTCTAGCTCATTTAGGAGCGAAACTGCAGGGGGTCCCAGCCACGTCCCTCGCCTAAGACGTTAGCAAAAGGCAAGGGTTAAAGGACTATACACTATGTATATTTTGAAGTACCTGCTGCATGCATGATCGATGCTGGAATGTTATCAAAGTAAAATGAGAAATAAAATGAACCTATGCATTGTGAGTAATTTCATGTATACTCTGACTTCATAAGAACTTGTAAAGAATACTAGGAAGTTATGTGGTCACTGGGATCATATCACTGAAAACCTAATTCTTCCACATGTATCACAAACTTATGTCCAGACCATCACAAGTCCACTTTTTATTATCTGAGTCAGAAAAAGACTGAAAGGTAATACAATTTTGGTCGATAGATGAATCTTGAAAACCATGTCTTACACACAATGACAGTTTTTTCTCTAAAGATGTATGTTAGCCGTACTCAAACATTGTTTAAAACTCATATTAGAACAGTTTATGGTATGAAAACAGCAAATTCATTATGTTCAAATAATTCCCCTTGTCCTGACAGTTATAGTCGCAAAAAATTCCTTTTTCTATCTCGCCTGTGTAAGATCTCTGTAACTGACAGCCCCGCCATGCAAACATGAGCGCTGGGTCTCCACTGTCTACCGTTTTTACAAGTACTTGCCAGTCCAGTATGCCTCATCCATGGCAGCACGTAGCTGGAACATACAGTAATTAATTTGGATTGATGTTTTTGAATGCTGTTGCTTGTAGCGTTTTTGCAAAAAGTTATTTTTTTCGTTCAACGTCGTACATTTGTACTAAGCAGGATAAACCGAATGGTTTTAGGTGAATTTGAAATTACCATTATGGTCTTTTACCTGTTTTTGTGCATCTAGGCGTTTATGTAGTATGCTTTTTAGGTAGTGTTTGATGTTTGTAATATATGCGTGTTATTCACCGAAGTTTTTAAGAAGTGGCAGGAAACGTAGTTTTGTTAGCCACGGTCAGTGAAAAGTGACAATCGTGGTAAGGTCAGTTTTGGCCAGGCCAAAAGTAAGATGTGCCCTATTTCGTCGGCAACCTCAGAGAACCAGCAAGCCTACATTTTTTTGTGAGCGACAGAACGAGTCCATGCAGCTGTTCTTTAGGAACTAGTTTCTGATTTGGAGGGACCATTATCCCTTTCAAAAATTAAAAACTATGTTCCGACGAATAATTGAAACATGTCCTGCCGTCGTGAACGCGTTTTTGGTTATGTGCAGCTCAGTATTCGGAACGAATTTCCTCGTTGCCGAAGATTCATTTACGCCCTACCTCTATGTCGTAGCTTTTGTCGAGACGTGGCCGTCATCACGAGAAATCCCAATGTAAAGTTTTTGGTGATAATTTGAAATGAATCTTAACTTATGATGTCGCGTGTTCGCAGCATCTTCCAAATGATGACCGATCCATGCTAATACCGAGTCGCCTCGCCTGCGGGCTGGTAGGCGACCGTGAGTTCAGACCACGTTCTGATTGGCGAACCGTGGCTGGTGTAGCCCTTGCCGTTGTTGTTCTCAGTCTTACGATTCGTCTTTCACCCTCAGTTTGAAGGGCTCGTGGCCGGAGGCGTGGACGGCCTACATGAAGAAGTACGGCGCTCACATGGTGTGCCGCGGCAACATCGCCAAGATCGTGACCGAGGCGTACCCGCGCGCCATGACCTCCACAAACCTGCGAACGTCGTTCCGTACGATGGGCATCCTGCCGTTCTCTCCGCCGGTCACGCCGCGGCCTTACACACGTCCCGTCATGATCAAGCCTTCTGACCCGGAGAAAACCTACAACCGGTACCGCGAAACTCTGATGCCGCAGTGTCAGGGCTGCGCTCTGCACTGTCCGCGCCCCATGAAGCTCGAACCTCTGGCGTTCGCGTCCACGTCGCAGACTCAGCGGCGCGCGCCTGCGCAGCCGCGCCAGCCGCGCCAGCCGAAGCCGGCCAAGAAGAAGGGCCCGCGCGGCCGCCAGAGCCAGGCGGCGGCCGTGGCAGCCGCTGCTGCCGCCGCCGCTGCTGCCGCTGCCGCCGCGGCCAACACCGCCGGAATGGGAGGTACGTTATGTCACAAGAGGGCATTGAAGCGATTGCGACGCAGATTTCCATAATGTGGTCGTATGCACACATTCACGGATTGAAAGGGAATACGAGTCGATTAGGAACCCGTCGACTTCAGCGGTAGGGAGGCCACATTCGTGAGAAATGGTATTTGTGAAACGCGTTCAGGTGCCAGACGGACAGTTTTGTTTCCTGAAGTGTAGCAATTTTTTTTCCTTTCAGAAGGATTCGTAAAATTCTTTTTTGGCTCTGCGCGTGGTAAAGTCTAGGTTATGTACCAGTGTCATGACGCTGCATTTTTCCTGCATTTACGGGCGTTCGTTTCGCAAGCGAATGGCTTCTTGAACCCGGCAGTTGCTGGGACATTTCGCCACCTTGCACATAGGGGAGGAGGAAAGCGTCAAACGCCCGCAGTCAGTGACTTTGCAACCATAGGATTGATCCCGTCGATTTAAACGGCAATCGATTGGTGCTAATGATGCAGCTCTGGGAATGCAAAGCTTTTTGGACTGCATTGTTATATATCATGTCACAAGTCACGCCAAAGACCGATTTAACCGACTCGAGGCGTTATTTTACATATGTAAGGCGTGACGTTGATGGTGTACCAAAATACGTGAAACATTATGCACAGGATGCCAGTACTAGGCTTGCGTTTAATTCCGAATTGGTTTGAATTGATCCTGAATTGATTCATCAATTTACCATTTTTATCCAGAGTCAGAATCAGAATCGATTCGGTGAGCACCCGCAGTTAATTGGAAGCAGAGCTGAATCGTTCACTTGTCTAAAGAATCACTCCTGGATCAGTGCACTAAAAAATGAATCGCTTTCCAGTTCGGGCATTGGGCATTGAATCGATTGACGTCAGTTAAAGCAAGCACAAGCCTGGTCATTGCACGACTATCTAATTGACACTTGTGTTCGATTCCAGCGGAATTAGAGCCGGATCCGGATTCGCGTCCGTTTGGACCGGCACTGGATTGGGAATGGATTCAGTTGGAATTTGTGTTGAGTTGGAATTAAATTGATTCCGTTGGTCTGTGGAAACACTGGAATCGGAAGCGAATCCAAAGGCAAAATGACCATTGCTGTGTGTGATCTCAGTTTAACCCTGTTCCGTGCTGGGGGCAGATTCTGCACCCTCCCCCGTCGATTTTTTGCTCGTCCTTCCCTGGATTTTGGGCACTGCTTCACGAAACGTGGTGACTTTTCATACATATGTTTTTGACATCTTGTGACGAAATCTGAAAACTTACCTTCTTCAGAGGCGGTTTCGGGATGTGTTTTTGGGAGGCATGTTTGAGGAATGTCGCGCTTTCTGGAGATCGCTCACTTCGACGTGGTCATGTACAGTCGGTCTCAAAAGTATCGCAGCTTGCAAACCTGTCCATTGGCAGGCGGCAGTGCAGGCGGTTCGTGGGCCATTTGGAAGTTTACCGTGAAATTTGCTCCACCAACAGCCTTGGCACCCAGCCTCGGGTCTCGAACTTCGGGAGGGCAGGGTCGTGACCGCACAGGTTGTAGGAGAAAAGCTGGTGAAATACGGCTCAGTAGAAACATGTACGTACCTTTGTTCTGAGTCAGTCCGGTTACTTAGCCCTTGCCGTGCCGGGAGTTCAGGAGAGAGAGAGAGAGAGAGAGGGGGGGGAGACGGGGTTATGCCGCCCTGGTTTTTCGAGGATGGTCAAACAACTTAGAGGCGCAGAGACATGAAAGATGGGGTGCCTTTTAATACCTGGTTTTTACGTATTGATTTAATTTTTCAACTTTCACGTCTGCTCTCTGACCCAGGACTGGTCAAGTAAGATCATGATTCAAAAAGGTAACTTGTCGACTTTTTATGAAATGTTGGAAAAAGTCAGAGCCTTAAATCAGCTAAACTTTCGTTAATCTTTTACGTTAAAAGTTCATATTTTGGGTCTAATTCGATTGTTTTTGAGGTTGAATATATGCCCTGGTGCTTCTCACGTCCTTTGCACGTTAAATTCACCTTTTGACCCATGATTTGGGTTCAGGTTACGTTCTATATCAAATTTTCAGACCCGCGGCCGAATATAGTTCACCGATTTACAGACTGAATGTTTATCAGCAGCCATCTGTGCTTTAAGGCACTGATATATCAGAACTTACTTTGCAAGACTGACCTAATCCCGTGTAGCCCATGGCTGACCTCATTTGACATTTTGAAAAATGCTGCTGGTTTTCAATGTGTGTACACTTTGTGTGGTCATAAATGATGAGAACCTCACCGATGATTGTATTTTGTTCATTTTTTTACCGTCCCAGGTCCGTTTTTTGTCCCAAAAATACAATCATGGTTATGGCTCAAATAACTATAATGATGTAAGTATAATTTTAATGTAATATCAGAATAAGTAACAGTAAATAGGTAGACAATAATGTGATATGACAATATTAATAGAAATAGAAATAATTAAGTAATAACAATATAGTCTATACTAATATAGTACATAAATACTAATGAAGTGAGCGGCGGTATACTATTAGTCTGTATACTATTTGAGTAACGTCGTTCTGTCTGTCTGTGCATTGTTCGTCCTGTGAGGAAGATTGATGCACCAGGTGGATTGAAGTCATTTCGTAGGTATCAGGGAGGCATGTCCAGTACATGGAGATGTAGATCTCATTCACGTGGCGTCACTGGTGTGGTGGCGCAAATTTTGCAGAACTGCCCGGCCACGTCCGCCGCCGACACTGCCACCTGACAGTGATCACCTGATGCTGCGGTACTTTTGAGACCGACGGTACTATTTTGATGTCCTGTGCAGTGTCACTGACTGTTCCAGTGATCGGAATATTTGTATTCTGTGTACTTCGAAAAAATATTCACCAACGGCGGGTGTAGGGACATGTAAAAGGGATGTGTATATTTTCTTATTACTAAGAATTTATGACTCGTTGTGCGAATGAAACAAAGACTAACGTGCGAATTAGACATGTTAAACGCAGGCCCGACCCGGCGGCCAGTCAAGGTCACTGGTGTGGTGGCGCAAATTTTGCAGAGGCCTGCCCGGCCGCTCGTCCGCCGACAACACTGCCACCTGACTGTGATCGTTTTCCGGTGTTGCGATGCTTTTGAGATCGCCTGTACAGTTAGAAGAGTTATGCGGCAGAAAAAAAAGTGTCCCTGCCAGCAAGTTGCGGGTTAAACCGGGCTCCGTCGTGATAGACTTTCCACCAGTGGAATCGGTTTGTTCGGAAAATGTCACTGGTGATGGCTTCAGTACGCAGTTTTACGAGGAATACCTGCAAACGTTAAATGGTGCCAATCAGAACCTTAATTCTGACGTTACCCATGGTGATGACGCAGTGCGGATCTTCTGATAGCGTGTGTTGGCCTGCGCCCGCTCCTGTCGTCACGGATCAACTGACAGCAGGACAGGGACGTACAAGGCACGGGAAATTCGAAGGAAATGGCTTTGAAATTCCGTAAATAATGTTGGTGTATGACATATATGCATGCACAAGGTTGGGAAAGATGTTGTTTTTTGGTGTTAAGAACATCAGAAAATGTGACCCAGTAACATTTTATACTCCAAGTTTGATGTTGTGCCTTCTTTAGAAAGGTACGTTATAACCATGTTGACAAATGTCTGACCCTGGAAGCAAGTGACTCTGTCTCCATTGAAATGAAATCAGGTATGATGTCAACTGATTTACAAGAACGCCAGCTTAAACCAATATTACGGTTTCCAAAATTCTGCACTCCAAAACAAAAATTATACTCGCAACAAAAAATATACGCGACAACAACCACAAAAAACAAATATCCAACCCTGTCCATGTACATAATGTATGATGTACATGTGTGTTAGAAATATACTTCTTGGGCTACAGTGGACAGGTGCTGGTTGGAGCGTGATGCTGACGCCCGACCCGTATTTCGCAGGCACCGTGTGCGAGATCTGCCTGCAGTCTTGGGACGAGTCGGGCCCCGGCCAAACCTGGATCGGCTGCGACAAGTGCGACCGGTGGCACCACCTGATGTGCATCCCGCCCAACAAGCGGCCGCGCAACTTCGAGGACGACACCTTCCTCTGCCGTCACTGCGACGACGAGGACGACGGCGAGTTGATGTGAGATGTGGGCCGCCGCAGCTTGGCTCGCTTTCCAGCTGCCGAGCCGCTCGCCCGAGCGACACAGCTCCAGCGCCGAGCACATGCACATACCCATCGACCTATCATCCGCGCGTTGTGGCCCGTGTTGAGGCTAGTCTCGCCATTCCATTGACTAGTGCGTAGAGCAGGCTGTTGCCATTCGAATTTGCCCAGCCATAAAGCGTGACGCAGTTTAGAGATAAGTCGCTGTCGCGCATGACGGGTGCGCCACCGCGCCGTCCGAGTTTTCGTGTTGCTGCACGCGCCATCTGTCGCCGTTTTAGTCGCTCCCGGTGCCCGGCCGCAGTGTTGGGCTGCGGAAGGACGGCGGCGCCCCGTGACCAGCAGAGGTGTGATTTGTTCAGTCTGGTTTGTTTCTGGTGCGGATCCGGTGCGGTGGGATGCCTTGGCGAATAAACAGATTTGAGCGTACATGTCTTTAAACATGGTGATATCCGATGTCCGAACACTGTCCATTCCGAGAGGGGGCCTGTAATCCATGTAAATGGAAGGGCTTTTGGAAGGACGAAGCCATGTGAAGCCTCTTAATATTTTCGATGTCTTGTTCATTTGCTGACATTTATTTTTCATGCCGTAACATGAACTGTAACTTTTTGTGGTCCAGCTTTGACAGATTATTTTCAGAATACATTATCTGTAGTCTCACCTCAGATGTGCGTATTCGCCATACTCATGTATTCGTTAACGTTTGGTGTCGTTCCCGTCGGCTTCTCTCTACCGGCTGTTCAGCAACGGACGGTCGAGCTCATCTCGACTAATATGGTGACGGACGGCCAAACAGGGAAACTCGAACAGCACCAAAGAGACCACGAGCAGCCGAACGCTGCGACCGTTCCCTACTGGTGCCTGCCGCAGACTGCTGGCGGGTCAACGCCCAGACCAGGCATCGGCTAGGGTCGCCTTGGTACGCCCGCGGTCAGAGCACCACGACCAGTTGCGTTCGGAAACGCACTGAACAGCGTACGCTTCATTCATTCCACACAACACAGCCCGCCGTAACGCCTCCGAAGTCGCACGCGCCGTCGCGACCGAGTGACCGCGATGAGCTCTCCGGCGGCCGGCGGCCTCGATGCAGCGAACTCCTGTCCGGCGTCAGGAAAGATGGGCTCGGCGGGGTGCCCCTCGGTCTCGTCACAGCGTTTGGGCTCACCGGGAGCTGCACCGCTTCCCCGAACTAACGACGGTATCGCCGCAGTGGCGTCAGCCTCATCAAATGCTGGGCTGCGCAGGCGTATAGGCGCGTGACAAAAAGCGCAGGAGAGGGGACCATTCGTTCAGGGGGCGCCGATCCCCAGGAGGACTCATGCTTTTCATGAGACGGACATCATGTTAAGACGGATTTCATTGGCCGTATATCAATGCGTTTTCATATTTAGGTGAATATACGCGAATAGGGGTGATGCCAGGCTGCCAGATGAAGTGGATTTTTTGTGCTCTTTTGGCGATGATATGTTCCATCTAAAATTTTCGGCGCCATTTTGGCGGTCTGCGGGGCGCCTGGTCTGGATGGAGCGCCTAGTCTGCAAGGGACGCCATGGGGTCAAGTCACGAATAACTGTTATGAGCCAAAATGCACCGCTGTCAACAGCGGCTGTGCTGCTGGCGGCTAAGCCGCTGAGCTGCGGTGCTGTTGAGCTGTCTTGCGACGAATCGTCCTGTCTTGTTTCCGCCGTTGCTGCAGAACGCGGCTGTCCGGGCCTTTCGATGAACCGCAATGCCTCGCTGTCCACGGGTTAGGTCCGAGTACTCGTCAGTGGGCGGCCCCATGGCGCCGCGGGCGCCGCGCACTGCATGGCATACTGTGTCGCGCACGATGGTGCATGACTGGCCGGACCTGGCACTGCCAGCGCTACGGCAGGAGGTTATGGCTCCAGGAGCCCCGCGGGGTGGTCCTGCTCGAGGTACTCGACTCCGGAGGCGGTGTATCGCCGTTACGCATACCCGCGCGTCGAACGCATCCTCGGCGGCCTGGATGAAAGCGGCGGCGCGCGTGTCATTTCGCGGTGGAACGCACGCGCGCACGCACTATTACACACACTCTCTCTCTCTCTCTCTCTCTCTGATAAATGCAATAGTCATGTCTCGGGCCCTGTCTTATCCCACAGCCTGCTACAGATCATAAGATAACATTTTGGTGAACACTCCCGAGAGAGATTGAGGAAAGCTGGTAAAGGGAGTGATCGGAAAACTGCATACAAGAAAAAAATGAAACTGAGTGGGAGGTCCTTGCGGACGCATTACGAGCATGCCCATTGCATGCTGTGATGCACCTGTAGCGCTGTGGAATATGCATACGACTGCAGGTTTATAATACCGAGATTATCACGCATCCCAACGCTGCGCATAATCTTACCTCTGGACTTACGGACTGTTGCCTGTACGGCTGTCCTGACGGTAGGCGAGCCGTCGAGGATAATCGAAGATACCCAGCTGGTGGCACGCGTGTGAGGTGGTTTAATTGCGCACCAGCTGATGACAATTACAGGTTTGATCGTGCGACGCCACCTGCGACTGGTGCTCAGTCGCCAGCGAGATGGCCCGCCGAGGTACCGTTCGCGCGCTGACCGGCGTGCTGTTACCGGCTGTCCAGCTGGTGGTGCTCCACTGCGTCGTGCTGGCGGCTGGCCAGGATCCAGCAGACGGCCACGCTAGCTCCAGGTCAGGATTTCGGGGCGGCACAGCAGTGTTCTAGTCAGCAGGGACGTCCAGTGCGTATCACCGTACGTAAAGGCGCGCCCGAGAGGAGGGGGTTCGGAGGCTGGAGCCCCTCCCTTAGCACCGAGGAGGCTCCCTCTGGCTCAGACCCGGTGTCGCAGCCTACGTAGCGGAGCGAAGCGTTGAGGGCTTCCTGACTACTCTGTACTGGGGTTCCCACGGGCAGCGAACACCATCATTAGCGACCTTTGTTTCTGAGGAGCTACTGGCTAGCTAGGGCCAGTTTTGCTTATTGAGGGGGCCGGTGTCATGTGAAGGAGGCCCCTCTGGCCTGTAAAGAGGGCCCCTGGCGGTCTGTGAATGGCCCAACTACCGGCCTGTAGATGGGGCCCCTGCCGACCTGTTACGTGGCCTCTTCCAGCCTGTAAAGGGGTTCTTTGTCGTCCTGTACATGGGTTTCTACGGGCCTGGAGAGGGGCCCTATAAATGGGCGCCTTGCCGGCTTGTAAAGGGTTACATGTTGGCCCACAGAGCCTTCTGTTGGTCGTTGGAGGCACCGTTTGTTGGCCTGTAGCCAGCGACGGCGGAAAAGGGGGGCAGGAGGGGCGGTCGCCCCCCCAGCCGTCAGGCTGGGGGGCGAAACTATGTTTTTGCCCCCCCCAGAAATTTCGGTCATTGCAGCAAGCAAAATCGTGGAAAAATCGACCTTACGCTATTAAAGAAAAAAGAAAAAATCATTGTGGGAGCATCGGAGACAGACGATAACAATCTTTGCGAAATTTAGTACAAATCCGAAGGTTTTTTTAGACATGGTGGTCATTAAATTTGATGTTTCTCGGCGCCTATAAATATAGACGGGATACACTGTTTTTATCTATGTCCCTTCTATATCTATGCTCGGCGCCCATTACAAGACGCGACGATTCTGGCGATGATTTCAGGAGTAATCAGCACAAGTCTGCGTAGCAGCCTTGTATACCAAACGTGGCGTCCATAGGGAGAAATATAACCGTTTTTGTGAACATTAATATAAGTGCGTAGGAACAGGGGAAGGGCGGATGGCGGGGCCATGAACCCCAATTTTTTGGAAATTTAACATTAGCCTCATGGGGAAAATTATATCATGTTTCTTATATGCTTCCCTTATGTGATTTTAGCATCACTCGGCTTCATGTATTTTGAGATTCTTTTTTATATACCATGCGTAGTAGTGTTGGTCATGGAACTGATTGTTGATCCCTTGGGCACTCTGGAAAGATGGTTTCGTCTCTTACAGTGGGGTAGCCAAGAGGGGGGCAAAGGAGCCATGTCCTCCCCCTCCCCGCTGGAGGCCAAGTGGGGCCACCTGACGGCCGAGCGGGCTCTCCTGGAGCCGAAGGCCCCAGTTCTTTGTGTAAGGCGTGAAGTGCGAGGTGATAGCGTGAGGCATACGCTGGGCGTCGTACACTGTCCGAGACAGAGAAGTAAAGCAAAATAAGAATATTTTAACCCCATTCCCGGAGGGCTAGACGGTATGGTCGATTCCCGGCAGGGGGGGCGGATTCGGCCCCCCCTGAGATCTCGAGAACTACTTATCCAATTTCATCGCAACAAACGGCAATCGATTTGCCGTGACGTGAACTACACTTTTATAAAAAGAAATTTTGAAAATTTCGAAATGTGTGGATACAGGGGGGCAAAAAGGTCAAAATGGGGGTACTTTTGCACTTCTTATAACTCCGTTGTTTATCGACCGATTTCGATGAAACTGGCATGAATCGAGAGATTATGGATAGGGCTTTTACCATGGGTACGCAAATGTAAAATTTTGAAAAAATTCATGGGCGTTCACAGGGTTTCAAAAATAGGAGGATTAGTTTTCTAACAACTGAATGAACAAAAGAGGCAAACACCCTTTTTTGGCTTCTGCTAGTCATGTTATACTAAAGAAGTACAAATCGCATTACAATGTTTGTATAATGTTAGCATAGGCGGTGCCAGGGATATGAAAAAGGGGGGACTGTCACGGTCACACGTTTCTCAGATCAACTTGTGACCTTTGACCTTAAATGACCTCCAGTGACCTTGGGGTCACTTGGAATGATCTCGTGCGCTTTTAGTATTACCTGTAAACGTTTTCAATCATTTGAATTCACCCTATTTCAAAAATTTCATTTTATGGCTATTGCGATATAGGGTACGCGCACTGACATTTTAGGTCATATCTCCGTGACTCGACCTGATATCAAGCTGAAACTTGCTACACAAGTAGAGGACACCCTTCTACGTCATATGTATTCCGGGTTTGGCATTTGAAAAAATGGCGCCGAAATTTTAGTGAAAAAACAAATTTTGACTTTAGACCTTGACCTGACCTTTTAAAATGACCTCAGATAGACAAACTTACATCTGCACATTGTCCCACTATTTAGCTATACATCCATGTAAAGTATTAAGTTCTAGCTTTAAAACTCTGTTTTTGGCAGACATTTTCCTTTTACCCTCAACATGGTCGAAAATGGCATGAGGTGCCTCCCAAAAACTTTGCCTGGCTCCGCCCCTGAGCAAAATAGAATAATGAAATTTTGTCGTAGCACGTAGAAAGAATAGGTAAGGAAAAGTCGCCAAGTTTCGTGAAGCTGCGTTAAAAAGCCTGGAATTGGCAAGCAAAAAACCCGAGGGGGGGCGGATTCCGCCCCCCCTGCCGGGAGAGGGTTAAGCATTAAAGAAGACTTACGAACCGAAAGAAAACGTACCCCGAACATACAAGAAGGTTTTGTGTTACGAAGAAAGGCCCGTGGTCTGAATGAGCGTTTAGGGACCCCTGCTAGCTTGTAAGGGAATTTACTGCTTGTCTGGGGAGGGCCCGCTGTCGACCCATGAAGGGCCTCTGCCAGCCTCTGAAGGGTCCTTTCGGTCTGGAAGAAGGCTCCTGCCCCTGCCTCCAGAGGTCGACAAACAGATAGGGTGCCCTCTACAGACAGGCAGTGACCCCCCTGGCCAACAGGGGCCCCTAAACCATCATTCAAAAGTCCCTGCTGTCCAGTAAAGATGCCCTTGCCGACATGTAAGAGGCACCCGCCAGGTCAGCAGGAACGTCTTTACAGGTGAGCATGGGCCCCGTTTACACTTCAGCGAGGCATCTTTACAAACTGACAGTAATTTTAACCTCATGGGGCCCCCATGATTACGACGGCCAGGCGCCGATCCAAAGGGGGAGTAATTCGGGTGATCTCCCCTCCCCCTTGAGGTCTGAGAGGGGGACCCTGTCAGACTTAAAAGGAGTCCCGAAAGGACCCCGTATGAGTTTGACGGGGTCTTTATAAGAAACTGACGGTCTCTTGGTGCAGTCAGAGATGCCTCCTGGAGGGCTAGATGACCTCTGACACGCATAGAGGGCCCCTGAAGCTCTCAAAGGGCCCCTGAGGCCGCAACAGGGTCCCAACACGGCAGAGTATTCCCGAGACCGCCAGATGACTCATGGGGCCCCTGAGACTAAGGACGGACACTAAGTCCCTAAGGGGCCCCTGTGAGTGAAGAGCTGAAGGTTTTTGATGTAGTCAGAGGGCTTCCAGGAGGGTTAATGAGACCTTGACATGGTAAAGTGCCCCTAAGATAGAAAGATGGGTCCTTGAAATCCTCCGAGGGCCTCTGGGACCGCAAGAGGCCCCAACACGGCAAAAGGGTCCCTGAAACAGCTAACATTGCCAGAGAGGCACCTGAAAGGGAAAGAACTTTAGAGGGTGCCTAGCCCAGCATGAGGAGACCCTGGCCAGCCAGAGGGGCCCCCTGAACGGGGATTCGTCGGTGACCTACTCAACCTCGAAAGGAGCCACAAATGGGCTACACTTGCCTTTTTGAAACCTTGGGGGTTCTTGATGCTTTCAGGGGCCCCCGGAAAGGTCAGGTGGCTTCTGAGACTGCAAGATGGGCCTGTACACCGCAGATGACCCCTGAAACCGCCAAAGAGGTCGCAGGGCCTCTGCGAGACAATGACGATAAGAGGGCCTCTGAGACGGTATTTTGCTGTTATGGGGGCGCTGGACGGCCAGAGGAGGGTCCCCGAGTGTAATAAGCAGGCTCCTGGTACGGGCAGGGGCAAGGTCCCCCTGAGACTACCAGTGAGGCCCCTGAAGCGCCAACAAAACGGCTAGAGTTGTTACGGTTAGAGGGGCCCTAAAAGTCTGCCAGATATGCCTCACATGACAGAGTAAGGCCCCTGATATAGCCATGGCGATCACCGGAGACGTTCACAGAGTTCATGACACTACACAGGGGCCCTGAAATTGCCGAAAGGTCTTTTGTAACTGCCAGAGGGCCCTCGAGATGGCAAAAATGTTTCCCAGAGACGATAAGAAAGATACCCAGGACCTCTGGGGGTCCACTGAGACTGCTAGAGAGAGACCTTTCAGACTGCTAATTAGACGTCTCTAGCAATAAGTGCCCCTGAGACGACCAGAGGGGCCCCTGAAACTTCTGGAACTTGAAACGTCCAGACTGCTCCTGAAACGGTCCAAGGACTTAGACGATTACGAGAGGCGCCCTTGCACTGCAGAGAGGGACTTATATAGCGAGCCTATTTTAGTGTCTGCGGGGCTCCTTAGATGGCAAAAACGTGCCAGGGACGACAGGAGGGAACCCGAGATGGTTTAAGCGTCCCTGAAATTCCCGGATTGGTCCCTGAGACTGTTCGAAGTGTCCTGGAACTGCCAAAGAAGGTCCTGAGACGCCCCGCGGGACACGTGAAATTGTAAAAGGAACCTGCGACCATTAGAGGAACCTGGCACGGCACAAAAGAGGGCCCGAGACCACCAAAAGTGCCCCTGTAACTGCAAGAGGGAACCTAAACTAAGCTGACCTAAACTGAACTAAACTAAACTAAACTAACCTAAACTATAAAAAAATCCACAAGCTACGGGATGGGGGGGGGGACTGACGGGCTGCCAAACCAGATACCGACAAGATATTTCAAATGAAGGGAAGGACGGAACCGCCTTTTTTGCCATATTTCGGCCACTTTGTTCGGAAACAAAACGCAGAATTTTTAAAAACAAAATTACATCATTTTTCATATCTGAAGGGCAGCAAAATGGGGACCCCGCCTCAATTTTTTTTGAAAATTTTCAGTTTTTAAATTCACCTCTAGCCCCCCCCCCCGCTCCCCGCCTTGGCGAAATCCTGGATCCGCCATTGGCGAAGGCTCCCATTGGTTACGAAGGCCCCCTTGATCCAGTTTGCCCCCCCCCCCCTGGGCGGAATCCTGGCTACGCCCCTGGTCCATTTTGTCAGAGGTCTGGTGCTGGCAATATTACATTATGTGTGTGTGGAGGCAGGCAAAGCTGCTTTGGCAAGTGCTTGAGATAATGATTTCGTTCTCGTGTGATAGTCTGTAAGCGCTTTGTTACTGGGCGTCGAGTTGTAATTTAATGTTGTGGGAGGGAACTGTCTTCCAGCCGTTTACAGATGTACTTTATGATAATGCTGAATTCGTGATGTAAACGCAAACAGCTTAAGAAGCAGAAATTTGCATCATTTGCCATCATGTAGAGGGATGCCCAGGGGCAAAGTTCTGAAAAATGGCAATGGGTACAGACCTGAATAGAAAAATCCACGCATTTTAGAGAACTCCAGTATACACTAGCGCCAAAATTTTGGGGAAAATTGTTTATATAACAAAAAAAACGGGGCCATAGCAAAAGAACGAAATCCAGTTATTTTTTCGGGATGGGGGAAGAAGGTAACCTAAATGAGGTCGCCTGTTGATCCGATAGATCCGATCCGATTGCCCCCCCCCCCCCAGCTGAAAATGCAATCCGCCGTCCCTGCCTGTAGCATAGACTGAAAGGATCCCTAAAAGTACCCCTGCTGTCGACTCTATAGGCCAGCGGGACGCCCAGTTGGCCTCTAGAAGTGCAACTTCCGTCTCAGTTGCGTTGTAAAAGGACCTTCTGCCGGCCGGTAGAGGGACTCCTGCGGGCCTGCAGACATACTTGTGGACTCTGTAGCTTTTGGATGGCCTTCTTAGGCCCCCCAAGCTGGTCTAAAATAATCACCTGCACGTCTGTAAAGCCTTTGCAATTGCCGGCCTGTAAAGAGGCCCATGCTGCCCTGTAAAATGGCCTCCACCTGGCGGTACATGGGTCCCTGTCCCTCTAAAGGAGCATCCGCTAGCCTATAAACAGCAAGAGCCCCTTTCACAGGTCATAATGCTCTCTCCCTCTCTCTCTCTCTCTCTCTCTCTCTCTCTCTCTCTCGCTCTCTCTCTCTCTGGCAGCGGCGTGGATTTCTGTAAATGACGGGGGGAGAGGGAGGGGGCGAGCGGTGGGCCAGATAATCTAACCTTCCCCAGAGATGGGCCTCTCAAGGGATTTAGGCTACTTTTTTCGGCCCTGTGGACATTTGTAACCTTTTTGTTACTATTCATCATATGCAGAATTGCGTATCTCCCCAAATGCATAATTATATATATATATATATATATATATATATATATATATACATATATGTCATACAAAGACGGATAGGTAGACCGCTTTATGCTTTATTTTATACTTTCTGCCTACCTCTCATCTGTTGCGGCTGTTCTTTTCGTTACCATTGTCCGCTTCGTTTGAACAGTTCATAACCCCGATGTTATGAATCATGAGACGTTTAACAGAATCGGGAGGAGACTAGACAACGGTTTATTTACCACCGGTTCCACGCTGCACTCCAACGCACCGCGCGTTGGACATGACACTTTGTGTTCCATACATTTGGCACCGATACGTTGATGATATGTTAGCTGCCATGGAACCAGTCGGTGTCCAGTCGTTTCTGGAGCATTTGAACAGCCTGAACTGTTCCATGAAGATCACTGTTGAGACCGAAGTTAATGGCAGGTTGCCTTTCCTAAACATGACTCTGACAAGAACCAAGAAAGGATACATCAAAACAGACGCATACTACAAGCCCACAGCCTCCGGACAGTAACCGACAGTACCTAAACTATAATAGCCACGACACAGCTAACCAGAAACGCATCGTGATCCACACTCCCATACAACGAACACTCGCCATATATGGTGAGGTGGACACGTACGGCGCTGAACTACGTAACAACGGCCTGATGAAGAATAATTGCTACCCATCTCCTGTCATCACCAAGGATATAAACAGAGTCAAGGAGAGCTAAGGCGCAAGACCTAGGCAGCTCCAGGCAACTTCATTTTCCGATGCGGAGAACGAACGAAGAAAGTTGGTTCTCCGCCTTTCTGAAGGCGGAGAACCAATTTTAGAAAACCAAAGAAGAAAAAGAATGGTCGTACGTTACGGTGAAGGCATGGCCCAGGCCACGAAAATAATCAGAGGCAAATTCAACATCAAGCTGTGTCTCAAACCACAACACACCATCAGTCAAATGATTGTCCACACCACCAACATCATACCAAAAGAGTTCCAACATCATACCAAAACCTGGTATTGTTTCTCGGATGTGCAAGGCTTGCTCAAAAATCTACATCGCAGAAAGTGATCGGAATCTGGTGAAAAGAAGAAAGGAGCATATAAAACATCTCACGCAGCACGACACAGATGCACTGATTACTGCATGACCACTGGACATTCGATCGACTGGTACGACACAGAAGCACTAGCATTTGACACCTGTAGTAAGTAAAGGGAAATCAAGTACGCTTTCTGCATACAGACAGAACAACAACAAAGACTGAACAGGAATATGGGAAAACGTACAATTCTCACTGGTTGGCTCGAGCTCCCGAAGACCAAAAAGCGACGTTAGCTGGAAATAAGAAGTGAAGTCGTTAACCCGCGCACGACCGTCGGTCGGTTTCGAACATGCGCGACTGGGGGGGGGGGGAATTGGCCGCTCCTCTAACTCACGAACGGTTGGTCGCACAATAAAAATAAGCCTACCGTTGGAAAGCTTGTGACGAGTAGAGCTCCAAACTGGCCTCATTTTTAGTTTTAGATAATATGTAAGCAATTTACGCCCTATATGTTTTTTTCTCATAGCCGACTGCATGAGACCGAGAAATGGCCTAAATCTCAAGGGCTGTGACTAAAAACGCATAGATAAAGGCACCAGTGCACAAGTAAAGGCCCGCGGATGCCGATACACGTCTAATTTCCCAGATTTGTTCAATATATACGCCGAAACGTTGAGTTAAAGACACGGCAATTCTCACGCCAGCTGTGGGCGTGCGCCGCAGCCGTATACGGTAACAAATTGACGGAGACTAATTTTAGCGTTCCTTTATTTTTGCGAAAAAACACCTCTATGCAAATTTTATTGATCTTAATG
The DNA here is from genome assembly GCA_030062745.1 of Capitulum mitella. NCBI lineage: Eukaryota > Metazoa > Arthropoda > Thecostraca > Pollicipedomorpha > Pollicipedidae > Capitulum > Capitulum mitella. Next base: position 14,063,200 of record CP099840.1, read on the forward strand.
GTTCTTGTGATGGTTTTTCATGCTTAAATTTTGGAAAAATTCATTAGTTACTAATCTACACAACTGACGGAGCTTTATTCGCGAGAGCCTGTTTATTTCCAAAATATGCTACTTTTTCAAACTTTTGAGGTTCTTGGTATTACTTCCGTCTGTGCAAGCTAGTTCTGCCATTTTCTACCCATTCCAAGTAATTCATCGTCGATTTTGACGGTGGTACATTTTGGCTCACTACAGTTATTCATGACCTGACCTCAGGTCAATGGCTGGAAGTCATTGATACTTTGCCAAATGACGGTAGCTAGATGCCTGCTTCATTCCACACTAAAAATGTTATGAAATTTCCGCCAATTTCCGAAAAAAACGACGTGTCCTAAAAATGGGCTTGACCTTCGGTTAATGACCCGGAAAATTCCGAAAAATCTGAGATAGCAGATTTGTTGCATCGATCACGATCAGTAATCCCTGAAAGCATTATTGAGATATCTTGTTTTCCGACAAAGTTAGAAGGTCCTAAACTTTTTTGGACATAGGTCTTGTTGACCTGACCTAGGTCAGGCACCTGAGCTGACCTGAGATCAAAATTTTGACACGAGATGTAAAATTGATGAAGCAAAAGGTACACAAAGTTTCGTGGCTCTGTGTTTGCTTGTTCTCTCGCAATCCCAGAAAAACCTCAGGGGGTGGGGGGCGGTCAACAGTTAACACGTGTTAACCCGTGTTAACCCGTGTTAACAGTTAGCCCGTGTTAACCCGTCCCCCATTCGGAGACGGGTGAACACGGGCACTGGAAGGGAGCACTTTTGTGCCCCCACATGTTTTTCTTGAAAATCTCGAGAACGAATCGGAGCAGGGTGCTGCTACTGCGCGACATTTATGGCAATTCTATAACTCGTCGATTGACGCCAAAAATACGAAAATCGGCCCAAAATTTTTGAACTTTAAAGCATTTGAGGTCAAACAGATATCGAAAATAACGGTTGTCGCTGACAAATGGGAACTTTGCGAAAGGACTAGCGTTCTACGTCAGATTATCGTTTGAACATAATCAGCCGACATTATTCAGGCATAAGTGATGGATGTACCAAGACCAAAGCCAGAGTCATAAAGAGTCTGGGTCATCAAAGGTCAAAGTCAACCTGCTTGTGGCTTGTTCCAGATTTGCTTTGCAATGTGTCGGTTTGTGTAAAATATGCATTCAAACACCCCATAAAAACACGTATGCGCACATTAATACGCTTACGTACATCAGGGTCAGTGAACGTCAAGGTCATGAAAGGTCAGGGTCAGCTACCTTGCGACGTGGTCCAGATTTGCCTTGCATCATGTCGATTTGTATGAAATATTTATTCAAGGACCCTAATAAAAACACGTTTGGCACATATATATATATATATATATATATATATATATATATATATATATAAAATCTATTTGTATAAAACAATGAGTCAAACAATGTGTCAAAAGTGTTTTTATATACATATTCATCTAATATGTACTATATATTCATTAAAATACATATTCATTGTTCATTTTATGCATATATATAAACTTTTACGTTTCATAGCAATCAAATCGTATAATTGGGTTCATTATAATGAAATAAATTAAGTGCAGATAGTTAACACACAACTTATGTTGGGTCAAAAACTCTATCCAAGGTCAGTGACCTCGCTTCACTTCTTTTGAACTTGCGGAGATAAGTAAACGATAGAAGTGTTCAAATGTACAGATGTTGGCTATCTTCGCTGAAAATACGTCAAAAGATGCGTTTAGCGCCCTTATTTACACTGAAGGTAAACCGGTATCCCGTGTTACTTGGAATCTGATCTGTAGAAAAATGAAAAAATAACGCCGTAGGTCAATGACTTGGCATGTTTTCCACCCGAAAATCTCAGTTAAGACGCCAGGTGAATGGAAATTGTCGTATCCCACCTTTTAACGTTCAAGGACGCATCTTTTCCCGTTTCGTTCGAAAAGCCGTACGGAATGACCTGTACGGGCCGAGGAATCGTCCAGAGTTGACTTCTTAGATCCCATTTGACCTTGAAGATGTTGACCTAGGATTATCATAATTGCACATTTTGTGAATCTTTATGGCCCTACCCTACCCAGAGAATTTGATATCTCTAGTTTGTCCGTCCCTGAGATCGGAGGGGGGGCACTTCTGTGTCCCCCTTCCAGCGTATGTTAGCGCAAAATCCCTTCCACTAAGCGTGTTAAGCTCACGTGTTTTGGGATTTGTTCTTACCATAATGCTTTGGCATGATCTGTAACCGTCGTTCCCATTTATGGTGAACTGTCTGCTCCGTGTCCTTGTTTGCACTACCTGACGACGAACCCGAGACGGGTTTGGAACCGGTCGTGAAAGAGGCGTAACCTAGTTCCCTCACGGTTCTATGAAATGTCCAACGATGACCCATTTCCCCTCAAAACTGGCAGAACGTATTGGGGCTCAAAACACCATTGGGTGCTCAAATCAACATCGGGGACTGGGGCTCTCACAGGAGAATGCAGATCGACATCCCTGCTCTCTGGAGCTAATGAGGCCTTGTTGACCTGTAAGGAGAACAACTTCTGCCCTGTAAGAGACCCAGTTTTGTTATTTTTTCTTGCCAACCACCATCACCGGCGACCGATGCTTGTTAAACTTTTTTGGCGGCTGGTGACCAGCCACCGGAACGTATGTGAGAAACATGCTTAAATGCTCTGTGAGCTGTCAAATGCCAATCGGATGTAATCTTCTGTGAGGTGTCGGATACCAGTCGAATGTAGTCTCCTGTGAAGTGTCCGATGCAAGTCGGATGAAGTCTTCTGTCATACGTCCTTTACCAGCTGGATGCAATCGAGCGTTGAAATTACTGGACAGGGATGGCAGCAGCCAGCTGAAATTAATGTCTGTCACTGGTCTGAACGGGTTAAAACCGGCAGGCTAAAAATAGGAGTGGCAAAAGAGCCAAAAATGGCAAAAGATATTTCAGCTTAATTTTCATTATGGCAAAGCCCTGTTCTGCCTTTAGGGAGAAATAACAACAAACGAGATGACAACCATTTCGAAATAACAGACACCATTGGGGGTAAAGTAAAGACCGAATTTCTCACAAGCAGTGTGTTTAGATTCATTCGTTGGACAACACCGTAGAAAAGGGTGTCTCGTGGTCACATGTGCAGTCGCGCACCTGAATCTGATTTGATAAATGTACATCAGAACAATCAAACCAAATATTTTACATTTTGTTAGCAATGTATTTAATTGTCATTCAGGTAGTAGATCAGCAACAGGTTACTCACAAATCAGCGTAGAAGACTGTTCCAAACCGTACTAACAAATGTTATATCAACCCTCATCCGAATAAGGTTGATGCAACCCCCTCTCCCCGAGGTTTTCTGAGGACAACTTCCGGACGACTTGTTTGGTCCATCTGAAATTTGATGTACCTTCCAAGATAACCAGACCCAAACGTACGCCAATATGGCACCCTCATTTAATGCAGGCCATGGAAAAAGGCTACACATACTCCAGAAGTATACCATATTCCAGAAGTTTATATAACAAGGATGCATACTCCAGAAGTATATATAAGAAGTACGTATAGATTTTGGTAATATCCTACTAATGGTTAGTATATGACGTGATCCATTTATTACGCATGGAAAACAACTCGGAAATAACGCAAAACCTTTCAGTTATTTGTGAAAAGACTGGTTGGTGTCCGACTACACGGAAGACTTGACGCAGGACACGGAGGCTTAACCCTATTCCCGGCAGGGGGGCTGAATCCGCCCCCCTCGGGTTTTTTGCTTGCCAATTCCAGGCTTTTTAACGCAGCTTCACGAAACTTGGTCACTTTTCCTAGCTATTCTTTTTACGCGCTGTGACAAAATTTCACATTTCTACTTTGCTCAGGAGCGGAGTCAGGAAACGTTTTTGGGAGGCACCTCAGGTCATTTTTGGCCATGTTGAGGGTAAAAGAAAAATGTCTGCCAAAAATAGCGTTTTTAAGATAGAACTTAAAACTTTACATGGAAGTATAGCCAAATAGTTAGGCAATTTGCACAAAAAATTTTGTTTATTTGAGGCCACTTTACAAGGTCAGGTCAAGATCAGAAGTTGAAATTTGTTTTTTTGCAATAATTTCGGCGCCGTTTTTCCAAATGCCAAACCCAGAATATATGTGGCGTAGAAGGATGCTCTCTACTTTTGTACCAAGTTTCAGCTTGATATCAGGTCGGGTCACGGAGATATGACCTAAAATGTCAGTGCGCGTACCCTATATCGCAATAGCCATAAAATGAAATTTTTGAAATCGAGTGAATTCAAATGATTGGAAACGTTCACAGATAATATTAAATGCACACGAGATCACTCCAAGTGACTCCAAGGTCACTGGAGGTCATTTAAGGTCAAAGGTCACGAGTTGATCTGAAGAACGTGTGACCATGACAGTTTCCCTTTTTTAATGTCCCTGGCACCGCCTATGCTAACATCATACAAACATTGTAATGCGTGTTGTACTTCTTTAGCATAGCATGACTAGCAGAAGCCAAAAAAGTGTTTTACCTTTTTTGTTCATTCATTTGTTAGAAAACTAATCCTCCTATTTTTGAAATCCTGTGAACGCCCATGAATTTTCTCAAAATTTCAGATTTGTATACCCATGGTAAAAGCCCTATCCATCATCTCTCGATTCATGCCAGTTTCATTGAAATCGGTCCATAAACAACGGAGTTATAAGAAGTCCAAAAGTACCCCCATTTTGACATTTTTTCCCCCCTGTATCCACAAATTTCAAAATTTTGAAAATTTATTTTCATAAAAGTGTAGTTCACGTCACGGCAAATCGATTGCCGTTTGTTGCGATGAAATCGGACGAGTAGTTCTCGAGATCTCAGGGGGGCCGAATACGCCCCCCCGTGCCGGGAATCGACCATACCGTCTAGCCCTCCGGGAATAGGGTTAACCCTATTCCCGGAGGGCTAGACGGTATAGTCTATTCCCGGCAAAGGGGGCATATTCGTCCCCCCCTGAGATCTCGAGAACTACTCGTCCGATTTCATCGCAACAAACGGCAATCGATTTGTCATGACGTAAAACACATTTTTGCAAGAAGAAGTTGTCAAAATTTTGAAAAGGGTGAATATAAGGTGGCAAAAAGGTCGAAATCCGGAGTATTTTTGGACTTCGTATAACTCCGTTGTTTATGGACCGATTTTGACGAAATTGGCATGAATCGAGAGATTATGGATGGGACTTTCACCATTGGTACACACATTTCAATTTTTTGTGAAAATTCATAGGCGTTCACAGGGTTTTAAAAATAGGAGGATTAGTTTTCCAAAAACTGAATGAAGGAAAGGTAAAAACACCTTTTGGCTTCTGCTGGTCATGTTACGCTAAACAAGTATAAATCGTATTACAATGTTTGCACAATGTTAGCATAGACGGTGCCAGGGACATGAAAAAGGGGGAACAGTCATGGTCACATGCTCTTCAGGTCAGCTTATGACCTTCGACCTAAAATGACCTCCAATGACCTGGGAGTCACTTGGGATGATCTCGTCTGCATTTAATATTGTTTGTAAACGTTTTCCATCATTTAAATTTGCTCTACTTCAAAAAATCCATTTTATAGCTATTGTGATATAGGGTACGGAGATGGACATTTTAGGTCACGCGCGCACAAACATGCGCACTGGAAGGGGGTCTTTTTGTGCCCCCACCTGTTTTTCTTCAATCTGCTAATTTGTAACATTTATGGCAATTGAATAACTCGTCGAATGACGCAGAAAAATCGGAAATCGGCCGGGCGTTTTTGAGGTTTCAAGCATTTGATGTCAGGCAAACATGACGAAAACGACAGTTGTCGCTGACAAATGGGAACTTTGTGAAAGAACTAACGTTCGACCTAAGGTTACCGTTTGAACACAATCAGGCGATGTCATTCGGACATAAGTGCCGGATATGCCAAGACCACAGCCAGGGTTAACGAGGATCAAGGTCATCAAAGGTCAAGGTCAAACCGATTGTGGCCTGATCCAGATTTATTTTGCAACATGTCAGTTTATATGAAATATGCATTCAAAGACCCAAATAAAAACGCGTGCACGCACATAGATACGCATACATACATAACAGAGTCATTTCAGGTGAACGTCATGAAAGGCCAACGGCAACTTTTTCGTGACCTGGCCCAGATTTGCTTCGCAATATATCGATCTTTATGAAATGTGCATTCAAAGACCCTACTGAAACACGTTTGGCGCATTGGTGCATGTATATACATATAAAACGTATACATACATGCATAAATATAAACGCTGGAAGTGACCAAATGTACCGATGTTGACTACCCTCACTGAAAATACGCCAAAAGATATATGTTACGCCCTCATTTACTCTCAAACTGCACCGTGTTGTTCGAAATCTGATCTACAAAAGATGAAAAAATGACGCCATGGGTCGATGATCTGACATGACCTAGACTCAAAATCCTCAGCCAAGACGCCAAGTGAATGGGGGTTGTCGTATTCCACGTTTCAACGGCCGAGCAAAGACTCCTTTCCCGTTTCGTTCCAAAAGTGGTACGGAGTGGCCTGTACGGTCCGAGAAAGTGTCCAAAGTTGACCTTTTCGACCCCATTTGGCCTTTGATCTATCTGACCCATGAAGATATCGACCTGGGGTCATGAACATTGCACACAATGTAAATTGTCATAGCCCCACCCTTTCCATAAAATTTCATGTCTAGCTCTTTCCGTTGCCGAGATCGGAGGGGGTACTTTTAGCCCCCCCTTCCAGTGCGGGTTAGTGCGAAACCCCTTCCACTGCGCGGGTTAATTCGTGAGCGCTGAAGATGCGCAATGGCAGGAACGTACTCTTAAACCTCCGCTCTTGTTAGAGCGGAGAACCTAAGCTACTTTCGGAGCCGGAAATTACGGCGAACAGGCCACAGAAACATAGCATTTACCAAGCCGCCATATCATATTCACCAGGCTCTCCACCAGCCCGAGTCATGATGGTCAGGTGCCCACCAGTCAGATGCCCAATAAACGTATATCGTCCTGTCAGATGATTTCCACACGTCAGGTGTTTATTCAGTTTGAGCCGTACGTCGTATTGTGTGAGTCTACTTATCACTAGTAGGAAACCGTCCTCTGTCATTTGCCCGTATGGCATGTCGACTTGTATCACATGTCCAACACCAGTCGTATGTCGTCCTCTGTCATATGTTCATCATCCATCAGAAGTGTACTGTGGACGTTGTGTTGGTAGCGAGTGAACGAAGTTTAAGGCCATCAGCGTTGCAAAATTCGACAGAACATGTTCTCTGCTCTCATTTGTCTTAGTGCGTAGATTGATTTTACAGTTCCTGGCAATGGATTGAGTCTAGAAAGCGCGAACTGGACTTGATAGTGGTGGTAAAAAATAATGACAACAATGATTTACTCCAATGCTGGATATTTATTAAGCATCAGTCTTGGTAGTTTGCCTTACAGCGCATCCTGAAACCCATGTGCAAAGAGATCCAGATGCTGTCGGTAAGAATCGTTCCTTGTGACCGTATAGGCCGTCGTTACGTCACGTCCGAAAGTTATGGTGATCATGGACTAAAAGACATTGGCACTAAGCTCGTGTCAATTAGCCTTGAGTGCCTGCTATCTTGTTACGATGTATTCGTTTCAAGAGGACTGGACAAATATTGACAGCGGGCCTGAAGAAGGTGACTGTGTGGTTGGCTCGGTCCGCTGACGCCATCTGATGTCCGTTCGCAGCAGCTCGGTCCCCGAGGCTTGCCTGCTGTCCGAAGCGGAGGTGGCCGCCTCTTCCAGCGGTGCCGTGGCCGACTTGGCGGCCCTGGTGCGCCGTCTGGCGGCCGGCCCCCTCAGCGACGCCGCTACCGACAGGCTGCAACTCCTCGCGCCGGCGCTGCGCCAGCTGGCCGCGCTGCTGGCGCCAGCCGACGACCGCGCCAACGCCACCGCGCGCCTCGTGCGCGCGCCGCCCGGCCAGTTGTTGTTCGAGCGTCAGCTGGCGGCCCGGCATCTGGCCGAGATCCGGCTCGGCTTGAACGGGACGGTGCTGGGCGTCGACTGCGGCCGCGCCGTGTTCAGCTTGCTGGACGGCGTGGACGACCTGGAGCACTGGGCGTGGGAGAGTACGGCCACCGGCGCAGCGCGCCCTCACCTCACTGCACCCGCTCGACACCGAGCCGTACACGAACCGAGGCGTGCTGCGCCAATCTGCGCCAATCCGCCAGTCACCTCAGAATGGTTCAATTTCACTGTCAATACGCACGTTCATCCGCGTTAAGCAAACAGCAGTCTGCTGATCTGGCAAGATGCATCATACGAGAAGTGAGCAGCATAGCTTCACAGCTTGCGGGCGGTGGAGGTGGCAGTGGGCGCAGCATCTTTCTCACCAGCGTCCCCAGAGCACACCGCAACGCCTTTACTTTAACCCTATTCCCCATAGGTGGGAGGCTGAATCCGCCTTCCCTCGGGATGTTTGCTTACAAAATCCAGGGTTTTTGACGCAGCTTCACAAAACTTGGTCACTTTTCCTAGCTATTCTTTCTTCGTACAGTAACAAAATTTCGTAATTCTGTTTTGCTCAGGGGCAACGCCAGGAAACGTTTTTGGGAAGCACCTCAGACCATTTTTGGCCCTGTTGAGGGTAAAAGGAAGATGGCTGTTAAAATAATGTTTTTAAGATAGAACTTAAAACTTTATATGAATGCATAGGCAAATAGTTGGGCAACATACCACTACAGGTTTGTTCATCTGAGGTTACTTATCAAGGTCAAGTCAAGGTGAAAAGCCAAAAATTGATTTCATAGATATTATTTTGGCACTCTTTTTTAAATGCCAAACTCAGAATCTGCGTGATGTAGGAGGTTGTCCCCTACTTGTGTACCAAGTTTTAGTTTGATATCAGGTAGGGTCACGAAGCTATGGCCTAAAATGTCAGTGCGCGTACCCTATATCACGACAGCCGTGAAATGGAATTTTAGAAATAGTGAATTGAAATGAGTGCAAATGTTTTCAAAAAACACGAAATGCACACAAGATTGTTACAAATGACTCTAAGGTTTTTGGAGGGCATTTAAGGTCACAGGTCGTAAGTTGATCTGAAGAACATGTGACCATGACAGTTTTCCCTTTTTCATGTCCGTCACCGCCTGTGCTAACGTTATACAAACAGTGTGATACGATTTGTAGTTTTTCAGCACAACATTAGTAGAAGCCAAAAAAGTGTTTTTAACTTTTTCGCTATTTCAGTTCCTTTTTTTAACTCATCCTATTTTCGAAACCCTGTGCACGCCTATGCATTTTCCCAAGATTTCTGATTTATGGACCAATGGTAAAAGTACTATTCATCATCTCTCGATTCATGCCAATTTCATCAAAATCGATCCATAAACAAGAGAGTTAGAACAAGTCCAAAAATGTCACCCCTTTTAATTTTTTGCCCCGTTTAACCCCTTCAAAATTTTGAAAACTTCTTTCTATAAAAATGTAGTTTACGTCATGGCGAATCGATTGCCATTTGTTGCGATGAAATCGGATGAGTAGTTCTCGAGATCTCAGGGGGTCGAATGTCGCCCTCGCCCCTTGCCGGAATTGGCCATACCGTCTAGAGGTGAATGTAAAGAACAAACTTTGTATAAGATGATGAGGAAAAGGGATCGTGGGCGGTAACACATCTCTTTCTTCACCCTAGATTTTCTTGGTCATATTTACTTAGACGGTCAATAATGCAGATCATGGATGGAGCCGGGAGACGGGAGGGTAGGGGCGGACTGGAAACATGGGGAACGCCTCCCCCACCTTTTGGCCCTTGGTGCGGACACTCCCTTTATAAGATATATAAAAACTGACTGAAGACTGAGAAACTTCTTAAGTACTGGCCCAAAAATATATCCGAAATGCCTCTTTTGCTGGGGGAGGACTTTTTTGCATCAGTAAGTAACAGTTAATCCGCAGGCCTCCACCCTCATGTACAAATCATTCACTCCTCTTTGACTTGACGTCCATCACAGACAGACTAATAACCGATTCACGACATTGGGAAAGAATTTGATTCGGATTTACAGTCCAGGAAGGTGATTCTGATTCACAATGAGGAACAGAGTATAAATTTGATTCTCATTCAAAGACCATTTTAACTGCAGTGAATCGACTCGATTCCCGTGCTTTACATTTCAGGTCTATGTAAAAACACATAACTCTTGCTTACATATGTTTGGTTGCTGTCATAAACGCAACAAATAAGTCGTTAGTCTCATGCTATCCTAGGTCTGCTGTGGAATCTAGGATAGTGTTAGGTAACAGTGGCTGAAAAACCATACCCAAAATGTGGGGTAACAAAAACATATGGGTAAGAGATGAACACTGTTATGGCGTGAGGATTTCGTGAAATATGAAGCGGACGTTGAGACTTATGATAAGTTATCTGCCAATTCGTAATTGCCAATTCAGAAATGCCAGTTTCGCAAGAAGATGAGCAGAAAATCGTAAACATTAGCTAATACCGGGTGAGGCATAGGCACTCCTGACCTAAGTAATAATTGGAAATGAGGAATGTGTAGTTCTGACAATAGAACAAGAAATATTCCATCGTCCTTCGGAAATAATGGCGATACACTAACGCTTAAAGCGATATATTTAACTTTTCGGCTACATGCAGTCTCCGTCAGCAAGTTCAACAAGAAAAGTCAATTTTTTTGTGTTGAACTTGCTGACGAAAACTGTATGTAGTCGAAACGTTTAATTAGGGATGTACCGGATATCCGGTCCGGCCGGGTATCCGGCCGCATATTTGAGATTATCCGGTATCCGGTATCCGGCCGGATATTTACATGATCCGACCGGATATTGCCGGATACTTGGCCTTTCGGTGTACGATCGAGACGTTCTTATGTCTGCCTATAAAACCGTTTCAGGAGCAACGTGCCTTGTTATATGAGACTGTCGACGTGCCTGACAGTTCCAAGGTCTGTTTGGAGCATTCCTTTTTTTCCTAGTTCGGAAGGGTTGAGACATTATTTGCGAGGGATGGACTGAAGCTCAAGTAGTGTAACAACAGCCAGCATATGCTCAGCCGACCATTTCGTGGCTCATATCTTCCTATTTTCCGAACATTTTTATTTGTCTCAAGTACTCTTGTACAAATTCATTGACCCTTGCCCATAAGGGAAGGGAGGGGGTATAGTGCAACCCCCACTGAGGTTTTCCGAGGGTCTTAAACTCATGTCATGTGGTCGGCGGGAAACACCTTATTTTTATCTTTGGGAATGCGATAGGAAATATGTATTGCAAAACAAGCTATATATTCGGATTCCTCAAGTTGTAAGGAAAAAATGGTGTAAATTTGGTGTGGTCTGTCTTTTGTTTCATTGAAAGAGGGCGCAATGCAACGAACACGACTTTTGCTCCGACGGGCGGAGCGGCATCGGCCGCGGAGTGATGAGTCTGCAGTACGAGGGGATGCCTAAAGACACTGCCAGATGGGTCTCTGAAACTGTCCAAGGATGCCCCTGAAACTGCCAAAGGGGCGCTTGAGACGTCCCGAGGGACACGTGGAACTGTAAAAGAAACCTGAAACCACTAGAGGTCCCTGACACGGCAGACGGGCCGAAACCATCGAAAGTGTCCGTGTAACTGCCGCAGGGAGCCTTACCGAAGCTAACGTAAGTTGGTGAAAACGTTTCCAGGAACCAAGAGGGAGCATGGAGCTCGGGGCCACCCCTGACCAAGTAGTTAAAAGCTGTCAGACACGGGAACGGGATGCCAGATAGAGTGAGGTACGCAGCTGTCTAAAATCCCGCCTTTTTTGTCATATTTCGTCCATTTTGTACGGCTAGAAAACGCAAATTTTTCACGAAGAAGGTGGCACACTTAAATTGTTTTCGGTTACCTTGTATGGTAACAAACACAAATCATATCATTTGGCCCTGAACCTGCGGGGATTTTTCACATCTGAAAAGAAAAAAAAAACTTGCGGCCGAACGGGACCACTACGGCCGACACTGATGACCAGATGGGCCTACGCTAACGATTTGCCCCCCCCCCCCTGGCGACATCTTGGGTCTGCCCCAAATCTTATGAAGCATTCGGTAACTCCATCAGGCGGCGGCACTACTCAGCAAGCAAACTGAAATTGCCGAAGGATTTCGTCGTCCGGTTAAGAAAATCATTTCCTGAAAGTTTAACCCTATTCCCGGCAGGGGGAGGGGCTGAATCCGCCCCCCTCGGGTTTTTTGCTTGCCAATTCCAGGCTTTTTAACGCAGCTTCACGAAACTTGGTCACTTTTCCTAGCTATTCCTTCTACGTGCCGTGACAAAATTTCAAAATCCTTTTTTGCTCAGGAGCGGAGCCAGGCAACGTTTTTGGGAGGCTCCTCAGGCCATTTTTGGTCATGTTGAGGGTAAAAGGAAAATGTCTGCCAAAAACAAGTTTTTAAGATAGAACTTAAAACTCTATATGGATGCATAGCTAAATAGTTGGGCAATGTGCAGTTGTAATTTTGTTCGTCTGAGGTCAGTTTACAAGGTCAGGTCAAGGTCAGAAGTCAAAATTTGGTTCTTTGCAGTAATTTCGGCGTCGTTTTTTTTAATGCCAAACCCGGAAAATATATGACGTAACACGATGTCCTCTACTTGTTTACCAAGTTTCAGCTTGATATCAGGTCGGGTCACGGAGCTATGACCTAAAACGTCACTGCGCATACCCTGTATCGCAACAGCCATGAAATGAAATTTTTGAAATTGAGTGAATTCAAATGATTGAAGACGTTTACAGATATTATTAAATGCACATGAGATCATTCCAAGGGACTCCAAGGTCACTGGAGGTCATTTAAGGTCAATGGTCACAAGTTGTTCTGAAGAACATGTGACCATGGCAGTTTCCCCTTTTTCATGTCCCTGGCACCGCCTATGCTAACATTATACAAAGATTGTGATTTGATTTGTATTTCTTTAGCATAACATGACTAGCAGAAGCCAAAAAAGTGTTTTTGCCCCTTTTGTTCATTCATTTGTTGGAAAATTAATCCTCTTATTTTTGAAGCCCTGTGAACGCCCATGAATTTTCTCAAAATTTCACATTTGTATACCCATGGTAAAAGCCCTATCCATAATCTCTCGATTCATACCAGTTTCATTGAAATCGGTCCATAAACAACGGAGTTATAAGAAGTCCAAAAGTACCCCTAATTTTGACATTTTTGCCCCCTGTATCCACACATCTCAAAATTTTCAAAATATCTTTTTTATAAAAATGTAGTTCACGTCATGGCAAATCAATTGCCGTTTGTTGCGATGAAATCGGATGTGTAGTTCTCGAGATCTCAGCCGGGAATCGACCACACCGTCTAGCCTTCCGGGAATAGGGTTAAGGGTCCTAAAAATAGTGAGGGCCCAGTCAAAAGCTTCTGGGCCCCACAGAATGCTCCAATAGATCCTGTACATGAATTGAGGAAGATACTCTAAAGGAATATCTGGGCTCTCCCGTGGGTCTCCAGGGCCCTCCTCAAATACCTTTGGGGCGTTGAAACGTCAACACACATCTACCGATCTATTTCAGTACTTTTCGCCCAAGGAATTGAAGTTTCAGAAGGCACTCGCCGCCAGCATATTTTTCGCTGTCATGAAGAGTTCTGTTTAACGCCATGAACGTGATACGCAAAACAGGTGTATATATGAATATATATGTATACATATATAGGGAGAGAGACATAGAGAGAGAGAGGGAGAGAGAGGAGGAGGGAGAGAGAGAAACAAACCAAATATCTCCATAAATTTTCTTTTGAAAGAATAAGAAACTGCCGTTGGTCAAAGCAAAGTGCCCTAAATCTGTTCAGTCACGTTTGGAGGGAGCCTAGGTTATGGGGCTCACTCGGCTGTGCCCCTCCGATCATCTGCACAAAATGACACCCCTGACTGAGGGTAGTTCAGATCAAGCACATTACATCGGATGACGATGACAGTCTTCATGTTGGCTGGGTTGGGCCAAAGAGAGCTTAGCAGTGCATGCCTCTTTCTCTGTTTCTGCGTTTTTTTTTACAGTTCGACGGAAACTTGGTCCGCTCCCGTGTTTCCGATTTCCCAGCATCCGTGCCTGCTCAAAGCCTACATGTTGTTGGCCTGAGGAAAAACACGGAATGGTCGAGGCGGTCTTGCAGCGTTCCGGCTTGCGATCATTCGTGCGGGAACCTGCGATCACTTCCATTTGTTCTGATTGTATACGATTCTACATCGCTAACGGTATTTTCACAATCCTTCCTGTCTCTCAGCAACATTCCTGTTGTCCCGCGTCATCTTCAGTTAATGGCATCGTTGTGCCCTGGGCATTAGTGTGTGACGAAAGGCCTTTCCTCAAAATTGGACTACGGATAGCAGTGGTGTCTCGTCATTGGAGGAAACTGAGCCATCTCTTCACCAGAAATATCGGGAAACGCGAAATTTGAATCATACATAATCTGTGTCTAATAACACCATTTATAAAATTCAGTGCATGATTCAGGTGGAATAATGTGCTTTTTTTGTTCTGGATTCATCAGCGTAGCGAGAAACATGCCCACGAAGACTCCCCACGCCGCGCCGCATCCCCAACCCCGCTTCCCTCGTAAACCCAAGGCGCAAGGCGGCTTCAGAGGCAGCCAGCTCATCTGCCTCTGCTGACGCTAAAATCCGGTATGATACAGCGCCCCTGGTGAGAGTCCGCAAAACTGCACGTCGGCCGCCGCCGACGCAGCTAACAGCCCATGTCAGGCGAGACGTGGTACTGCCTCTGGCCGGAACCGTCACCAGTGGCGCCACCGTCGGACGCACCGGCGAAGAATGCTGGACTACGCGAGCTAGCATTAGTGGGGGCGAAAGGAATGTGTTTATGGCGTAATTATTGGTTAAAATGATATTTAGATATATGTATATATATATATATATATTTATTTGTTTATTTACATCTCGTGTTAGTTCAGAATGCTAGATATTTGTTTTGGGACTGGACACAAATGATTAAGTAATATGTACGCACCCAGCAGTGACGATTGTTTATGCGGCCTTGAAACGAGAGAAAACTTTCTGTCTGGAGTGCTGGACGCGAGCACATTCTGATTATTTCCGTTGCTCGGATTCGAGTGGATGCTCATTTTGTTCTACCATTCTTTGCAGATACAGACAAAACACCGACAGGGATGCGCCATGCAACATTTCGTTTGTTTTGTGCATGTCGATCCGAGTAGGGTCGGATAGCAATCACGGTTAAATAGTTAAACAACCTAGAGAAGGAAGACAGCCGTATATAAGACGGTTTGGTGTAACACTTGCTCTGTGTCTCAGGTGTTTGTGAAAACAAAATATGTGATGGGAGGCTGAAGTTCTGACGAACGGTTCACGAGAAATATCAAGCAGGAGGAAACACATTTCCAAAACCTAGGTCAAAATAATACATATGAAAGCGTCTTCTGAATCGTTACATGAAAGTAAATTGTTCAGTGCTACTTTCATTGTGGTAATAAAAACTAGTGAGTGATGTATCTTCAGCGCCAGCTGTATCTTCTAGCCAGATGTATCTTCAATTCACTTTGTTTGGGAGAACGGGGAGATTTAGGTAAGATGTTAGGAGTAGTTTAGAAGTTTTCTGATACTCACTGAAAAACATCTGACATAAGCACAAATTATGGACAACATCAACACGATTTTTGGAGTTTTCTGAGGATCTACCAAGCCAGGAGATCAGCCTAAAAAAGCAACTTTGGCCTTCACCCTCGACAACTTAACACTCTTTGACAAGACATACCAAAGACACGGAAATGACGCCACATTTTTGTATTAGTATTAGAAGGTACCGAGACAGTGCACTGTCAAATAATTTTATCACCGAGGAAGGAATGTAGTGGAGCGAGGAGGGAGGGGATGGGACTAATGGATAACACACTGCAATGGGAAATACAGCGTTACGTCGATAAAATTGGTTCGATATTGGAGAGTCGGATATTCGCTGCAATCGGTGCCGGCACATTTAATGTCACAGAGCTTCATAGAGATCTTGTCTATTTCCCGCTTAGGTGGTAGAGTAGCACATTTATAAATTACTGACTTATCGATAAAAGTAAACTGTAACAGCCGTAGACCTCATTGCCTTTGTTAATCATAACAGGAATACGAAATCTTTATGCAACCACCTCAGGGTCATCAAGAACCGCAATCTAGTCGTCAAACGGCGAGTTGTCAAGTTCTATGGTCCACGTAGCCGTTACAGTACTCATTGTATCGAATATCAAAACAACTTTAAAAGCGCCAACCCTTCCGATTTCGCTGAAAACTTACTCAGCGACTAAATAAAGATGTATGTATCTCCTGTAAGTGGTGGGGTAGCATATCCATAAATTACGGAGCCGTCGTTCAAAGAAAACTGGCACTACCGTTAAACGACAAATATCAAAAAATTGCTGCTTTTGAAAAACATGGTAGTAACTTATAACGAATCTGTCACCTCTCAGAATCACCATGTAACACTTATAAGGGACATAGATAATATCTTGTCAAAGCATTCTACAGGTTTTCATCCAAGTCGAATAGGTTGTCACTTTTGTCATTGTTTTGAAATTCCAGATATTTATTACTATTGGTATCCCATATAATTATAATAATTATATGGGATAACCCATTATATATGTATGGCATATATGGGATATTCCGTTATAACAATTACCTATACCACAGATTAACAGATAAACTTTAGACGCCGCCATTTCATGACCTGACTGCTCTTTGGTACCCTTGGGAATGGTTTTATGCGAGTCTCGTGCGTCTGTCACGTTTTTTTTCAAAAAACGGAGTTTCCAAACGGAGGGGGCTACGGCACTTCCAGTTTTATTTTACCAATGACTCCGTTATTTATGGATGTCCTGCTCGGCAATTTACAGAGGATATAGATGATATGTGTTTGAAGTATTGTAGAGGTTTTCAGGGAAGTCGTAGGGGTAAGAACTTTCACTATTGTTTTGGTATTCCATGCACTTGGTGTTGTAATGGTGATATGGACTACAAAACCTTATAAATCGACATTTAACGGCCTGATTGCGCTCCCTGATTCCCTCAAAGATGCTGCTTTGTGCATTTCGAGTGTCTGTCTTACCTACAAAAAACATGAATTTTTAGCATTTTCCATAAACAAATTTTGAACTGGGGGCCTCCGGCACTTTCAGTCCTCTTTTAATGATGACTGTAATTTATGAATGCGCTTATCAATTAGCGCCTGGGGATATAGATAAAGTCAGCTTGAAGTATTATGCTGATTTTCAGTGAAATCGAAGAAGTCTGCACTTTTACCATTGTTTTGATACCAGACACATTTGGCATGGCTAAGATTGCATGGACCATAAACTTTAAGGAATCGCCTTATGTTCTGGTTTCTTTGTTTTTGTATAAAAACCTAAAAATTTGAACACCTGATGGTGAAAACCCCTGCGGTTAGCTCCATACAAGTTTGGTGTATCTGTCATGCTTTCCAAACAATGCAAAGTTTAACATGGAGGGCAGTTGGGTCATTCCATCCCAACTCAACCGGTGAAAGGTGCAATGGTAGACACCACCATCTCGGATTTTGACGAAATGATGTGTATGAGGGTGTCTCATGCTCTGATCACCATTCATGCCCATTTGTACACTGGTGTTTATAGACGTCTCCGATCAACCATTCCATATGCCCATATTCCCATATCAACCAACCATATTCCCCGTTGACAGCGACGTTAAAATATGGCGGCACAGCATGGAGCTCTCCTCATAATGCGCTATCTCTCAAGAGCAATTACAAGTTAACAGAGCTGAAAACGGCGTCATATAGACAAATCAAATTGTTTTAAACTCTCCGTAAGAAAACGAATTGGAAAATAATTCAGGTTTGTTTTGCATAACTAAAATAACTATGTGCAACTTGTAGGAATGGTATCATTGGTATTCTTCAAACCTCGATATTCGCAATCAACCTGAAGTTCTGAACCTGAGTGAATAATAAATATAGTGGAACATTCATAGCAACGTGGTGCTAAATAGCTCTGAAGCTGGCGATGTTGACCTTTGTGGGTGTTGGTCTGTACCGTACGCGCCCGCTGACCGCAGCCGGACTGATTACTTATCGCGTCTGCCAGATGGCTGTTTTGTGAACAGGGCCAAATAACCATAGCGAGAACAGTTTTGTTTTTTGTGTTGCATGCATCTGAAAAAAAAACTGTGCCATATTTTACAGATACAGGCAACAGGTACGCAGTTCGTCATCAATCATCGTTAGTACATCCGACTCAGCATGTTTTCTACCTTTTGTACGATGTAGGTTATGACGTCTCATACTGAACTGCCCTAGTCCAGTCTCTCGGTCTGAGTGCGTGAAACCCCCTGATGCTCTTGATGGACCTGGCTGCCGAAAACCTCTGCCTGACCTTGCTTACCGTCTCTGTGTCTGTCTGCTCGTGTGACGCAGGTGAAGTCGATTCTTGTGCCCAGAATGGCACGACACATGTTCTAGCTGGCGCGCAAAATGGCGATTTGATTTGATCATAAAGATAATGTATGACTGCACCTTTTGGACATTGGAGCGTTTATTGAAAATGTTGAAAATCAAATTGTTGGATGTACTAAAGCTTGATATAAAGTGTTTTTGTACTTGATACCGCACATCTTGACAGCTGGCGGATATAATTGTCGGATAGAAATGTGTTATTTTGAAATATAACAATACAAATTCATAAATATCAGGACAGTTATTAGTAATCGTCTTGTGTGGTGGCTTTGCTGAAATCTAGCACGGCCTGAAGCGTGCATGTTTGTTCGGTCTCTGGTCGCTGTAGGCTGGCACGCGTTGTCAGATGCTCGGAGGTCCCGACGATTCCGTCTCATGGACCCTTCCGTGACAAGTGGCCAAGAAATGCCACTCACAATCTGGGCCGAAATCTTCTTCGTGCAAACACATATTTCCAATGCTTTATTTGTTCTTGTACTGCGCATCGCAGCCGTGAGTGGAGTAGTGAATTTTCCTGATACCTTGATTTCTTTATTTCAAGCGATTAAGTGCCTCTTTCTGGAATGCGTGAACAGATTCAGCACTGTGTTGAGCAAGGGCTGGTCCGAGATTTTGCCAGGGGTGAATGGTCAGCGTAGGGTCCCCGGCTGATTTTTTTCCATGTCCCTTAGGGAGCTATTTTGCACTTGGGCAATGTGGTGGTGGTGACGCAGTTTAACAATAGAATTTGTAGGTTGTCGATGGATGAATCCACGCTTTGACGCATCGATACGACATTGTCGTGCCAATGCTCACCCACTGCGTGTATTCTATCTCATCTACTTCGAACATCTGTTCGATATCAGACAAATGTGTCTTGCAGCACATTCGGCGGGACATCTTCCGCATTTTCCTAACATGCGGTGTGTGTTGTCTGTAGAGCACACTGTTTTTGCTAGGTCATTAGTGGCTTTTAGAGAGGTACTGATTGCTCTTATCATGAATTTTGGATTTTGATGGTGAATGCACACACAGAGTGTGCGCCGCGACCACCAGCCAGGGCACACTATGGAGGCCTCAAACAAGCGAATGCTGCTGCACATTCGCCACTGGCTGGCGTGATGGTCCATTTTGTGACAGATGTAAAAAGTTAGCGTTGTTTTTCGGAATCTTTTCCTGCATCGAGGGTATAGCGTGGCACCAGCAGAGAGGACGCCGTGCAGTGGCGCAGCCAAGAGGGCCAAAGAGGCCATGCCCGCCTTATCAAATGCGCCGCCCTGGGGCCGAAGGCCTCAGCGTGAGGTGCGCGCAGGGCGCCTTACACTGTTCGAAACAGACAGTTTAAATAAAATAAGATATCTGAGGCATTGAAAAGGCTTACTATCTTAAAGAACGTACACCAAATGCACACGACGGTTATGTGCGCTATGAAGAGAGGCCCGTGGTCTGAATGGGCGTTTGATGCTCCCTGCTAGCTTGTCGGGGAGTTTGCTCTTTGTCTAGGAAGGGCCCCATGTCGGCCTATAAAGGGCCGAGTCGGCTTCTGGAGGGGCCTCCTTTCGGTCTAAAAGAAGGCCCCTGCCCCTGCCTCCAGAGGCCGACAGGGGTCCTTTATAGGCAGATAGGGCACCCTTGACAGACAGGCAGTGACCTCCCCCCTTCAGGTTGCAGGGGCTCCTAAACGTTCATTCAGGGGCCCCTGCTTGCCTGTTAAATTGCTCCTGTCGGCCTGTGAGTGGCTTCCGCCAGGTTAAAAGAAAAACCTTCTTTGCAGACGAACACGGGCCCCTTTACGTTTCAGCTGGGTCTCCTTTACAAGCCGATAGTGATTTTCACCACATATTGTCCACTGATCAGGAGCGCCAGGCGCAGATCCAAAGGAGGAACGATGGGGGCGGTCGCTCCCCGGAGCCTGAGAAGTGGCACCTCCCGGACTTAAAAGGGACCCCGAAGGGCCCCTGTATGAGGTTTACCGGGTCCCTGTAAGAGCCTGACGGGCTCATGTTGCAATCAGGGGGTTTCCGGCAGGGTGAGATGGCCCCTGAGACGCAAAGAGGACTCCTGAAGCTCCCAAAGGGCCCCTGAAACCACAGTAGGGTTCGAACACGGCAGTGTTCTCCTGAAACCGCCAGAAGGGTCATAGGACCCCAGGGGCGGCCAAGATGAAGACTGAGTCCCTAGGGCGGCAAAGGGGCCCTTGGAATGGCACAGGGGCCCCGAATGGGGTTCACGGACCTATGTGACAAGCTGAAGGTTCCTGATGCAGTCAGAGGGCCTCCGGGAAGGTTATGAGACCCTGAGACGGCAAGATGGCCCTTAAAAAGACAGAAAGGCCCCTGAGACTCCCCAAGGGCCCACGGAACCGCAAGAGGAGCCTCAACACGGTAAAGGCCTCGTGAGACCGTTAAAAGTGCAAGAGAGGCCCCTGAAACAGCAAGAACTTAAGAGGGTGCCTAGCGCGGAAAAAGGAGACCCTGAACAGCCAGGGGAGATATCTGAACGGGGATTCATCGAAGACCTTCACAACCTCGAGAGGGGCCCAAATGGGCTACGCTGGTCTAAAAAAAACGAGCTGTTGTTGATGCAGTCAGGGGCACCGGAAAGGCCAGGTGGGTCCTATGACGGCACAATGAGCCTCTTCGCAGCAGTGAGCCCTGGAGACCGTCAAAAAGACCGGAGGGCCCTGCGAGGGCAGACGATAAGAGGGCCTTTAAGACGGTATGGGGGCCTGGACGACTAGAGAGCCCCGAGTGTGTAAGGCGGGCTCCTAGCACGGGAAAGGTCCCCCTGAGACTGTCAGTCCCCCCGAGACTGCCTCTGAAGCGCCAACATAGGCCCCTGTTACGGCTAGACAGGCCCTAAGACTGCCAGGTGTACTTCATGTAATAGAGAAAGACCCCTGATAAAGCCATGGGGACCACTGTAGACGTTCATGACACTACACGGGACCGTGCAATTGCCAAAACGTCTTTTGTAACTGCCAGAGGGCCCCTGAGACGGTAAAAATGTTCCCCAGAGACGACAAGAGGGACACGTCGACAGCAGGGGGACCACTGAGACGGCTAGAGAGAGACCTTCCAAGATTGCTAACCAGCGGTCTCTAGCGGTAGGGACCCCTTCGATGATCAGGGAGACCTCTAAAACTACTTAACTTTGAGATGCCCGGACAACCCTTGAAACGTTCAAAGGACCAAGAGATTACCAAAGGCGCCTCTATCACGGCAGAGAAAGAGACTTATGGAGGGCCTTTGTTGCTGCCTGAGGCCTCCTTAGACGGCAAGAATGTCCCAGGGACGACAGGAGGGAACCCGAGACGGCCTAAGCGGCCCTGAAACTGTCAGATGGGTCCCTGAACTGTCCGATGTACGCCTAAGCCTGTCAAAAGAGTGCCTGAGACGTCCCGAGGTACACTTGAAACTGTAAAGGGAGCCCGATACCACCGGAGGATCCTGACACCGCAGACGGCCCGAGACCAACAAGAGCACCCCTGTAACTGTAAGGGGAACGTAACCTAAGCTGGCAAAGTCTCCAGAAATTGCCGGGGAAGGGGCAGACAGGCTGGGCCAGGTGCAAACACATTTCAAATGGGGTAAGGGACAGAGCCGCGTAAAATTTTGCCATTTTCTCATATTTCGGCAATTTTGTGTGAAAAGAAAACGCTTTTTTAAATAAGGCGTCCCGTTGATTTTTTGGGCAACTTTATATCGTAAAAACGCAAAAATACGCGAAATATTTCGTCCTGGACCCGCGCGGATCAACATCTTTTTCTTATGTGAAGAGCAAAAAATGAGGGGGAAGCGGTCAGGAGTGGGCCCCGTGCTGACCATTCACCCCCCCCTTGGCGAAATCCTGGGTCCACACATGGCGATGGCACCCATTGGTTACGAGAACCCCCTGGTCCGACTTCCCCCCCCCCCCTCCTGGGAGAATGCTGGCTACGCCCCTGAGGCCTTGCAGGGAGCGGTGCTTGTTGATATATTTTAGCATCATCATTCGAAGCGACGCTTTACATGTTGACATGTCCTTGTATGGCGTAACTTGTAAGGATCCGCACAATTTTCTTGCTAAATGAATGACCGTAAACGCTTCATGACTACGTACTCTTCTGGAACTGACGACATAATGAGTATTCGGCATACTGACGGCATCGCATCAGTCCAGTGACATCTCACACATGTAATTTTCGACTGAGCCACACTGGCGTGGGTAGTCCCCAGTCAGGATCGTTACACCGAAGCAGCCAACAGTATGTCATTAAACCGCAGGTCTCCCGCCCCTCCCATCCACAACTTTGGATGTTTTCCGCGCGGTAATTTGACCCTGCTCACGACAGCCATCTAGTGAGTACGCTCCGCGCTACGTTAAAGGGATATAGTCATCGAGTGCGGCGCCATCACCGCCACCAGCACGCTCACATCACTCGACTCGTCGACAGACGACTGACTGACGCCAGACATAACACAAGACTTGACCCAAGACTCTGGACACCTGAGCCCAAAAGGCTATGTGTCCTAACTCAAAAACAAACAATCGACACGTCGGCTTCAGGGCTATTTAGCACCATGTTATTATCAGTATTTAACTGCATTCGTTAATGACTCCAGAACAGAGTTGCACGCAAATTACGAATATGGAGGTTTGAACAACGTCAGTTAATACCAAAGTTGCTTTCTTACAGACAGCTTAAAACATGATCCTTTGTTTATATAACGTCGTTTTGAGATTTGGAAAGCTTATACTGGCTCTTGAGATATAGTGCATTTTGAGGTGCGCTGCATACGATGACGCCATGTTTTGACGTCATCGACAATGAGGAAAAGCCTTTATCATAACTGTGACCAGGGAATGAGACAACCCGATACACATCATTTCATCAGAAGAACACAGCTAACGACAATTTTCCCACTAGACTGCGGATTCGTGCATGCAAAAATTTGTACCGGCTCGTCGAATATTTTGTTTTTTGATTGCAGGAAAAAATTAAGTGTTTTCTCCTCTCTAGGCGATTCTACTCGATTGTTCCATTGTTGGTAAGCAAAAGCTATCAGGCGACACACCCTATAGGGCATGTTATGATGCGCTACCCTCCCAGTTCGGCAGAGTCGGCAGGAGCGATCTGACACGGTCAGCCAATCTCCGGTAGCGGGAAAAGCCTAACCCTGAATGGATGGCGTCATGTACTCGTAGCCGTCAACGTGAGACCATAATTAAAAATTGCAACACGCAGGGTTTGACGTCAACAGTAATCGCACACGAAATGCAAAAGCAGACATTGCTGCGCCTCTCCTCCTCCTCCCCCCAAAAAAAATCGATGCATTCACTTAAGATGCCGCTTTCATTTCCATATGTTGTCATCCAAATAAATTTATCTGATAAAAACAGCCATTCTGATATTGCTCTTCATCACCGGTAGTGTTCTCTGTCGTTGAGGGACTGACAGTATCGTGTGTTAAATTGACTTCCAGAACAGTAGCGTGGCCAGGATTTTCTTCAAAGGAGGGGAGTGGGGCAAAGATGATGGAGAAGTGAGCTTGATTGTACCTGCCAGTGAAAGCTGCCTAATGTTACTTTTACCATTTTATTGCAAACATGGTTGAGCTGACCCAATCAGATAGCACACCTGGAGATTTCGAATATGAAAGTACATTCCCTACTAGTTTAAAACGTGATGTACGAAAAATTATGAGCCACCGCCACCGGCTCATTGTGGTGATTTCCGGCCAGTGTTCGACTCTAACGGGAAGCCGGAGGCCGGGTTCAGTGACGGCAACAGCTTCTGGGAGGGCCGCTTCTCGCAGTGCAGCGGCGTCCGGCGCGACCTTCGCCAGGGTAACGCCACACTGCACATCCGAGGCCGCTACTTCAAGGCACAGCTGTCCGGCGCGCTAGGACCACAACGGCAGGTCGGTATCGGCTCAGGAGCCAGCAGCAGGACGCAGCCGGCTGGCGAAAAGTCGCTCTGGCCGGTCGGCTGTTGATGGTCATATGGGGTGCGACCGCTGTGCAGGGGGTCGAGCTTCTCGCGCGCTCATTTACGAGTGGCCAGAAACATCAACGCAGCAGCAGGCTTTTGTGATAATGGTCATTGGATGGATTTGACGTACATACTATGACGCAATGTCTGACGATTTATCGATTAGTGATTAGTTGGTCACGAATAGACTTTTGGTGTGAAAATTTGATTTACTTCAGAATAACGATTCCTGGGGTTATGGGGTACGGGGGTTGGGACTCTATTTCCGGAGATGCCTTTCATTGGCATTTTTATTTAGGCTCTGTTGCTCCAAATTTAACTCCAACATATGAACTTCTATTATGCATTAAAACTCATGCTACTGGTTTCATAGATTTTGACGTCAGATGTGAGCAGAGGATGTACAGAACAGCACAGCTTGGTAGTTTTTCTTGGCCTACAGTGTTTTGAAGTCCACCTTACCCGGATAAATTTTCACTCCACTCCTCTCCATGTGTTGATCAGGTTTCGGGAGTTTTGATGGTAGTCATTGCACCGTTACGCTGCGCAAGATGATCTTTGTGCCCATGTCTTTCGTACTTGAAGGCACATCGGCCTTTTGTGGGGGCTCCACCACTACCTCTGCCTACATGTGATGTCACTCTTGAACAGGGAAAGTTAAAACATGGATGACCTCGGAGACGAAAAAAATATCATCAAAATAGATATTGGAATCAGTATATTTGAGAATAGGACATCATCTCCCTTTAAAATCCGGCCTTGGCCGAACCCACGCCAAAGGTCCACTGGTTTCATGAGATGCATTTTCGAAATGAAAATACAGGCTAGTTAAACTGTCGATATCTGGACAATTTTAGACAAATGGTCGAAAGTAAAGACGCATGGTCATTCTAAACTTACTTGATGTTTTACACGCTCGCCGATGGCCCTCTGGATACAACTCGTTGTACTGGGGAAGAGGCAGTATTTCGTTCCCCTTTATCTCCTATTTATCCAACGTACTGCCGGATCCTTTCGCGGGAAATTAAACCCGTGCGATGATCGTCCAGGGTACAAAGGACAAAAGATCTTAGTGTGGTTGATTGAGGCTATATACGGAATACGATGCTTTCTGCCCTTTCTCCGAATCTTTTCAGCTGGCTGCCGCCAAGATTTACGCGGAATAGAGCAATAATGTGAAGCACCTACATAAGCCAAAACATGGTTGAGCAGGGCCAGATCAATCGAGGTCAATCCGGGCCAAAATTTGAAAATGCTACATTTTGTCAAAATGAAGCGCGACAAAATATCGTGAGTTGCCAGTCAGTAGAATAAAATAACATACCATTTAGAGAAAGTGACCACGGTCAAGTCAGTTAAGATCATGCATGGCCAACCGAGGTTAACTGACTGTGTCACCAACCGACTTTATTGGTGTATTTTGCTTAGATATGGATACAAGACAGAATGATACGCATCCTCACCAACTGCCTGTGGACTACCTCCCCTGACGTAACGTAATAAAATTGGCTTGAGGACTGTACATTTATCATGCTGCTGGAATCCTCATCATATATCCTACTGCTACATTCCCAAATCATTATCAATACTTAATCTCAGCTGACCGCGATTTGCCTGATCTAGTTTAATTATTTCCTAGTGTACGAAAGTTTGTGTGACAGTCTAGGTCCGTAAAAAAAACGCATAATTCCCCATGTTTCGCATGTAAGGCAGTAGTTTGACTTGCTCAAGACTATGGGTGCTTTAGAGCTCGCAAGACTGTGACACAGACAACGGCCCCACACGGCTGCTGCCGTCCACCCCCGGCGATGGAGCGGCCGTTCTTTCGGCTCCAAAGTTTGTCGGTCCATAGCGGAAAAAGCCATTGGCGACTTTTTGAAACTGATCTGCCGAAAGATGCGCCAGCAGTACAGCATAGGGTGTGCCAAAACACGCAGTTTTTAAATAGTCTTCTTTGGTGCGGTATTTGTCTGATACAATTTCGTTGCCGTCAGGCAAACGGGTCGCGAGTTAGAGCCTCAGGATATTCCGCATTTTCTACAAATGAAGTATGTTTTTAGATCCGGAATACTGACAGGAATTCCCAAAACCCTACCGACCTTAGTATTTTTGACATGAGAAAGATGGAAATAACACAAATTAGAAGAAAAAAAACAAAGCTTAATGTAACACCATACAGCTATTGGCTTAGGTTAAAGGTTCTTTTGATGTCTGTTAAACTTCCGTTGATAATTTGTTCTACAGAACATAAGTTTGACTAATTGGTTTTGCATAGCATAAATCAAGTATTGCGGTGCTCATTCCATATGGCTGCATTTATCAGCATTTAACGGATATCTCCAAAAGCCGTGGAACACTATCTGTTGTCATAGCTCTGATTTGATTAGATTTTACGGAACATTTGAGAGCATTTGGTGTAAAACACGAGGACTGAAACTACAGTATTTGGCGTATTCTCAGGTGTACTTTTTTCTCTTCGTAGTTTGGCAGGAGTTGAGTTGTTGAGTGCAAAATCATTTTCGACATAGATCAGCGTTGCGTTTGCGTGTGACGAGGGTTAAACCTCATATTATGGCAGATCGGCGTACATAGTTACGTTATATTGGTTCCAAATTTCGCTGATTGTTAGATTTCTTCATCTTGCGATTGCTGTTTTTCTCATGTTTTAGTGGTATCGTACGCATCGAGAAATGGAAATCGGTGAGGCCAGTGTGGTGCCGGGTCTGCGGGGTTAGTAAGTCTAGGAGATCGGTAGGTAAAGTGCCGTGCGACTGGCTCGTATACTGTCGAAACCAATGTGGTATAGCATAAAGATAGCTTTTCCGGCTAGAGCGCTGCACGGGCTACACGAGTTTCATTGGGAACGGCGAGCAGGAAAACGAAATGATCTACAAACATAAGACATGGACAGCGGAGTGCAGTAAACACCAGAATAAGTGCATCAATCCTGGCGGAAAAACAATATGACGACTGAGTTTTTTCGTTATGAGCGACAAACAACGACAATAAAAATAATATTCATGTCATCCATAGTTCAGTCAAAATAACATTCAAAGTTCCATAGCACGATAAATTGACAAGTTGCCGTTTGCCGCAACTATGAGAAACGCATTTCAGTGAAAGAACACGTGATAATGAGTCTCTGCTTTTGTCGAAGGGCAACCGTGATTAAAATAATGAACACAACGCTGAATAATACCAGCCAGGTCTCACGTCGGATGCATGCAAAGCCAAACCAAGGTTTGTTCGCCGTCTTTACTGAGCAATTAAAAAAATATGTAATCACTCTCTTTCCCGAGTCGAAGTGTGAAAACATCACCACCGAAATAGTCAAGCTGCGAAAGGGACCTGTGCTTAAGTCGTAAAATAAAAACCGAGACATTCAGGAAGAAATTGGGTATCTGCTCGTGAAAACTTAATGATCCTATTTTAAATGATCACGGAACCTCTGAAACACGTTAAGGCCTCATCAGCCGTTCAGCTCGGCATTTTATTGCCCCGCTCCTAATCGTACAGGGCTCTCACGACGTGGCCATCTCTGGTGCTGCTCCAACGCACGCATGATCCGTCCTTCATCGGTAGACATTTTGTGCATGGCGAGCTTTTCTCTGCAAGCGGGCACATACGGAACTGACTGCTGAAGTCGGTTTTGGCTACACTTAATTATTTACTGAACGTTTCGGCCATGGTTGTCGCCTCTGAATCTGGGTCAAGACAACGTAAAGTGCTGTTGTTTTGTTTGTGCAGAATTGGATCGCATTCTTGGCTCGCCTTAGATGCCTCGTAACCATGGTGACCAGATTTGCTCTAACACAGCCGGCAGCTTTAACGTGTCTAAAATCGGTACGCACTTTTTTCCTGAGGAGTGCCTAGAAAATGCCACCCAGGTTTGCTCCCGAAATGTACGTGGAGGTTCGTCAGATTAGCAGAGATAAAACTATTTTCGTTTCTGCATTTCCATGCGCAGGCATCTGAGAGGTACGTGATTTCCCGGTTGCCAGGATGATGAGCCAGTGTCTTAACTATGCACGTTATAAATACATGAACTGTTGGGAACATTGTGCCTGGTGTAATCGGAGAGTAGACAATAATTTTCAGTAACTGTCCCTGTCCCCTCCTCGCCAATAAATGAGATGAAGGCAGAATGGGCTGCTGGTGCTCAGGATTTTTATCATGGTCGTCATTCCACAAACGCAATGGATTGCTATCCTGTGTGCTTTCACTGGACCTGCTTGTGCCATGATCGTGACAAACAGTGACTCGTCAGCCTATCTGTTGTTGAGCTTATTTTGTTTCATCGTTCTTTGTTCCTCGTAGCAAAAAAGAACCATGGGACGCCATAAGGTTTCATGAGTCTTTGGTGGCCTTTTTGACGTTGTTGATTCATTACGATTCTTGGAGTCTGTGTGGGTAAAAGGAGCATTCGATGTTTTCAAAAACCCAAATTTTCTGGCCCAAACTGACATAACCTTGGCGAGTAGGATTGGTCTAATCAGGTCAAGACTGATCCCAATGATGGAGACGTGTAAAGTTATGCCGAAATAGTTGTGCTCTTACGACATCAAACGATTATTTTGCTGTCGTATACTCCGAAGCACTCAGTAAGTCATGATGTGTCTTCCGCCAGAAGCGATGTAACCATTTTTTGTTTGTTTCTGCGCTCTGTGGACATTGGAAACGTTGACATTTGCACGTGGCATGGACAAAGGATACGTACGACATGCCACCATATCTCAGTGTAATAACCTCAACGGTTTGGCTTCGACGCCGGAAAAAACGCGGGGGGGCATCGGCCCTCCCGTGTGAAAAACTCGTCAGCCTGGTTTGCTCTGTCATTAATTCCCAAATTAATCTACGTCATTTTGACTGCTATTTATATTGCATGTAGATTTGCAATGTCAGAAATGATTGGTTTGATAATGATGATGATGATGATGTTTGATGAATGAATGATGATGATGATAATGATGATTTGATAATGATTTCGGCCATTTCTGTTACTTCTACGACCCTTACAACATACCTCAGCTGTCAAAAATGTTGAAATTGCCTGAGGCTATAACTCGCGACCCATTGGTCTGACCAAGATCAAACTGCGCCGGGCAAACGCAGAACTGAAGAAGAGGCCATAAACCAATTTTCATCACATGAAGAATAGGGGTTTACATTATCTCTTTGATGCTGCACTGAATGTGAGATTTACCAGCGGAGGAGACAGAGAAAAGTTGACGCCGTGGACGAAGTTGAAGTAGTTTTGTTGGACGAAAGCATGCATCGGCGAAGTTATGCATTCAGACGAGCCTCAGCTGTTCTGAGGAGAGGGCGCATTCATGACTAGTGGGTTGTAAAGGGCAATAATAAATGTACTTTGCATTCCTTGAAATGATATATAGAATTATGTATGGGCCTGCATATAACACGAAAAATCAGCAGCCCTAGCGGCATAATCCTTTTCTGAGGGACCGTAGGTCCCAAGGAGAAGATTTTACGATGGCTGATAACTTTCGTCTTTCATGCAGGCCCCTGCACAATTTTGTTTTTTACATACAACACACGGCACTTTGGGCGTTGTGACATGTTCAAGATGTCTTCGGTGCGATTTGATTTTGTAAGTGATTTCTTCGCCGACACTGAACCATACGTCATTGGCCTGATAATTCCCGACGATTTGAGCGCCGCAACCGGAAATGTGTGAGAAAGCAAAAAAACTATGTTTGACGTAACATGCATCCAGACGTGGATAAGGAAACATTCGAAAGAGAGGCGAAAAATTGTAGAGATGTCAAGTAAAGGTCTGAACAGAACGCTGCAGATCCTTTTTACAAATGTCAGGAGACAAGGTGGGGAGTTATATGAACCAGCAACCATCAGGGGCTTCTTTGCAAGCATTGGCCGCCACCTGAAGCAAAATAACTACCCGAAACAAATCAAGTTTGACGATGAGTTCAGAAAGGCAAGAGAAGTGGTGAAGTCCAAACAAAAGCGGCTGAATGCTGGCAACAATGGCAACAATCCCCCAACATCTGATGTTCTTAGCAGCGAAGAAATCGACATTCTCTACGAGAACGGTCTTCTCGGCACTCACTCGCCTGAAAGCCTGGTCAACAATCTGGCGTCTGCAGTGGGGTGACGTGACGATAACCAGAACGAGGCAAGGGGACGTCGTAAGCGATCGTCGCCGCGTGACTTCCAGAACCTATGAAACTGGTACAAACAGGTGCCTGATAAAAGCGTTTGAAGCATATCAGTCCCATGGAGGTCCAACCATGAAAACTACTGCCTTCTTCGTGAGCAGCAATCCCGATCAGGCATTGACAGATCAGGATAGTGGCTCATTGGTATACCTATCGAAAAAATAACCTTTGCTACGCGTCTGAAAATGGCAAAAGAAGTTGGCCTGCAGGGAGAGCTAACCAACCACGGAGCCAGACGTTCACGGTTCATACACCATGGGACGGTGGGATATCTGTGCCGGAAACCATGCAGGCAAACGGACACAAGAATCCCAAAAGTGTCACCACCTACTCAGTGTCATGTGAGAAAAGACTACAAGAGATGAGGAACAGACTCACTGGCTTTCACTGTCATGCTGCCAGCCACGGTGGCACTGAAGTCAGAACAGTCAGCGTGGCCGGTGCGGTAGCGCCAATCTTTGGCGGCAACTGCACCGCATCAAATGTAGCCATAAACGTTAACTGTGAAGTGTCAAGGTTAAAGCTGGCAACCGTCGTTGCAGCTTGCTGAGATGTCCGTTGGCATTACGACGAAATACAGAGGACTGGTGTCTGATAACTTAGGCTTTGTTCTGTTTTGAAATGGGCACAAAAGAATACATTGCGCCGCTTGTGCGGGAAGTGATTATGTCTCTAGGGTAATTAATCTATCATATTCCTAGGGGTATAATCAAGCGTTCTATTCAGAGTTTTTCTAATAACCAAATCCTCGTGCCACTTTCTAGTGGTTCATCCACTTCGTTTTGTAGAAAAGTTTTTTTACCGCGCCATCTTTTCTACAATTTTCATAGAAAGCAGCAATTACAGAAAGAGTACAGTACATGTAACCCTGGCATTCATTTCACAAAACACGTCTCACGAAACCGTGAGATATGTATCATGACCAGGCAGTCACTAGCAGAAAAGTGTTGTCGGGTGTGACATCGTCTTAAAAGCGGCAGCCCACCAGATGCATAAATCTCAAAACTTTGCGTCGTTTTCGCACATAGTTCATACATTCCCTTCCTGCACCATTTTTTTTTTTTTGTGTGAGAGAAATGAGAAATGAAGCTGAAATTTTACAACGTTCTCGGAAGTTCTTTGTTGTGTGAGAGGTTTCAGTGGCTGATGTCGTTCCACCCTAGTGTAAAGATCCCTTACCTTGACAGTTCTGGTTGTCGACAGGTTTTCCAAGTCACAGTAGGCACCTGTTTTCCGGACCTGTGCAGTAGCAGTGAAGTGAAAAGGATACTGAACGACGCGCCAGGCTTTATGAGGTCAGTCCCCGGTGGCTGCCGTCTTATGCACACAGCGGACAAATTGCACCGTGTTCTGCACGACGGCTGACCGATGGTCCAATTTCTACTTTGGACTGTGATCCTTTGACGTGCACTTCCCTTCTACCGCCCATTTGCAACTTTTGGTGTTTTGTATGTGCTTATTTGGTTGCCTCTGCTCACCACATATGCAATTTCCTCCTAACCTTCCGCATCCCGATGTTGGCTAACTTCTGTCCTAATGTTTTGTTTACATTCAATCACACGCGGTGCCCTCCCCGCGGTTTCTTGCATTCCCTTATCCACCGCGCCGCGGGAACCACATAGTGTTGACAATCATCGACTGGCCGCGTGGCGCCAGCAGCGGTCCAGACAATGCCAGACTGTTCTGGAAGCCGTAATTCTGTATGAGGCGCCGGCTGCGGGGACATAACCCGGCACCCCCCCCCCCGTTTTTTCGTGAATAACTTCTGAACCGCTAGAGTCAGTCCAACCAAACCTTGAGCACTTGTTCAACAATCAGTATTACATATTTTGATGTCAAAACCATTTTCATGCTAGGCCAGGTCATGGGAATATGACGTCACAAGTGAACCCTTGGTGGCATGTGTTCGCCTCTTTGGGCGGTGGCGCGATCATGCTTGTTTTTTATAATATTCGCGAAAATAATGCCTAGATTATTTGGATTTACCTAGGACACGGTCCCCAAAAGGATATACAACCGTGAGAAGTCAGCATTAGAAGTCATGCTAGGTCACATGCATGATGACAATTGGACTAATTTACACTGTGGGTGAAAGAAGTGGTTGCCGCTGACCTTCCCCATCGCGCAAACCAAACAAGCAAATCTATCTGCGCCTCGAGCAAGGTTCACCAAATGCAACGCGTGGTCATGTCAGGTCGCGTCATAGGTGGATGTCAAAATGATATGAAATACAACATTGTCTGTGGAAATCGTTCAGTGGCAGAAAAGAACAATTATTGTTCTTCTTCAGAAAAAGGAAAATGATTATCTGTCCTGACCTGATTTGACCTTGACCCAATAAAGAGCAGGGAGGTAGATTTAATTATTGCGAGATATCATTTCAGTTCTGTATTTGACGCAGTTAAGAATCCCAGCGAGTAATTAATGCTCTTCGTCAGGAAGAGTAATGCAACCTTACCGGGCCTAATAAATGTGCATTACTGACTGACCTTAACTGGATCAAAAGCAGGTAATGCAAAACTGACCATCAGAAGGTTTCACTTCCGTCTTTTTTTCTGCGTGGATCAGAACGGCTGCGAGTAAGTATCGATCTATGGCATCTAATGTAAGAGCAGCATTTCACCTGACCTAGGCTGACCTTGACCTAACATTTTTTAGCATTTTGGCACGTTTCTGATGCAGAAGATTGTGAACTTTTGTTTGATACCTACTTGAAGGCTCTAAGGTCAGTATTGCCGATGATATGATGTACGAATCGATGCCAGTTTTTCCGACGCCGCGTTTTACGTGACCTGTGACGTCATCATTCACGTGACCAAGGCTTACATAGTATTTTCTGAATCGCAAGACTGAGGGCTATCGATTGGTGGTAGACCAGCTCAGATCCGACGGTTAGATTCTGAGATAACAAGGGGTTGCTCTTTTTGACACCACCAGGCCGTCGCGGGTACAAATACGCCAAGCGGTGCCGGGTTAAGTGTCGAATGGATGCTTCACTTAGATAAACATTTTGAATGTCAACAATATTTGTCAAATGAACAGTCGGTACGCTTAAAATATCTGGAGCATTGGGAGCAGGGTGAAAAAGTTCTATCCCGTACCTTCCTCATGTTTTACGTAGCACATCTGTCTGGAAAAAGATGAGAATTCGCCCTGTAGCATGGCGCAATCGTGCTTCTTAATGGCATAATATTATCAACCGTCACCATCAGCGTGAACTCTGTCTTTGCAGCCTGCCCAAGGTGCTCGACTGGTCAGACGACGTCTTATTCATTACTGATGACGTCATCGAGATCGACACTCAGAAACATTTCTGGGAGGACTACACGGCTATCAGTGCCATGTGAGTGGAAACTGATCTGTATATACATAGCTGCTACTACTATCTCTGCAAAGCACTTGATCACAGCCCATTTTGGTGGTATTTTTTTCGAGATCATTGATGTTTCTAATATTTGTTTTTCTGGCTCAAGATGCATGTCGGACCAAAAATGAAAAAGAAAGGCAATTACCAGCATTGATCAGTGATATACGTTTTCTTAATAGCAAGGAATTTCATGGTTAGAGGCTCGTTAAATATCGGAAGCATTGTGGCAAACCGCGTAGGCTCTTTTTTAACCCTACTTCCGTACCCCTAGCTTTAAGACGTATGCCCGTGAGGCAGGGGGCTATTCGCCCCCCTGAAATCTCAAGGACCACCTGTCCGATTTCACTGCAACAAACAGCAATCGATTCGTCATGACGTCAAATCCATTTTTATAAAAAGGGGCTTTGAGAATTTTTAAAGGGGTGGATACAGGGCAACGAAAAAGCCAGAATGGAGCATATACGTCCACTGTTTATGGATCGATTTTCATGCAATTGGCATGAATCGAGAGCTAGTCGATGCTACTTTTCCCATTGGCTCATGCGCCTGGAGTTTTAGAAAAACTCATAGGCGCTGGCAGAGCTTGGGAAATGGCAGGAAGTTTTGTTTTCGAAAACTCACTTAGAATAAAAGTTAAAAATCTTTTTTTTAAACTTTCACTAGTCATGTTGTACTTAAGAAATGCAGGTCGTGTTGCATTGTCTGTATAATGTTGCCATTGGCAGCGCCAGGGGCATTAAAAAAGGGAGCACTGGCATGGTCGCATGCTCATCAGGCCACCTTACGGCCTTTGATCATCCGAAATGACCTCAGAATCACGTAAAATGGTCTTGCGTTAATTTTATGGTGCTTGAAAAGCTTCCAGTAATCTGAGTTTACTCAATTTCTAAACGTCCTGTTTACGGCTGTCGTAATACAAGGTACGTTCGCGGACATTTTAGGTTATAACTCTGACCCAGTCTGATATAAGTTTGAAAACCGAAACACTTAAATTTATAGAGGGCACTGTGTGAAATCCTATAATGTTTGCACTGTGCATTGAGAAAACTAGCTTCAAAAATATTTACGTAAAACTAAATTATGACTTTTGACTTTGACCTGACTTTGCGAAATGACCTCAGCTTAGCAGCAATCTTTTTGCATGTTTGCTTAGTTATCCATCTATAAATAAGTGTAGAGTTTTAAGTTGCATCTTTAAACCCCGATTTTTTTGTCAGCCATTTTCTTCCACTTTCGGCAGTGCTAAAGATCCCCTGAGTTACCTCCAAAAAACTTGGCTTGGCTTCGCCCCTACGCAAAATATAATTATGACAATCTGACGCAATACGTAGAAAAATAGGTAGGAAAAGTCACCGAACTTCGTGAGACTGCTTCAAAAACCCTGGACATGGCGAGCAAAAAACCGGAGGGGCGTCTGAGGTCTCCCTCCCCCTCATTGGGGAAAAGGTCTAATGGGATATTCTCGAGAAGCCATGCTCTCTGCGTCAAAGGTAATTTAATAGCCTCTCCATCAGGGCGCTGCATATGCCTTGCAATTTTACGCTTGTTCCAAACTGGACTTTGATCAGTCAGGACGTAACCCGAAATGACAGCAGATATCTTTTTACATAAGTCAACCGCTTCGTCCAGTATCTGTTACACGTCTGCAAAAACATTTTGGTCAGCTGGGAGCGCGGTGGCTGTAGGGCTTGCCGTGTATACGAAATCATTACGTGCAAAGTGAAATGTACGTTGTTAGTAATTTTGGTCCGAATTACTTGCTAATGTGATGCTTTTGATTGGAGCCCATGGTAAGCAGAACTTGTTCCACGGACTTAAAATAATACAATCGTAAATCAAGTATTTCCCTCTTTTATGACGCTTGGCGGTCGATGTTCCACTATTTCGTCATGCATGCTATCCGTCTTAATGACCGTTGGCCTTCTTACGGTCTGGGGCCATTGTGGTGCTGATGTTCGTCGTGGATTCCCAGCTCCACTCGGATTGTGGTGGAGTTTTGGAAAGTCCAGGACCCTGGTCCGTGTCGGCTAACATGCTGCTGTTAGCCGAAATTCAGCGACTTCATTCGCCAAAAATTTATGGCGCGCTCGAACGTCACGGAATGTAACATCACATTTCTGCTGACAAAAGCCCAGTTCTGCACGCACTCGGGAGTGGATCCAGAGCGAAATTTTGTCAGCAGGTGATTAATCTGGTGCATGTGACAGTGGCGCATGCTTGGGTAACACAGGAGGTTAAAAAGATAGAAGAAGAATGGTCATTGCTTCTCCCATATCTATGCAGGATTTGATTGCTTCGTAACCGATCCGCCTGGATTGCCACTGCTGCTGACTTGTCAGCTGATGTGAAACAACCTGCTAACAACTGGAATGTCAGCTGACTCGGAACAATGTCGTGAAATTATTAGGATCAGGTTAGTAATTCGTCGTTTAGACGGTAAAAGCAGTCGCGTTACGGGTATGAGACACCTCGAGACACCACAGTGTCTTACTGTACGCCGAACTCCGCATTCGCAATGATGCAATGTTCATGTGAATTGCGCTGGAACGGTGGTCTATACAGTGATACGATGAATTCAGATATTTCAGGCAATGATCCATCTTGGCCAGCTTTTCATAAACAGACTTCGCTAGTTTGGAAGATATTATTTATAACGTTTCGAGATATTCATTTTTCCGAAGTTCCAGTAAACGTATTAAGTACAAATCGTGTTCTATAGTCATTCGATAATATCACGCAATGCGGGCCTGCGGACACTAATGAGAATAGGTCATGGCGGAATGCGGCACACGGGAAAACCGTAGGAAATTGCTTTGAACCTCCGTGTTAGACACATAGCCAGGATTTTCCTCGGGGGAGAGAGGGGCAAATGTCAAACTTTACCACATGCCACTGACATATGACGAAATTTATAAGAAAACGCAGCAGTTTTATGTAACTTGCCTCGTATTTAATGCCCAGGAGAACATGTAATGTTTTCTTTTGCAACCTATATATGATCATTATTAAGTATTCCTGCGAAATCACTATATGTCTAGTATAGAACGCTTGGCTCGGGGGAGGCATGGCCTCCATGGCTCCCCTTGGCTACATCCCTGGTAAGTGTAGAATTTTGAGACATCGTGTGTATTTCGGGTTTGCTTTTAAGACTACAGGATTTAA
Source organism: Capitulum mitella (assembly GCA_030062745.1). NCBI lineage: Eukaryota > Metazoa > Arthropoda > Thecostraca > Pollicipedomorpha > Pollicipedidae > Capitulum > Capitulum mitella. The sequence goes on from CP099840.1 coordinate 14,100,404, forward strand.
CTTAGCTATCTCAATTCAAAACACGTAGTGGGCATTCCGTTCAAAACTGCAACTAAATAAACATCCACATGACCTGGGAAAACTGACCTAACGTAGCGCTGCGGAACCCAAATTCATTTGCAACGAATGCACGACAAAAGTGACGCAGTATTCTTTTTACTGTTGTCCGAAGGTCACGTGATCACGAATCACCAACGGTCAGTTGAGCACATAACCAGTAGCGAAACGAGCTGCTGTAGACAGCAGCCACATGAGGTTGCTGAGAACTAACATATGTCGTATATATTTGTATGTTCTAGAGCGCCTGTGTGAAGTACGCAAATGTTCAGAAATGTGCATGAATTGTTGCGATATTGGCCGGCTCGCGATGACTTGGCGAGAGGCGACTCGGCTCCTGCTATGAATGAAAACCAGCACGACCGAACATGAAACTGCACTCTCTTACAAAAAAAAGCAAGTCAGCCGACAACGACATATGTTTCTAGTGGTTGCCAAGGGCAACGTAGAACAGCACATGTGTAGTATACGTGATGACCACGTAAACGCAAAATGGATTACAATACCACACCGCCCCTTAGTCGTTCGACTCATATGTCACGTTAGTCGGGTCGACTATCAGACGACTCCGTGGACGACTATGGCGCCCGCTCCGGAGGGGCTCGCGCACGTTCGGCTCGTCGGCGAACCGGACACGTTTCCACGGCTGGGACGCAGGTGCAGGAACGGTGCTGGCTTCACTGAGAACCAGTGGACGATATGGTTGCAGGTATCGCTGGTTCCTCCAGAGAACGCAGCCTCTGAACAGTTTTACAGAGGAGGTCCTGATAGCGTCCTGCGCCGACGATTACCCCCCTATCTTCTCCCATAGGCCGGTTTCGGTCTTCTGCGTCACGTGTCCTACGATCTGCAGCCTTGGGAGCTGCCTGGCGGCGCTGTTATATCAGTCCTCGGCCGCTTTCCTCATCTCCTCCCCTTCCGGTCGCAGTCCGCCGCCGCCTTCTGCCTGGACACGTCAGACGCACGATGGTGAATGGGGAATGCCGACCGAACAGGATGTCCGTACAGAATTTGGGCGGGGGACCGGTCGTCTTCACGCGACGTGTTGCTAAATCCCAGCAGGCCACGGGCAGTCGTTGTCGTAGTCGACGGGCGTGGCATACTCGTCGGTGTCGATGTCCACGGACACTGACCTTCCGGATCGAGCGCTTGACCTTTTTTACGGTTGCCTCCGTATGCCCGTTTGCGGGTAGTGAGGGATGGACAGCTGATGTGTCGGACCCCATCTTCGCGGGAATTCTCGCGTGTGGCATGCTGTGAACTGTGGCCCGCCGTCGCTTCTCAGAACGTTTGGCACGCCGGTGGATGAGAAGATCTTCCGTGGTCAAGAACATGAGTGTACTCGATGTTGCCTCGCACTGGCAGGAGACGTCGATAGGCCTGGCAGACACCCGGTCTGCGTATGCCAGGAACGTTTTCCCTGCATGGTGAAGGAAGTCCACTGAAACAGATTCTAATAGCCTCGAGGGAAGAGGGTCCGAAATGAGTGGTTCCTTTTGTTGGCTGGGCCAGGGTGGCGCCATCTGTCTTCGGACGTTTGTGTTTGCCTCGGCGCCATCTGTCTCCGGAGTGGAGGTGCCCTACGATGGCTTCGTGCGGTGCTCGCTGTGGAAAAACTCCATGGACTTTACATGAGAGTTTTGCAAGCATTTTTTTCTACGTAGAATTCCACCATTGCCAAGATTTTTGCTGAAAAGACGATGAGGAAGTATTCTGTAGAAAACTGATAGTGCTTTCCAATGGCATAAAATACAAACCGATTCTATGTTCCAATTTGAGAAGTACGGTTGCCGACTTTGCTGCTGCGATCGGCCTAAATTAATCTAAACTGTGGTGTGAAAGTTGCGTAGGGGATATCAAATAGCGTAGCGGGAAGGTTGAGTGGTTTACAAAAGCGGTGGGCTGGCGGAATGGCGGAACGGTGATTTAGAACGCTTACCCATAAACATAACTCTCCGCGCCGCCGAGTTAAACCTTTTTATCATGCCGAACTGTTTTGTTCCCGAATGTAGTGGTGGCACAGGAAGGCATGCATGTAGTTCCAGTTTCCTGTAGATTCTGCAGAAAGCAAGCTGTGGACCGATGCAGTAAGGTGAACTGCTGAATGCTGAGGGCTGCACAAGTTTTCATTCCTGCATACTGCAAAATGCAGGTGATTCGTTATTGATTAGTATCTGTTTTGGTTCCAAAGCCTAAATGGATCGCAACATCTAATATTCCGAGACGCGCGATCCATGAGACAGACGCGCAATCGCGCGGGCGCTTGCCACGGCACGTGACAGCGCCAGAATCTCCGCGCCGCCGGTCGACCACCTCGGCTCCAGCCGGCACGGGTCACGTGATGACTGCCGCGGGGCGGGCCGGACCCCGGCCGGCCGCAGCGGCACCTGGCCGGCCGGCCAGCGGGTAGAATTCACACAATGCGTTCCATACCAACCCTGCAGACCTGGCAGCCTGAGTGCTGCTGCGGAAAAGTAGATGTATACTAACAAGGTTCCCGAGCGGGTAGGATAAATCACGGTCTAAAAACAAAGGAAAGCTGTAAATATTGGAATCCAAACATAAGTTCATGTTCAGGCCACGGATTTCGGTTCGGAAATTATAGTCTGTTAGCCGGTGGTTCTTGGCATTGGGCCCTTTCCTGACAAACAGTGAACCCTCTTCAAACAAGCAAGGGCCCTAAACGCTCATTTAGACTACGGGTCTCTTCTTAGCACGCCGAGTCTTTTTGTATATTCGGAGTACGCTCTTTTTAGGTTCGTAAGCCTTTTTTAGTACTAAAAATACTCTTATGTTAGTTTAATTATCTGTTTCGGCAAGTGTGACGCGCCCTGCAGACGTCTCACACTATCAGAAGCACTGGGAAAACTCGGGGCCGAAGACTCCGGCGTGGCCCGCTCGGCCGCCAGGGGGCCGCTTGAACTGGGGGGGGGGGGGCATGGCCCCTTTGCCCCGTGGCTACGACACTGTCTGTGAGGCCCCTTGAACAATTAGCTTTTCGGGATCTGGTTTGCTGGTCTGGTTTGCAGGTCTGGTCTGGTTTGCTAGTCTGGTCTGGTTTGCAGGCCACCCTAGTCCATTAATTCCGTAAGGCCCTCTAAAAACTGTGAGGTCAAAACTGTCTAAAAACTGGTCCTAGTCTCTGGACCAGCTTTGATTGTAATCGACAGAGGTACTCTGTTGGATAGACGTCGGGACCCCTAGCAGGGTTCGAACCCTGTCTCAGGTGGGCCAGCCGGGTCCATTCTTCGCGGTCCTTTAATAATTGTAGGCTCGCGATCGCAGGCCAGTTTTTTGTGTGCAACGTGTACGAGGCCCCTACCACAAGAAAGCTGAGACCCCTAACCAAGTGCAACGTGAAGGAACCTGTACGCCATGTGCCTGCATCACGTTTTCTTTTGGTTGTTTTCTAGAGTGTGCGTCGCTCTTGCCACAATTTTCTTTTTGTTCAGTTTTTTTTTACAAGGCCCCCAAGCCCAAAAATGAGGGGGCAAAAGCATAGTTCTGCCCCGGAACCACTGCGACTGGCGGAGGGCACCTGCCCCCATGCCCTTCCCCCCCCCCCCTCTTCTGCCGCCCTTGTTGTTCCTGATATGGAGGCCCCTTGATGCTATAGGTCTCTTTGAAGCTACGGGACGCATCCCTGTGCTATAGGAGCCCCCTGCAAATGATGCGATCCCTTTTTAGGGTATGGGAGGCCCTCAGTACTTTTTGGTGGAGGCCTCCTTGGTTGGGGAGGTGACCCTTCTGAGCATCCGCCACGATTCCTGGTCCATTAGTGGCTATTTGTCAGGCCTGTCTCTCCCCCCTCCCCACCCCTATCCGCAGCTATGTACTTCCGAAGGTCATCAAATAACAAACTGGCAAGAGTCAGGTCGTAAAATCAACTATTTCATCACAACATTCACTAAAGGCCCGGCACGGTTGCATCTGCTGCACAGCTTTTCTCCATACAGTGACAAACGTAGCCGTTTTAACTGCAGGGAGACTTTCTGCGTTTAGTTTATAAAAATATGCTCCTTAAATCTGCAATTTGTTTGTATCCATGAAAAGCCCTATAAATTCTGCATATAACATTTTGACAGGTTCCTTCTAGGAAAAAATCTTCTTCATGGATTAATTTAGCGTCCAAAAATGCGCCTCAAAAGTTCCATGTTAAGTCTATGGAGTTATTTTCCCGCGCTAGCAAGATGGAGCCATAAACGACTTTAAGTAGGGCACTTCCGCTCCGGAGACAGATGGCGCAACCTTATCTGTAAGAGCCTTGGGTTGGGAAGCCTCTCCTGGCAGGCCAGGCAGGATGCCAAGACGTCGAAAACGTCCCGGCTGACGCCCGGCCAGTACACCGTCCGTCCAGCGCGCCGTCCGTTCTCTCCACTCCCTGATGGCTATCATGAAGGCGCTCCAGTGCCTCTCTCCGCAAGCCGCGGGGGATGAGCAGTCATGCTCCGCACACCGAAAATCCACCGTCCAGTGCCAGTCACTCCTGAACACCCCAGTAGGGCCGGACAGTCGCCAGCAGGTCCGACTTGAGGTCTGGGAACTTCCCTGGACGACCCCAGCTAACGTCTCGTACTCCGGCTGCGACAGCCACTTCCCGGATTTGACGAGGGTAGCGTCCTGGAGGAACGCGAAGGTGCACCGTCTGAGTCCACCTCGCTGATCCTTGCCAGGATGATGCGGTGCGTCTGGTTCGCTACATCCCGCTCCGCCTCCTCGTCGTCTGGATATGGATTGTCCTCTAGAGCCTGGGACAGGGCGCCTGGGAGGTTGTGTGTCTGGCTGGCTTTCAACATGGCCGTGAAGCTGTATGGTAGCAGCTTCTCTCGCAGACGCTGGATCCGCGGGCTCTTCACCTCCGCTAGCGACTTTGAGTTCAAGATCGGCACCAACGGCCTGTGATCGGCGACGACGTCGAACTGGGAAAGGCCATCTAGATATAGGTGGCATTTCTGGACTGCCCAGGTCATCGCCAACATCTCCAGCTCCACCACGGCGTAGCGGGACTCCACATCTGGCAAAAAGCGTGATCCACACTGTACTAGCTTCCGGTCCTGGCCATGGTGATGAAAGAGGGCGTGCCCGGGGCCGCGCAGCCGTGGTGCTTCCGTGGGCACGGCTGTGGGCAATGCCGGGCTGCAGTGCGCCAGGATGGGCGGTACCACGAGCGTGGCTTTGATGGCCTCGATAGCCTCCTGATGGACAGACGTCCCTGATCACAGTTTCTAAGGCCTCATCAGATCACGCGGCGGTTCTGCAGTTCGGGCCGTGTCCGCAGAGAACGAGCCGAGCTGATTCACGAGGCCCAGGAAGCTCCGTAGGTCTATGGTCTTTGCTGGTAAGAGAAAGTCAGCATTGGCCCGTACCTTCCGCTGGTCCGCCGTATATCAGACAAAGCTGATGCTATAGCCGCAGTAGTCGAAGGATTTCGCAGCGAACACCAGATGCGTTGGGTTGGGAGTGATCCCGTGTATACTACATCGTTCGAGGACCTTGACGACGTGCTCCACGTGGGACGCGTAGTCAGCATCTTAGGCCAGGATGTCGTCCACCACTCACAAGCCCCTAGAATTCTAGCCAGAGTGATGTCTCCGCAACGTCCGTACTCATCTCGGGACGTACACAGACCCATCACAGCATTTCTGAAACGGTACCTTTCCCAGGGAATGATGAAGTATGTTAAGTCCTGGTCGTCTTCCGCAATCAGTATCTGAAAGTGTCCTGACGCGGCGTCCAGCTCCGTGAAGTATCTGCTTCCCGTACCGATCCTAGAGACGACTTCGTTTGGTGTCAAGACTGGATTAGTCGCACGGCAAACGTGCTTGTTCAGCCGTGTGAGATCCACACAGAGGCGGACGGAAGGCGCACTGGTCACCTCGTCCGACGCATGGCGTTTGGGAACTGGCACGATCAGGTGGCACCACTCTGTCGGACGGCTGACGGTAGTGACGATATCTTTTGCCATCGGGTCATCAAGCTGTCGCTTAATCTCGTTCCGCCAGGCAAACGGTACTGGGCTGGCGGCAGTTGCGTCTTCCTTTAGCTCGACGCGCGTCGGCCCGCCGGCCATCTCACGCAGCTGAAAGTCAGAGCCGAAGACTCGCGGGAACGCCGACTTCAACGCTGACAAGTGATCTGCCCGCTGCTGAACTGACGATTGGCCCTGACCTCGCCGCCATGTCGGATATTGGCGGCCGGTGCCAGCGTCAGCCGGCTGGGCAGGTGGCCCGGCTCGGCGCCTGCGCGGCGGCCTCACCGAATGTGCAGCGACTTCTGCTGGCGCTTCGTAGGCATTTGGACCCGCCGCCGCGCTTGGCAAACATCGACGGTCGTCGTCTGGCTGCGAAAGCTGATCACTGGGGGACTTTTCTGAAGTTTTTGAACCAGCGACCGCGTATATCTGACGCGGAAACTCCTGCGGGATGATGCCCATGGCGAGCAAGTCGTACCAAGACAGCAGCGCACCGTCCAGCTCTGGCACAGCTGTAACTGTCGTTATCGTCCGATTCCCCAGACTCAGCTTGCAGCAGAATGCCCTGGAACTAGGGATTTCATGTCCACCCGTTGCATACAGCCTATCAGCTGGCTGAGCCAGTCGGGACATCTCCACGCCTAGTCGCTTGGCTTGTCTGGGGTCGATGACTGGTGTCTCCGTGCCGGTGTCGGGTGTCCACAGTATGCTGCCCTGGTCGTGTTGAAGTGTCGCTGACAGTGCCACCTGTGGCGTCTTTTGCGACGTCACACCGAGCACACGGATGTCGATGACGTGAAGCCTGTTGAGTTGCTTCGGTTTGGCCTGCCGTTGTCTGTCCCTCTAAATCTTCTTGCAGGCCAGGGCGTAGCGACCCTTGCGGCTGCAGGCCTTCCATGTGCTCTCTCTGGTAGGACAAGAGGACATCTTTTCCTTGGAGTGCCACTGGTCGGCGCAGTAACCGCACCGCCGATCCTGGCTGGGCGAGCGGGCGCGGCGCCTCGGCTTCTGCAGCGTCAAAATGCAGGCAATGAGCGCGCCTGACTGGCTCCTATGGTGGTAGAGTTCTGCAGGGAGCTCTCCCGTGCGCGGCAAGTGTTGAGAGCGTTTTGCACGTCAGACCTGCCTCTGCTAGCAGAATCCGGACCGTGCTCTGGCCCCGGATACCCCTAACTAATCTGTCACGCAGCCGGTCCTTGCTGTGCAAAAGTCACAGAACTGCGACATTTCCTTCAAGGACATGAAGAAGTCGTCGAACGGCTCCCCTTCGGCCTGCTGTCAGCGATAGAGGTCCCATCGATGCAGGATGACGCTCCAACGGCTTCTCAAGTGTGTCTCCATCGTGCCGGGAAGAACATCTACCGGTGCGTCTTCGGGGACGTCCAGGGAGAACGTGACGATCCGGACCCACTCGTCTAAGAGGGTGTGGAGTGTAAGAGGGTATAGGAGAGCTCTGCTCCTCCGTGCTCATAATTTCGATACTGATGGGCAGCCGATACCCGCGGGATTTGTCTTCCCATGAGCCAAACTCTCGGAGGCTGGCACAAGCAACGAGTGTTGGCGCTGGAGTGCCTGGGACGGGTAGGCGGGGTACGGAGCTGCCTCTGCAGCGCTCCTGTCCACATCAGGCAAACGCTACGCGGTGCGCTTCAGCGTCTGAGTCGTTAATACCGTCAGCCGCTCTTCGCACTGGTCAGCCAGCTGCATCTGCTCCTTCATCAGGGTGGTCAGACCCACAGTTGCTGCTGTAATGTCCGCCATAGCAGATCAACAAAGTCCGTCCGACGGAGAATTTTGGGCTGGTCGGAGTTCCAGACTCGGCACGGCAGCGTGATATATCGCAGTGCTACCAACTGAGCTACCGATATTCACTTCCAGGGGACTCAAAATGTCGATCTGAACGAAGTCTGGTACGCTCAGCTACAACAGAACGGAGTTTTGTTTTAGCCGGGCCAACGTGAAAACTGATGCCGGAAAATGCAGCACCCTCGGTAAGCGGGTACAGGCATCACGGACCGATGTAAAAGATCTTAGACCAAGCCCGCGGTTACCTGGAGTACAACAGATTTTGCCGCGATGTACAGTGCGGGACTGGTTTCCCTCATGTTTTGAGACGATTATCGACTGTCGAGCCGGCTCGCGATTGTTCGCCGGAAGGCAGCTCGTCTCTTGATATGAGTGAAAACTAGCACGTCCGAAGATAAAACTGCACTCTCCTAAAAAACCGAGACACCCATGGGTGTAACGACGGTTCGGAAACTGGAAGGAGAGCAGGGTTGGCGAACTGAGTGCAATTCACCAAGAATAGGCAGGACAGGGGTAAAAAATCGTTCTCGGGGGGGGGGGGGAGCGTTGAATAGCAAACTACGGTTGAAATCTCTTTTGTTAGATTTTATGGTTCAAAGAGTTGTGTCGGATGGGAACAATGGGAAATAATGGGAAAATGGGAAATACCTGTTTAATACTTGATAGATTAGGGGGGACAAATCGCCGCTTCTGGAAAACCGCGGGGACATGTCTCCCGCAGCCTCTGCAGAAATTATACCCGAGAAGACAGCCAGCAGCCACATATGTTTCTAGCGCTTGCCGGGGGCAACGTAGAACAGCACGTGTTTTACACGTGATGACCACCTATGTGCAGAATGGATTGCAAAGCCACATTAACAATCACTAGGGATGATGAGAATGAAAAGGCAAACTATGTTGTTTTTTGTACTGCATTTACGTCGTGGAAATGCGCTGTAGTGAAACCTACGCAATACATGGATAATAAACGCGCAGTATGTGCTGTTTTGGCGTCGTAAATCAGGTCTCAAATTACCTTCCACTAAAAAATTAAAAAATGTTCAAAGGCCACAGGTGCCGTGCCCCGAGGATAGTGGACTGGTCTCCCATTTGCATTATGAACACTGCATGGAAGGAAACCCAATATAAAAACGATCCCCTGTCAACATTGTGTTCGGTACCGTGGATACTCGACCCTGACTGGGCATACGATTGAGCAGCAACCAATACTTGAACAGTTTATTTGGAATTCGTAATCAGTGCCCTAAAAAGGCTATGAATGGTCCGATGTCGAAAGGTAATCCAGGGTCAGTTGAGGCCAATGGCTTTGATTGATCTTCAGCAGATCCCGATGCTTGGCTAAGGTTGTCCTATTTGGCTTCAAGGACTAAGAACACTCAATAGGCTCACTTCCATGTAAATATGAAGAACCGGTATGTCAGATCTAGATGTCTGGGGTCGATTGGTGGCGTGGTGTTACGACCTTTGACCTTTTGTGTCAAGCAATTTAAAACTAAGCTGATGTGTGACAGGCACGCAGGACACTGCGCACACCCAAATGTAGAACAATCCAACAGACAAAAGGCACGAAATCAATTAATGTTTGTCAGCCGCTACTTGGCAACACTAAGTTCACGTAAACTTAAAAAGTTTCGATTCGCCCTGGAATGTTTTTTTTTACGGGGCTTATTGTACATGTTTGGCGACATTCTGTTCGACATTTTTCACGAGCATCACAGCGGGCAAACATACTTAAAATGAAAAAGTGTTCCATGTGACATGGTCAGGTCAAAGGTCATCGCGAGATCACCGAGAAAAAATAACTTATTTGAGAGTTGGAACATGTATCCCCCGAATGGCGCTGACCGCACCTGTCTGTGACGGTCTGTCACAGAGTTATGGGTGTTTAAATCATGCATTGTCTGCAAAAATCAGTGACCTTTCCTGACCTGTAACGTTGACCTCAGAGGTCATCCAGAATTAACATATATGGCTGGCCATTTTTCATTAGTTACAATGAGCGCACCAAAAAACATCAAAATCAAAAGGGGTCTGGTTAATTCTTGCGCGATTTGACGTGAAATGACCCATATGCCTTGGAATCACTGTTATATAGCAAAACCTTGCTTGCCAAAGCTTACGAAATACCAACTGATCCAGGCTGATCTTATTTAACGTTTTGAAATATTATCCTTGTTGGCAACGTGAACTTAATTCGTATGGCCGCAGGACATGAGAATTACACCCATACTTTCCTTGTATACGGCTTGTATTGTCCCAGCCCTCTTAATTTTTGGTGGACAAAATCAAAATCTGTCATGGCGAAAATGGCTTCCCATGGAATTGCACACTGCGGCCTTGCCAGCCGTACGGCGCTTGCGTGACGTACGTGAAAATTGATATGTGGCACTGGTTTCATGATGCGTAAGGATATTACATGAACCGATGCTCGAAGAGTTTATACCGTGTTGTGTCTGATTCATGACAGTGCGGCAGATGATGCGACAGACATCAGAAATGACTGAGGTGTATACGCCAATACTTCGAGCTACTTGGACCTTGTTGGACTTAAATATGATGGTTACAGACTATGTATGCGTATCAGACGCATTTGGGACGTAATGAAATCAAAACGCAATAGTATATATGAAAAAAATGGGACTCCTGCTCTCACAAAAAGACGATTTTCCTCCTGTGGTGTCGTCAGGCCTCCCCTCTTTCTGGCCAGAGTGGCCTCGCCCATCGGGCCGGAAGTCCGGACGCAGCTGCCGATCGGGAATCATCGCGTTATCACGCACACCACCGGCGCAGCCGGGGCAGGGCCCCAAGGTCCACATTTTTTTGTGAAAACCATTACGAGTCGTCCTCCCACAAGGCGACAGCTCCGGGCCACCTCCCAGTAAGAAAATCCTGACTGCGCCGCTGATCCATACGTACGTCGTTCGCCGAATCTGTCACGTTCAAGTGACGCGTTTGAGGTTGCGACGCAACACTTGGAGACGAGGATGGGATGCAAATCACAACAGCGATCAAGTCAGCCGTTGTGCGGCGGCGGTAGGGGTCAAGGTCACGCGGGACGGCGTAGTGCAACGCGTCAAGGACTCGTGGCGGTGGCCAGTCGTCGGTCTGCGAGCGATGTTGTCACGCTCCGCCGTCGGATTGCGAGCATCGCGGCGGGCGGCGGCAGATCAGGCTACCGCGGAGTATGTACAGCTGTGTCGCACAGCTTCGAACAGAGCCTGCGTCGGGTGGCGGCAGCGTAGAGGCTAACGCGGCCTATGGACAGCTGCGTCGGGAGGCAGCCGCGTAGAGGCTAACGGGAACTACGAATGGCTGCGTCGCACGGCGGCTGCGTAGTGGCTTCCGCAGGCTACAGATGGCTAAGTCGGACGGCGGTAGCGTGGAGGCTACCGCGGGCTACTGATGGCGGCTTCTTAAAGGCTACCGTGAACCGCAGGCGGCTGCAAAGGCAACTCAAGTTTTCGCGAAGTGGTGCGAGCGCCGGGGCGACTGTCGAGTGGCGCACGAGGCATTGGACGTAACTGCGAGCGACAGGAAGCGCGCTGTGCCCAGACCTGGGTGGCCTGCTTGATACCCTCCCTGAGTCCCTTGATACCCTTCGGAGTCCGTGCCGGACAGTTTTGAACTATGTAAACGGAAGTTGCGGGATACCGTGTCGCCGGGTCGAAACATCAGTGCCGAAGGAATGGCGGTATGGCGTTTTATGCAGAAATATGCATGTTTCCTGTGGAGAAAAAATGGCGTTTCATCTCATGTGGATGTCCGATGATGAAACTTTTGAACAGTTTCTGAGTCGACTAGAGCACTGGGTAGGAGATGTGGTTTCTCCGCGTTGGGGCTGGAACGAGAGCTTCGGGACCGCTGCGTGGCAGCGAGCCCCCGGCGTCTTCAAGAAAAGCTGTTGCTAAAGACAGTGGAGAAAGGAGACACCCGGACTCTGGGTAATCTCCGGAAGACGGCTCGCATCTACGAAGATGTGAGACAGCTAGGGCACCAGCTGCACAGGGAGACAGCACCCCAGCAGGATGCAGTTGTAACACCGCCAACGTCAGTTCAGGCGGCCACCCAGAGGTCGAAGCAGACGACGGCTTCTCGGGTTGGCCACAGCGACGCCAGCAGTCAGCAGAGCCAGGCAGATTCCGAGACAAGCGCTTTGAGTGTGGCCAGACCGGTCACGTGACTGTCAACTGTAGTCAGCCAGCTGCTAACCGTCCCAGCTAACCGTATTTGTCTGTCTTTCAATATCTGTCCGTCTTTGTGTAGCCCTGTTTGTGTTTGTCTATCTGCTTCTGAATGTAGTCGAACCGATCTGTCTATTATTGCGACATTTTTAGTCCTGTAACGTATTCGAAATCTCAAAATTAGAGGTGGCGTCAAGGTCAAACCGAACACGATGGAATCATGCAAATTTTCGTAAAGAGCAAGAGAAGCTGGTTTTCAATCGGGATCGGCAGAAACAACAAACATGAAAAACGCGACTTACAAACCTGTTTTTGTACCAACTACAACCAGACACACCAGATGGCTTATAGTGGCATGTTCACCATTGATCACGGAACAAAGTGGTAGTAACGGTATGGTCCTGATGGCGTCACCACGATCTTCAGTCGAACACAAAGATCTCGGAAAAAGTCAGATTTGTGCAGAATCACGACTTGCAACGGTTTGCCTGATGCAACAATGCATAACAGTGAAAGTTAGGCAAATTATGATTATGGTATGGTAGCGTGAATACGACGGAAATCCGTTCGTTCCATTAGTTTTAATTTTGCCAGCAATCCCACCCTCCATACCACTGCAATCAGACTGCAAACACAAAAAAAACCAGGACCGAAAATGCCACCACTTTGAGCGTGCAGCGGCTACCCCTTTTGGCGGACGAGGTCAGTCCTATGGAATGATATGCAGTTGGTACCTTGTGACGCGGGGCTACATAATGCTGTTATAACTGAAGGTTAAATTTAGTCTTACTATATTTTATAAAGCTAACGAAACGGCCCTGTGCTCCCGTGGTAAGCACGTGCCACCTGCTGGTCCCCGCGCGTGGTGTTGTACATGATGTTGTTCTCCAATCGATTCTCTGTTGAACGAACCACATTTGGTCTCGATGCGAACCACAACTGGCGATTAGGCACCGGGAAGGACGTCGTGTCGGCGGCTGACAATGTTCTCGAGCTGAACTGGAGATGACGAAATCGCCTCCTGCATTCGTTCGCATGGCGTCGCATGGCCGAACGAAGCGGCAGCGGCACACCTAATTAGTGCTTGGTATCGTCGGAATGGCAAAAGAACGGGCTTTCCGTCGGTTCCATTTTCGTGTTAGTCATTGGCACCTTTGCATTCGAAACCACAGTAAAAACCACTTTGAGCGCGCGCCGCGGCTACCCCGTACGGCGGATGAGGTCGACACCGCTAAATGATTCCCTGCCGATACCTTGTTGTGGCTGGCCAAAATGTCCTCGGGTCCGCATCTTTAACGGTTTCCGAGATCATAATGCCATTTGAAACCTTGCAAAACGGGCATTTTTGTGTTCCCGAGACCAGCATGTACCACGTGCCGGTACCGGCTCCGCCTCTTCCATGCGCTGCAGTTCTCCAATCGATTCTTTGTCGAACTCACCCAGTTGTGTCGGTGCGAACCATCATGGAAACATCATGGAAACGATGTTTCCATGACTGAGCGCGCGGAAGCAGTGCGTCTAAGATTTTTTTTCCGAAAATGCGTCGGATCTTGTCAACCTGACGTTCCGAAACACGAAAATCTAACATAATGCATTGTGCCAACAAAGTCCTGAGACGGCCAAGTTTCAGCCACTTGCGACCGCTAGTCTCGCCACGCCAACTCGTCCAAACTGATCTCCGACGAGATCAGACAGACAAAAACAAGCAAAAGAATGGCGAAATGCCTGGAATTTGTATTTATTTTGCCCATAACTTGACGAAATTCACCCCTCAGTGATTTATTCTTAAAACAGGCCGTGCCGCAAAAGGTGACGGTACTGCTGAGTATGCCAGATCCCACAGAGACCAAGGCGCTGCGTGGAATCCTTGGTTCGGCGAACCACTTCCAAAAACTGCTGCCCAACTTTTCAGCAGTTCTTGCGTCTTACGCCCTACTGAAAAAGGAGGTACCGCGGGGGCGGACGCAAGAGTGCAGCTCAGCGCTACAGAGGGTGGAAGACATGCTTGCTAGTCCGCGGGTGCTTATGAGATATGACCAGTTGCTGCAGCTCAAGCTGGCCACGGACAGCAGTGAAGTGGGGGTAGGAGCGGCGTTGGTGCAAGTGACTCCTGAACGCGTGGAACGGCCAGTCCTATTAGCATCAAGCACCCTCAGACCCATCGAACGGAAATACGCATAGGTTGAGTGGGAAGCAGTGGCTGTCTCCTTCGGGGTCAAACGGTTTGACGAGTACTTATATGGGAGGGCGTTCGTGCTGGTGACTCATATCCGTGCTCTCTCGAGGATCTTGTCTCCTGACTGGAACCTACCAGGCAGACACGTGTTTGGATCTCACAAGAGGATCCCAATGGATCTTTCGGCAGTGTCACCACAGGATCTAGGATCTGAAGGGATCCTCGGAAAAAATGTTGCCTTAAGATCTAGGATCTGAAGGGATCTTTTGGCAAGTTTTCGAAAAGGATCGATGATCTAAAGGAATCTGTCGACAAAATAATGCCATCGGATCCGGGATCTGAAGCGACCTTTCGAAGGATCACAGACTTAGGATCTGAGATCTGAAGAGGTCTAAAATCTGAAAGGATCTCTCGACAAAATATAGGCTTAAGATCTGGGATCTGAAGGGATCTTGATCAAGCACAAGGTGCCTGATTGCCCTGACTGGAACCTCCTGTGGCACAGGAGGTTCCAATAAGGACAGTCAGGGTTGGTTTACCAATGGGGTGAACAAAGGGAACAACTTTTCTGAAACCATTCAGTATAGGAGGCTATAACTGTGTTAAACCATTGTGTCACCATGCATTCAAACTTGATGCGTCCTGTGTAACAAGACTGCCGTAATTTTGACATGAAAATCCCGCGTATTGCCATTTTGATATGTTGCATTTAACCTTAAATGGAGATGATTAACAGTCACAATAGAAATTCAATGGTTAACACAATGTCAAACCCTACGCAGCAAAAGAACTGTGCATTCCAGCAGTCAATACACGAAACCACATCTTTCTTTTTCTGAGAAGTCCAGCTGTGTCACAACATGAACCTTGTGTCGTGGTGTCATCCGACATATGTGGCTTAGAATGGAACATGGAGTTATTCAACATCTGTGGTACAGAATAAAACAACGTGATATGAGGACCAGTCACCATGATATCGCAGCCAAGTGGGCAGGCATATTATCAGGGCTTCTTGGACGATGTTCTTTATCTCAGTAAAACACATGCCCGTCATTACTTGGGTACAGAACAACACAGCAACCCAGTCTCCGCAACGTCATTTTTTCACCACCTAAGACTGCACTTTGTGTGTCAGTGATTCCAATGGTCAGTGACAGTCCGGGGTTTTCAACAGGTACCAGGCACCAGCTCACCTAGACTAACATTTGTGTTCGATCTGGGTAAGATCCAAATGAACCAAGCGCAATCCTTGCACGAGAAGGTTTAATAAGTCTGGCAATACGCACTGGCACATTCTCCTCATAATAATTATTTTATCAACCCACCAAGAAATAGTGTTTTTGTAGTAAGCTCCAATGATAAACAAACCCAAGGCCATATACACCAATAAAACAGCCACAAAGATGGCGGCGCCCCTAACGTCCAACGAGAGCAGGCGACGTCTTGTTTGGCCGTGCAGAATGGAACAAGGCGTACCGACTGGTTTGACACGTCTCCCGCTAGATTCGCCGAATCGGCGCATGAACTGTAACAACAAAAATCAGAGATAAATGGCTAGTGTCTTCTTCTAAACAGTCAGTTTCAGTATAGATTATGGATCGATCTATGCACAGTTGGAAAGTTCATGGGGACAGCGACACGTTTTTGGCCCATTTTTGCTCAGATATGATCGCCGAGTGAATAAATACTTGTGTGAAACAAGCATTCTGCGTGGGATTAAATGCAATGCACTTTGACGTACCAGGTGTCAGTACGGATTGTATGTTATTTCCTCGGATGGATTTCAGTTGCATTCTGATGGGTGGAGACAGTCTCATTGTTGTCAGGGAGTATTAGGATGTGGGTGTTAAATCGTTCACCATTGTCATCGATTTCAAAACCTTGGACAAAGCCTCACGCCTGGAATGGATTCCAACTGAACTCATGCTAAAAGTCAAAGAACCCATGGTTTGTGAAATGCGTGTATCATGTTGGCCACCTGTGCACGCCTGTGCGATTGATTCCAATCCCACTATATTCTGCTGGCTGAATCTCGCTCTTGTCAGGTGCCATTGACTGAAGGTGCACCTGGACGGAACCTTTCATTTCATTTCATTGAATATAAATTGATGTGGCATTGATTCCAAGTAAACCCAGGCTAGAAGTCAAAGGATGTGTGAACTGAATCATGGCTGGTGGCCGCTTATACACATCATACAGTTTAGTGCATGGGCAAAGCAGTGTCATGTGGTAGCATGTGAAGGTTTCGTAACAAAACGGGCATGAAGTCCCTATTTCTGAGCTCTGAGAATCTGTTGACACAATGGATACCAGAGATGCAGGGTATGGACGTATCTTTCATCAAAGCGCAGACACAGGATCTGGACCTGGACTCAGGATCCGTTCTTCCATCACAGGATATGGGATCTGAATAGAACTATTCATGGAATAGAGCACAGGATCTTCCGGCAAGGTGTAGACTTAAGATCTGGGATTTGAAGGGATCTTTCAACAAAATTTAGGCTTGGGATCAGGGATTTGAAGGACTTTTCGACAACTTGCACATAGGATCAAGGATTCTGAAGAGTCTCGGGTCCGGACTCTTGATCTGGACTTCAGATTGGACCTTTCCAGATCCTGGCACATGTTTGTTTCCAGGGTTGGTTGCTACACGGATGCAGCGTTACACGCTGCAGCTGGCGGCATACTCCTACACGATAGAGTTCAAGAGGTCGGAGGCGATGGGGCTGGCGGATTGTTTGTCTCGCCTGCCAGTGCCGTGCCCCGATGCAGACCGACGTGACGCGGACTCTGTGGAGCTCGCGGCGGGGCTCTTCCAGCCAGAAGCCACCGGTCCCGCGCTGACCAGTCGTGACATGGCAGGGACGACTCGCCGGGACCCCGTGCTCTCCAAGGTTTTGACGTACGTGTGGTCAGGGTGGCCAGCTGAGTGGGCACCAGAACTGATCCCGTTCAGATGCCGGTATGAGGAGCTATCTAAGGATAGTGACTACGTGCATTTGGGTAATTTAGGCGACTGTCCCCACTCGACACAGGCGACAAGTGCTGGCAGAGCTGCACGAGGCCATTTCGGTTGTACCAAAATGAGGCAGTTGCTGCGCCGGCATGTCTGGCGGGCCGGCCTCGATTCTGAACTGGAGGGTTTGGAAAGGGACAACCTCTTCTCTCGCTGCGTACCGAGAGAAGAAATTGTCCCCGTCCTGCGTATCTTTTCACCCGTGGGAACCAACTGCCGGACACTGGGAACGGCTCCATGTGGACTTCGCGTACTACGAAGGGCATGACCTGCTTATCGCTTACGACAGCTGGTCGAAATGTATCGAGTATGTGCCTATGCAAACCGTCTCTTCAGGGCGGACCGTGGAAGAGCTGCACAAGGCATTCGCAGTTCATGGTTTGCCGTTGCAGTTGATAGCTGACGACAGTCGTCAGTTCGTGTCGGAGGAGATGAACAACGGTATACGATCCATCTGAGTAGCGCCTTTCCATGCGTCTAGTAACGGCGCTGCCGGGCGCGCCGTCCAGACGGTGAAGAACGGCTTGCGATCGAGCAAGGCTGACGGAGGCTCGCTGGAACGGCGGTTGTCCCGGTTAGATCGGCGGACGTTAGCCTGCCGTAAGGCTCCTCACAGCACAACCGGCCGATCGCCTGCAGAACTTCTGCTCGCAGACAGCTGCGCACGCGTCTGGACCTGCTGTGACCGAACGTGCTGGAAGCGATGCGCGACAGGCAGCAGTCCCAGGTACAGTCAACTGGTGGGGTCTTGCGCCAGTTCCCTGCTGGCGAAGCAGTCTGGGCGCGCAACTACGCCGGTTCATACCGCTGGAACTGCGCCGGTTCATACCTCTGGAACTACGCCGGTTCATACCTCTGGAACTGCGCCGGTTCATACCTCTGGAGAAGAGGCGTGGTGATGAGTCGAACCGGCCGGGTCATACGAGGTCGACGTCATTGACGTCATGTGGTCTCGCCATGTGGTTCAACTGGCGGCCGGGAGTGACCACGGTGACTCAGCAGAGGGCGGCCGGGAGTGACCGCAGTGACTCAGCAGAGGGCGGCCGGGAGTGACCACAGTGACTCAGCAGTGGGCGGCCGGGAGTGACCGCAGTGACTCAGCAGAGGGCGGCCGGGAGTGGCCGCAGTGACTCAGCAGAGGGCGGCCGGGAGACGGGGAAGACGGACCAGTGCGGCTCGCCCAGAGGGACGACCGGGAGCCGGCGGACGCCGGTCCTGCCGGGCCTGTTCTGCGAGCGCCCCCGCTGGACGAGGACGGGGCTCTGAGGACAGGTAAACCACGTCAGCGAGCCCCGTTCCCTCAGCCGGGACTTGTTGCCGAGGACGCGCTGAGCCGCCGGGAGGACGCCGCAGAGGGTTCGAGAGCGCAGTGGTCCCGGGCGCAGAGCCTGGAGCAGTTTGTTCCCGCATCGGTACAGCAGGAGCCAGCCGGACCGGACTCCAGATGGCCGGAGCATGACAGCAGGCCAGCAGCGTGCCCGTGCCCACTGGTGACAGCAGACCCAGCGTGGGTACAGCAGCACCGGAGGCAACATTGAGCCCGGCCGCGAGTCACCCAGCACCGGGGATTCGACGCTCCGAGCGCGCGCGACGGCCGCCGAAACGTTTCCTGTAGAGCACGGTAGTCAGAAGATTTTCAGCTGACCCCTTTTCAGCTGACTCCTCATGTAAAGCTTTGTTTTAAATGATCAACTTTGACCTGGAATGAATTTTTCGTACACACGTAGGTAAATTAGACCTTCTTTTCTACCGCGTACGCTTTTGAAACCACGTACAAGCTTTGGTTATCAAAGTTTTCGCCAAAAATTTCAAAAAGGGAATTGTACCTAAAATGACGCCTGGTGATCTTGATATTGACATTATTGAAAAAATATGAGTGTTTTCTCCGAGTTGCGCTAAGGGTGTTCCAACGACGTTTTTCGTTTTTGGTGGGACTTATCATTTTTGAGATCTTGGGAGTTCTTGTAAGTTCCCCCTTCCGTCCTGGCAAAGGTGGACCCGGAGGCCAGCCCGACGAGGGTTAAATGCGCAGAAACATGTCACTTCCTGACTAGACCATTCGGGGGGAGGGCCTGCCTGCATTGCCCACCCCTGGGCCCATCGATGTGAAACTGCCAAAACGACACATAAGTAAGAGAAAGCGGCACATTATTCCGCTACACGGCACTCTAAGCTGTCAATTGTGCACCATGAGCGGCCCAAGATCAGCCCACATCCGTCTTAGGTGCACCATGGACTGTCACAAGGCACAAAAGAACTTTGTTTCCCTGCCAGATGGGTATCTTGAGCTGTCTGAGGGCACCTCCAAAAGTCACTAGAATGACACTGACACTAAAAGTTGAAGATGCGAGGGAGTAACTTGGTAGGATTAAGGGGCACTTTGGCTCCCAATTTTTCATACAAAGAAAAATACCCTTACTCAGGCATTCCAAGTGAGTGTGAAACTAGTCCCTCCCCCGGCGTTATGACGCCGCGCCAGGCAACGCAATAAAGGGCCATCGCGAATGACGTTGGGAAAATCTTCCACATCCAATGGATACTTTTGCATGAGGCATATTTAACCTTCCCATCGGTACCGCAATCCAAAAAAGACACTTTCGACTGATGGACACAGACACGGTGACGGGCGGGAACAGGCGGCAGGCTAATGGGCAAAATGCTCACCCCTCAGTATGTTAAGAAAGCCCTGCTTTTGACTGTGTCTCTGTCGAGTCATGCAGCATTCTCCCCACTGTCAAACAATGCTGTAACTGGGGAAAAACGAGTCATACAGCATCCTTCTCACAGTCGAACAATGCCGCAACTGGGGAAAAACGAGTCATACAGCATCCTTCTCACAGTCGAACAATGCCGCAATTGGGGAAAAACGAGTCATACAACATCCTTCTCACAGTCGAACAATGCTGCAAATGGGAAGCACGATACTTCAGACACGATCTGTTTGGTTTATTGCGGCAGACGACGTTGCATTCTCGCGAGTCCAATCAAAACGCAGTAGCAGTGGTGCGTGACTGGATGCATGTCTTTCCCCAGTCAGAGACGAGTCAAAGTTGACTCCCAGTGTCTTCAGTCTGCGGCGGAACGCTATCGACGGTTCTGAGATGTATGGAAAACCGTCCGGCTGTGTTTTTCACGACACGTTTTTGACCTGCAGTGGCCCCAGGGTCATGGCAGCGGAGCTCCTGAACGTAGAATCCCCGTCACTTGAGGCCACGGTGAGAAGGTTACTGACTGCTGATATCCAAGATCAGGGAGACAGAGTTCATATCAGTGCCCAATCCAGGGACCTCGATGGTTGCTATCCTCACCTTTATGACCTATCGTGGCACCAGAACGATTATGGTAGGCCCGACCTCTGACGCCAGTATGCCTTTCTCTGGTGGCAGGGCGACAGTGGTGCTGTTCGTGGTGCTAGCGCTAGTCGGAACCGTGGTGGACCTCCTGGTGGACGACGCGCCTGTCGCCTCTCCGCCCACAAACATCGATCCGAAGACGGAGAAAACCAAACTGGTAGATGACATGACTGCCAGCTACAGCGCAATCGAGCAGAATACGCGGAACAATGCGACGCAGCCTTAGATCGCCGACTTGCTCGCCAGATGTGACGAGCGACGGACTGTTGCTGTCACCGGAGAATTGATGTGCGTGTGTTGGAAAAATAAACATATGAGATCTACAGGAACGCCGCAGTACTTCATCAAGAAAGTTTGGTTGGGGATGACAGGCTCAGATTTCCGCGCAAGTTCTCTGATCCGTAGTGTGCACAGTGGTGGACTGCGTGGCTTTCAGGACTAGTCATCCGATGACAGCCGCAAGTAAAGTACTAAGGGATACGGAGTACGGACCTTGCAATTGTCATCGAAGGCAAGCGTTTATATAATGTTTAGCGCTCCTGTCATCGTGTGGTTCTACACCGCGAACAGCGCGGGCAACTAGGAGCCGCCCCGAGCTGTTCCACAAGGTCCACGAGAACCCCATTACCGGAGAAATACTGAAGTCACAAAAATGCAAAGGTCCAATCGGCAGTACGTCAGATTCTAGGGAGAAGGAATATATTTTTAATGACCCAGTTCGTATTTGGAAGAGTCCTTACATGACACATGGTTTTGACATAGCTTGCGAATTATTCAGGGAACGAAAGCAAATCTGAAGATCCACGAATCTCTTGACTATGAAACACACTGACCTAAATTAAATTCTAAATTCGGAAGCATTTCATTGATGGCAGAAAAACAACTTTTCAGGCTTCAACGCATAGAACTCAAATCTTAAGCGGCCCAGCGACAGGTGTGCATTTAAGTAGCAAACACACACAGTACGATGAGTATTTGTTTGATAAGGTGTGTGTTAAGTCACCAACTAGAAGAAAGCATTGATTTATGCTGACATCGCAGGAGGATCCGCAAGGGACGTCTGTTTCTGCTGCTTCTGATGAAGCTGTTTCTGATGACCGATTGACAAAGGTGCACGGGGGGAGGGCAGTTATGGCGTCCTGCATATGGTTTTTCATGGGCCTGAAGGGTCCCTGTAAAAAAATTGAGTCAAATAGGAATGATCCTGAGTCATAAGTCTTCTTTTCAGTTTCTCCGAGCCCACGCGAAAACAGTGCCAAGGATTTTGCGCATTGAAGCGCAACAGAAGAACTTCCTCTTTGGATCAAAGGGTCGTTTCGCATATTTTTAAAATCATTGACGATGTGGTTGTGCAGGTTTTGTGCCATACCATGCAAAATCTGAGAGTTCGAAGAAATAGGTACGCGTAAATAGTACTCAACGCGGATGTTATTTGCACACAACACGGGTGGAATTTAACCCTATTCCCGCCCCCCCTCGGGTTTTTTGCTTGCCAATTCCAGGCTTTTTAACGCAGCTTCACGAAACTTAGTCAATTTTCCTAGCTATTCTTTCTACGCCCGGTGACAAATTTCAAAATTCCATTTTACTCAGAGGCGGAGCCAGGTAACAGTTTTGGGAGGCACCTCAGGCCATTTTTGACCATGTTGAGGGTAAAAGGAAAATGTCTGCCAAACACAGAGTTTTAAAGATAGAACTTAAAACTTTACATGGATGTATAGTTAAATAGTTGGGCAATGTGCAGATATAATTTTGTTTATCTGAGGTCATTTTACAAGGTCAGGTCAAGGTCAAAAGTCAAAATTTGTTTTTTCACTATAATTTTGGCGCCGTTTTTAAAATGTCAAACCCGAAATATATATGACGTAGAAGGGTGCTTTCTACTTGTGTACCAAGTCTGAGCTTGATATAAGGTCGGGTCACGGAGATATGACCTAAAATGTCAGTGCGCGTACCCTATATCGCAATAGCCATAAAATGAAATTTTTGAAATAGTGATTTTAAATTATTAAAAACGTTTACAGATAATATTGAATGAACACGTCATCATTCCAAGTGACTCCAAGGTCACTGGAGGTCATTTAAGGTCAAAGGTCACAAGTTGATCTGAGAAACGTGTGACAATGACAGTTCCCACTTTTTCATGTCCCTGGAACCGCCTATGCTAACCTTGTACAAACATTATAATGCGATTTGTACTTCTTTAGTATAACACGACTAGCAAAAGCCAAAAAAGTGTTTTTGCCTCTTTTGTTCATTCATTTGTTAGAAAACTAGCCCTCCTATTTTTGAAACCCTGTGAACGCCCATGAATTCTCTCAAAATTTCAGATTTGCGGACTCATGGTAAAAGCCCTATCCATAATCTCTCGATTCATGCCAGTTTCATTGAAATCGGTCGATAAACAACAGAGTTATAAGAAGTCCAAAAGTGCCCCCCATTTGGGCATTTTTACCCCCTGTATCAACAAATTTCGAAATTTTGAAAATTTCTTTGTATAAAAGTGTAGTTCATGTCACGGCAAATCGATTGCCGTTTGTTGCGATGAAATCGGACAAGTAGTTCTCGAGATCTCGGGGGGGCCGAATCCGCCCCCCCCTGCCGGGAATCGACGATACCGTCTAGCCCTCCGAGAATAGGGTTAAAACAAATCAGCGGGAAGCGCCGGCCTTCGGCCAGCGTCCTCTCCCTAGACCCTGCTCGCTTCGTTCATTCGGCGTGACCTACGTCATGTTCTTCCCAATAAGAACAAATTGTTTAGCAGTTTGAAAAAAGGAATCATTTTAGGATAACGTGTTCTGCCCCAGTTTATGTTGGCTTTCATTTACAATGCAGTCGTTGTGTCTTTTGTCAATAATTCTTGCCTGTAAGGTATTGTTTGGTTCGGCTCGGCACGGCATGGTTTGGAAGAGGATCTTCATCAATTCTGGAAGGAGATTTCATCAATATCGTAAGATCTTAGGCTCCTTTCGAACGTTTGTTACCCCATGCAAAGTGCCGAGAAGTCCTTATGAAGTACAATTTGCTAAAATAAGGTAAAGATGTAAAGTTTTTGTCACACGTGCATTTCTTTCCATTGTCACTGAAACTATCATGTCGCCAAGGCTCGCCGCAGCTTTCTTTTCGAACTGTTGTCCTCGATTTAACACCACGCAACTGTACACCAGGCGCTTCCAAACGGCCGGGCTGAGAGCCCGTGTAATGCAACGTGACCCGTGGCGTCCGAGAAATGGCCAAAAACTGATGTTCTCTAGCAGAGCCAATCATTTGCAAATAAATTATATAACGCACCCGAGCCTGTTCAGATTGCTTCCTAAACCTTCTTCTCTTGCCATTCGATGGCAAAAAGAGTACTTTTACATTCACGATCTTAATGACAAAAAAATATCGCAGAGGTTATACCGTTCATACCAATTAATGCGCCGTGCTGACAAAAACTGCTTTATCAAGCTGAAACATGTTCGGAATTATTTGTCGACGCGCACGCCAAAAAAAACTGGACCGAATGGCTCCAGTGACCAGTATGTGTGACACGAACGGTATATATGGCCCTGACACAAACATAATAGACTGAAATCCGACTCCTGCTAGATGGAAAAAAAACGATAGAAGGCAAATATGCTAAAATGCTTCGCGACTGTTTCCTGAAAAACGCATTTTCTCAGTAATCATGATTCACCGTCATACTGCATCAGCTTCATAACACAGGATATTCTGGAAAATGCGAATAGCAAGCACATGCAACATTTCGTCCTGATCACGATACCCAGTTTTTGAAAATGCGTTCATTGGTTGCTGAAATAATACACATCATTTCACCAGGTGTTTAGCCAAAAATCATCAGATCTCCAAATTTCAAATTCCTCTAGCACAACGACCTCTTGCTGGATCGAGCTGAGGAGTGAAAATTTGAAACCTCGGCCACAGACTACCCACCGGACCAAATTTTATCAAAGTTGGAGGCTATGGTGTGCTAATTTTGGTATCTGCTTGGTCGATTTGGCCTGGAACGTCCCCATAAACAGTTCACTGTATACAATACACCATAAGCCTGGGAAACCCACTTCTTCATATGAGACAGACAAATTGTGTCATGTGGCGCTATCCATACTCTGCGTTTTAAAATGGTGCATATTTTCACATTCATTCGAAAGAGGACTAGTCGCCATATTATTACAATCAATTGCGCAGGTGACAATGCAGACTTTTTTAAATCTTTTTTTCATTTCAGTGAAATACTTACACATCCTTAGCTAGGTGGACACCAAAAATACCAGAAACTGACCTGTCTCCACAACACCATTGCTGACCACGCAAAGCCGCGATCATCGTGTCAATAGTCCAGAGCGCGAAGAGCCGGTACTGATCGTACTTGCTCACTTGCCCCTAACCTTTATTCCCGAGCCGGGTTGGATCCAAACGAGTCAAGCCAATACCTTACAGAAAATTTTGAATGAACCCGGTATTACGCACCTGCACATTCTCCTTCCAATAGCTGTTGAATTATCACCTCGAAAAAACGTTTTTTTCATAGGCCGTAGTGATAAACAGCCCCACATGCCAACCACAATGATGGCGGCGTTTATACCGTGCTGGCCAATACTAAATCAGCAGCCGATCTCTCCTTTATGTTTGTCCATGACCACGATTATTGAAGACAAAAGGTTGAACGCATATGGAAGCACGTGACGTGAGCTGTTAGACCAAATGTTCCAACTTTCTGAGCTATATTGTACCAATTTGCGGTCTGGAACGCTAATTTTGGTCAGACAGCTGCAGGAACGTTTGAAGACATTCATGAAACATCGTCCCATTTAGTCTTTCCATCTTTTTGACATCACGTAAATTTCGCCAATTTTATTCTGTTTCGACCTGTTCGACTACCCTTTGTGTACTAGCAATTCTTTCCAATTTTATACGCAACCGTTAAAACTAATACATCATCGCCTTGAACAAATGAGCCTTTAAGTTTAATCTCTAAAGGAACGCGACGTTGCCATGGTTCCGGAGGAAGAAGCAGCCGTCGTCTCTAGAACCTTCAAAGTCGTGGTGGTTGTCTGACACCCCGTATCCTATCAAATAATAGCCTGTCCCTATCAAAATTACGTATCGGGGTATCACCATCGACGTCACGGCCCTCGATCAATGGGAGACCGGTGTGGGTCGGCCGTCAGCTGGCCAACCGGTTTTGCCGGCTAAGTCTGTTTACGACGTAGTTTGACAGAGCGGGTGTCGGGCATTATTTGCTTGTTTTTCGTGTCTGATAATACCACTACATACAGCTTCATATTTCCGCAAATCCGTTTAGGCTGGTTGGCGTGGGCTTAAAATAAACAAAGGCTTTGGAGGCTGGGACAGCTGCAGGGGAGGCAGGCCCCGCCAGGTGATCGAGCCTTGGCAGGATGGGTTAAGGGGTGCACTCCGGGGGCCGCGCTCAGCTCCTTTAACATAGGGCGAAAAGTATGACATATCGAGGGTCTTCGTCAAGAGAAGAACCGTTGCGATGATGCTATTGAGGATCGAGCCGATCAGCTGCGCGCACGCCGTTGCATATTGGCAAATGCGAAATAGCGTATGGCGTGTAGGGGTCTGTTGTGTAGTCTGTGAGAAAGAAACTGCTTACAGAAGTATCGAGGCGTATACGTAGCAAATACAAAGGAATTCTGAGTAGATTAGCCTGATCAGGATTTCTAGAAAACGGTGAGAAAGGCTGAAAACTTGATTGCTGACTGCGGCGCCAAGGACGTCGACCACGCTTTCGACTTGGCAGTCGGCTCCCTGCTACGTGCCACATCGGCGATTGGGTATCAACTGTACGATAATGGTTTTAAAGGGAGTATTCGACCTTTTCAACCAAACTGAGTGAGCGTTTAAATAGAGCACTATAGACCACCCGAAGATGAGAAACAGTCAAAGAAATGCCGCTAAAATCATATCATACTACCTTCCTAATGGGCTCATGGACTCCTGTCAGCCTGAAAATGAAAATTTCTGAGGACGCTCATAAAAGCATTAGTGTCTGAACTCGTCTTGTACAAATATGCCTGATATGTCTGAACTCCTTCGGAGTCAAGGTCAAGCAGCTTACGTTACTGCAATGAGCATTGCGCTTCGCTGCATTATGTTTCTGGTCTTTGGCAGGAGCCGCATCTCCGGCAGCATTGAATTGCTCCATCTCTCATTAGGTATTTAACCAAAATACACGTAATTAGGTGTTCATACTGATATCACCTGCAGTCACAATAAAATCCAATTGGTATTCAATAAATAAAACTTCAAAGGGGTACAGAAAATCGCACAAAACAGTGGTATAAACAAGGGATTTTTGCACTGGCCACCGTTTTACCTTCCCCCTTGAAACGCACACAATGAAACGTCACTTTTCTGTCTCTGATCTTTTTCTTTGCTGCAATGCGTTGTCGAACGTCGGCGACACGGACAGGTTCACGTCGTCCAGCGGGTTGGCACCCTTTGGTCTTGCGTGCGCGGAGGATTAAACCGTCACCTCTGGGAACTTGGGGCACGACACTGGGTTCCCTTTGGAGGGGTCAAAGTTGAATAGACTAAAGCCTCTCCACACCGCTGCTACTATTGTGGGAGAACACTCCTGGATACGTCTTAACACCAATGTGGTTTTCTGTCGAATCCGTGGCATCGATTGCCGAGGTCTGAGACACTGGTCTGTTTCGGGGCGCCCGCCCGACACTTGGCCGGGGATCGGGCGGACACCAGCGAAGGGCATTACGTCCGAATGTTACGATACGTACGTCACGTAACGTTAAAGTTACGTTTGTTACGTGAGCGTCGGCCTAACGGCTTCCTAGTCGCTCTCTGACCATTTTGTTTAAGGACGCACCGGATATCCGGTTCGGCCGGATATTAGATATTACCCGGCATCCGGTATCCGGCTGTGTATTTCTGTAATCCGGCCGAATATTGCCGGATGTTTAGCCACAGGTGTACGATCAAGACGTTGTTCTAATGTCTGCGCACAAAACCGTTTCATGAGAAATGTGACTGGTTAAATTAGATTGTCGATGTAACTGGCAGCTCCAAAGCGTTTGAAGCACCACTTTTATGTCTTAATTCGGGAGGGCTGAGACATATTTTGCAAGAGTGGGACTCTAGTTTGAAGCTGTGAAACATTAGCAAGCATGTGCTCAGCAGCCCATTTTGTGGTGTGGTGATCTTTCTATTTCCCAAACATTATCTTTTTTTATCCTTCTCAAATTCCCTGATGCAAATGCATTACGGGACAATATAATTCAAGAGGCATGCCCTACCAATCGTAAAGAATGCTTATCAAGCCAGGTTTTCTAGTTCTACGAAGGTGCTATAATGCCATTTTGCGTGTTCTGGAGCCTTTGCACATGGACGTAATCTCTGCGAGGACTGCAAAAGACAAGTCCCTCGCATTTTTCCAGAAGTGGCAACTTATCCCCTTAATTTTAAGATATTAAACAGGTATTTCCCATGGGCGACACAATTCCTTGAACTCTGAAATTCAACAAAACGACTTTCCAACCTTACGTTGTCATGCAACGCCGAAAAAAGTGATTTTTTCACCTCGCCCTATCTGTTCTTGGTGGACTGCAGCCAACTTGTCCCCCCCCAATTCCTGAGCCGTGGCTACACCCAAGTCTTTGCCTGCAGTGGGAGATGGTGAGCTTTGCTGTGATTGTTGTGTTCTTCATTCACTTATTAATTTTTTACTAGAAAATCTATGAAAACCTAACAGTGATTGTATGCACTGGAATGCTTGATGAATTGTTAACATTTTTTATTTAGTATTTTCAGTTTTTCATATCTTTCTTTTTTCATTCAGTCTTCTTCGTCCCATTTTTCAGTAAAAATAGTAAATAAAAATAGGTAGGCATAACCTCTGATATCCGGCCGGATCGCAAAAGCCCGATCCAATGCACCCCTAATTTTGTTATCCCAGAATTAGATTTCGATGGCGAACGTATCAGCTGATCGTCGGTGGTAATGCTATATGGCAAGATGTGGATCACGTGGGTGCCAGGTGCATAACTGAAAAAAAATTGCTAGCTTAGGAACCAAAAGCCCGGACTTCTTCAAAAGTTTATATCATAACTGACAAATATGAAAATGCAGTGGCATCACTGAGGGTGTTTAAAACCGAAAAAAGGGTTTTGGCGATTTTTCACACCTGCAGCCTCTTTAAAGTGCGCTGTGCATGTTCCATTTCATGAGATGGTAATAGATAAGCGGTCAAAGCAGCTGCCTTCTGCACTGATCGTTAGACTCAGAAAGTATCACGATGACTAAAACAATATGGCGAACGTGTGCCACTCTGAACACGACCGTACTGAACAGCAGCTGTGGTACTGGCTGTGCCGTGCTGTCCCTCGTGTGGCGTTGCTGAGGCGATGGTCTAGTGCCGGCTGTCGGCCTAACTCAGCATCTCTGGCCCACCTGTGCAGAGGGAGGGGAACTGCAGGCTCGCGGAAGGCACAGCTGTCGCGGCGTGAAAAGTCTTGCGACAGGAAGCCCGAAGCCTGAGACATACCTGCGCAGTGCGAGGCACGGAGACGAAGGCGAGCCGGTTTATACCATGGCCAGCGTCAGTCCGTGTTCAGGTAGGTCAATCGCTCCGGCTGGTATGGCCTTTGGCAGTGCTTCGCTGTCGTCCAACGGCATGCACCGAAGAAAATAAAGTTAAAACTGATATTAGCGTCGGTTAACGAGAGCAGAACAGAAATGTAATGGGAAAGCGAGCATTTTCCTTT
Organism: Capitulum mitella; assembly: GCA_030062745.1. Taxonomy (NCBI): domain Eukaryota; kingdom Metazoa; phylum Arthropoda; class Thecostraca; order Pollicipedomorpha; family Pollicipedidae; genus Capitulum; species Capitulum mitella. The sequence continues at coordinate 14,129,714 of CP099840.1, forward strand.
ATCATCGTAAAACGTGACATATTTTATCGCTCATTTTTACCGAACCATGTCAAGACGTTCCTTTTCACGCGATTCCATATTTTTATTCAGACGTAAGGCGTCTGGGAGCGACAGCCATCTTACTTCTGCTTCCGGTTCTGCTAAATACGTACGTCATCAACTGCCGCTTCTGCTACAGCGGAGGGACATGTTTCAGCTTGAATCAGGTAAATTGATACGTTTTGCTCTGTTCTGAAGTTTTTCGAGTTTCCTCTCTGCCCCGATGGTTATGATTTCTTATCACTGTATAGCCCCACGTTGGGGGGGGGGGAAGGCTCCCAATGTATACAGAAAGTATGCCCAAAATGTGTCTTGTGGTGAGCTAACTGGGCACCGCTGCTCGAACGCGCTCACAGGCCGAAGTCCGTTTGCCGTTACCATCCGAAATAAAGGAAGCGACGATGAATATGCCATGAATCACAAATGAATGAGCAAATGAATAGATGAAATGAATGAATCATGGAAGGATCGGTATCCGTTTTTTTTTGCAATCTCATGAAGTTGCTTGTAGTTGTTTGAAAATGTGACGCGGAATTTAGGTGGCATTTAGCAATTTTATGCATGTACGACGTCAACCACATCCGTAAAGTAAAGTGCATGCCGAGCACATCCTTCATTTCCTCAAAGGCAGTTTTCATACCATTAAGGTAATTTTATGTCGTATTCTCAGGAGGTGCTATAATTTGACCCATGACATATAATTCTAGTTTTCAGACATATTTAAGCGATTAAATGACATATTCACAGAGACATGGAAATGTAAACCAATGGAAAATGTCAATCAGTGTAATACATACGTTTCGACCACAACGTGCCTTCGTCAGTGAGTGGTTTACATTTCCATCTCCGTGAGTAATTTGAATTATCAGCAGTGTTTCCATGTCACTACAGGTGGTGATGTACAATGTCACCAAATGTTTCCGAGCCGTGTGTCGGCCCTCCCGCATCACCAGCAAGCCGCCGATGGTGCAGATTGAAAACGTTTCCGACTGTCATCAGTGTAAGTTGCTGACATACCACCATGGGGATGGCAACGGAAATTACTTTGGTAAGGTCGGCCAAAAATCTCTCAGAACACCGAAGTTGTAAGTCGACATCATCATGCTCATAACCATTTTTCTGACCCCAGTTGGTGCATGTGTTTTCACAGTCACGCGGATTTCACTTGTGCATGGTTTAATATATGGGCTGTGAAGAAGACAGCGTTTGGTTAGTAGGTGACTTCTTACAACTTTGAATGCGTTTGACTATGATATGGGGAAAACAGGTCACATTTTCCACAACCTACCCAAAACCATTTACCTGAAGATTGTTGCCATCGTCATTATCTGACGGATTTTTAAGCGAAATATAAGGGGTCTTTGCTTTGGTGTCTTTCTTAAGGATGTTGTGTACCATGCTAGAAAGCAATATGGTATGTAACGATATGAATGAAGTTTTTCCCTCCTATCTCACAAGAGACGCATCCAGATGACACAAAACGTACACCGCTGAGTACGTAGGTATTCGGACTGTCCAATGACGGCTGGGGCGATGGGATTGGATAATTATAAAATCTTGCCTGAGGCTTTCTCATCTTTATTTTTTGTGTTTATGGTTTTTTTATGCCGAAATATACTGGGGCTCTTGAAATGAGCTTGACGGCATGTTCATGTAGTTAGAGCTCTTCAGTACGCTTTAGACCTAATTAAAGGGCCATCATTTCCTACTGATGATCGAATACTGAACTCCATTAATCTTTGAGCCTGGCAAATTCTAATATGCGTGAAACGTTACTCTAACCGCTTCCAAATTGATTTTAGCGACAAATTTAGGTACTGGTACGTCTTGAGCGCATCCCGAGAGATCGAGTACGGCCACTTCATGCCTCACGGCTACACTTCATTTAAGTCTGGGGTTTCGAAGGCCGTGTGGTACTGAAGTTGACATTGTAAACCAACAGGCAGTTATGAGTAAAAATGCGTGGATTGTGTCCACTTGCGGCTGTCTGATATGCTCATCGAGCATCGATAAAATGTGTAGATATCAAGCAAGCACCCACGAAAATGGGAAGGAACATTTTTGTGAGTGCACTGTTTTACGTATGTCTTCTGGAATGTTGAAATAGACTTCCTTACGAAAATTTGACCTTCGCATGTCTGGATTCACCAGTGCCTGAATATGTATACGGTTTCCTTTCCATATCCATTTTAAATGACGCCGTCGTGTAAGTTTCTGAGTTTTTTGGTTCGCGGTCGTGGTACGTCCAGTTTGGCCTTCAAGGTAGTGTCCCACAGGGTTATAACGCAAACGTCACCTGCGCACCCACATGGTTTCTTTTGATACCATGTTAACACTTGCGCGGATGACCGGTCATATATAAGACGCTCCGGCAGGGGTGGCAATTTGACCCTTAAATCTAAAAAACCAACTGGGGGGTTGATGCATCCCTAAAGAAACTCTCTTGTGTAGAGGTCTGATGATTTTTGTGATTCTCAGGGTCAAATGAGGTCAAACAGGGCCAATGTCGGTGCGGCTTGCCAGACTTTCCGCATACCGCGAAAACCGTGGGTCACGTGTCAAAATGTATAAAGTGTTTTTGTAGGGCACACAAAACTACAAAAGATGGTGAGTGAGACGCTTCGGTCAGTGCTTATGCTTAAATTAGTGCTTCAGTTGGACTTAAGGCTATAATTTCACGAGGTGCCTTATGTCTTGTTTTGTGGTCTCTCTAGGTAAATTCTGCCGCCGAATTCGACTTTGGCGCCCAAAAATTCCCCAGATATCTGCCACCAAGACCATCCAAGGTCGTATGAGGTCAACCTAGGTCAATAACTTAAGGTAACCTCGGAAAGTAGAGATCGTGAAAATGTGCTCTACAGTCCTAGCTATTGCCATCAGGTCAATAGCTGATGACAATTTTGACGATTTTGCTGGAGAATCAAGGATTTACCACTGGTAAGTAAGAAATCGCTTGCGTTCTCCGGCGTCCTCATAATATTACGCCGTCCTGGCACGAAATTCTAGACTGAAGGCAAAACCTACCTGATCCACCTGTCACAAGTTAATCTCATATCCGTCACCTTAGACGACCTACATGAGATCGAAACCATCGGAATGTGTGTTTGATCATTTCCTACATGGCTGTGCTGTGTTGTGTTTGTTGGTTGCTTGATGTTCTAGTTTTTACCATTTTAGCCTTAACCCTATTCCCGGAAGGCCAACGGTATGGTAACGGTAATGGTCCATTCCCGACAGGGGGGGGGAATTCGGCCCCCCTGAAGTCTTGAAATTTATTCGTCCAGTTTCATCGCAACAAACGGCAATCGACTTGCCGCGACGTAAAATACATTTTTAAAAAAAAGAAAGTTAAAATTTTACAAAAGAGTGGATATAAGAGACAAAAAAGTCAAAATTGGGGTATTTTTGTACTTCGTATAACTCCGTTGTTCATGGACCGATTTTGATTAAATTGGCATGAATGGAGAGATTACGGATGATAATTTTGCCATTGGTACATACATTTGAAATTTTGAGTAAATTCATAGTCGTTCACAGGGTTCCAAAAATAGCAGGAATAGTTTTTCAACAAATGAATGAACAAAAGAGACAAAAACACTTTTTTGGCTTCTGCTAGTCATGTTATGCTAAAGCAGTACAAATCATATTACAACGTTTGTGTAATGTTAGCATAGGCGCTGCCAAGGACATGAAAAAGGGGAACTGTCATGGTCACATGTTCTTCAGAACAACTTGTGACCTTTGACCTTAAACGACCTCTAGTGACCTTGGAGTCACTTGGAATGATCTCGTGTTTATTTGATGTTATCTGTAAACGTTTTCAATCATTTGAATTTGCTCTAATTCAGGAATTTCATTTTACGACTTTTGTGATATAGGGTACGCGCACGGGCATTTTAGATCATAGCTCCGTGACCCGACCTGATATCAAGCTGAAACTTTATAAAAAAGTAGAGGACACATTTCTATGTCACGTGTATTCCGGGTTTGGCATTTCAAGAAATAGCGCCGAAGTTATTACTATAGAACCAAATTTTGACTTTTGACCTTGACCTGACTTTGTAAAGTGATCTGAGTTGAACAAAATTGTACTTGCACGTTGCCCAACTATTTAGCTATGCATCCATATAAGGTTTTAAGTTCTTTCTTAAAAACGCTATTTTTGACAGTCATTATTTCCCTTCTACCCTCAACAGTGCCAAAAATACCTGAGGTACCTCCCAAAACGTTGCTTGGCTCCGCCCCTGAGCAAAATGGAATTTCAAATTTTTTTCACAATACGTAGAAAGAATAGCTAGGAAAAGTCACCAAGTTTAGTGAAGCTGCGTCAAAAAGCCTGGAATTGGCAAGCAAGAAACCCGAGGGGGGGGGGCGGATTCAGCCCCCCTTTCCTGGAATAGGGTTAAGACTGCCAGATATATTCCATGTAACAGAGGAAGATCCCTGATACAGCCATGGTTACTACCGGAGACGTTTATAGGACTTATGAAAGTGCATAGGGGCCCTGAAATTGCCAAAAGGTCTTTTGTAATTGCCAGAGGGCACTTGAGACGGGAAAAATGTTCCCCAGAGACTACGAGAAGGGCACCTAAGACAACGGGGGGACCACTGAACCAGAGGGAGACTTAAAGAGGGCCCTTGTTAGTGCCTGAGGGGTTTCTTAGGCGGCGAAAATTCCCCAGCGATGACAGGAGGGATCCCAGGTGGAATAAGTGTCCCTGAAGCTGCCAGATGGGTCCGTGACACTGCCCGAGGTGTCCCTGGAACTGCCAAACAAAGGAGCGCCTGGAACGTCCCGAGGGACACGTGAAATTGTAACAGGAACCTGAGACCACTATTAGGCCCTGACACGGCAGACAGCCCGAGACAAAAAGCTAGCAAATAAGTCTCTAGAAGCTGCGACGGTGCAAAGGGGCTTCTGAACCTCATACAGGCACCACATCTGAAGTAGAGGGAGGGACGCAGTCGCCTAAAATGCCCCCGCTGTTGTCATATTTTGGCCATTGTAGTGGAACAAAACGCAGAATTCTCCGAAATGAGGCGACTCGCTTGAATTTTTTTTTGGTTATTTTGTATTCCAAAAAAACACAACATTTCGTTAAATATTTCAGTCTGGACCCGAGTAAGTCAACATTTTTTTTCATATCTGAAGAGCAAAAATGGGGGGTCGGCCAGGAAAAGCGCCTGCGCTGACCATTCGCCCCCTTGGCGGAATCCTGGATCCGCCTCTGAACAGAGGAACATTCTTTCCGGCACTCACCTTTGGTAGGTACATACATGCCGGGGGCCCCATTTACCTTCCCCGATCAGAGGGCACCCCGCTACCTGTCAAAGTGGTCTTTGCCTGGGATCTGGGGCCGTTTGCGCTGGAGTGGATTTGCCTTTCCCAGCCAGGGGTTCCCTTTAACCCTATTCCCGACAGGGGGGGCTGAATCCGCCCCCCCATCGGGTTTTTTGCTTGCCAATTCCAGGCTTTTTAACGCAGCTTCACGAAACTTGCTGACTTTTCCTAGCTATTCTTTCTACGTGCTGTGACACAATTTCAAAATTCTATTTTGCTCAGGGGCGGAGCCAGGCAACGTTTTTGGGAGGCACCTCATTCCATTTTTGGCCATGTTGAGGGTAAAAGGAAAATATCTGCCAAAAACAGAGTTTTAAAGATAGAACCTGAAACTTCATATCGATGTATAGCTAAATAGTTGGGCAATGTGCAGATGTAATTTTGTTTATCTGAGGTCACTTTACAAGTTCAGGTCAAGGTCAAAAGTCAAAATTTGTTTTTTCGCTATAATTTTGGCGTCGTTTTTTCAAATGCCAAACCTGGAACATATTTGGCGTAGAAATGTGCCTTCTACTTGTGTACCAGGTTTCAGCTTGATATCAGGTCGGGTCACGGAACTATGACCTAAAATGTCAGTGCGCGTACCCTATATCGCAATAGCCATAAAATGAAATTTTTGGAATAGAGTGAATTCAAATTATTGAAAACGTTTGCAGACAATATTAAATGCACACGAGATCATTCCAAGTGACCCCAAGGACACTGGAGGTCATTTAAGGTCAAAGGTCAAAGTTGATCTGAGAAACGTGTGACCATGACAGTTCCCCTTTTTCATGTCCCTGGCACCGCCTATGCTAACATTATACAAACATTGTGATGCGATTTGCACTTCTTTATTATAACATGACTAGCAGAAGCCAAAAAAGGGTGTTTGCCTGTTTCGTTCATTCAGTTGTTAGAAAACTAATCCTCCTGTTTTTGAAACCCTGTGAACGCCCATGAATTTTCTCGAAATCTCAGATTTGCGGACCCGTGGTGAAAGCCCTATCCATAATCTCTCGATTCATGCCAGTTTCATCGAAATCGGTCGATAAACAACGGAGTTATAAGAAGTTCAAAAGTACCCCCCATTATGACATTTTTGCCCCCTGTATCCACACTTTTCAAAATTTTGAAAATTTCTTTTTATAAAAGTGTGGTTCACGTTACGGCAAATCGATTGCCGTTTGTTGAGATGAAATCGGACAAGTAGTTCTCGAGATCTCAGGGGGGGCCGAATCCGCCCCCCTGCCGGGAATTGACTATACCGTCTAGCCCTCCGAGAATAGGGTTAAGCAAAGGCTAAGGGGGCCCCTTTGTGGGCCGAAGCATTGCGGGGGTCCCAGGACTCCTAGGTTACGGCTAGGGGCCCTGGAAGCCCCTAGCCGTAGCCTAGGAGTACGTTGGGGTTCCTGGCTACGCTACTGGACTGCGCAGCTTTCCAACTGGTGACGTTGCATGACATGCTCTAAACGTCTTCATTGACCACTGGCGATTAGCGATCACATTAGCCAATCAGCGATGTTGGGAGTAGGGGGCCTTTCTGGCGACAATCAGCCCACGCGTTCAGACTATCCTGGGCTCGATAGCGTGGTGTTCAGCGTGCTGGACTCGGAATCGAATGGTCATCGCTGTGACAAAGCATGACTATGTATGACGTACGGAACACTTGTCGACCAGTCAGCTGCTGCAGAGCGCGGTCGCCCCACCGCCGCAGCAGGCAAAACCGCTCGTGTGAGCTGCTCTTTAGACTGGCTGCACCGCGTCCCAAACAAAAGGCCTTTGTCGCCACTGCGGCATGCGGATGGGGGGAGGGTTGACCATGCGGATGGGCGGGAGGGTTGAGCGATTGGTGCAGTCATGACTCCTCCACCATTACGCGGTCATGGCGTGCTAAGGTGTGCGCGCTTGCAGAGCAATTGGCATGATTCCCCGCTCATGCGAACTGCTGAAGAGCTGTTACTGTGTTTACAAACGAGGGGGGCCGTATTGGCCAACGCGAGGGCTTGGTCGCATGGTGGATAATCACACCGTGCGACGTAAGGTCACACACAGCGAGAGTCAATGGCTGAAAAGGTATGCGCACGATTTAACTCACGTAAATCATCATACCTGCACTTCGATGTCATACTTCCTGTACTTAACATTTGACCGTTTGCCTTGCGCTTGACTTTGGCTTCCTGATTGTAAGCCATTAAATGTAATGTGACCAGTTTTTGTGTTATGCCCAATACACGCGACACGGAAGAACACTAACTTAGAGTATCATGTTGAAGAAAGACGTGGTTGGGCAAGTCTGCATTGTATTTGGAATTATACTTCGCTTACTTATGGTTACAGTATACTTTATTTATGTTCCATTCTTACTCTGTTTTCGGATCATTGATATATAAACATTTTTTTTCTTCTTAATCTAGCACCCGAATGTTACCAAACTCCCTTGCCGATTTTATGTATTTGACATTTGTTTTTAGTTGTGGTCAGCTTGGCTGGCAGTCTGTGTAACTGAACGCAGCAAAATAAAATGTACAAAATACACTACACAATGAATGAACTGAAATGAAATGCATGGTTTGTTCAGTTCAATGCCGGCTTCATTCTTGCATACGTGTTTAGTTTACACTTGACATTTGACAAGTCACTCTCCCTTTGATGCCCAGTGTCCTCATATGAGAACACCAGGCGTAGGTGTCAATTATTCATAGAGATGTCAATTATTCATACATGTGTCAATTTACGTGCTTCAGCCCCCCCCCCGTCCATATGTTGAACTCAGCCCCATCTCAATGGTGCCCTCGCCCTCTTTTATATAATACTTTTTGCCTTTAGGCTGCCTTACACACACTGGTTTTGCCCACGGAAACCCTAAGTAAAAAAAGTACCTCATAATATGCTTCATCCTGTCGGCACAAACTAGTATCTTCACGCGCAAACCAGGGGTAGGTGTGCGAAGAGAAGGCATCTCTCCTGCGTGAAGTACTTTTCCCCTGTTTGAGTGACGTCTTGTGTCTTGGGATCGGTAAACCCCGCATCACACCCCAGGTTTGCCTTCTTGTTGTATCTGGCAGCACTGATCTTGTAGCCACCATTTTTGCGGTGAATCGGGGGCGGCCCGATGCGCCATTTTTGTGACATTTTGTTACAAGTTTTATCCAAGTGGTTGCTGGATTGACGTTAAGAATCGGAGTCCTTGCTAAGCATTGCTTGCTGCAGGCTCTGACTTCTACGCCCGATCGAGCAATGCCCGGTAACGACTGATTTTGTTGCAAAAGTTTAACGTGCGGCCAAGAGTGCGGCACGCGTATTTGGTAGCCAGCTTGGTATTCCAGGCGCACGCTTCCCACTTTCCATAACTAAGAAAAACCCGCGTAGTTACCAACCGTATGGGTGCCAAAAGATGCCCAGTTAAAAAATAGGCCAATCGCAGACATTCAGTGCTTTGTTACAATCACCACTTCTTCAAAATAATCTCTTCAAGTGATTCACCCACCCACCGCCTCAACAGAACGCACGCGTAAGAAGCACGGAGCATCTCCGCGAGACAGATCAACACCAACCTCTGGGCGTTGATAGTTGACAAACGTGCCGTGAAATATGGCGTCACTGAAAGATCTATCAAAATGTCGCCGTCTCGAAACTCGAAATAAACTGAGGCGGTATTGCAACGGGACAGGGATGTGGACTGGGACTGAACAAAGACAGACATGAGTGCTTGTGAGGGAACAGGGACAGACAAGGAAACTGAGACAGTACAGAGGTTATCTGGATGAGATTAGGAACGAGATGAAGACTAACGGAACGGGCATGGAAGCGTATTAGGACAGAATGTCTCTCCCCTGCCGGGAATAGGGTTAAACTAGGCATTGAACGAAAAATTGGCGGCGTTTCATTGTTTGGCCTCCACAGAAAAAGGGGGCATTTTCTGTAAGGAGGAAAGGGGTGCAAGCTCATTTTCCATTATCTTCCCATGACTTCATCTGATATCGACGTGAAACTTGGCACATTGTTAGAAGATGAAGTGGCGTTTTACAGATGTCCAGTGCTTTTTGGCTGGAATGATTACAACGGGAAATTTATGTTCGGAAATAATGTTTTATGTTTGACCGTGACCTGACCTCGTGACCCGGCCTCAGATCGACCAAACCAAGTTTCTTGATTTCTTTCATTTGATCGTCTGTGCACCCGTAAAGAGTTAGAAAGTCTGTCTTTAACTCGCGCACGACCGTCGGTCGGCGACGATCACGCCCGACTGGGGGGGGGGGGGGCGGTTGACCGTCCCCCTCCAACTCACGAGCGGTGGGTCGCACGAAAGAAATAAGCACACCGTTAGAAAGTTTGTGACGAGTAGAGCTCGAAACTGGTCTCATTTTTAGCCTTATATAATATGTAAGCAATTTACGTCCTATATATGTTTTCTCATAGCCGACTGCATGAGACGGAGAAACGGCCTGAATCTCAAGGGCTGTGACTAAAAACGTATTGGTAAAGGCACCGACGCACAAGTAAAGGTCCGCAAATACTGATACATTTCTAATTTCTCAGATTTTTTTCAATATATACGCCGAAATGTTGAGTTAAACACGCGAGGAATTTTCACGTCGGTTGTCGGCGGGCGCCGCAGCCGTACGCAGTAAGAAATTAACGGGAACTAATTTTAGCGTTCCTTTATTTTCGCGGCATAAGCCTATCCACCTAAATTTTATTGAACTTAGTGGTTTTTATGATGGTTTCTCATGCTTAAATTTTGAAAAATCCATTAGTTACCAGTCTACACAATTGGCGGAGCTGTATTCGCGAGAGCCTGTTTATTTCTAAAATATGCAATTTTTTCAAACTTTTTGAGGTTCATTGTATTACTTACGTCTGTGGAAGGCAGTTCTGCCATTTTCTACTCATTCTTAGTAATTCATTGTTGATTTTGACGGTGGTACATTTTGGCCTACAACGGTTATTCGTAACCTGGCCTCAGGTCACTGGCTGGAAGTCATTGATACTTTGCCCAATGACGGTAACTAGATGTCTGCTTCATTCCACACTAAAAATGATGTGAAAAATTCCGCTAATTTCCGAGAAATCGACGACATGTCTTAAAAATGGGCTTGATCTTAGGTCAATGACCCAGAAAATTCCGAAAAATCTGAGATAGCAGATTTGTTGCATCTATCAAGATCACTAATCTCTGAAAGTATTATTCTGATACCTTGTTTTGCGAAAAAGTTACAAGTCGCTAAACTTTTTTGGACATAGGTCTGTTTGACCTGACCTAGGTCAGACATCTGACTTGACCTGAGGTCAAAACTTTGACACAACGTGTAAAAATGATGAAACAAAACGTACACGAAGTTTCATGGCGCTGTGGTTGTTTGTTCTCACGCAATGATAGAAAAATCGCAGGGGGGCGGTCAACTGCCCCCCCCCCAGTCGGGGGCGGGTTAAAGCTCTATTCGTGGCAGCAGTTGAAGTTTATCCGAAAAATGAGCATTTCTTAAAACCATGAGCTGACTCTGACCCGCCTTAATTTGATCTTGAATGGCCTTGACATTTTGTTAACACTACTAAATCCGTCATTCAGTTTTTACAGTTGTGCTGAAGTTTGTGCGGCTGCACTATACCGTCCCGGATCTATTTTGGGAAAACCTGGGGGTCCAAATTGACCCCCACCCGAGCATTTGGGGTCTGTGAGGCAGGTGCTCTGCATGTGCTCATGAAGTCTGTGAGGTGTGTCGTCGTTTCATCTGGAACTTGGCATTCATGCTCTGTTACTGATACTTGACCTGCGTTTGGGCACGCTTTTTTATAGCATTTCCAGTGGGGTGCTCATGTAAGTTTTTGACGTCTCAGGTTCCTCGTTGTTTGGTCGTGAATTTGATTTATAGCCAAACAAAGAACTGACGAACACTCAGCTCAAAAGCTGAGATCCTCTTCGTAAACAGATTAACAACTGTTCGGTTTCAAATGGGTCTCACGCCATAACACGCTTTTTAAAGTCATCATACTGATTTTGTGAACCTCCAAAGAATTTTGCGTCATATGTACAAAATTTGGCAAGCTGTTGCATATTGTTCATTTGTGACTGCAAAACAAATGGGCGGATTACAAGCCCATGTGGAAAGAAAAACTTGCTTTTTTCATTGTCAGTGTGATTTCGTCATTTTTAATTTATTTCCATTCCTGTGGATATGGTAAGTTTGGTGCAGTATTCAGAATGCCGCATTTTGCCACAGTTTGTGGGATCTGACGTGCAAAAGATAGAGCTGTTTTTCACCGAATTCAAGTTGCGAAACCACTGATTTCTTGGTGCGTTTGACATTATTTGACCTGAAAGTTATTGATCTAGGATTATCGAAGTTTACCGACAATAAGTTCTCTAAATGTGCCGCCTCCGAGCAAAGGTTCTTCAAATCGGGCAATAATGTGCCAGGTTAGAGAAAGCAAAATCTGCCCCTTCTCCGACTCTACTCTCTCCGGTGCGCGTGTAATGTTTGCATGATGATCGATGTGCATGCTTTAAACACGCATATAGATACAGGTATATTAATTCGCGCTATTTTTCAGCCAGCAAATGGCTGGAAATTTCGCTGATATTTTACAGAAGATTTAAACGTTGTTCATCTCAGTCCATGATAGTATAAATGCTCCATACCTGCATTAACATTAAATGATACGTAAACATAGTAAATTAAATGTGGATAATATGCCAGACGAGCCATGGTCGCAAACATGCATCAGGTTTCGCTCTGGGTGCGGTACTGGCCTCTGGTCACAATCAGAAAGGTGTAACAGTGCCAAAAAGTTTTGGAACCACTTTGCTAGACTTTGTCTCGACCAGGACCTCTTTGCTGGTTACCACACTGACGTACACATCGTTATCACAAAAAAAACCGATTGTGTCAGATAGGCCCTTACGACAGACGTCGTAAGGGCCTTACGCATTGACTTTCAGGTGCTAATCCAACAGCAGGTTTCATGGACCGCTTGGGAGCGAACTCTTGGCACGCCCTGTTCATCGACCGATCCATTCTGAATGCATGGTTTATGCATGACCGGACCGTACTTCTGCTATAACGTGCCCGCCACCGATTCCCGGTGTGCAAGACACCTTTCTCTGTGATGATTTCAGGCTGCGAGAGAGAGGGTGACATCTACGCCGCGGGCGAACAGGTGACCAATACCCAGAACAACTGCACAGAGACCTGCACCGGCCTCGATACGTGGTCAGGTGAGAGATGCACCTGCACTGCACTCTGCGCCGGGTGGGCTGCGCGAGATGGCGGTCGCAGGTCCGCCTTTGCAATACTCATAGCATACATCACAAGTCACGCTCAAAACAGACGTGCAGCGGCGCCGGCGCAACGTGACCAGCGTTTGAAGCTGCGCCCCTCCCCACCCTCCGCTGTCCGCCCCACTGAAGGAAATCGCGGCGCCTTTCACCGCCAGGCTGCCTCTCCAATGCCACGTCCAGCGCAACTGAGTCGACCACGGAGTCGGCCACGAGAGAGCGCAGCGCAGCTCAGCCGGCGGCCGGACCGAGCCGGACTCCGGACGGCGACGGCGGCGCCCAGACCATCTGAGCGGCGGCCGAATCTCTCCCGAGCGCCGCCAGCCCGGCCAACTGCTGACGCAGCGGCCCGTTCCTGCTGCGTCAGCGCCGGACAGCTGGCAGCCGACGCCGCCCCGAATAATCGGCACAGATGTCTGACGGAAACAAACATCTGATGGTGCATCGGACGTGCATCAGGTAGCAAGAGGCATCTGATGCCACGGGATGCATCTGATGTCAGAGGAAGTTCAGCACGTGGCTGCGACATTTCCACCACAAATACGTTTCGTTGATCTGGAAATTACCTTTCATCACGTTTCACCACTCACTTTTCTGATGGATGCCCAGAAGGGAAGGAAAAGAATGCAGTCCACCATGCAGCAATAAATGCAGTTTGCAGTTTGCAGATAGTCATCTGTTGATGGCGACGGATTAATGCGGCTCTTCTGCAAACGTTCTGCAGACAAAAGGGCCTGCATCCGTTCATGACCTCACGCAACAGCTGGGAATACGGTGTGGTTAAGTAGAACACGGAGATTCGCGGAAAATCTCTGAAGTTCCACAAATATAGTTTTGAGACCATGTATGTAATAAATTGACTTCAAAGACTGTACGCTAAGCCTACTTCAGCTGAAAGCACGTGCTAAAGGTGGAAAGCAACTTCTTTGCTTGGCACGGGGCATATCAGCTCCATGTAAATGACAAAGATATGTTGCATCATAGGCTATTGCGAAGCTATCTTGTTACCGTACTAATGCGGCTCAATGCCCTTAGGTAACAGCAGCATTCTAGATGGATTCCCTACAGGTTTCACAACCTTTAAGCGGCATGGTGCACCGTGCATGCGGTGAAGCAATATTTTGCAGCGCTCGGTTTGAACCTGTATAATGATGATGACGCAAAGGTAAGGGGTTTTGCAAGATGGGAAACTTATTCATGCCGCGAGACATGCTTTACCATTCTTGGTTTTGTAAGACACTGGGACTAGACTCATTGCTGAAGCGATCTTTAGATACGGGCGAAACTTGACAATACGTTTAGAATAGATATAATGAAATGCATACCGGACAATGCCTTTACCGATGAGTTATGCGCGGGCGTTTTCCGTTCAAAGACGATGTCTGGCGCGATATTTTAAGGATGTTTCATGGCTCTTAAAGCGTCAGTTGAGGGCAGATTTGCCAATCGATGACGAAAGTCTGCAAAATCATCGACGTGTTACGTCTTACTACAAAATGATAGACGTGTGGCATTTCCAGTTAAGACGTCTTGAAATTATGCGGCCGAAAGCATAAAGAAGTCTGACACTGGAAGCCACTCTTTTAACTGTGGTAATGTGTCATACACGAATATCCGTTTCGGCTTAAAACGTGTTATATTGATCAGGCGATTGATAGGCAAGGTTTGGCCATATATTATTTGTAGCTAGATCGGAAACTCGCTGGCTTCGTCATTTCTGCCAGAGACCGCGCTGGCCACCTAGTGACAAGGATCATTTGCCTTTTATTGGTGACCTACCGTCTTTGATAACCATGAGGACATCAGGCGCGAGGCCTCTGTAAAAAACTTCGGGAGAGACAGGTCTCCACAAAAGTAATGGGAATTATGAGGGTCTTTGTGCAAAACCGGCAATAGCTCCGCTATTTATGGTCCTAATGTAATGTAACTTGGGCAGCTAGCTGCCGCGACGTAGCAATTCCCGCAGTGGCTTCATACTTGTGTTGAATATTTTAATTTCATGCCTAAAAACACGAAAAACCATATTTGCGCTATGTAGGCGGGGCCTTTGGGCAGGTTTCTTAGTTCCGTCACTGCGCCAACCTTTTCTGCTGTCAAACTGATAGGATCAGTTGTGCTGTGAATGGGGCACTGGGTAGAGGCTATGGGGAAGGAGCACGTCTTGATCACGTGACATGTTCTGCCGGAGGACTGTAAGGGCGTCACGGAGACTGACCGGGCCGTATCAAATCTGCAGTCCCTTCCAAACAGGTAGTTTTTCATTTGATTGGTCGTGAACATTAGACCTGAGCAATGACGGCTGAGCGATTTCTGAGCAACAACGTCGGAAATGACCCACACACGAATGGACGGTTCATATTGTGTACAGAAGAAGCTTTTATGGTAATTGTATGGTGAATGTCATTGCCAACACAGGTTAATAGCAGTGACCTTAGGTTAAACGGACAAATACTGCATTTACTTACATACGAGCACTTA
Organism: Capitulum mitella; assembly: GCA_030062745.1. Taxonomy (NCBI): domain Eukaryota; kingdom Metazoa; phylum Arthropoda; class Thecostraca; order Pollicipedomorpha; family Pollicipedidae; genus Capitulum; species Capitulum mitella. Next base: position 14,144,830 of record CP099840.1, read on the forward strand.
ATTCGCCCGAATATATTCTGGCATACATACACACACATTACTAGTGGCGGAACTCTGTAAGTCTTTGGGGGGGGGGGGAGGAGCTCAGTGTTCAGCATCCCCAACATTCAGCTGATCCCATAATGTTGAGCTGCCTCGCCCCATTCTTGGCTGGACTCCCTCACAATGTGGAACTGGCCCCCAATACTCTGACTGACTTATTGTATATAATAATACAATAAGTCAGTTCGCAGTGATAGGAATCTCCGGATGAGGGGGCGGATGCCACCCCCAAGCAGTGTTTCCGGGACCACGGCAACACGGCGCACAACAGCGCCGTGAAACTTGGCATTACTGACAATACATTCATTGCGTATGTTCTGAAATAAAAAAGTGGTCCAAGGTCATCTGAGAGCACCGAACTATGACGTGATTTCTGAAGGCTTGCAGAGTGATTTTCGTGCCAAATGTCGGTTTTTCTGTTTTAGGGCAATAAGTATGCATAAACGGCAGATGGCGGGCATAAAATCGGTTCAGAATGGTAGTTCACATGCAAGCAGGTCACTAGATAAATCAAACGAGGCCTGTTTGGCCCCCAATGTGTCGCTTTTAACTGAGGAAAATCGATTTGTAGTCCCCAAGCATAAAGATCGACCTGGACTGGATCACTGGTTGACCTGTCGGAGTCGACACGGGTATCGTTGGATTCTTTGAGCATGCAGCTATCGATTTCTTTTCGTCCTGAGGCGCAAGCTCAATTGGGGGCCGAATGGCGAAGGGGTGCCTACCCCCTCCCCGTCGTCGGTGCGAGTGAAAATCCCTCCCGTCCGACGAGGGTTAAACAAGCGTACGCATTAGTGATGTGAATGTTGGAAAACATGGATATCCATACCCTACCAATATCAGGCATTTCCAGCGGCATCAATGATGATATGAAGAGGAAAGAGGAAACGGTATGTCAATTATCCGTCCTCGGTCCGATGCGCCCGGGATGACCCGTCAGAGCGTCATTTTTGACATCACTAGCACGGATCCACCCATGTCACCGATGTCTTCCACTGGATGGCTTCGCACAACTGCGGTTTCCGTTTGACTTGGCTAAGTTTGAACTATTCGCGCCGATTACCAGGTGTTCATGATACGCATGGCGTTAGAATTTCAACAAAACAAATGAAACGATTGACCATGTAGTACTGTCGTGAGGTAAGCATACAGTGGTCGTATGTGGTATGACCGCAGGGGTATAGGAGCATTTCGTAAGGGGGCAGGGGTCGAATTATTTTTGCTGACCGGGGGCCGAGGGGAGGGGGTGATTAAATTCAACAAAAATGGCCCGTTTGATATAACATTAATATTTCGCGTAGTGTAAAATAATGATCATTCTTTAGAACAGCGACAGTATAAAATGTTCCGTCGGAGGCTTGCCTGAAATGAGACTTGGCTCTGAAAGGGCTTCACGCTGGAAATCTCCGGCCGGAATCCAGTGGAGGGGCGAAATCCATCCCCGCCCCCACCTCTTGTTTGTCGAGGATCGCCTATTTTGCATACTTCAAATTGATGTCTAGTGCATGATCAAAACAATAATAAAAAAATGGAAAGTCAGCCGGACGTTTTTGGAGATATGGTCCCATAACGCCAGCTGCACAACGGCAAAAGCAGCCCAACGCCCCCTCTTGCCCCCCCCCCGCCACACGTTACCAAAGACGATATTACAAGATATACGAGCGATCTGAAGTCTCAGTGTCGTGTTCTGCAAGCTAGCCATCGTGGAAAAGGCGATGATCCAGGGGCGGCGGTGGGAGCGACCGCCCCCCCCCCCTCAGGCCTAAGAAGGACCTTCGGGGTCCCGAAGGAGTCCCGTATGAGCTTCACGGTGTCTTTGTGAAAACGTAACGGGTTCTTGATGCATTCAGGTGTCTCTGGGAGGGTTACATGCTCCCTAAGACGCATAGAAGGGCCCTAAGACCACAACAGGGCTCCAACACGGCAGAGTGTCCCTGAGACCGCCAGAAGGGCCACAGGACCCCTGAGACGGTCAAGATGAGGAAACGAGTCCCTAGGACGGCATAGGGGCCACTGGAATGTCATGGGGGCCCCTGAATGGGTTTCACGGACCAGTGTGAAAAGCTGAAGGTTCCTAATGCATTCAGATGGCCCCCGGGAGGGTTAATGAGATCCTGAGACGGCAAGATGGCCCGTTAGATATATAGAAGGGCCCCTGAAATTCTCCCAGGGCTCGTGAGACCGCAAGAGGGGCCCCAGCACTTAGGGTTGCACAGCGAAGGGTCCATGAGCCAGCTAAAATGGCTAGAGAGACCCCTGAGACAGCAAGAACTTAAGATGGCGCCTAGCACGGCATAAGGAGACCCTGACCAACAAGAAGGGTCTCCTGAAAGTCAGGAGATTTTCATCAGAGAAGGAAAGGACTCATCAGTGGCTTTCTCAACCTCGAATGAGCCCCAAATGGTTTTACACTGGTCTTTTCGAAAACCTTTGTGGCCGTTGATGCAGTTAGGGGGGCCCGAGAAGGTCAGGTGTGTCCTGAGACGGCAAGATGGGCCTCTTCAAGGCAGGTGGCCTCTAAGACCGCCAAAAAGGCCGGAGGGCCCCTTACGAGACAAAGACGATGAGGATCTCTTAGACGGTAAGGGTGCCCTGGATCAGAGGACCCCCGAGTGTGTAAGGCGGACTCCTTGCAAGGAAAAGGTTCCCCTGAGAATGTCAGTGAGGCCCCCGGAGCACCAACAATGGCCCCTGATACGACTAGAGAGGCCATAAAACTACCAGATATATCCCATGTAACCAAGGAAGACACCTGATACAGCCATGTCGACAACCAGAGACGTTCAGAAGGCCCATGGCAATGCACAGGGGCCGTGCAATTGCTAAGAGGTCTTTTTTAACTACCAGAAGGCCCCTGAGACGGCAAAAAAGTGGCCCAGAGATGACGAGAGGGGCACTTAGGACAACAAGGGTTCCACTGAAACTGCCAGAGAGGGGTCTTTGAGAGTGCTAACTAGCATTCTGTAGCAACAGGGGCCTTTGAGACGGCGAGAGGGCCCCTGAAACAACTAAACATTGAGACGTCCAGACAGCTCTGAAACGGCCAAAGAACATAGACTGCCAGCGGCGTCTCTGTTGCGGCAGACAGGGACTTAAAGAGAGCCATTGTTGCTGCCTGAGGGGCTCCCTAGATGGCAAAAATTGTCCAGGGACGAAAGAAAGGAACTCAAGATGGCTGAAGCGTCCCTGAAACTGCCAGATGGTTCCATGGAACTGCCCGAGGCCCCCCTGAAACTGCCAAAGGAGCACCTGAGACGTCCCTAGGGACAAATAAACTGTAAAAGGAACCTGAGAGCACTAGAGGGCCGTGACACAGTGGACGGCCCGAGTCCACCGTAAGTGCAAGAGAGAATCTTATCTAATTTAGCAAAAAGCCTCCAGAAGCTTCGAGGGGGCAGACGGGCTCCTTGGTCAGATACAGACACGACGTTTCAAACAGAGGGAGGGACTCAGCCGCCTGAAGTCCTGCCGTTGGTGTGTCATATTTCGATTACTTTGAATGGAAACAAAATGTGAAATTTTCTCAAATATGCTGACGCGCCTGATTTTTTTTTCCGTTACTTTGTATGTCAGTAATGCAAAACTGCATCATCTGTTACTCCCGGGACCCAAAAAGATCAACGTTTTCTTCATATCTGAGAAGCAAAAAAAATGGGGGCCCGCGGGAAGGGGGTCCTGCGCTGACCATTCGCCCCCCGGCGAAATCCTGGATCCGACCCTGACGTGGATTACCCTTGAAATAAGAATAAGTCTGATTTTGGCATAGTTTCGGTCAACTGTGGTGATTATCCGGGAAGAAGTCACAAAAGCCGTTAACTTGACGAAATTTTGAACATTTGGCCCGATCTGACAACAAAAGTGCTGCCCTAGGGTCACGAAATTTCGGCAAATGTATTTATCCACGGCCTCCCACTGACCCTGGAAAGTTTCGTATCACCAGCTGGTTTCTGAGGTTATGGGGGGGGGGAGGCGGAGAATTTCTCGCCTGTCCTCCACTACGTGTAATTTTCAGAGGCTCTCCATCGCGCATGTCAGAAACATGAATACAAGTTGTTTGTCAAGCATAATTATATGTAAATGTAACAGAAAGATAGGTTTCGGCTGTGCCCAACATTTTTAAACTTATGGACGTTTTGCACGAGAGAGGTTTATAATTTTTCACCGCCTGCTAGGAATAAGAGCTCTGTCTCCCCCGATGGGGCCTAACTGCCGATTAATGACATCTTAATTAAAGATATCGCTAACTGTGCCGGTTTACGTTAAGATGGACTTTATGTCTTTCCGAAGGTTGACATCACTATTTATAAATGATGGATCATTTCCAGTCGCTTGGTAGCATCACGTTTTGCAACGCATGTGTTCCCGTGTGTTCCATGCATGATCCATGTATGTAGGATGCAGTATGATCCATGAAGTCTACATCCCAATGTTCCCATGCAACCCATGTGTTCAGCAATGAGAGCAGAGAAGAGAAAAAACAAAACGGCTATCCATGGACGCGAACTCACGGTTCCATACCACTCATCTCAGTTCAACCCTGTTCCCGGCAGGTGGGAGACTGAATCTGGCCCCCGTTTGGGTTTTTTGCTCGCCAGTTCCAGGGTTCTTGACCCACCTTCACGAAACTTGATGATTTTTCCTAGCTATTTTTGCTACGCACTGTGACGAAATTTCGAAATCGTATTTTCCTTAGAGACGGAGCCAGGCAACGTTTTTGGGAGCACAAACACCAGTAACACCATCATTTTGCCTTCCTCTCAAAAACAACAGCAATATGGCAAGTCATGGTCGGTGTGAATCGGACCTACCTTACCAATAATTGGTTATCCGCTATTTTGTGATGTCCATGCCCGACATCTTCCTCCAGCAACAAAACTGTCATTCTTCGGCAGAATACGGCCGGAGCCAGGGGAGTCGATTTGTATTCTTCTGTGAGGTCCCTGCCCCTCCCGCACAATGTTGATATGGGTCCCCATGTTGGTTTGGGCCTTCAATATTTTCTGCAGATTTTAAAGGGAAATGTGCAATGGTAGCGTAAAGAACGGCCACAAGACATAAGACAGACGCACAAGCATAGTATAACACAAAACATAGAGTGATCTGTTTATCTACCTGCTATCTATTTATGTCTTTTATCTTTTATATCCCTTCTGTTTGTTTATGTATACCTATAAAAATGGAGATATGTATATAATTTTTCATTAAATGAATAGCAATAAAAAACTTACTAATTTCTATTCGTCAAAGTAAAGTGAGCTAATTCCGTTGAGAAACCAGCATTTGGATGAAGGTTACGTTATCGGGATTTCGGCGCCCCCCAATCATTCACAAAAAATTGATGCCCCTGGCTGAAGCCATGCTTCTTGACTACGTTTTTTGAGGTTTTCCCGCATACCCTCGAAGAGGCACCCGTCATAGCCGCATTCCACTTCTGTCGTGATGGATATTGCATCCTGGGCTCATAAGCCTGGTCTTAAAGTGAGCAAAATGCGAGGCTGAGAAAACCTGATCTTCAACTTCTCGGCAACCCCTACTACGCAGCGGTGCATACGCCTCCGTTAATGTGGTTTAAGGTTTTTTTTTTTTTTTTTTTTTGTGTGTGGTGTTTGGGGTTCTCCCTCTTTTTTTTTTTTTTTTTTTTTTTTTTTTTTTTTTTTTAATTTTAATTTTTTTTTTTTTTTTTTTTTTTTTTTTTTTTTTTTTTTTTTATTTTTAATTTTTTTTTTTTTTTTTTTTAATATATAGGGGAAAAATTTTTATTTTTTTTTTTTTTTTTTTTTTTTTTTTTTTTTTTTTTTTTTTTTTTTTTTTTTTTAATTTTGGTTAATTTTTTATTTTTTTTTTTTTTTTTTTTTTTTTTTTTTTTTTTTTTTTTTTTTATTTTTTTTATGGTTTTTTTTTTTTTTTTAAATTTAAGTTTTTTTTTTTTTTAATAAATAAAAAAAAAAAAAAAAAAATTTTTTTTTTTTTTTTTTTTTTTTTTTTTTTAAAAAAATAAATATTTAATTTTTTTTTTTTTTTTTTTTTTTTTTTGGGGGGGGGGGGGGAAAAAAAAGAGGGGTTTTTTTTTTTTTTTTTTTTTTTTTTTATTTTTTTTTTTTTTTTTTTTATTTTCCCCCTTTGGCTTTGGGGTCCTTTGGAATGTTCTCCTATGCATTTAATATTATCTTTACACGCGTTTTCAATCATTTGAATTCACTCTATTTCAAAAATCTCATTTTATGGCTATTGCGATATAGGGTACGCGCACTGACATTTTAGGTCATATCTCCGTGACCCGACCTGATATCAAGCTAAAACTTGGTACACAAGTAGAAGGCACCCTTCTACGTCAGATGTATCTCGGGTTTGGCATTTGAAAAAACAGTTCCGAAATTATTGCGAAAAAACAAATTTTGACTTTTGACCTTGACCTGACCTTGTAAAATAGCCTCAGGTAAACAAAATTTTATCTGCACATGGCCCAACTATTTAGCTATACATCCATATAAAGTTTTAAGTTCAAGCTTAAAAACTCTGTTTTTGGCAGACATTTTCCTTTTACCCTTAACATGGCCAAAAATGGCATGAGGTGCCTCCCAAAAACGTTGCCCTTCCCCCCCCCTGAGAAAAGTAAAATTTTGAAATTTTGTCACGGCATGTAGAAAGAATAGCTAGGAAAAGTGACCAAGTTTCGTGAAGCTGCGTGAAAAATCCTGGAATTGGCAAGCAAAAAACCCGAGGGGGGGCGGATTCGGCCCCCCCCGTGCCGGGAATAGGGTTAAGGACACTGCGTTGTGAACCAGAGGTATGGGACGCGGGAGACATTATTCTGACGTCATCTATTATATTTTACCCCCTGTTGTCCAATTATACGCAAAGTCATGACAAAAAATAAGACAAGTTCTTGAGTGATTTTACTGTGCTTGTTGTCACTTTTATGGCCAGTTTCTCGGAGAAAGCATTTGGTCTTACACTGACGTCATAAGGCGCGGTGGCGTGACATAACTGGCTTCGAAAAAGAATAATGCCGGGTGTAAAGTTCGAACGGGTGAAAATCCAGTCAGAAGCTGATGAAAGTAGCCCATTCGGCACTTAAGCCTCTTGCAACCCCTGCTACTGTTCCGTCCGAGTGTTCCCGGTCCTGTGTCCTCTAAGGCTCTAAGGCTGTGTCCTCTAAGCCCTTACACGTCAATGGAATGTGCTGGACGGTCGTGCCAGCGCAGTATTTCGTCCCGTCGTTAGCCAAGGGGTGAGGGTTACATGTCAATGGAATGTGCTGGACGGTCGTGCCGGCGGAATATTTCGTCCTGTCGTTAGCCAAGCGGTGAGGGTTATGGCCATGACTGCGGGGAGGAAAAGAGGCTTCTCATTTGTTTGTCATGTCTCACGCTCATGTGTTTCTTTGGACTCTTTGAAGCGCCCCAGAATGGTACCACCTGGTGTTGCCAAGTAAGCAGGTTTTTTATTAGTGATTGGTCAGGCGCGGTACAGGATAAATTTTTTATCAGTTCGTGTAATTTATATCCCTTCTACAACATGAAAGCCGTGCCCCGAAGCATTTTTCATGTAAGTCACTCATATACCTGGCAAAGGACACGGCTACAATGCAAAAGCCTGATATTTGTCGGGAAGTTATTTTTCGTGGCGTCAGGGGTTTTCACTTTGGCAACAAAAAAATATGAAAATTGGTCAGTACATATTGTATGGGAGGAATGCATGAGTAAAGTTTTTATCATTTGTGGTCATATAATGTGTGTTTGCATTGCAAACAAGCAAAATATTTCAGAAGGACAAATCAGGTCAGCCCGGGTCAAATGAGATAGGGTCACCTTTGACAAATAGGTTCTTATCAGAGAACAATGCTTCTGAAGAACATTTGACTGCTAAAAAACGTTCTAAAACTGTAAACCTAAGCATTGTACTCGGTTACGGGTCTGAAATTTGCTGTGAAAAGTGACCTGACCCCGGGTCACGGCTCAAGGAGAACAACTGTGTGTGAAAATTATGTGAGAAGGACTAGGGTTTATATCTAAGTTGTAAAACTTCCAACTTGTCTCATCTGAAATTTCCGAAAAATTGACTTGGCATAATTGTTCCACTCATCATGTTTTATCAGTATCCGAGTTTCATGTCAATCGATATGTTTCACAACATTGTAAACCACTTTCATTTTTGGGGGACATGGTCTTAATTGACTTGTCCTGGGTCAATGGCCAGGGTTGACCCAAACTCTTTAAAATTGATACAAAGTGTAAAAATGAGGTGTAAAGATAGTTACCATCAGTTTTGTATCTCTGTGCCTTTTTGCTTTTTTTCTATTTTTGACTAACGTCAGAAAACCGGAGGGGTTTGTCATGACCCCTGCGCCCGGCGAAGGTTACGAACAGAAGAGTTGCAAGTCTATACAAAGGTTAAAAGTGCAAGAGTTGCAAGTCTATGCAAACATCAAAACTTCGATTAAAAAAGTGCAGCTTTGTTGGATTGGTTTCTGCCATTTACACTACAAAAATGCAATACAGTACAAAAATACAAATAACTGCCCATCACAAAAGTGCAAAAATTCGGAAGTTTGGAACAAAAACGGTCCAATACGGAGTCGGAATATAGGTGTGACTGAGTGTTGATTTTCTCCGACATGTATGAACTGCAGTTTTTCTTTCGCGCGGATTACAGTGTGCGGAAAGTACGTGCGCTCTCGCAATGTTCGCACTCTTCTTCTCGGGCTGCAGCTGCCCGTAACTGAGGCGTCTGTTTTCTCTGAGGCTGACTGGGACCGTCACTGGCCGATTTGGACCAATCGCGACCACTCAAACAGAGCACAATGGTGTGCTGCCGGGAGGGCGCCGGCCGACTCCAGCGGCCGGCTCCAGCGGCCGCCCGCCCCGCCGGGAAAACGCAGCCGCCGTGACGCCTTCCGAGGCTGTTGACTTCCCGCGCGCTGCTCGCCTCGGCAATGGGCCGCGACTACTCTCTGGCTGCCAATCACCGCGGGGGAGAGGGAGAGAGAGCCGCTCGGCGCTCCGACTTCTCCGGCCCTCACCTCGGCTTTGTAAACTCGTCACCGGTCACTGTGACTGATTCCTATCCTGTGAGCAAACTGGCCGCAGCAGGCGAAGCGCTGTATAAAACCCAGTCCTGTCCTGTGAGTTGTCCAGTGGAGGCAAAATTAAGGACTGGTGGACAACGCAGGATGGGCGAATGCGACTGTATTACATGATAACTTACGTTTCTTTAACGAGCACCGGTGCATATCTTAATTTAGCCTGCAGTGAACTACCTTTTAATACCTCCCTTGTCCCATTTACCATCCAGTATCGCGATATCGGGAGTGAACCAATCAGCTCGTCTTTTACGGGGCCTAATGGATCTGTTATCGCTTCTCACTGTCACATGCATGGTCTCCTTTCGTCATGACGACTGAAATTATCCCGGCGTTAGGCTCTACACTGGAGTCGCATTTAATCTGGCGCGCGGCCATTTTTCGCATCACTGCGACTAACTGGTCCCTTCTCCTTTCTCCGCGGTAGCTCCTCCGAAGTCCAGCGGGAGCGCGACGGCTAGACGCCATGGAGTCTGAAAGTTCCGATGCCCCGGCCTGGGGAACGATCGCCAGCGGCTGGGAGCCGATGACACGCTTTTCTGGCCGTGCCGAGGATGAATTTGGTCAGAGAATTACCCAGTCACGACGAGGCCGTCTGGGTCCGTGCGGCCAGATATGAAGTGTGAGATTTATCGCTGAGTAAGATTTTTCTCATGGTTACGTTTAGCGCGGAAATCGCCAACTTGAAACGCGGAATCACCCGGATCCTTGAAAGAGTCCCACAAGCAGGCTGCTAGAGCGTCTTTTCGGAGGGAGATACACTCATGAAACCTTATAGGCGTATGAACTGTGTATGCTATTACCATCGACAAGAAACTGAATATTTCGGATGCATTGAAATTGTAGACATTAAATGGTTACGGTCGTTATTAGGTTGTGTTCGACAAAAACGCAAGACACATTCAGTTGCAGGCGTTTCATCGTTCAGATCGCCTTCTCGCGCAGAAAAGGGCGCGTCAATCGTTTCCCAATGAGCAGCACCTTTTAAAATGGCCAGTTGTCGCCTGTGGTGACGTGTTAACGTTTCACCGCAGTGAAACGGGCTGGCAGAGGCCGGAGCGCTGTGGCGGCGGCCGGCGCCAGCTGGAGGCTGCCGTCGGCAGCCGCTCAGCAGTCGGCTGGTCGGCTGCCGGCTACACGGGAGGCCGACTCGCAGGCAGAGATCGGCGTTACCGTCTGAATCTCGGGTCATCCCTGAGTGAACATGTTGCTTTCGTCCAAAATGACAGGGTTCTAAGACTTTTTGCGTAGAAACGTTTTTGATGGAGGAACGATGTGGTTCAGCAATGGTTCTCATTACTTACAATAAATTCTCAGTGGCACACCGAAATATTTGTCATCCGTGAGTTCGTTTTTCTGAACGTTCGGCGTAATCCGTCTCCAAACATCTTTGTCTGGTTTATGTGGAGATGACTCTGACCCATTGTTATGTGTTAATGGAAGTTACAGTCGCCGCTTGGTACGTATTGATAAAAGTTGCAATCGCAGGAACGTACTAAAATGTATGTAAGTCAGCTAGCGTATGCGAAGGGGCTGCCGTAGATTGAGGCAATCCTTTCTATTCAGTGTAGTAAGCGTGATTTTAATCCTATTCTGGGACCTTTTTAGAGCCAAATCTCGCTGGAAAAGCCCTTATTCAACACCCTGACCATCTCAGGGACTAGGCGTCCGATTTTGTTGCAAGATAGCTCAGAGGGATTTTGGGGAACTAATCTATAATTCTAGATGCTTTAGAATAGAGCATTGCCAATGGCGGTGCCAGGAAACACAAAAGATGGTTTTACAACATATCCATTGATCGCCTTTGGATCGGATTTGGTCTGTGGAAGGCTCTCAGAAGTAAATGGAAATGATACGCAAGGGTCATACTAATGGCCAACGTAGTTTCTTATACGCATGAATATCACATCTTGAAGCCATAGAAGTGATGGTGGCGTATAATGTACCATTTTTTGCTTTTTACGGATTTCTTATCGTCTGAAGAGATTTGAAACTAGTCTATGCGAACTTATCTATATTTTGCAAACGTGAAAAATAAAAGCTCATGATATATACATATAATATATAATGCATGAACATGTTTGTATTCTTAATACATACAAAATAGAGGAAGGATAAATGGAACGAAAAAGATTTGGAACTAATCTTTGTGCTGTTATATGTATTTTGCAAATGCAAAAAATAAAACGTGGTCGCCAATGGCGGTGCCCGAGAACAAAAATCGGAAACTGGCGCCTTGATGCCTTGCAATCAATGTTTGTGAGTCCAATCGGTGTCCGTGTTTTCGTTTTACACAGCTGAAACTCGAGCGTCTGACATTATGTTAGCGCAGTGGTGTAGGCTACTAGAAGGATCAATGACTGCCAGGAGCCCCACATGATAGGCAATATCAACGCATACATGGCGCTAAGCGATGACAAAGGCCCAACTTCTCTCCGCTCGCTGTTTCAGAGGCGATCCGCCGTCTCGGCGAGAGAGACCCGCTGGATTGATCCGCTGTCTCGGTGAGAGAGACCGCTGGATTGATCCGCTGTCTCGGTGAGAGAGACCGCTGGATTGATCCGCTGTCTCGGTGAGAGAGACTGCTGGATTGATCCGCTGTCTCGGTGAGAGAGACGGCTCGATCGATCCGCTGTATCGGTGAGAGAGACGGCTCGATCGATCCGCTGTCTCGGTGAGAGAGACCCGCTGGATTGATCCGCTGTCTCGGTGAGAGAGACCGCTGGATTGATCCACTGTCTCGGTAAGAGAGACCCGCTGGATTGATCCGCTGTCTCGGTGAGAGAGACCGCTCGATCGATCCGCTGTATCGGTGAGAGGGACCGCTCGATTGATCCGCTGTCTCGGTGAGAGAGACCGCTGGATTGATCCGCTGTATCGGTGAGAGAGACCGCTGGATTGATCCGCTGTCTCGGTGAGAGAGACCCGCTCCACTGATCAGCTGTATTGGTGAGAGGGACCCGATCGATTATGCCCGGGGCTCTGCATCCACGGCCACACAGATGGCTTTCGCGTGCCGGGCGCTGGCAGGGTGAAACCGCCTGTCTCCGATTGTCGCCTCAGCACTGAGCGCATTATATTTTAACATACGCGCTGGTGAATGGTGCCTATCTGAGAATCACATGCACAGGCGCTGGTGGTGAGGGGTGGTCATATTTTGCTCTCTCACCCTCTGTCTCCCGATCTATTGGACAGATTCCGATGAAATGTGAGAGAACATCGCGGGCTAACCTTACAGCTGTCAGAACCTGAATCACTTAAGTCATATCTGCAAGGTCAAATGAAGTCAGACATTGAATAACCTGCACCTTTTTTCTGGACGGATCGCAATCAAATTTCGTGGGACCTTCGTCCGTATAATTAAGTTAGTGTGTAGGAAATATTGTAAAGCGAGGATGACCCAGGTTGGGTAAATCGAGATCTCGAGAAATCTCGAGGGCTCGGTTGGACGAGGGCTCATTAGCTCCCGTCCAACTGAGGGGAAGGGAGTGTTTCGCCCCCTCCCAAAACTTTTGACGAAAGCATAAAAAACATCGCGCATAGTGCTGTGAAATTATCTGCGCCTGTCCTTTTATCCATTCCGCATGTCCTGTAAAATTTTCAAGCTTCGGTCATGTCAGGTCACTGACATAGGTCACGTAAAAACGTCAAGCTCCGATTTTGTTTAGGTCTTCTACGAACCACGCCATGCAATCGATGGACCTGAAACCTCCAGGGACAGTAGTCGAGGTCCTGATATTTTTGATATCTTACATTTGTTGTGAAGCTCAAGGTCAATGTCAATGACCTGAGGTCAGCCCAATTTCCGTCCTGCTTCCCTACTTCTAACTGTTTGGAACTATCTCTTCGTTTTGGTCAGGTCACATTTGGGGTAAATTAGCAAAAAGGAGTCTAAAACCACGTTTTGATGATCCCGGAGGAAAACACAGGCACTGAAGTCGATTTTGCAGTCCAAAATTCCATCAAGACGCTTCCACGCTAAGAAATGACCTAAGGTCTTCTGAGGTCATGCAGGGTCACCGTGGTAGAGGCCGAATTCATATCCAGATGTCTAGATTTATCTTTCTGGTTTATTTCATGATTCAGTGGCAGATCTTGGCATAAAAAGATGAAACCCAAAAGCATTTCAAATCAGGTCACAATCCTACGTCAGATCAGGTCATAAGACCGATTTTATATAGCACCGTAGGGTTGTGGAACCCAAAGGATCTAAGTCCAAAAGTACTCCTTGCACCTTTGTTTGCATAGTTATTGATTCTCGAAAGAATACAAAATAAAGCAAAGAAAACGGCTGAATGTTAGGTCAGATCACGAGAACATGTCAGGTCACGTAGAGCCATTGGTGTTTTAGTCTGTCGGTATAAGAAAAATGCTGCTACGAATTATTTCTACCGTTTTGGAAGCAAACATTGACAGTAAATCGCCAGCGACGTCCAAGAGTCTCATAAATACAGCGAAATGAAAAAATGGCGTTATATCAGGTCACCTAATGCGATACGCGATAACATGCACGTTATATATACGTTACCGTAATCTGCATTCTATGAGCTTTCCGTTGGCATGCTCAAAATTAGGCCAGCAAGTCCTGGGAAATGGATTGCTGTTCGTTGCAATGAAATCGGATGTGTAGTTCTCGAGATTTCAGGGGGGCCGAATCCGGTCCCCTTCCGGGAATCGGCCATACCGTCTAGTCCTCCGGGAATAGGGTTAAACCATAATATCGCCCGGCCCACCGAGAACACTGTGCAGCACACGGCTGTGTTGGTCAAGTTGCTCGAAATCTAGCCGCTACGCCAATCAATGGGAAGCCGGTTCTTTCCCCCCTCGTAAGGCGCACGAAACGCAACCGCCCATTTGTCGGAGTGTTCACAGCTGTCCGATATACGACAAAAGGCAATCTCTAAATATGCCCCCGAGACAACCGGCCACCTGTCAGCGGTGGGTCGTAACTGGCAGGGACGCACCAAGCATGAGGCGGTGAAAGTTCTAGCAAATGAAGCAAAAACCATTATTTTGGAAAATTTGGCGTTAGTGAGACAATGCAAATGAGCGCATCTGTATAGAATAACGTGAAGCAATATTGTGTTCTTATACCATACTGTGCTCTCGTGACGGCGTTACCTACGGCTCAGTAGGTACGGTCCATATTGTCATGGAACCTAAGAAATACCATTACTTTTGTTGAAACCCGTGCATTCAGGCCCTCATACGTTGGCATGACAACATGGAGCTTCATACGAGGATATGTGGAGATTTGAGTTAAATTGGGTATTGGGTTTATGTAAAATGAATTAAACATGGGTACATTAACATTCCCATACAGATTCATGACTTTTGGAGATCTTCAGTGATTTTGCAAGCTTTAACTTAACCCAAGGACTGATAAGTTTTGAGATATTTCTCCTGGTGCCGGGGGAAATATTAAGCTCCGCCAGGATTTTCTTAAGGGGGGGGGGGCCGGAGCTCAGTGTGAACTGAAATCATACGAAACCACCTGCTGGGAAGACGATGTGCAATCGTTTTCGCAAAAAAAATAGTGTCTAAGAGGGGCCTCCTGCCCCCCTGGCTGCAAATGTGCTTGGTGCTAAGACTTTTGATTACGGAGGCGTAATTCAAGAGGTATAACCTGTGAATAACATTCGTAGAAGTAATGAATTAAACAAGGAAACATTAAAAATTCTGGTTTTCGTCCACTGTATGCTGCGTTTGTTCGTTGGGCTGGTTTATTCTGTCACAAAAAATCCTCTTTTAAACAGAAATCGCAATGAAAATGGCATTCAACGATCACCTAATGACTTGCCAGAAAGGTTCCGACGACGACGATGTCCTTGCAGGGCCCATGCTCATGATGAACTATCGTTTTGGCCGAGTTTCCGATCCATTCATTCATCACCCATGGTTTGGCAATCCTATCGTTAACGTTTGGAAAATATGAGTAAAAATGGGCATGGCGAAAATGGCCTGTGGGCGGTGCCGAGCAAACAACTCGATTGGTACCTTCGGATGTACGGCTCCGTGGTGACCGTAGTGACCGTACCCACCAAACCTTTTTTCGTTTCTACATCCTTGCTCAATTCCTCGTGAAGCGTGGTTGTGCTGAAATATGATGAAACACATTACGGCCAGTGCGATATAGGTTGTAGATGATAGGTATATATCTCTTTGAGGCCCAGCACTGAAGGATTCTTCTGATGGCTCATCAGTCTTCCTAAAGTAGGTCGTATATCAGGGTGATGGTGCTTGGCACACTTTTGATCAGTCCGTAAACGAACGCAGTGAACACCGACACCCAAACGATCACTCGATCCTCTTGAATTACTCCCGTGGAAGGGAATGTTCGACTTTGGTCGATGTTTCGTAAACATACTGGTTGGTATGCAAAATGTCGCTGATAACATTTTCAGTGCTCCGTTCTCTGAACTATCTATGAAAGTTTCCGAAGTGATTAACTAAAAGATATGTTTTGTAGTCAGCCGCCGACATGGCCCGGTACGGGCCAGCACAGGCCAGCAAACGGAAGCGATCATTGGCCTACGCCGGTTTAAGGCGCCACACGGCAGTAATTGCAAATAAGACGCAGGAGAATACGACACAGAGGGAAATCTTGAGAACCTCCTAAATGTAGAGTTCTGAGGCGAAGTATAATATGGATGGGCTCCAAAGATCACAGGTTTCAAATTGGCTGTCTGTGTTCAAAACGCATATAAAGATGGAACGTCCGCTTTACTAACTTACGTTTCCTGTGCTTTACGCGTCATCGTATCACCAAGCATACCGTGTCGTCTGTTACCTATTAATTTCCATTGTTCCCCTCAAGCCATCTGTGATCTGTCTTCCAGCTGCTCGCAGATAAATAATGAAAAGCTAGAAAAACATGCGGAAAACCCCGTGTAATTCATTCACTGCGTTTAACTAAGTCAAAGCGCTCATGGGGAATACAAAAATATTAGGAATCAGATAAGTAAAAGTGCAAAACAATGAGCCTCGAATATTGTGCACGAGTGGCTGGTATTGGCTGCCAAGGCGTTCAACATTAGGCAACGTCACTAGCGTCGTCAACTCGGTGTTGTGACGCCAACGCCGTCCATCCAGCGTCAGTAACGTCCCCGACGTCATCATCTTTATAGCTTGCTGGCGTCACTGATGTCATTCGGCCGGCGTTACGGCTTCTCTGACAGTGTCCGTGCGGCGGGAAGTCAGGCCTTGATGAGCCAGATCTCCTGGCGGCGGTTCTCGGCCTGGGTCGGGTCGGAGAACATGGCCTTGATGACGGCCGGCTGGAAATGGCGCTCGTCCTCTGTGAGGTGACGCTGCAGCAGCGCTGCCTGTTCACCCCACTCGGCTCGGCTCGGCGACGGACCGCCGAACCGGCGCACGAACACGCCCGTCCGCGGCACGGCGACCAGCCGCAGCCGCGGCGACAGGGGCGCCGGCAGCAGCGCCTGATGGGAGGCCGGCAGCGGGGCGCACATGGCCGCGACGCCGGCCGCCAAACGCTGCATCATCACCGGCGCGGTCAGCGCCATCTTCTCGCCCGACTCGCTCGCGCCCTGCAGGTACATGACGATCTCCAGGAAGTCCGTGGTGTGGTCGATCCCGTCTCCCGTCTCGACGTCCGTGCAGACCCAATTCCAGGCCGGATAGATGCGCTCCTGTTGCACGGGAAAATGTATCATGCTGATGCAGTCGTGCTGCCAGAGAGGGGCATGATATCATGCCTTCGGTGCCGCCTGTGGGAGTGATCACGATATCACGCCGTCCGGGCCGCCGAGGTAGAGGAGGGGACGATGGTGGAGGGGAATGAAGAAGACTGATGATGGGAAGTATTATGGGATACCTTAGTTAAATACGGGTTAACATAGCGTTTATATTGCACTGGACATCAATGGCCTCCTGCGATCAGAAATAGCCTGAGCAAAGGCATTTAGGTGCGAATGAACACCGGTGGCAAACTAACTAAAAAGTTAATGCCGCATCACTTTCATGGAAATTCTCGAGTCTAGTCGGGGAAGTGCAGGCCTGGACCGCGAGGACAGGCGAGTATAATTTGAAAGGACAAGTGACGTCAGTTGGAGAGGACAAGTGCCAGCAGCTCGAGAAGGTGGAAGTGCCGACAGTTTGAGAGGACAGGTGACATCAGGGCAGGTCGCAGACTAGACCGTCGAAAACTCACTTCACCAGCTAGATATGGGTACTAATTCCTGCTTAAAATGTGATAATGACAACTGAAGTACTCAGCTGCACCTATAATCCGCTCAACTGACCTCATATTTGTCATTTTTCTCCACGAGTGTATACAACACCTCCTCACGCTGTGGCCTTTTTCCAGGTGTGCCGGCAGCGAACTTGGTCTTGAAGAGCTCCAGAATGCTGGCGGGTATCTTCTTGGCAACGGTGGGCGCCATTTCGTCCGATAAAACCAGGCCGCAGCCAGCCAGGACAAGCAGAGCCGGCAACACTTTCATCGCTGGGGAAGGGCCGACTAGTACCTAGTAACGGTGGTGAGGGACTTTGGGCACTCCATGTTGCTCGACTACAGAGAGGCATTCGTCACACTCTGAACGGGTGTGGACGATACGGGCAGGTCACGGACGGAAGGTCTGCACAGAGCGATCAGCCACATAGGCTGTCCAAAATCGTGAGAAGGTGGCCATCTCACAGACGAAGGAGCGATCGATCCTCTGGCGAAAGATCAATGTTTTAATTCCACGCAAAAAGAAATCCTGGGTAGGAAATAAGCAAGTGGCATGATAGAAACAAAAGCGACATTACGAGTCGCAAATAAGATGATCCTTTAGGTTGGTCTAGGCTGCCTTAAATTAGAAATTTATCACTGCATTTATGGACAATATGCCAAATGGGAACAATGCACGGTAGTCATTGGCAGACCTGTGAAAAATTCAAGATCAGACGCACCAAAGCTCTAATCGGACAAAATATGCAGATGCAGAGAAGCACTTACCGAGCGTGTGAGGTACAGATTGGTATGGGTCCACCTTGGAAATCTGTGGTTTATATTATGCGCGGAACAGGAAACGGCAAACCGAGCGGTGTCCGCTGCGTTCACTATTCCAACAAAACAACTGTAATAGGCTAAGTTGTTTCTGGACGAGATATGCGGCGGTTCGTTCGCTGCCTCACTTGTTCCATTCTTACTGATGCGGCTGGCTATTTTATCGAGGCTTTCAGGCATGGTCTGCCTATTACACCCACTCTCTGCGTAATCAAGCACGGCTACCTACACACTTGGTTGGACGAGCTCCGACGGCATTCAGGTTCAGAGCCTGGCCGTCCGTGCTCTTGGTGCTTTCTCCTCGTGTGTGCCGCATGTTGCGCGCGTGTGTGTAGTCGGCAGTTCGTTCACTACGCCAGAAAGTAAATGAAACGGATCGAAAGTTAACGGCATGCATCTTTTTCACAGTGCCTGACGCACTGCTTTGTTAAATTTGAAATAGATTTCGGTCGAACTAAAGGGATTGTGGTGGTCTATCGTGTACCATAATCTTTAACTATTGTTTCGTGAAACGAAGTTTAGTGTTTTCACGTCAGACTCCCCAAATGACTTTGTATGCTGTTTATACAGAATGATACCTTGGATAACGCTGGCTGTTCTTCAATATTTCTCCACCTCTGTTTTCCTAATTACGGCGCACTTATGACAATAATTACAATAGTTTGTGTTATACAGGATATTTGGCCAAAAACGAATGGAACCAGGGACGTGATGACTATTGAATAACACAAAGTAGCCCACGTGATGTGGTAAATTAACGAATCGCACAAATGCCCGGACGGCAGCTGTCCCCGTCGACTTACTCAGACATGGGTGGCTACTATTTGCCTACTACCTACTTATGCAGTAAACGATGATTGGGATTTGACAATAGAAATGCCTAGAGGATTTCAGTGTTTACTGCACGAAAAAACACATGCTTCATGAACCCTTTAACCTTACCATTCCCTAGTGGCGCATGCTTGTTACTGGTACGTATGCTCCACGTAGCTGGACTGTTAAATTTGAACCTTATGGGGCTGTGAAAGAGAGTTGGTTTCTGGCCCATTTTGCGTCCTCTTTAATGTAATCTGGTTTGGTTCAAGTATTCCTCATAAGCATATTGCCGTGTTATTTATCTTGCTTGACATATGTAATTGAATCAGACTGACGGTGCACCTGATCCTGATAGAAATCAGACTTACAGCGCTTGGATCCGGATCATAATCCGAATCACGGCATTTTTGAAATCTGATCCGAATCAGATGTGATTCACGGCTGCATTTTGAACACTGATTTGGATCTCATGCGATTCACCCAAAGAAACATGTGATTCTTGGTCCGGGTCACGTCCGGATCACAACCAAGCACAAGTCTGTTGTCATGTTCTGCAAATACCGCACTGGACCACGCGACAGAAACAACAGAATCACAGGCTGCCGCGCGTGCCGTCTCGAGAAATTTTTACAGGGACAATTTTCTCAGGCCAGAGAAAAACTTCCAGGCATCTCAGACCATGCAAGTGGAGTCCTCGGAACCCACTGGGATGCCCAGGAGGACACGATCGGCGTTCAGGTGAAGAACACAAGCGTTGAACCAGTACAAAAAAGTGTGCTCATCAAGGTGTTGCCGGCCTACGACCCTTTCGACATTTCCACCCCATTTCTTGTGCTCGCCAAACTTCTGATACGGCGATTATGGTCTCGACTGGGATCTATATGATCTCGACTGGGATCGCGATTTGACGGGTGCCGCCCGGCGGGGACAGGAGTGGTAGGTCCTCCAGCTTCAGGACCTATGCATGCCTCGCCGCTTGAGAAAAGCGGACCAGAAGCCCTGCTGGCAAGTCTTCTGCGACGCTTCGCAGTCAGCATACGGAGTGGTCGAATATCTCCGTACCATGTGCGATGATGGGGAAATAGACTGTTCACTTGTGATTGTCAAAACTCGAGTGGCATCCCTAACACAGTTTTCGTCCGGCTGGAAACACAGGCGGCTGCAATGGCCGTATGCCTAGCCGACAGCATCAAATTCGAACTGGACCTTTGTGTCAACAAAAGGCACTTTGGACAGAAAGTCAAATCGTCTGGTGCTACATCAGCAACGAGAGTCGCCACTTTCACTCGTTCTATGCAAATCGGATGGCAGAAGTCTATGACTTTTCACATTCTTCGCATAATAAAAATCACATCCAAAAATGGTATCAAATTTCTCGAGAACTAAACCCAGCAAACAACTGCTCTCGTGGCGTTCCTGCCTCCAAGGTACTGAACAAGCGCCACTGGCTGCACTCCAAAAATTCCTTACCAGCGAGTCTGCTAACTGGCTCTGCCTCAAGCTCTCCACACAACTTTAAAGTGAAGGGAGACCCTGAGTTCAATGCCGTCAGTCTCGTCAGGTCACAACAGGCGCCATTAACACCACCGCTTCCTGATCCGCCTGATCCTCAGTCAAGTGGAAGCGTGGCTGGGAAGATTTGTGTGCAACTTTGTAACCACGCACTCAGCAACACAGGATGGCTGGCGTCGAAGGGACGGCTGACTGCTATCGAGATAATGGAGGCGGAGGTTGCTATCGTAAAACCGCACAAAATAAAGAGCACTGCGAAAACCTGGCGGCGCTTCAAGCTGGAAACACGCTGCCAAAACGACCCCATACTACAATGCACCGTATGTAACTCAGGCTTTGACTTTTTGCAATGAAAGTCATATCAGCGTGCAGGCCGTTCTTTTTTGCTCCATATCAGCCCCCAAATCCTCATTTTATTGTGGTATGTCTGTAACAGACCATTTGGTAAAGCCCCACATGTCTTAATGCGGATTTATCGCGAAAAAGATTTCATGCCGGCAGCAGTCAATGGCTCAAGTCGCCATAGATGTATCTATGCAAGTCACAGCCAAATAAAATGAAAAGCGGGCGCGCGGCTCAAAGCCTAGGATCCGCGAAGTCAAAAACTTTGCACATTTTATTGTCAAAGTAATCTTGGTTTCAGAGGGCTGTCTTGACCACCCAGTGACAGTAGGTGGAAATGGATGGCCTCTCAAAAGAATCTGATCGGCACATTGCATAACGCCCCGTGTGCGCTTCAAGAAGAATGTGGGTGTGCCGTTCATGGGCAAACAGCGAAATAGCTATTTCCCAACTTTCCCATCTTTTGTGTTGGACGTAGATACCTCCACAAAGATCAGATCATCAAAGTGAAATGTAAAAGAAAATCATGTTCATTGGAAAACGAGGCCATTATGCACAGGAGCATTCAGCAAGGAGCACGTGACCGTCATTCGTGATAACTCGCACCTCAAAAGGCCAAAATCGCTATCAAAGATCACAAAGGTTAGATTCCTTTAAAAATGATTCTGTTGGAAAACGGACATTTTAATGTTGATAGACCTTGCACAACGAAGTGAGCAGCAAGCCCTAATACTCATCTATTTGTTTTCAGTCTTTGTCCTCTTAAGATCTTAAACAGTGTTTTTCCTTTTTAAAATTGTCTCGAACTTTCTTTCGGCTAGCGCACTTTTTCCCTGGTGCTTGCATCCTCTCCTGCGGATTTTTTTTTTCATTTCTTTGTGAGCTGCGTTGTTGACTTGCTATTTCGTCATATAACAAGTCAAGAACGCATTTGAAGTCCAGTTTGAATGGATATCCTATCTTTTCTAAGTGCCTAATCGTTTCAGCCATTTCACGTCTATTTGGTATTTCAACATATTTTTTAATCCACTTCGGAAAGATTTTTCGCCGTTTGTTGCTACCTATCTGTTGTCGTCTTATTGTTTTGCCAACTTTCGTTTGTACTGGAAGCATTATTGGGTTCAGATGTGTGTGAATAATGTCTAACTTTTTGGTAACGCTCCTTTTCAGTGTGTTGAAAACGGCAGTATCATTTTTTGTCTGTCACAGTATGTGCTTAATCTAGCTTTCTCGGTAAAAATCTACTACATTATGGTTGAAAAGTGGTTTTCCCAAGGAAGTCACCAATAAAAAACAGTTACTGTCATGGCACAACGATGTTTCTTTGCATAAGGTCATCTTCATGTCGAAGGTGCCTGGGATCTTAACGCAGAAAGGTTCGCCTGACGCACAATAAACGGACATACAGAAGAGTTCGATCAGCTTCACCTGCGGTGCCGACACCTCTGTTACTTCCTGCTCGCCCTTTTCGCAGCTCGCTGGCGGCACGAGGGGAAGGCGGCCTGCCGATGGATCTACGATACCGGTCAGGAAACCGGATGAGGCTGATCAGACCAGTCGGCCTCGACTCGACAAGTTGGCCTCGATGGCAGGCATGTGTGTGCTTCGTGTGCATGTGGTGCGTCGGCAGATCTCTTAAGAGTGGTTGTCTCGAAATTCCATACCGCATTTCATAGCCCACCGGCTACTAGTCGTAACCATAGCCAAACGCAGCTTGGCATGGAACTGTCGTCAGAAAACTAGCTTGGAAATTGGAAAGTCATCAGTTGTCCCTAACCAACTCAAGGGGACGAATACAGAATAGTACAAAGGCCAAATGGTATTTGCTTTCGCGCATGTGAAGGCATTGCATGTCTGTACCTATCCATCGCATCTTTGAGATGCATTTGTCCTTGGGCTCCTATTCCAAAGCATAAAACCCAACGATAATAAAACCCTAATGTAAGCAGGATTACCTTTATGAGAAGGGCAACAAACTGAGTGGAAATACCGTGTATCTTTAGTTATCTTCATCAATACTTTGTTTCTCCAAAAATCCCCAAGGACCAAGTGTTACGTTGGATAACGAAAAGGGCTTCCTCGCTCTAGAAACCTGGTTTTTCTGAAATTTCGTATTTTCCTATCGCTGTTTTCAAGGGGCAGCAGCTCCATGTTTGGCAACCTATGCATTACGCATAACTACGTTACCCATACCTTTTTTTCATTGCGTCAACGCGAGCGGGGTAACATTTTCCCCAGGCTCATGGTAATCACATGATCTATTTTTTGCATTTGCTTATTGGCACTATGGGCTTCTGTCATTGCAACAATGCACGATGTCAAATTTTTCGCAATGGTTTCTGCTGATTTATTTTGTCATTTTCTGTCGTTAGAAAAGGTCAATGATGCTAATCTTCCACGTTTTTACTTAGTGACAGATGCATCGCTGGATTGTACACCTGGGCTTGAATTGAAAATAACTGAAAACCAAAGCAGCTGACGTATTCGCCATCACCCTGAAGAGGGTCAGGTTAGAGTGACGAAAAGTCTTATCTTATCATGTGACTGTTTAGAGGTGAAATTTCCCACGCCCATTATGTCGACTTTTTCCAAACGGTTTACAAAACCATCGTCAAAATATAAATTCGTGCAACTGTTTCCCTGGAAAACCTGTTCTAATACACTGAATGGTTTCGTAATTAAAGTAAAACACCTCTCTGTTGTCGGGTATTTTGTTAGCTCGTCTGTCGGCCGCAGGAACAAACATTTTGTGTCCGTGGTCGAGAGAACTCAGACCAGGGCTTAAATCGGGCAGTTGGTAGCAGGCGGGCTCGATTAACAGATCCAGCCAACACCTGTTCCGAAGCCAAAAGAACGGCAGGTCACTGGGTGGCCATCTATTTATATATCATAGGATAAAATTATTCAGCATCATCTGTTGCGGTACCACGGGGCATATCACATTTGGAAACAATACTGCCTTCCGCATGGTAAAAACAAGCATGCCAGCGTGCGAGGCCAACGGGTCTGATCAGCCTTGCGCGGTTTCCTGAGTCCATTGGCAGGCCGCCTTCCTCTCGTGCCGGCAGACAACTGGGGACATGGAAGCAGGAAGTCAACAGGGGTGTCGACACCGCAAGCGAATCTGATCGAACTCTTCCGCATGTGCGTTTCGTGTATTGAGCGATAGCCGAGCCTGTCGGCTCTAAGATGCCAGGGACCCTCGAGGGAACACAAAGGAATGCTGTCTGTCAGGTGCAAAGGAACGCCTTACAAAGGGAGGGTAAGGTTTTCCCTATGACTTTTTAAGGAAAACTGCTTGTCAACATTGGCGTAGTACTTTTATGGAGAGAAAGGCAAGATTTAGAAAATATGTAAATCAAGCTGATCAAGGTTATGCCCGAAGCTTGCTGTAGTCAAGCAATGAAGCGGGAGCTTGATGTACCACATTTTCCCCATCCTCTTTGTTCAAAAAGTCTTGGAATTTTGCGAAGAAAGAACAAAGTAATCATGTTTCAAAACCGTAAAATACCGGGTGTTTCAAAAAGAATGTCCACATTTTAGCTGTATCAGGAAGGTGTGTATGACTGTTAAGCTCGTGGAAAATTATGTGAATCAAAAGCACGAGCGTGGGAGTTTCGTCTGACATATGCTCTTTCAGAACCAGGCATGGTGCTGCTCGGCCCGTAACCGTCCCTATCAAAATACCGTATTCGGTTCTCACCGGTGACGTCACGGTCCTTGACCAATGGGAGGCCGGCGTGGGTCGGCCGTCAGCTGGCTACCCTGTTATGCCGGCAGTTTGCGTACGACGCGCTTCGAGAAGGACGGGGGTTGGTGATTATCTGGTTGTATTTCGTATTTGATTATATCAGTAGATACGATTTTACATTTTCGAAGATTCTTTAAGGTTGGCTTCGGCGTGGGGTTAAAAGTTGGTAAGGCTTTGAGGGCTGGGACAGATGCAGGCATGTTGCAGAAGTGGGGGCCTTGCCAATCGATCGAGCCTTGGCAGGATCCTATATCGGACCTTGAACAGGACTGGTTTGGAATAGACCGGAAGGAGCTACCAGTTTTAGACTAGGCCATTGTTTCGTATCTGTGGTTTCTGTGGCATTTATCATGGTTGCTGTCGAAATAACGTAAAAGTGTTCGACTAACATTGCCTGCATGTTGGGTGAACGGCGGCATGTCGCCTGTAACGTCACGCCAGACGCTGCTCTGGCCGGACGGTTTTACCCGGACTTCTAGGGCCTTGAGTGCTGCTAAGCACAGAGCAAAAAACTCGAGTTGTCCGTTTACACTGGACAAGAGAGTATATCCTTTCGAATATTGCAGCCTCGGTTTCGAATATTTTACGAAACCCGAGATGCACCTCATGAAAAATAAATCTTTCGGCTGACCGAGAAATTCCTTATGTTGGGTTCCATCCACAACCTATCCAAGGGGCATAATGGCCGAAAATGTGGCAGAAATGACCCAGACTGCCTCAGTAAGATCAGGTCGGTCATGGACAAGGATCCTTCAAGTCCGTCCAGAAAATCGGACAAGACGTCGGAATCAGTTCCATGCTTCGTGAATAAATCTGACCCATGCTTCGTGATGTTCTCAAATTGAGCCCCTACAAGAAAACTGTTCATCAAAAGTCAGCTACAGCTGACAAGAAGCAACGATTCAGTTTCTGCAAGTGATTTTCTGACAAATATCGCGCCGACCCTGAGGTCCTGAACACCATCTGGTTCAGTGATGAGGCCCACTTCGACTTGGATGGGGGCGTCAGCACCCAGATCTGCAGGATCTGGACGTCTGAGAGGTCGGACACAGGTCAGGAGAGTCTTCTGCGCAGCTCCAAGGTCACTCAAGCCTTTTTGTCTGGTGTATCATCAGCACCAGAGGGGTCATTGGACCCTTCTGGTTCACAAACAAGGACTGCACCACGGCCACCATCACCAAGGGGTGATAGTGGCCGTGGTGGACTTTGGACACACACGGACTTTGGACGAGTTCTGGACTCAGCTGGAGAGAGACTACGCCTCTCGCCTGGACCGCGCCTAGCTCAACAAGATGGCGCCACCCCACGAACGTCGAACATGGTCCTAAAAAGGCTTGAGAAAGTTTCAGAGCCCGTGCCATCAGCCGCCGGAAGACAGTGTACCTCTGTCCTCCTCACTCACCGGATCTGACCCCTCTGGGCTTTTTTTGTGGGGTTTCCTGAGAAGCCGAGTGCATCGGAATGCTCCAAAAGACCCCTGGCAACTTAAGAGAGCCATCACTTGCGAGACGGGAAAAAGAACTCCAGAGACATGCCGCAAGGCCACTGGCGAAGTCAAGATGAGGGTGGAGCTGGGCGTTCAGCGGAACGGCACTCACCTAGAACAAGGCCTGTAAACTAAGCATGGTTTCCCTGTCGCCTGATGTGTTGTGCTGGCTAAAACTCCCACGTTTTCTGTTTCCAGTAGTGTAACAAACTTGACTCTATGATAAACAGTTTTTGACTTCAGGAGGGACGAAATGTGGACATTCTTTTTGAAGCACCCTGTACATAGAAATATGGACTGAGGAAGGTGTCCAGCTAGGATATGCTCTGCAGAGGAACCAGTCATTGTTGTTACTATGCAGCACTGCATTGTCCTTGTTGAGAGTGAAGAACATGACGATGTCCCCTTACAATACCATATTTAACATAAATATGTTGCACTCGCGGTCAGCATTGGGGATGTGAGCCGATCACCCACAGTAAAAGTATACTTCATCAGTGCTTGGATGTTCTGGGAGAGAATGGATTGTGAAATTCCCACTTTTCGGGTATTTTAACATTAGGAGTATGGCAAAGACATTGATATGACTTTGCAAGTTTCTAGGGGAGGGGGGATAGGCAATTCTAACTGCCGAACGGCACAGCAATCTGAAGTCTTCAGGACCGCTATCTGAACAACACCATTACGTATGATGACTGATTCGTAGCAGATAGGGTCATTGGACGTCACAGCCTTAATCACAGATGCAGTTTTTAGGCACTGTTTGGACTCACCGTGATGCCCTTCGGGCATAACCTAAAAGAAGCTGACCAGAGATAACGCAAAGGCCACGATGGCCATCAACAGGAATTTCAAAAATATAGTGGATTCAGATGTTTTGAAACGTTTTCAAACACTGTGGAATGAGTTCAAGGGCATTCCTTGTGACTCTGAGATCATTTGAGATCAGAGGTCGTAAGCTGACCTGATGAGCATGTGACTATCACAGTTACCTCTTTTTCATGTCCCCTGTGCCGCCTAAGCCAACATTATACAAATAGTGTAATACGATTTGCACTTCTTAACCCGGCACCGCCTGGGGGCTCAAATATGCACGTTCGCGGTTTTTCGCGAATAAATTCTGTACCGCTGGCACCAGCCCAACCAAACGTACAGTACCTGTCCATCAGTCGATTTTACATATTCCAACGTCACAAAAATTTCCATGCTAGTTCAGGTCATGCAGATATGGCGTCATAAGTGAATCCTTGCATACATGTTTTCGCCTTTTCGTGTGGTGGCGCAAACATGCTTCATTTTTTATAATATTTGTGAATATAATGCATGGATAATTTGAATTTACATAGGACACGGTCCCTACAAGGATATACAACCGTGGCACGTCAACATTAGAGGCCATACTAGGCAGGCGCGGATCCAGGGGGGGGGGGGCGATGGGGGGGCAAGGACTGAGAAGAGGCCGATGAGAAGGGCCCAAATCAAAACCTATCAGACTCGAAATGGAGCCCTCGAAGGGACCCGTATGAGCTTCACGGAGTCTCCGTGGAAACGTGACGGGTTCTTGATGCAGTCAGGGAGCCTCTGGTAGGGTCAGATGACCCCTGAGACACTTAGAAGGGCCCCTGAGACCACAGCAGGGCTTCAACATGGCAGATTCCCTCTGAGACCGCCAAAAAGGTCACAAGACCCCTGAGACTGCCCAGATGAGGACTGAGCCCCTAGAACGGCATAAGGGCCCCTGGAATGTCAATGGGGGCTTCGAATGGATTCCACGAGCCGTGAGAAAAGCTGAAGGTTCCTGATGCAGTCAGAGGGTCTCGGTGATGGTTAATGAGACCTTGAGACGGCAAGATGGCTCCTAAGATGAATAAAAGGGCCCCTAAAACTCCCTAAGGGTCCCTGGAAACGCAAAAGGAGCCCCAAAACGGCACAGGGTCCATGAGACCGCTAAAAGTGCCAGAGAGACCCTGAGACGGCAAGAATTTAAGAGGGTGGCTTGCACCGGGTAAGGAGACCCTTACCACCCACACGGGCCCTCTGAACAGGGATTCCTGTGACTTTCTAAACTTCGAGAGGGACTGTAAATGGTCTTTTTGAAACCCTGAGGAGTTTTTGATGCATTCAGGGGGTCCCAGGAAGGTCAGGTCGGTTTTGAGGCAGATGGCCCCTGAGACTGCCAAAAAGGTCGGAGGACCCCTGCGAGGCAAAGACGATGAGAGGACCTCTGAGGCGATATGGGGGCCCTGGGCGGCCAGAGGGCCCGAGTGCGTTCAGCGGGCTCCTGGCACGGAAAATGTCCCCTGATACTACCAATTAAGCCCCTAAATCACTAACAAAGATCCCTGATACTAGGGATGCACCGGATATCCCGTCCTGCCGGATATCCCGCCGGATATGAGAGATTACCCGGCATCCGGCATCCGGCCGGATATCACCGGATATTCAGCCTTGGTGTCCGATCAAGACATTGTTCTAACGTTTGTGCACCAAACCGCTTCAGGAGAAATGTGCCTCGTTATATTACATTGTCGATGTAACTGGCAGTTCCAAGGTCTGTCCTGAGCACTACTTTTCCTTCCCAGTAATCGGGAGGGTTGAGACATATTTTGCAAGATTGGGACTCAAGCTCAAAGCTTTGAAACAATAGCCAGCATCTGCTTAGCAGCCCATTTTTTTGGTGCACTTTATTCTTCTTTTCCAAACATTTTTTATCTTTCTCAAATTTCTTGATACAAAGCATTAAGGACAATATACTTCAAGATACATGCCTTAGCAATCGTACAGAATGCTTGTCAAGCCAAGTATTCTAGTTCTAACAAGGCGCTATTATGACATTCTGCGTGCTCTGGGGCGTTTGCCCATAGGTGTAATCTCTGCGGAGCTGCAAAATACATCTCCCCCCGCATTTTCCCGGAAGTGGTGATTTAACCCCCTAATTTTTAGCGTATCAAATGAGTATTTCCCATTGGCGGCACAATGCCTTGAACTTTGAAATCTAACAAAATGACTTTCAACCTTACGTTGTCATACAACCCCCGAAAAAAATGACTTTTACTCATCACCCTACTTGTTCTTGGTGCACTGCAGCCAGCTTGTCCCCCTCCCCAGTTTCTGGACCGTGGCTACACGCATGCCTTTGTCTGCAGTGAGAGATAGTGAGCTGCGCTATGACTATTGTGTTGTCTGTTCATTTATTTATATTTTTACACGCAAGCCTAAAGAAACCTCACAGGAAGTGTATGCATTAGGTGAATAATTCGCAAACTTTTAACATTTCTTATTTAATATTTTTTCGGTTTTTCATACCTTCGTTTTCCCATTCAGTCTTTTTGTTTCACTTTTCAGTAAAAATAGTAAATAAAAGTAGGCAAGCATAATATCTGCGATCCGGCCGGATATCCGACCGGATATCGGCACCCGATCCGGCATATCCGGTCTCCGGCCGGATCGCAAAAACCCAGATCCGGTGCATCTCTACCTGATACGGCTAGAGGGGTCCTAAGACTGCCAGTATATACCCCATGTAACAGAGGAAGACCCCCTGATACAGCCATGGAGACAACCGGAGACGTTCAGAGGGCCAGTGACACTGCATAGGGGCCCTGAAATTGCCAAAAAGTCTTTTGTAACTGTCGGAGGGCCTCTGAGACGGCAAAAATGATTTTCAGAGACGACAATGCGCCACTTAGGCCACTTAGGATAACAAGGGGTCCACTGAAACTGCTAGGAAACGGGCTTTTGAAATTGCTACCTAGCAGCCTCTAGCAACAGGGGCCCCTGAGACGACCAGACGGGCCCTGAAACTACTTAACTTTGAGACGTCCAGACTAAACCTTGAGCAAGCTTCTGAAGCTGCGAAAGGACCTAGAGCATCGCCATAGGCGTCTCTGTTACGGCAGAGACTTTTAGAGGGGCCTTGTTACTGCCTGAGGGGCTCTTAAGGCGGCAAAAAATTCCTTAGGGACGAAAAGAGGAAAGTCATGACGGCTTAAATGCCCCTGGAACTGCCATATGGTTCCATGAAACTGCCCGAGGTGCCCCTGAAACCGCCAAAGGAGCGCCTGAGACGTCCCGAGGAACACTTGAAACTGTAAAAGGAACCTGAGACCACTCGAGGGCCCTGGCACGGTGACGGCTCGAGACCTCGAAAAGTGTCACTGTGAAAGCAAGAGGGAACCTAACGTAAGCTAGCAAAAATGTCTCCAGAAAGTACGAGCGAGCAGAGGGATTCCCGGACCAGATACAGCCACGACATTTTAAATACAGGGAGGGACACGGCCGCCTAAATCCCCGCAGTTGTTGTCATATTTCGGCTACTTTGTAATGGAACAAAAGGCGAAATTTTCTCAGAGCAGGTGACGCGGTTGAATTTTTCGGTTATATTACATCACATATTTCCCTGATCCCCAGCAAATAAACGTTTTTTTTTATATTTGAAGAGCAAAAAATGGGGGCCCGGGCCGGGACGGGTGCCTCGCGCTGACCATTGCCTCCCGCCTGGCGAAATCTTGGATCCACCCCTGATGCCAGATCACATGCATGGTGACACCTGGAATGATCTGCACTGTGGGTGAAAGAAGTGGTTGCCGCTGACCTCCTCCATCGCTCAAGCTAAACAAGCAAATGTTTGTGTGCCTTTTATCAAGGTTCACTATATGCAACGTGTGGTCATGTCAGGATACGTCACAAGAAGAGGTCAAAATGAAATAAAATATAATGTTGTCTGTAAAAAATCGTTCATTGGCAGCAGAGGGCAATTATTTTTCCTAATCAGAACAAGAGAAATGGCTTTCTCTCCTGACCTGGCTTTACCTTGGCCCGATAAAGAGCAGACAGCGCAGGTTTGATTATCACGAGGTCTCATTTCAGTTCTGTGCTTGACGCAGTTAAGAATCGCAGCGAGTAATTATTGCTCCTTGGCAGGAAGAGTAATGCAGCCTTACGAGAGTAAGGCACAAGAGTAATGCAACCTTATCTTACCTGATCTAGACTGGCCTTGACGGGATGAAGAGCTGGTAATGCAAAAATGATCATCAGAAGCTTTCACTTCAGTCCTTTTTGTGACTTGGATCAAAACAACTGTAAGTATCGATCTTTAGCAGATGAAGTAAGAACAATATTTCACCTGGCTTAGGCTGGCCATGGCCCCACATTTTTTAACACTTTGGCATGCTTCTGATGCTCTGATGAAAAAGATGACCTTTCGTTTGATACTAGTTCGAACATCGGAATCCGAATTCCAATTTTTCCAAGATTTTCCGATTTCCAAATCGGAAATCGGTTGGATATAGCATTAATTTTCCGGAAAAGAATCGCACAGCTTATTGTAAGCCAAATGCGAAAAAACGCTCCCAAAAAAATGTTGCTTAGCATTATAGTTATAGATTCAACTCCAGGCACGGCGCAAAACTATCATTTTGATAACGTCAGTGGACACCACAACTGGTTACACTTTTGCACTTGGCATCCCCAATTCAGTTTCACATCTTTAAATACTCATCTCCACATAGCATGCAGTTCAAGTGAAACAAGTCTGTTGGTGGTCTGACCAATCATTGTGGACTTCTAAGTGAAAACTGGAATGCACCGCATTTGCTCCAATCTTCATGTCGTTGTTATAGCCAAATAGAACGCGAGATATTATGCCACAATTTGTCAGAACAAACGAAACTACAGCGCCTGTAATGATGTCTGCTAGCACTGCGCAACTGAAAAATATATCTGATTTTTTTCTGGACAGGTTTGGATCTTTGACACTCTCCGACACTCACATGGTTTCTTCCTCGGAATTTGGTCGAAAATTGGTTTCACTTTCTCCGAAAATAACAACACTATTTCATACCTAGTTGAAGGCTCTAAGAGGTTGAAACAGTATTTTCTGCATCGCAAGACTCGTGCCTATCCGTCGGTGGTAGAACGGTTCAGATCCAACGATTAGATCCTGAGATAACAGAAGGTGCCCTTTTCAACACCCCCAGGAGGCTGTATGTACAAAAACACGCCAGGCTGTGCCGAGTTTTGCATAACATGACGAGTAACACCTGAAAAATATTTTAAGTTTTTATTTTAATGCAGCTCTCAAAAACATCCCTCTTATTTTCCAAACCCTGTGAACGCCTACGAATTTTCTCAAAATTTCAAACGTGTGGACCAATGGGAAACGTCCTAATGTTTACCTTTCGATTCATGCCTGCGATGCTGCAATCCAACTTGTGTATACGTGGTCATGATGTACGGAGCACACGTGCTGCTGTACGTTGCTCCTGGTAACCGCGAGAAACTTTTATGGTTGTTGGCTGTCTTGGGGTACTTTTAAGAAAGTGCAATTTCATATTCGGACGTGCTGGGTTTCCAGTCATAACAGGAGGCGAATCCCCAAGCCGGCGGTTCACCGCGAGCCGGCTAATATCACAACAATGCCCCCTGGATTAAAATTGGTCCACAAATAGTGGAGTTACAACATATCAAAAATGCCCCCATTTTGACTTTTTCCCATCCTATATCCGTCCCTTCCAAGATTTTGAAAACGTTTTTACTAGAACTCATTTTACGTCATTTCAAATCGATAGTCGTTTGTTGCGACGAAACCGGATTGGTAATTCTGGAGATTTCGGGTGGGGGCAAATAAGTACTCCCCAGAAAACGGAAATGCGTCCTAGCGCTATGGATACGGAAGTAGAGTTAATACGTAACATAAAATAAATTTAACAACGGTGGTTTAGGAACTTTGCGCGGTGCCAATTTGTCTTCTTTGTCGGAAACAAACGTTGCTAGAACGACCAAAATGTTATATATCGAGATGCATACGTGCCTCGTGAGATTTCTCGTGAGATTCTACGCAGAAAACAAGTAAAAGACCAAGGGTTGGATCTTGGCTTCGTTCTGCCTTGTGACTTATTCTGTGACTTAATTTACGCAAAAAGATGGCTGTGGTGGAAAAACAAGTTCATTTGATCATTGTCATTTCCTACCACTTTTTCCCCGTTACTATGCCTCCGAAGTGGTCGACAGAGTGCAGTCATTTTTGGGTCTCCGATCTGACCTTTGACGTCATCATTTACCGTGAGGTTATGATGGGATCAAAGACATAATGATCACAGATCACATAATGGGAGCACAGATTGTGACGGGCTTATGACTGCTGTTTTCTTAATTACTGAAATCGGAACACGGGCTCTCGAAATACGCAAGAGGACAAAACGCCCCCAGTAACCGGAAGGTGGCGAAATACACTAGTGTATTTCCGTCTGGCTGTCTCACTAACTGAGGGTCAAGTCATTGCCAGGTTAATGGTCCAGATTCCTACTGAGACTCCTTCCCCATTCTTTGAGACCCTCGCGATGTTCCTCATTTCGTTCTGAGTTATGGCCCTGGCATACGTGGGAACATGAAGCAAACAATGACAATGGAAATTTTTGCTTTTGATTTTCTGAGGATCTCCGTTCCTCTACGGCTCGATTATTATGAACTTCTGCAATGCTACTTTCTTTGGTGCTGGCCAAATCGCCGTAATTTTTGGCACTTTTCGAATGTAGGTTCGTTTTTTGTAGTTCCACACACGATCCGTTGGACAGAAAGCCCATTCCGCGCGTAACAACAAATATTTTCTTAGGAATCAGCCACGGACAACAAGAGGCAAGAATGAAATTGACGCCTTCTTCCCAGAGTGTGTTTTCCTATACAACTTACGAAAACATCCATAAAAACGTGAAATAAACTGACAAAAACTGAATAGGGAAATTAGCCACCCAGACCTTGTCGATAATTCGTCCGCCAAAAATCTGCCCGTCAAAGTTTTCACGTGCAGTTTTCGAACTAAATGACAAGAAACGACACTGTATAACGTATTAACTTGAGCATCAAGCGCGTCGTATGAAACAAACTGAACTGGTCCAAATTTTTGCATATTTATACAGTTTCAAAGTCCAGTGGCGTATGAATGTAATCCTTGCGAGTGGCAAGCTTCTCAATCATTGAGCAATATTGGCTTTATTTTTATAGTTTATTTTTACATGTATTTTATTTCAGACGTAGAATCATGAAACTTGCCTTCAAGGCTATTTAGAAGATCTTTAACCGTGCTGTAAGGCTAAGACCAGTTCAAGTGCGATCTAAACCTGACATGCCTTTTTTTGGCAACAAAAGCCATGTCAGGTCACTGTTATGTTCACAGTGCTGGCCGTCCGTCGGCGGGCCGCCGATCCGTTCGATATGCCAGCCAATCGCTGAAATGGCTGCTATACGTGTACATACTGCACCTTCATTTCATATCGCTTTTCCCGTTTCAGAACACATTAGACTTATCGATTAAACACATTAAACTTATCGACTGTCCCATCTTGGATTGGTTGCGGGGCCAGATACTGCACCTCAAACAAAACAGATCACAAACAAAACAAGATGAGAACTGAATGCCATTTTGCCCTAACTCTGAGATGAACATGTGGTGGATTATACCAGGAAAAATTGACTTAGTCCCAAAAATATTAAATTGGCCAGGAGAATCAGGGAAATATAAATGATCAATCTTCAAAATATATTTCGGCAGCCAAGCCCCCATAAGGTGTAAAAACATGCAACGTCAGACAGAGAATGAGGGCAGAGCTGAAACCAGAAAAATAGTCTAATGGAACGTTCGTCTAGGTAATAGAACTTCTGACTAAAAGGTTACTTCTACCAAAGGCCGAATAGTTTGCATGGCCCTTAATCCTATTCCCGGCAGGGGGCTGAATCCGCCCTCCTCGGATTTTTTGCTTGCCAGTTCCAGGGTTTTTGACGCAGCTTCACGAAACGTGGTGGCTTTTCCTAACTATTCTTCCTACGTACTGTGACAAAATTTTGAAATTCTGTTTTGTTCAGGGGCGGAGACAGGCAGCGTTTTTGGGAGGCACGTCAGGCCACTTTCGGCTATGTTGAGGGTAAAAGGAAAATGACTGCCAAAAATAGCGTTTTTAAGATAGAACTTAAACTGTCTATGGATGTATATCTAAATACTTGGGCGACGTGCAAATACAGTTTTGTTTATCAGAGGTCACTGTACAAAGTCAGGTCAAGGCCAAAAGTCAAAATTTGGTTTTATAGTAATAATTTCGGCGCTATGTTTTGGAATGCCAAATCCAGAATATAGATGACGTAGGATGGTGCCCTCTACTCGTGCATCAAGTTTCAGTTTGATGTCAGGTCGGCTCACGGAGCTATGACCTAAAATGTCAGTGCGCGAACCCTATATCACAACAGCCGTAAAATGGAATTTTTGAAATAGAGTGCATTCAAATGATTGAAAACGTTTACAGATAATGTCAAATGCACACGAGATCATTCCAGGTTACTCCAAGGTCACTGAATGTCATTTAAAGTCAAAGGTCACAAGTTGATCTGAAGAGCACGTGACCATAAGAGTTCCCTCTTTTTCATGTCCCTGGCACCGCCTATGCTAACATTATGCAAACATTGTAATACGATTTGTACTTGTTTAGCATGACATGACCAGCGGAAGCCAAAAAAGTGTTTTTACCTTTTTGGCTCATTCAGCTGTTGAAGAATCCTCCTATTCTTGAAACCCTGTGAACGCCTATGAATTTTCTCAAAATTTCAAAAATGCGCACCAATGGTAAACATCCCATCCATAATCTCTGGATTCATGCCAGTTTTATCGAAATCGGTTCATGAACAACCGAGTTATAAGAAGTCCACAAGCACCATTTTGTTATTTTTGCCCCCCTGTATCAACCCCTTTCGAAATTTTGAAAACTTCTTTTCTTAAAGGTGCAGTTTACGTCATGGCAAATCGATTGCCGTTTGTTGCGATAAAATCGGATATGTTGTTTTTGAGATCTCAGGGAAGGTCGAATCTGCCCCCCTTGCCGGGAATCGGCCATGCCGTCTAGCCCTCCGGGAAAATGGTTAAGGGATTATGTCCTAGCTACTCACATGTATGTTCATGTCCGGGCGTAGTTCGCGAATGAACAGAGTTTGGATTTGCTTCCTGCCGACGTGGTCGTAACATTTTTGGGCAATCTTACAAATCACAGGCGTTTTCGGCAGGACAGTGGACGACACGTCTGGAAATGTATCCCAACAGAATTCTTGCTGTCTTTCCTGAAAACCGTTCTTCGGTGCTCCATGAAGCGGTCTCTAATTGGTCCGATGCGCTCACCAACGTATGTGGTGCATAGAATGCAGGTGATCTGGTAAGCCGCATTACCAACTCCACACATATTCTTCAGGCCAGTTGCACAGGTCATACATCAGCCACGAGTTATACCGCAGATAGGGTCTCTGATGTCACTTGCAGTCAGCAGTTTTCTCAGGGTGCTCTCACTGGTCCAGGATACCCTGCAGGCAAGGCCGCTCAATCGTAAAAGTATTTCAACCCGTCGGCAATGGTCATCATCCACAAACGGCAGCGTCAAGATGGATGACCTTCCTTCCTTTTGGGTTCCTTTTCGTTCGACGTGTTTGGTGGCGGACTTTGTTTTCATTCAGTGATCAGCTCCCTAAGGTATCCGTTTTGTTCGAAAAGCTGTCTTATCTTCAGGTTCTGCCGTGGTCGGCTGCTGAGCTGTCTGAAGATAAGCAGATAACTCTATGTAGCTCGTTTTGGAGAATGTTCTCTTTGTTTTTTTTTTGGATGGACCTAGTCTTGGAATTCTCCGTCAGCTCCGTTGAAACCTGGCTTCTTCATGATGATCGTTATCAACTGATATAAATTAAACAGCCACCATGCAGGTATAATTTCCAATTTCCCTCCCTAAAAGGCATGTTTGGGAGGTATTACATTGGACATTTGTGCGCAGGTTGATTACAGGCTCATTTCTTGTCCTTCGTGATGAGCCGCCCCACAATGCCATCCACGATATCCACCCAGCCCATTGCCTTCTTTCCGTAAGCTTTCTTGCATTACGCTGCAGTGCGCAGGTTCTCTGGGACCCAGATTACATCATTTTTACGATTGGGACCCTGATAGAGCACAAGACATTTCTCATCATTTCACCCAACAGGACTCTCTCAAACCTCCTTCTTCATGGGTCAACCAGAACGTGAACGTTGCGAGCCTGGACTCTTTGCTGGCAGGTGAGAGAATCTGGACAAGGTGGAGCTGGTACGGCTTTCAGTTGAGCTTCTTCCCCAGAATCCTCCAGACCTTTTCGCCAGCCCGAGCTGTTCTGAGGCCAGCCTGGTGTGGGCCTTGGATTGCTGCCGAAAAAAATCCTCAATCCTCCGGATTTCTTCTACCATGGTGGGGGGCAGTGTAGCCCGAATCAAAGCGCATCGAAACTTCGCTTTTGAAACTGTTGCATAACCTGTGGAAGGCCATTAGCTTTGGTCAGCCCTGGGTTTACTCGAGAAAAATTGCTACCTGCAGACTCTCCTAACTAGGATCGATCGTTGCAGTTCACCACACTTCACGGCAATCCAGGTGGAGATTTCTGGTGAAGGGGCAGTTGCGTTTGAGCCGCCGAAGGGGACTGGTGGGAAATGGTCTCATATCTGCAGAATATGAAATGTGATATTTCCGGATAAGATGAAACTTCATTCGAACACTCTTAAGCAGTTCTGGAATATAGTGTCTATTGGCATTAACACGGATGAGGGTTATGATGTTGACTCGTTTCCCACCATGGCCGCCTTTAACTCCTCGGCCAGGTACCGAGGAGAGCAGTATGAGGTCGTCCTACCGTGGATGGGGGCTCTAGCCCGTTCCTGTTGAAAGGCAACTTTCAGTCGGCTGAGACTCGTTTAGACGGCATGTCGCGAAGGCTAAATATGGATCGTACGCTAAAAGAAAGCTATCACAACACCATCTCTGAAATGGAGCAGAATGACGTCGCTGTAGAGATTCCTCAGGAGGAGTTGGCTGCGCCAGATCCAGTGTTCTGCTTCCCTCATCATCCGATGATGAAGGAGCCCAGTTCAAC
The DNA here is from genome assembly GCA_030062745.1 of Capitulum mitella. Lineage (NCBI taxonomy): Eukaryota > Metazoa > Arthropoda > Thecostraca > Pollicipedomorpha > Pollicipedidae > Capitulum > Capitulum mitella. The sequence continues at coordinate 14,182,792 of CP099840.1, forward strand.
GACTAAAATGAGCCCTGTTTTTAATGCATCAGCAAAGGGCCCAAATCAGGTGCCCCTGAACGATTCTTTGCAAAATGGGTTTTCATTTACACCTAGTCTTGTGGACGTCCTCCTCCGATTCAGAAGGCACAGGGTGGCTCTAACTGTGGACATTGCAAAGGCGTTCTTGAAAGTAGGGCTGAGGTGATAGAGCCAGGACGTTCATCTGCCCATCTGGTATCGCGGTGACGGTCCATGTGTGATGAAATTTCAGAGTCACTTTTTGGGTCAAATCTAGTCTCTTTCTACCGAATGCCACCATCAGGTACCATCTCGCTCAGCTCGCTTTCAGTCATGCCTTGTCTGAGCTCAAGGACAACCTGTACGTACACGATTGGTTAACTGGGGCCGACATGGAGCAGGAGGCGTGTAATATGTTTGTGGATGCTAGGGAGATTATGGGGAAGGCCGGGATGTCTCGCAAAAAGTGCGACTCTAGCAGCAAGTTAGTGTTTGACAAGGCTCACCACAGCAGTCAGTCGGCTGAGGATCTAAAGTGCACGAAGATCTTGGTGGTGAAGTGGCTCGCGTTTCGTGTACACCATGCGTCAGCCTAAAAGACCGCGTAGGCACGGAGAGTTTCTGAATAAGAAACTGTCCTCCGTGAAACTTTATGTGCTTAAACTGTCACAGCTTGAGTCATACATGGCAGAGTATCTGGCTTTCGACCAAGGGAAACCTACAGCACGAGGTTCCAAGCTTCGTTAGCTAAATCCGTTCTTTGGAGACGACCGCCTTCTCCGAATGAAAGCCAGGCTTGAGCACTCAGAACTGTCATTTGGGGACAAGTTCCCTGTCATCTTGCCGAATGGCCGTTTAGCTAAGTTGTTGGTCTGCCCCTAGCACAAGCTTATGTCGCACGCTAATGTTGACTCAATGATCACGGCCCTGCACGGGATATACTGGATTATAGGGATGCGGCGTCCTGCCAGGGACGTCGAGAGACTGGGTCAGTTGCCAGAGACAGGATTCGCCCGCTTGCAACCAGAATGCAGGTCCTCTTCCTGTGCTGCGCGCCACCAGATCGGAGCCGTTTTCGGTCATGAGGTTTGATATCGCCGGTCCAGTGTTTTGCCGAGACACCGCGCGCCAAGAGCTGTACGTATGCATTTTCACATGCGGTGTTGTTCGCGCTGTGCATGTTGGACTGATGGAGTCCCAGTCTCGGGATGACTTTCTACTCGCGTTTAGACAGTTTGCAGCCAGGAGAGATATGCCATCCGCTGTCTATTCAGACAATGCGGCCGCGATGAAAGGAGCAAAAATGCAGTTCGGGGAGTATTTCGGACAGTTGGGTCCACAGCGGAGGTTCGCCATTCCCAGAGCTTCCTGATGGGACGGTTGGTGGGAAAGTATTATACGGTCTGTGAAGGTTGCCCTGCGTGAGTCGGTAGGTTCAAGACTGTTTGGTAAGGCAGAGCCTAAAACTGTTTTGCACGAGGTAGAAGTATGTATAAATTCACGTCTCCTGATGTTTGTAGGGGACTATCCCGACGGCCCTACGCCGGTAACACACAACCTCGTCCTGCTGGGCAGAGTGGCGGGTTTTGACCGCCAGGTGGCAGATGACACAAAAATGGTCGCACCCCAAACATTTCGCGACAGAGACCGAGAACGCCTTGAGCGCCTCACCCGGTTCTGGGACGTCTGGCGTAGATAATATTTAAGAAACCTGCCGTCTACCTTCAGTAACTTCAACTTGAAAGGTCATCGTCAGATATGACTTGTACTCGTCCGTGAAGACAAAGTACCCCGAATGCACTGGCTCATGGGAGAAGTGACGCGCTTGTATCAAGGTCAAGATGATATAGTACGATACGTCGATGTCAGAACCTCGAAAGGTGTACGTACACGAACTGTTCAAAGGCTGTATAGTTTTGAGCTCCTCTCCAATGAAATGGATTGAACACGGACACGAACATGCTTTCATCGATGATCACGCCGCAGCTAGGTGACGGATCGGCAGATAGGAGGACACTGATGTATAAAGTTGGAATATAAGTGCTAGAAATTGGACGCGTTAGTAGTTTTATCTTCTCGTTACTGGTCCTGCGAAGCCAGGTGGCCATTGTCACCGAGGAATCGTTCGTACTGCTTGCTCAGGTGTTTCGTGTGTTCCTTATTTACTCAGATGTTCGCGCAGTGCTCGCGCTTATGGTTTTGCTGCTTGACTGTTGTATGTAGTGGTAGGTTGTCGTTATGGTGGTTGGAAATTGTGATATGCAAGGGGGTTAGGGGGGAGTATGTTGCAAATTATTCGATAATTCATATTAATGGCATATTCTAGAGCAGTGACGTACTTTGTGTAATACTCGAGAGATGCAAATTCACTAGACTGTTGTTGGTGTACTGAAAATCAAATTGTTTAAAAAGTTGCTCTAGTGTTTGTGGACACATTCGTGTATATATAGGTACGATTGATTCACACTTGTTTAGAACGCCGAGTTTAACGAACAGAACATTCAGTAGACTAAAACTGCATGCCTTTTTATCTGTTTCTTACCATTTTCCAGCATTAGAGCTCCACCTCTCTCCATAGTTATTGACACTTCGATTATGGAATCCAGTACTTTAAACTGGCTGATTTAGGACGCTTGGCAGTTTTTGAACTAAGAGATATAAAGCTAGGACATTGAACTTTTCAAGCAAAAGTTACCTGTAGTTTCAGTCTACCACGGGAAACTTCATGTAGTTTATAATTTCACGTAGTTTGTAGTTTGTTTCATGTAGTTTGTAATTTCATGCTGTTAGAACTTCGTAGCTCGACGAATTTCCCATCCCACCACTACGCACGATTTTCCGCTGCGGCTGTAAAATCATTCCCGCGAAATAAGTTGTAGATGCGTGTTTTATCACTGACCAAGATGTAAAAGTTATCTGATCTGGCTCCTTGTCACAAACATTTTCGTCAGGTGCATTGATGATGTCTAATTATTATTTTTCCGTCCAGTTAAGAGATTTCACTGAAATGAAGTGCCGAATAAAGATCTTCCTGTGTTTGCTGGATTTGATATGTTTGATGTTGATTTCAGGTTAATAAACTTAAATGTAGCAAAGCTCCTTTTGGTCCCTGCAGACTCGCTATTTGATTGATCTGATTTGCTTCTGATGCTTTGCTCTCCGTACCCCAGGTACGACGACAGCGCTTTAGCTGCCACGCTGCACTTAGATGACATTGTTAATCTGAGGTAAGCACGGAAAAGCTGAAGCACTGTCTTCACAGATGGAGTATGAAGAGAAAAACATTACACGCATATACTGTCCCAGATGAGAAAATTATACCCTTCATTAACATAATCTTATTTGTTTTTATTTTATTTGATGCCGCTAGATATTTTAGAGTAGGGGATCCCTGCGGACGAAAATCGCTCCCCCTTTAATATGCGTATTTTTCAGCTGCGGCTAGACTGTGGCAGCTCAGCACTACCTAATGCTGAAGTTACTTTGCAGGCCAGGAACACGTGCAGACGAATCGAGTGCTTCCGAGCAGCTCAGGCGACGCGTCTTCTGATGAAATCTGCGCCAGCTGTACACTGCAGCGGTATTTCAAAAGAAGGAGAATCACTTCTCGCCAATACAGTAAGAAACAAACTGGATCAATCGGGCGGATCTTATAGTCCGATCCAGCCCACCGGACTGCATCCAGACTGGATTGACAAATCTACTCAAAACATGGATTTGGATCGGATTTGGATTTGAGGCTTTATGATCTTGTGGCATTTAAGTAGCTGACAAAAAAGCTTGAAAAATAAGCCAAAAGAAGTGAAAGTTTGACCTGAAGTTAAGCGTTTCGGTGTTCGGTATTCGGTATTCGTGTATTAGAAGGCATCCACAAAGCGGTTGTTATGCCACCAGTCTGTAAATAAATCCACAGAAAGGGCGGCCAGTTTGCCGAAGACTTAAAACCACAGTCGGTATGTGAGGAATAATAACACGATGAGAAATGCGATGGTCCAGGAGCAATGGCCACTCATGTGGCCTGAAATTAAACATTCGACTACAGAGCTAAACTGTTGCCAGGATAATCACCTGCTAAATAATCCAAAATAATGCAAATTCAGCCGCATGAACAAAATATTCCATAGCTGAACAGATGCGTGGAATCAGTGAGCCAACAATGGCAACATGTGACAATGGAATATGTGCCAAGGCCAGTCACAAACAAGGCCATGGTCAGTAGGCAACTAACAACGAGCTAAATCTGCCCTTAAAGGGAATTGGTATCAAATGGCTGGCTAAGTTTTTGAATACAAAAAATCTAGCATCCGTCCACAAATGCATATGCCATATAGTCCAAGTTTGGCGCCCCCAAGATCAAGGTTAATGTTCAATTGGATTCAGTTCACGCAACATGCATGATTTTGAGATGGGCTTGAATCAGACTGATGGTGAGTAAAGAAGAATACAGATGTTAGTCGGTGAAAAGTTTAAACAAAGATGATATGTCTTGAAAAAGAAAATTTTGTTGGCAAAAGACGGTGGACAGACAAGACAGAGAAGCCTTATTAATATGCATTATTTTTTGTACGTTTTACTTGTGCTAAAACTAGACAGTTTTTCACCAGTTTCTTAGCATACCAGTTTGCATTAGACATAGAGGTTCCCATTCTGGCTTCTGTTCATCCATTTGTAGCGGATCAGGATCCGGATAGGACCAGTCTTAGAAGAGATTTATGGATTTTTATTGGATCTGGATTCAGCCTGGCCGAATACAGATCGGATCGGACCCCAATGGGTATGTCCTTTTCGTATTCTGCTCGCCAGTCACGGAGACTTACACGGAGGAGTTTTATAGGGTCCTCGAGGTGTACGCATGGTATGTCGGCCAGGTTATCCCTTCCACCTTGTTCCCAGGGTGCACAAATGGTCATTTCAGCTGCATTATTCCTGCACATAATCATGTCAGTCAGTTTGTTCGTTTCACATGATCCTTAGGGTGCACACATGGTCATGTCGACAGGGTTATTCTTTTCACATGGTCCTGAGGTCGTGGGCTATGGTTATCTCTGTCAGGTTTTTCGCGTGGTCCTGAGGGTGGGCCGTTAGGGATTAGAGTGCTGATTTGTGGCCCGCATCAGCAATGCCGTAATTTGCTCCGCATGAACTGGTATAACTTAATCCCACCAAACGGCAAAAAATGTTATGAATGTATTCCGCCCCAAATGCTGCGTTTGGGTAATAGCGTTAAGTTGTACATGTTGCGGCGGCAGTGCATTGTCAGGTAAACGGGACTCGTTGATACCATATTTTGCATTTCTTGCAAGACATCGTACCGTCTGGAGCGCCAGCTTTGTTCCTGATATTCCAACCATCAGGGCGGCAACCTGATAGCCGATTGGCACTGATGGATCCAGGGAGGGGCCATGGTCGCCTTTGCTGGGAAAGCCGGGGCCATCGTGTCGTTTAACCCTCGTTTCCCGACAGAGGTTATTTGGGACTTATTTTTAGAATGCAGATTAATTGCACAAATGTTTATGTCCCAGAATACAAAATAAGTATTGATAGGTAAGTTAGATGTTTCTAACAGAAACAAACTAAGCATAAATGGGCACCAATTGCGTGTTATGTTCGTCCACCCGCCGGATGCTTGAGTAATTGCGAGGTCACGAGAACGCGGCTGCAGTATTACAGTTGCCGCAATTTTGAGCCGGGACGTTCTACCGGTTTATGTAGCCTTGGTTATACGGATAGAGATTTGATCCCCTGTTCGCGCATGGTCTGGATCCGTCAATGCCGACTATTCAGTGTACACCAAAACTCCTTTCGTATCGCTGTGATTATGAATTATGTACAAATGGCCGGCTTTTGCGTGGGGAAAAACTTGGAACCGTGATCGCCGGGTCATCCCCGGGATCGGCAGCTCAGTTGGGGTCGTATGCCGACACTGAAGAAACTGGCCGCGATTATCTGAAAGCAAAAGGAATAAACTGGCCGTCACGACCATGAGTCCACACTGAAGACCAGGGCAAAGGAACAGCCCGCCGTTAACTGACAGATAACATCATGAAGACGAAAATGTTTAAGATGTTCCATCCGATTTGAATTTGCCGATTTTTTCCTATACACATGGGCTGAAAGATACTGGCATGTTGTAATACGTACCAGCTGGCATGTTGTGATGCGCAGCATTATGTCATGAGAAGTTGTTATCTGACACCCTTGACCTTAGATCAGAGCACCACGGATCAAGTGTTTTTTTTTATATTTTTTGCGATTGGCAAAAGGCAAATTGGCAAATGATTTGTCTCCTAACATTACGTTTTCTGAGTTATTTCTGTCACCGGCGACGCCCATGCATGCGTAAGATTTATGACCTCTTGCCTTTGCTGTTCTGTTTGAAAGCAGAAAAATGCTTCCGCTCCGCCGACGGTAGCCTGCCGTAGCTGACTCTGGTGTATTGTCACATCGTGCTCCTTTCACATTACCTTAGCTTAAATTCATTAATAGTATACTTGTCTTTCGCGAGCATCAACGTCACAGCCTGCCGCTGGTTGTGACGTGAGTAATGAAGTAAAAAGCTAGGTCCGCGCCTTGTCACTCAAAAGCGTTGCATTTGATCCTCTGACAGGTTTGGACGCAACGTCACGTCTCTGCTGTATGATAACAGTTTAGCTCATCTACTTTGGTAACATGTGGCAATCCGCAAAACTTGAGGCTCGGTCCATTGTTTGACGGAGGCCAGCCGGTGGTTGGTGGCTGGTTGCCCCACGGGATGGTCCGACCGGCTGGCGTTGCACCGGCCGAGGTAGCCGGGCATGAGGCTCCCGTCGCTGAGACCCGCCTTATAGCTCTTTGTGTAACTTAACCCGATTGGAATAGTTCTACTGGTTTGAAAATGAACGGAGCGAGCTGCATGGCGATTGTCGGTCGACCTTGGTGGGCCAGCCCCTCTCCATTTTGGATTATGTGCGAAGATGTTGAAAGTAAGTGAAACAGAGTAAGGAGCAACCTGCACAAGTTACTCGGATTCCACTGCTGATGTATCGTGCTGAAAAAGTGGAGTCCTCTTCCGGCTAATACGGCTGATGCGTCCGTTGCGCCGTCGAAACGTCTGTTCAAAACAGCACCTGCTGACATTGTAAATGGAGAGATATTACCAGCATTTGTTACGATGCTGGCATTGCTGTCTCGGCCGCTAAGCTGTTCTGCACATGAGCCGACTCGCGTCTCGGTAGAATGTTTGACTTAGCGTTTACAATGCTCTCTTTTGGATATTCCTGCCTGCCATATGCCGATAGACCTTAAGGTGCACTTGCAGTATAATTGTGTTACACAATAGTGGGTTTGCAATTCATTAGATTGCACAGACCCCCAGGCCGGGTTCTGCGGAAGCGTGGCGCTCGCCAGACGTGCTGGACCAGGCCAGCCGCCGCCACGACTGTACCACCACCAACAGCGGCACACGAACGAACACATTGTATTCCATCGGCAGTTGGTCTGGATGGGCTGCTAGTGACGGTGCACACCACCGACGCCCCTGCACATTATTCCGAGTGCCGCCGCGGCACGCTCCGCCGACGGCATTCCCCGTGGCTGACGCTGGTGTGCGATCACACTGTGCTTCTATTACATCAAGCTGCACAAATTCAAAAAAAAAAAGTAATGTCCTTGGTCTAATGACCTGGTCTAACTAGCCTGGTGGCATGTTTGTCGCAAATTGGTGTGGCTTCACAACAGCGTGCTGTCACCTTGTGTCCGCCAGCACCATGGCCACAGGAGACGGGCCCGATTGACAGCTATCTTTCCCCTTCAGACCATTGGTCTTTCAGAAAAGATAATACCACACACAACTAACGATGATGAAAATCTTAAGCATTCGTAGCGCATTTTCCTCTAAGACCTCTGGTGTTCCGGGAAGAGGTTGTGTTACCTGCACTGCAGTGTGATACCATCAAGGACAGGACATCTCACATTCCTCATTGGAATGATCCCCCCCCCCCTGAAGTTGAATTTCCTTCTTAGACGACCTTGTGTGATGGGAAACAACGATGAATACTCTGTGTAGGGATAGTGTTGTTTGGCTTGTGCTGACGCCAGACCACTCCATTGTACTGCGCGGTCTGGATCCAGGTTAATACAGATTTGTGGTTTTATTTCGCGTGTTCATGGTCGCTCTGCCGTTGCCGTGTTGCAACGGGCTGCAGCGGCGGATTCCACCGTCCGGTTAAGAAGCTGTTGGCCTTGATGCGTGCCGCCTGAGACCGGTCTGCGTTGGGTTATTCTCAGACGGGCCGGTGTCGCTCCGCCAGTTTACGGTGGCTCCCAGTCTTCCAAACTGTGCACTGCAGCGCGGGCCGCCTGGCGGCAGCCTGGCCAAGCCTGCTCTTGTATAATCGAGGATTGTCGCTGTGGATTCGGATTTGTTTTCGTGAAATCACTCGAATGGATGACAATATTTACTACTTACGTAAATCCGACGCATGTATACACACGCATTAGCAAAACGTTTCTGTCGGCCGACAATTGAGAAGCACACGACTCAATGGCTGAGTAAGAGGGCTAAAAATCGACATAGTTGAACATGGATCCTGTAACACACTCTCACAGTAAACACAATCATTACACCTGATGCTAGCAAGTGTAACGGACTAAACTATCCTTGAAAAAAGCGGACTGAGTACGACGCTTGTCAGGAGTCATATTTGGGGACCGTTCGATAGTGAATATTTGTGCTTGTCCGCAGAATTCCCCTTCATATTTTTTGTGCCTCCTGTATATCTGTCTGTCCTCAAATGAGTTTCTCGGACCCTGCACCCAAATGGATGACGGGACGGCACGCGCAGCGCACCATTCACAAGACCTCATGCGCATCCGGTGTACCTACCAGTTTTTTTCGGACGGTACGGCCCGCCATTGGTGCGCGGAGTTCGCGTCAAGAACGATCGCTTCGCACATAACAGTAACATGCAAAACGGCAATTACGAGCAATACAAAACAACGTCTCCGAGGGCGTTTTTTCGGCAGCTAAAGGACTGAATCGGCTTGAAGCCCGCTGATTTAGGACGAGAATGAATCCTTGCCGGACCAAATGATTCTCAGATTCTCACCTACGCGCCCGATGACAGGAGGCTGTCGCCCCTGCCCATTTCGCTCGTAACTGAGAAAGAGCGGCAAAAAAAGAAAATAAAATGGACATGTGTCTCGTTTCGTCTGATTCCAACAATACCTGATTTCATCCCTTCAGGTCATCTGGTGACCTCTTAGGTCACTGCGAAGGGGAGTAACACGCCGTTTGCCGTCCCCACCATTATCGTAGTAGGTTTCTGGCAGAATGGTGTGCAAGCTATGCTTTCGTAGCGACTCGGTTTTAAAACCGATCAACTCTTGTATTAAATGTTCCTTTTGTTTCTTCGGCTCAAGGTCAGGTCAACGAGAGGGAAAACATCATTTTCATCGTTACCGCAAAATCGAGTTTTGACCATCAAGAAGGGTAGAAAGAAATCCTGAAATCGGCGTCAAATTGGACCCTAGGAGCGGCAGAATGCATCTTGCGGCCATATAAGGTCCATGGCCTGACTTAATCTTGGCAAAATCACTGGCCTTTCAAATCAGGATATGTTGCAAGGCATACGCTAAAACAATCCTGCATCAAAAACTTACCCAATATCTCGTCACACTCATGAAAAAGAAATCAAAACGTATCTCAGATTTAGAAAATCGGCTTGAAGGCCTCAAAAATAAAGCCTTAGCCTCGCATAACTTACTTTGAAAAAAGCGGAAAGGTGCGCGGATATATATGTTTTGTATATATATGTATATATATATGTGTGTATGTGTGTGTGTGTGTGTATACATGCATACGCAAGTTTTGTTACGAACACCAGCGCATTCAGCGTTGTTTATCTTTTTCTGTGGTTTGCTCAAGTTTTCGGACTATAGTTTTCGCTTCATTAGTGTGCTCGTTTAGGACGGTGCTTAGGATCATTATAGTTAAGAAATGTACCATTAGGTCGTTCATTCTTTATGTATATTCATATCATTATCGACGTTTCGTCTTATCCTCAGACGTTTTCAAGAAAGAGGCATTCGTTTCCAAGTCTTTCTGACATTTTTCGCCCTGGCGTCTCGCGCTATATATGCAACACATTTTCTGTTATTTGGACACTTTTCTGGTTACCCCATTCTGTAAATAATCACGCATGTCTAAATGCAGCGCATACATTCAGCACACATCACTCGTGGGTCCCGGTTATCACCACCTATCTATGCTACGGTTCGGTGGCGGACCCTCATACAGTGACGGTGTTCCGCGTGCGTATATCTGCCGGTTGATAACGGGATTGTATTCCCCAGTATAGATTGCTTCCAGGACGTTGAGGAACCGCTGTTGTGTGTTTTGGCCAGGATCTTTGTGTTTTCTGCTAGTGTTTTCCTGATCAGTGATGTGTCGTGATGATTCTCAGTGTCTGAGAGTGGGCCGTCGTTCTGTAGGTGCATAGTGGGTCGTCTGCTGAATCTTGTGGTTGTGAGGCCAATGTACACACTATTGGGTAGGAGAGCACAGTCTCCTTAGTGCATTCATAGTGGTAGATGGCGTTGGTCTGTTTCAGTGTTCCTGGGTCGTGAGCAGTGTTGTTCTTGGTGATCAGTAATGATGTGGTGGGACTTTGTTAGTAGGTATTTAGTTTCAAGCGGTTCGATGGTTGTATTGTCTAGCAGTTACATTTGTTGATGCTTTGTGGTGCTTGTTCGTCTGCTTGGTATCCTGGTGGCATGGCGTTTTTGTAGTACAGGTGATAGGTACTAATATCTTGTTCGGGTGGTTTGGTAGGCTTTAGGTGTTCGGTGATGGTATTTTGTATGTATTTCTGAATGAATGTCGTGGTGTAGATGTTGTTCGTGACTTTTTGCTTTATCCTACGCAGTTCCGCGTGTAAAAGCGCCCAAATAATGGAAAAATGCGTTGCATATATAGCAACGACGCGAGAGCAATAGCAATAGCGCGAGACACCAAGCCGAATAATGCTAGAATACTTGGACATGATTACTTCTTGCCTGAAAATGTCTTACGATGAGACGAAACGTTGATATCAGTATAAAAAAGATATAGATTTAGCGACATAATTGTACTCTTAATTATAATGCCCTTGGGCACCATCGTAAACAAGCACACCAATGAAGCGCAGAATATAATCCGAAAACTTGGACGCACCCAAAGAAAGATAACCAACGCTGAATGCGCTGTTGCTTTTTGACGAAACTTGCTTATGTAGGATATGTATATTACATACGTACAGCATTGAGGTTCTTCGTTGAAAAAATATAACGTGAACGAACATTATTTTCCTGCTCGGATGGGACTGATTCTTCCATACGTCGCAATCGCAGCTCATGATCAAATTAAATAACTTTAATCGTCAGGAAGCTATGATGAACAGATCTGTGAAACCAAAGCACAGAATCGTGTTTAAATAATGTTTTGCACAATAATTACACTGTTCGAGCAATGTTGTTTTAAACTTATCGTTTTTTAACAAAGAATACCATGTCTGGTAGTAAGGTATGGAAAAAGCGCCTATGCCTCACGTCGGCTGGGTAGCTTTTTTAACGAGCTTCAGAAGCCGTGTTCACTACACGGCTCGTGCAATGCTTCAGGACACTTCGACCCCCGGAAATATAAAATACCGCGTGAAGTCAGGTTAAGCAATTCCTTAAACACAGAGGTGATGGCTGGGTTTTTCCTACGCGCGATAGCCTGAGGTCATAATTCAAGACAACGCAGAATTTAAAGAATTGGTGTCTAATGCCTCATAGAAATAAAAGAAAATGTTTTTGCATTTTTTGTCCATTCAGTTTTTTAAAAACTAATTCTAATATTTTCGAAACCCTATGAACACCTATCAATTTTCTCAAAAATTTCAAGTGTATGAACCAGTGGTAAAAGTCCCATTCATAATCTCTTGACTCATGCTAAATTCATAAAAATCGGTCCATAAACAACAGAGTAATAACAAGTCCAAAAGTATCCCCGTTTTGGCTTCTTTGTGCATTGTACACACACCTTTCAAAATGTTTGAAACAACTTCTTTTTTAGAAATGTAGTTTACGTCATGGCAAATCGATTGCCGTTTGTTGCGATGAAATCGGATGTGTAGTTCTCGAGATCTGGGGGGGGGGACGAATTCGTTCCCCTGCCTGTAATTGACCACACCGTCTAACCCTCAGGAAATATGGCTAAAAACCATGCTGATGGCTTAATTTTTTTTACCGAGCGTGACATCACGAGGCCAAAATTCAAGGCAAGACAGGCCTTTTATAGAGTTATTGCTCGCCGAATGTAGTTCGGGCTTTACCACATGCCGTTACAACTGCGATTCTAATAAGAGGTTTGCGTGAAGGGTGGCATGGGAAGTTCACTTTGCTGGGCCACCAAATATGCAACTTGGGTCGTCACCAGTCGAGTCATCACTGCCGTCATCAGTCGTGATTAACATCAGCAGTTGCGATTACGTAACAATTGACAACTTCGAGGGCTGGGCATCACCCACCATCTATTCTTTGCTGTCTGACCGCACGGAAAATGCCGTTTGTGACTGTCGAAATGCATTGTCGAAAGGCCGAAAATGCATTCCTTGTGCCAGAAATGTTTTTTCTTTCAATGAAAAATGTTGCGAACAGGTGCTAAGCTTAACTTCAGAATAACGCCTGAGCCTACAGAATAACGCCTTAGCCGAATATGCGCACCAAACTTGAAATTAAATAATCAGCATCAAAGTCATTCTCACATTCTCCTTGGCGAATGAATGCCACTGAGCTCTTCGGGGTGTGGCTCAACATTTTTAGATAAGCATTTTCACTACGAGCCTTTTCTTCACCTAGTGGATGAAGTATTGCGGCAAAAGTCTCAACCTAGGTTTATACTACACGGCACGTGCTAATGCTTTTTCATATCTTTGGCACGTGGCATTTCATCTTGCAACGGTACAGGGTGGAATGCCGTATTCCTGCCAATGTCATTCTTATGTCGTTGCTGGCGATCCCCAGATCGCAGTGGCCTGAGAGAAGCACTACATATCGCTCCATGTGCCACCTGTCGTCAGTATTAGGACCCAAACGCGTACACCCACTTTTTGGGTGCTACGCCGGTAGGAGCACGTCTCGCACGACTTACAACGTAGGGTTCCGCTTCGTAAAATTGCCAGCCTGTGTTTTCAGAATGATTTCAGTACGTAACTTATCAGCATGTACCTTCTGCATTAAATGGCGACCGGAGTTCACAAATATAGAGCGACTCAAGAACCTTTCGGCGGCTGTTTTTCCTCTCAGTGGACAGCGATTCTACCATGAAGTTCGAATTCGCCACTGCATGTAGCATGGAAGGGCGGTTTTCGATCACAGCCGGTCCAATGCAACATATAACACGTTTGTATGCGTAATAACAACACGTATGTGTAACACGCTAATAATGTTAGCACGTATGTATAACACGCTTGGGTGGGATGTCAGTTTGCTTCCCCTAAGATCTCGAAAATTGACGGTGCCATCAAATCTCAACCTAACAAATGAAGTCTTAGAGAAACATAATCAATTCAAATGATTGGAGTCGTTTTCGAACACTGTGAAATTAACCCAAGACTATTCCGTGTAAACTGAAGGGCATCTGAGATCCTCTGAGGTCAAAGATCGTAGGCTGACTTGATATACACGCGGCCGCCGTGCTATTTTCTCCTTTTTAATGCCCCTGGCGCCGCCTACGCCAGTAGTATCCAAATAATGTAATATGATTTGGAGTTCTTACATAGAAAATGACTGATAAGAAAACAAAATGGCTAAAAAAGAACTTTGATTTTAATTCAGTTTCTTGTATATAAATATAAATATATATATATATATATATATATATATATATATATGAAACTGAACATCGAGGTATATATACATATGTATGAATAAATATATGAGTTTCGCCAAAATTCCAAACATATGAGCCAAACAGAAAAGCCACGCCGATTATCATTCACTTCATGCTAACTGCGTCGGAATCAGCCACTCAGTTTACGTTATGGCGAATCGATTGGCCTTTCTTACGATCAATTCGGACGGGTAGTTCTCGAGATCCGAGGGGGGGGGGGCGTCAGGGGCGAATAGCCATGCCCCATACGGGAATGCATCCAAACGTTATGTGTGTAAGGCTGGATGCGCGTCTGGCGCGTGGAGCTGGCCGTCATGTGGCTCCGGGTCTGCGGACGCCGACCCTTGGCCGGCGGCGGTCATGTGACCGAGCGGTGAGGTCGGGGCGGCGAGATACGTGCGAGGTCAAAGCGTGGTCAGCCTTTGCCCAGAACGCTGAGCCACAGCAATACAAGCAGAATGAGACGCAAGTCTTACATGTGTACGGGAAAAGGGTTAAACAGTGATTCATGTTTCATACCGAAGACGTTACAAACGTGGGCAGCATGACAGACTGACGAATATGTGCTGAAGTTTACCTTTTCCATTCCGCAAAATTGCCAAGTTCGTCATTAGCCCTTTCACGATATTGTTATATTCGATATTTTGCCAATTTAGTACAATTTAATGTGTCGATATTCATCACGGACGATGTTCCTGTTCGATATTTTTCGTTCGATATTTTGTCGTTCCGTATTTTGCGCAGCAGCATTTTCCATTGCGACATCGATTCCACATTGCTAATTGAAATTCTGAGCATTTCCCCCGTTCGATGTTTACACTGGTCGATCTTTACCTGCTTCATATTTTGCATCCGATATTTTGCTTCCGATGTTTTCCATTCAGTATTTCACCATAAGACATTCTGTCAGGTAATCGACGGGGCCGTAGTAGGTGACGCTCTAACCAGCTGCCAGGCCACGTTCGAAAACTGCTGTGAATGACTTACTCAGCTGTCTCCTGCTTACAAACGGCATTCAACAGCGAAACCGTTTTGGAACCAAAACGACGCAACGAACAGCGTTGCTGGTAACGCCACTTAGATTAATAGCATTATTTAATCAATCTAGTAAGTCACTTTTCGAACTCGGTAAACAAGGGGGCTATAGTTCAAGGTCATTACAGCTGACGCACCACGAGCTATAAACATACAAAACCTTATCTCGCTCAGTCTGATGTCCCGGTACGGACGCAGCAGGGCTGTGCAAGTGTAGCCGCTCACACGAGGTAAGTCTGGAAAAAACGCATACTAAACGTAGGAAAAACGAAGAAAAAGGACTGCCAGATTGGATCATACACCGTTAAAAGGATGCTAGTGCTGCGTACTCAGAAATCACTGCGTTCGATGATGGCGCAATAGGGGAGGAAAATAGCGTATCGTGCGCAAGGCTTCTTGTATTCCTTGTGGTCCGACTGTAATGGTACGAGGTCGTGGATGCCTGCATTTAACCTGACAGCGACTCACGTACTGTGATTTTGTGATATATGGAGCTGTGATATTGACGTTGGGCATTGTCTTGGTTCTTATTTGGGTGTCTGTAGGTCAACAGTGAGATTCAGCCCGAGCGCTTACTTCCAGGGAAAATAATCGTAGTAGTGGTTGCATGGCGTTTCAAATGCAATATTGATAAGTATTACTTACGATTTCAGCCGGAAAAACCTGAAACACATTATTTCCCCCGAAACAGATTGCGTCGTCACTGGTATGGTAACCTCCAGACGCTCGCGTAGGGATTTTTGAAGTTTCTGCGTTAAATAGTTTGTTTACGTGAGATCTCGACGCTGATTGGTCGTCGGTCGGACTCAAGGTCCAATCAAGAGTAATAAAAAAGTTTTGGGGGAACAACTAATGCGATATAAATTATCTTTAAAATAACAAAGTTAACCGTTGTAAAAATAATAAAAGTAATAATAATAGTAATAATAATAATAATAATAATAAACAATAATAATAAAAAAGTAAAAATATTACAAAGATGGCAAAGCGTAGTTCCAATTTGAAAAATACAAAAAAAACAAAAAGCAGTGAAATAAAATATCTGAAAAAAAAAATCACGGAACAAAACTGGAAAATATTAGGAAGTGAAATAAAACAATAAATAAAAATTTACCCTAGCCTAACATAGTAACCAAACCTAATCTAACCTAACCTAACCTAACCTAACCTAGCCTAGCCTGGCCTAACCTAACCTAACCTAACCTAACCTAACGTAGCCCAGCACAAAAAAACACGGAACAAAACTGGAAAATATTAGGAAGTGAAATAAAACAATAAATAAAAATTTACCCTAGCCTAACATAGTAACCTAACCTAACTTACCTAACCTAACCTAACCTAGCCTAACCTAACCTAACCTAACCTAACCTAACCTAACCTGATCAAACTTAGCCCAGCACAACCCAACCTAGCAACCTAATCTACGAGTATTAAATGTCATAATGTAATAATACTGATATCAGACATCCCAACAATTATCTAATACAATAATATAACGGCGTAATAATTCAGTAGTTCCTCCAAGTTCAGTTTGTGGCAACAGAATAGAATTTTCCTATATATGACGTCATTAATCGTTTGAAGATGCATGCAGGGTCTACACGTCCTTGATGTCAATAACCTTAACCTTGGCGGCACTACATTTTCCGCCGCGGAATAATGTTCTCCGCCAGTCGACTGCAGCACGGTATTACTGTGTGGTACGTTATCGTTACGATTTTGTTGTTATTGTTTAGAAAATCAAGTAGTGGAAAGTACGGTTAGAAACAGGATGATACATTCTTTACATTGGTGGCAATTATACAAAGGGTTATTTGCGATTTCGTCGGGCAGAAACTTACCTTTAGCCGGTGTGTACTTGAAACTAGGTCAATACTTGAGATTTAGCTGCAGTTATTAATAGTATGCTTGCCAAAATGCAGCATGCCCATAATTGGAAAGGCTTATTTGAGAATTGGTGTTCCGAATTGTTGAATCGTCTATCCAGTTATGTTTTGCGGTTCTAGCACATAAAGTTGTCTAAAATCTGGTATGATTGCCTTGATACTGTTGAGTTCAGGAGCAATATGTGCTGCTCTTTAAACCTTCAGACTTTATCCTTTAACAATTTTTGCGTGTGAAATAGTACTGCTATATCTTCATAGGCAGCAAACATGTCATAATCAGACGAAGGCTTAACAAGCAGGGCCGATTTTGTTATGTTCCGATATTGGCTCGGGTGCTGCCCATGTTAAGGTGCTTCGACCAAGGCCAGCTCACTGAGTTGGCCTTGGTCAGCTCTGTGTCCATGTAGTCACCCGGCTGTTTCAAAATCATGGATATTTCAGACTCCCCACTGCTAATCGGAACGTGCTCGGGCGCCCTTATCATCTCTGTTGTGAGATTTATCTCGGGCACTAGACAGGGGCGGCGGAAGCTATTTCAGGATGGGGGGCAAACCGTTCGCGGATCCCGCCACCCCATTCGGCGGAGCTTAAAGTACCCATAAATGCCGCTATTATCCGGACTCGCACCGAGGACCTTTCGTCCACAAGGCGAGCACGGTACCACTACAACACGCCGTCACCTGATGAACGGTTGACCGAGCTGTTCAAGTGATGTTTCACAGTCGCTGTGACGGCCTTCGGCCATTTGGTCTGCCCGTATGTCGTTGCACTTTGCGCTCGGACACGCTCGCTGTGAGCACCGCGCATCACGCTGTCTATTTTAAATGGCATGTGAAAGTGCGCGGTGCGTTTCAAATATTTTTCAATAACTGTCATCAGCCAATTTCTCTTTATGCTGCACCCTGGGTATGAAGCATCCCAGCTATTTTTTTTTTTTTTTTTGCTTTCCCAGGTTGGACAGATGCAACACTTTTTATATTCCATCTCCGTCAGTTTTCACAATCATAGTTTCTGCCCCCGTCATTGTCAGCAAATCTTCTTCGGTGTCCTAGTATCTCCATCCGTTTCGGTTGGTCTCCTTCGGTCTGGCTCGACCTCCAATAGTCTCTGTTGGTCTCCTTTGGTCTCCATCAGTCTTCCAGTCTTTCGGTCTCCCTAAATCTCGTTTAATGTCCATCGGTCTCGGTCGGTCTCAGCCGATCTCCGTCAGTTTCTTTTGACCTTCACCGGTTTCCACCGCTCTCCACCAGTCGTCGTCGATCTCCGTCGGTCCGTCGATCTCCTCGGTGCCTCCCAGTCTCCCCCACATTGACTCGGTCTTTCTTTTTCCCCACAGTCACTCTCATTTATGTCTGTCTTCATGTGCGCGGGAGCCATGGGAACACGGGGGCTTCAGCCCCAACTTTTTTTTTAAATTTAATATTAATCCTATGGGCATTGATTTGAAAGAATTGGCCCAAAATGTTTCTCCCCCTCCCCCCCAACTGGAGAGGAGTTCCCTGTCCGTCTTTTTTCTGTTTTCGTCCTGTTCCCTGTATCTGTCTCTGCCCACCAATATTTGCCCATCTTTGTGTAACTTTGTTGGCATTGGTCTATATGCATCTGTGTATATCCGACCGAACTTATAGGCATACTATGTCGATATTTTTTAGTCCGGTAGGGTTTCTGCAATCCCGAAGTTGGAGGTTGCGTAATGGTCAAGCTGAGCAGAAAAGAGTTATACAATTTTCAGTTACGAGCAAAGGAAGTTGATTCTTGATCGTGATCGGCAAAAAAACACGCAAAACACGACGTGCGGACTTCTTTGTACGCGCTCACTTCAACAGACCACGACGATACACGCCAGATGGCATATGCTGACCCTGAAAAAAGCATTCGTAACGCCTTTCGGCACTTTTGGCGCGTAAAGGTAAGAGCCCAACACCACGCTGTTCGGCACCCGAATGTGAGGCGGCGAAGTGTGACAAGCCAGTGCTGTGGTCCGACCAGGAAAATTTGGTTGGGGAGCGGAACCGCGCAGAGGCGTACCCAGGCAGGGGCTGACGGAGCTGGACGCCTCTTCCCCCGCATCAGGGAGGGGTCTCGGATTCGGGAAAGCAGGTAATCCTTTGCGCGTAATGCGGATGGATCTCCTGGCTACCCTGCATTGGGGCCTCTCGGGTAAGGGCCACCATTATTAAGAGTTCTTTCTACTAAGGAGCTTCTTACTAAGGTTACTTTGCTGGCTTAGGTGTCCCTGCTGGCATGTGAAGAAGGTTCCTTATCCCTGCCGTCCTTTGAAGGGCCCACATACCGATCTGTTAACCCTATCCCGGAGGGCTAGACAGTATGGTCGATTCCCGGCAGGGGGGGGGCGGATTCGGCCCCCTTTGAGATCTCGAAAACTACTCGTCCGATTTCATCACAACAAACGGCAATCGATTTGCCGTGACGTGAACTACACTTTTATAAGAAGAAATTTTCAAAATTTTGAAATGTGTGGATACAGGGGGCAAAAATGTCAAAAGGTGGGGGTGCTTTTGGACTTCTTATAACTCCGTTGTTTATCACCCGATTTCAGTGAAACTGGCATGAATCAAGAGATTATGAATAGGGCTTTTACCGTGAGTACACAAATATGAAATTTTGAGAAAATTCATGGGCGTTCACAGGGTTTCAAAAATAGGAGGATTACTTTTCTAACAACTGAATGAACAAAAGAGGCAAAAACACTTTTTGGCTTCTGCTAGTCATGTTATGCTAAAGAATTACAAATCGCATCACAATGTTTGTATAATGTTCGCACAGGCGGTGCCAGGGACATGAAAAAGGGGGAACTGTCATGGTCACACGTTCTTCAGATCAACTTGTGACCTTTGACCTTAAATGACCTCCAGTGACATTGGGGTCACTTTGAATGATTTCGTGTACATTTAATATTATCTGTAAACGTTTTCAATCATTTGAATTCACTCTATTTCAAAAATTTCATTTTATGGCTATTGCGATATAGGGTACGCCCACTGACATTTTGGGTCATAGCTCCGTGACCCGACCTGATATCAAGCTGAAACTTGGTGTACAAGTAGAAGGCATCCTTCTACGTCATATGTATTCCGGGTTTGGCATTTGAAAAAACGGCGCCGAAATTGTTGCAAAAAAACAAATTTTGACTTTTGACCTTGACCTGACCTTGTAAAATGACCTCAGATAAACAAAATTACGTCTGCACATTGCCAAACTATTTACCTATACATGCATATAAAGTTTTAAGTTCTATCTTTAAAACTCTGTGTTTGGCAGACATTTTCCTTTTACCCTCAACATGGCCAAAAATGGCATGAGGTGCCTCCCAAAAACGTTGTCTGGCTCCGCCCGTGAGCAAAATAGAATTTTGAAATTTTGTCACGGCACGTAGAAAAAATAACTAGGAAAAGTGACCAAGTTTCGTGAAGCTGCGTTAAAAAGCCTGGAATTGGCAAGCAAAAAGCCTGAGTGGGGCGGATTCAGCCCCTCCTGCCGGGAATAGGGTTAAGTTACCAAAATAAATGAACGCTATAATGAGTGCCAGTTAATTCCATCTCGCGTTCGGCACCGGCGCCCGCCGTGGAGTATCGCGAATATCGCGGTGTCTTTAGCTCATCGTTTTCTTACATGTTTTAAACAAATAATCGAAACTGGACGTGTGTCGGTATCTGCGGACTTTTGCCCATTCATTTGTCTTTATCTAGACTTTATCACAACCCCCGAGAACCAGGTCGTTGTCATTTTTGTGAAGTCGACCATCAGAAAACACATATGGGCGTGAGTGGTTTACATTTTTCCAAAAATAAAAATGAGGCAGGTTTGGAGCTCTGTTGGTTACGAGTTTGCCATTGGTATGCCTATTTTTATCGTGCGACCAACCCTGCGCGAGTTAGACGGCAGGGGCGGTCCACCGCCCTCCCCCACCCCGTCTGGCATGCATGGCGCCGACTGGGAGCACTCTGGGGCAAGGGGCACTCTGCCGTGTTTAGATCCTTTTCTGGTCCCAAAGGCCCTTTGGGAGCTTCAGGGCCCCTTTTTTGTGTCTCAGGGATTATCTAACCTTCCCAGAGGCCCGCCTGACTGCATAAAGAAAACGTCACATTTTCAGAGACTCCGTGAATCTCAAATGGGGCTCCTTCTTCAGGCCTGGAGGATCGTCCCATCGCCCCTCCCCCCTGGATCCGCGCCTACCTTGATTGGCACATTCTCCCAAACATTGTTCATAAGCCCACTTGTGACATTTCTTAAGTAACCTCAATGGGCAATTACCTTGCAATTACCTCGCCGAGGGCCGAGATCAGAATGGCGGCATACTTGCGAGTTGTAAACAATCGACTTAGCCCAATAAACGTGCGTTGTTTGACACACAAACACACCTCAGAGGTAGTGTTTTTTTAGCAGCGCAGTGATTGACAAAGCCGAAATGGCGTTCAAAAACTAACTGGCCGCAGGGCTCATTTGTCGGGAAATCGCGAACGAAGCTCTGACATCTTTTCCTGTGACTTTTCCGACGCCTCTGCTACAATCTCGACGGGTCTCTTCACGGCCTGGGGGTGGACCGGATATCCTGGGATGTCTGGCAGTGTGGTAATCAGTTGCCTTTTCAGTGGACGGAGGCTCGAAAACTGGGTCTGCCGCCCAGTTAGATACATTTGTGTAGCTCGCAGCCTCCATATTAATGATGGGCAGCTTGACAACGTAGACGCCGCGCTGCTGTGGGGCTGTAACTTCCAGGGACTTGGTTACAGCTTTCACTGCACAGTCTCACACCGCTTTGTTGTCATCAGTGAGCGTGGTGAACGGTGTGGTCCTGGAATTGGACTAGTCACATTACGCCGCAGTACTGGCTTCACTGTTAGTCCCGGCTACATCTGAGTCAGGTGTACGCTCTCAGAAAGGTTCGTAAGACCATGTCACCTCCAGTTCTGCTTTACCATGGACCAAATAGTGTCACAGTGTCTGACAATGAGCTGCACCAGTTGCATCAACCCTTCTGACGGCTCTGAATCCGATACATACTGGCTCTAATCGTGTGTATCTGCCATCGAGTATGACTGCGTTGTTTTGTCCAACGCGTCTGAAGGGTTTTCGCTACAGCATATGCCATGCACCAGCTGCAGACAAGCTTCTGGCCGTTACTTATTTCTTTTAGCAGGTCATCGTTCATCTCTGACTTTGTGCATGATGTTGGCCTGAAGTTGATGGAGGATTTGTTTCAATTGAAGCAGCGGAGAGTTGCCTCATTGGCCCAGTGAATGACTTGGGATTCCAACGTTACGCCATCCAGCTGACAGATCACTTCTCGCAACGACTCATTCGCGTGCAGCTGACGGTAAACCATTGAACTGGGCACCGCTTTAGGAACCCAGCAATCAGCAGACACAGCCGACGCGGCCATTGCTAATAATGGTGCTGTCATAACCGACGCAACGGATGTGAGAGCCGAGATTGCAAGCGAATGACCACAGCTCCAAATGCACAACCTCGGCGCATCCGGACTGTGGCGTGAAATGTGGCATGTGAAATGTATTCACCGCCGGGTTCAGAGTGAACCGAAATGCCCATACCTGTGCTTGCTCATGGGTCCACATTTTCTCACGTGCGTGCCTTGTCTGGTTTGTTTGAACTGTGACCCCCAGCTCCCGACCGCATAGGGAAGACAACATGACGCTTTGTCGAACGAGCCGATGCCTGGTAACAGTGATCTATTACAACGGAACAATGTTCATGCCCTTTGTGCACATGCGTCAACTGCATTATGATTACCGGTCAGGTATTACAGGTTTTTAACAATTATTTGAAACTAATTGTCTTTTGGCAACAAAATAGACACTATTCGTCTTCTGTCGTTTCCAAGATTTCAAAAAGGTGCCATGCTGTACATATATCTGAAGGGCATAAATTTAACCTTTGGGCGGGAGGTGAAGCACTGCCGTACATTACTATTATAAGAGCTTTTAATATTTGACGGCATCAGTAATTGGGCGACTGTGCCTGTTGGTGTCTGTAAGAATACAGTACAACACAGTACAGTACAAAAGAGGAGCCAGGACGCATTTTTACCGTTTACTTTTTCGGAAATTACTGTTGATTTCGGGTGTTTTGATGGATTCTCCATGATGATTTTGCTGTTACCAGACGGTCTTTGGCCGATGATATACCCTAATACAAATGTGTACATATATACGGTAGTTGGTGGCACCTATCGTCATTCCACTCACAGCAGTGCACTCCGCCACACAAAAATTCGAAAAATGGCCGCGTTAGTGATACAAAAAGGGCAAACTGAGAAATTTAATTTGTGCAGGAACGACTAGACGGACTCAAGAATCTGGTTGCCTTTATTCAACTCCCTGCGATCAATAGGCCGTGTTTGCCTTGGCAGTGTTGGTACTTGACATGTGCTGGGATCCCGGTGGAATGCAGGTGCTCCTCGTTTTGCGTCGGATTCTAAGTTGACCAAGGCAGGTGTTGCCTCACCTGGGCACCGCTCTGCTCCGGAGGGACACGACCTTTCTGAGATGACGCAATGGCCTGCCCAGGACAGCGAGGGGTAGAATACAATACGGGCAACCTGCTTTTCTTCGGGATCTTGGCACATGTCTGGTAGCGCACATTCTGCTTTTGTGCACATCATCAGAAATCGAAACTGACGTTCACTACTTTCGGGTTACTTTACTTACCATATTAATTTTTACTACTATGTGTTGCCTTGCACTTTTACTTCTCTCTTCCCGGTTACCTCATGAACAGTGACGTTACTGACGACATTGTTTGCAACTCACGAAATCGTGACTGCATGGTGCGTGAATGTGGCAGCTATTCTCAAGAGCAGAACGTCACTTATAGCCCATGAACAATCACGTGGTTGACATGGTTTGCAACTCACGAAATCATGACTGCAAGATGCATGAATGTGGCCACTGTTCACGCAAGCAATGCACGTAACCATTCCTGGGGGCCATTTTATGCTTGAGTCGGCATTGAAAGGTGAGTGGGGCGCGGTGGCTGAGTTACCGAAGAGCTGCACCACCAAAGAGTGTACACGTCCCGAGGTGATCACTGGTTGTCGGGGAGCGAAAGGGAGCCAGCCTGCATTCACCATCAGGAGTATGTGGATTAATGCGAGATGGCTAGGACCGGTGCTTCAGCAAAGGGGCTTTTTTAGACCTTTTGGGCTGTTCAGAACGGGCTTAAGGGTCGTTTTAAAAACTCAGAGGTCGTTTTAAGACATCAGAGACTCCCAGGTTTCAGACAGAGTAGAGGCCCCAGTACAACCCCTTGGGTTAGACTGGGCCGCTACTGAGAACCGAGGCCAGCAGCAGAGCCGAGCTCCATTTGGTTAGAGTGGGGCCTCTGTTGAGAACTGAGGCCAGCAGTAGAGCCGGGCTCCGTTTGGTTACACTGGGGCCTCTGCTGAGAACTGAGACCAGCAGCAAAGCCGGACTCCGCAGAACTCATCAGGCATTTCTTCTGGCAGACTGGTGTGTTAAACTCACTGGGCTGGGCTGCAGTCTTGATGAGGAGCATTGCTTCTACAAATTCAACATTTCGTGTTGGATTTGTGTGTGTTTCATTACAATGGCCACGAATATGCACTTATACGGCACATTTTCTGCCTTAGACTTGAAATGCTTTAAAGGTATCGCAAAAAAGTACAAGTTTGCAAATGGCTAAAGATCTGGATGATCAATGTTCCACAGACAGCGTCAGCACTCCTTGTACTGGCCCTTCTTTTTTATTTTTTTTTTTAACTTTATTAACGAACATCACACCAGTCGCCATGTCACAGTGAACATCAGAACGTCTTCCGGACGTCGTATTCAAGGCACTGTTCGGTCTTGTGTGATCGTCTGTGGTCTTGCGTACCGGGCCAGACATACTTGACCGTTTTCTGGTGTGAGATCCTGATGCGCAAAATATCATCTGACGCCTCATTCAAGGCTCGTTACGGCTCGGCGCGCCAGCATACGAGGGATCCCAATATCGGATCTGTAACCCCGGCGCGAAGGGTCTTACTGCACTGGACTGTGGGGAACGCATGCATGACGCAGGCATGCATAACGTGTGCAGTATCTGTCTGAATTCAGAAGCTCCTGAAAACCCATCTCAGTGAGTGGCACTACATCACATTGCCATCTAACAAAAACGAATGGAACTAGTGCAAATTTGACTTGACGTACCTCTTGCTCTGGTCGGGGCGTCAAGGTCACGAATTGCCAGTCCCGACTGAGAGCTCTGTCACTGTTTGTGCAAGAAGTCACCAGGGCAACGGGCGCGCCTTCGAGCGGGTCTCAGGCAATCCGACTAGGCAAAGTAGAAAGAGTTATCGGGATGGCGTTGTCTGTCGTAGTTTTGGTTATACCTATGTGCGATGGACATAGACGGCTGTGAACTTTCCGAAAGAAAATTGTATTATCAAGTGTGTGTCTCAGCTCACAACTCATTTCGTTTTGGTTTTCTATAACTGTACGTTTCTGAACAACGGTGGTAAATATCAAGGGTAGTAAACGTGGTAAACGTAACGCACCCCTGCAACCCGTGTGACTACGCTACTGTCAACATCTACCACATCGTTCCCTAATCATGATGTAACGCAATGTAATATACCACAAATATATGATGTTCCATAATAGCGATTCTCATAATTTTCCATTCCACGTACCATATTATATTATATCGTCATATATTGCTTATCATGTCCGTAATCATGATGCACCCTGTTGTTCTCGTTCGCACCGAGTTGCGATTCCCATAGTAAGACTTCTTGTCTGACCGCTGTGCACGCTAGATCATTGGCGTATTTATAAGGCAAATATCTCGATACGCTTAGAAAAGTATGTATGCTGTGGACGTAAGATCAGAAAATATCACTTATTGTACCTTGATTGACGCTGCTCTAAATAAAAGAAACACATGTAAATACATAGGTGAGGCCAGTTCCTTACTTGGCTATTGTTTAGCAAGATTTTTTGGCTCCGGAAACCGAACAGAATGAACAGGAATTGTTCCGGTCGTGTTGGTTGGATTGTGGAAAAAAGGGAGCATCTTGAAAAAGTGCTTGGGGAAAGTGTGGTTCATCATACCATGAACGTTTTTACGGACACCTTAGCTGTTTGTATTCTTAAGAAAAATAGTGGCATCCTAGAGCGCGAGAACCATGGGGCCAGGGGGTTTTAGTCCCTCCAACTTTCAGGCTGAGGCGCAGCCCCCAAAATGTTTCGACAATGAGCATATATAACATATTACTTTACCATTTAGCTGTTTTTACGGAAGATTAAAGGTGCGAAGAGCGAGTGCGGAAATAATAAAAACTAGAGCTTTAAATGGAAAATGAATAGCGGGTGGAACAAGGCCAAACCACCTTTTCTTTGTTTTTTGTTTTTACCAAAAATTAAGGGTGCGAAGTACGAGTGCGAAAATAATAAAAAGTAGACCTTTAAATGGAAAATGAATAGTGCACGGAACAAGGGCAAACCAGTATTGGAGGGTGAGGCGGAGCGGGCAAAGGAAAAGAAGCATTTGTTAACGCAACGGGCTGCACAGACTACAGACTTTTTGTGTGCGTAAGTGGTAAGGGAAATGGTTGGGTTACGATTGTCACGTCACTCAGAGAAAATTTTGGTTCCAGCAATGCGTCACGTTCATGCTTCGTTGCTGGTTTGTGACCGGAAGTTGACGCCATTTTTATGTCCATCTCACTATTGATAATCTTCATTGTCCAGAGGCTGTCGTTGATTGCGTTCATTTTGCTTGACATTTTTCATATCCTTGGTCGGAAAATTATTGGTGAATCAGTTTACTTTTCGAAAAAGTAGAACAGAGTAGTGACATCCAGAAGCGTTCCCTTATTTTTTCGTCTTCTTTAACAAGTTCCGACCCTTTGATACCACATCTGTTACCAGAACTGCAAAAATCGAAATGGAAATTCCTCTGTTCAGTTCTCAAAGTGGCGCCCGGCTGAAACGGCTTTTGTTTAGTTGTGACGTCACGAAACTTTCAGCGGCCGGCCGGTCCGTCCGGGCTATTACGTTTCACACGGCGGAAAAAGTCGCCCCGGGTGTTTTGTCTGCAGTGCCTGAACCGTTCGAGATAAAGCCGTGAAACTTGGTGGTTGTTCTTAATGACCTTTCTAGCACATTTTGGCGTAAATACGTGTTTCCAATGCATAAAGTGGCGCCTGTGGAACGGAGACATCGTAGGCACATTGTAAAAACTAAACGTAGTTTCATAGTCTTGGAGTCCAAACTAAATATGTGAAGTACTGGCCCAATGACCACCTCCTTAGGAAGGGCAGCTATCCCATATTTCCTCCCGTTGCCTTATCAGGAACGTAAGGCCATCCCCCAATTAGCTCGGAGAGCAAACGCTGTATTAACCATCGCCAGTCCGAGGGTGCAGCTCCCACCGGTTTTTCTGCGATAGATCCTGAACCGGTGGGTGGAATGAGCTGGAATTTTGGCTGCCTGAGTTTTGTACTTTTCTACACGTGCACTGAAAACTTTAAGTTAATGTCCTGTTAGATTGCTGAGCTGTGACCTCGTTCTCGAGGGGCAGCAGGTCATAGACGTCGAAAATTTCAATTGTGCCGATGGAAATATTGCTTTATAGGCGGTTTCAGATTAGATTGTTCTTTGATAGCGGTCCTAGGAGTACCATCCCGCTATGAGGCGACCTTTTATACCCATTGAAATACCCAGGTCATCTCAGGTCAGGATCACGCCGGGTGGCATTCCGCGAAAATTGGTCTGCTACAACTGTCCTTTCAAAACGTTTTAAGAGACATATGGTTCTATGGAGCATAGTTGTCTGTACGGGGTACGAGGTCATTAAAGGTTAAGGTCATGTCAGTTCAAGTTCCAAAACTTCGTCTGAAGTAATGGACCGTTTACCGTGCAACGAAACTGCTGTTGCGCAGTGTAAGTTCGGTTCAGGGTCATTCGACCTTGCCTTTTGTCAATGCTGACGAAAGGCAAGGTCAAATGACCCTGAACTTGCCTTGAGGTCACCCCGACGTTTACCTTCAATGCCCAGGTCACCTTGTATGACCTCATGAGACCTGTCCCGACCACTTGGACAGGATTATGATAAAGCATTGTCTTGTGTATGTCCGAAAGAACCGTGAAAATCACATAAAAACTGGTAATGGCCTTTATTTGACCTAATCTGACAGGTCAGCCACAAGGGACATCTTAAAATGGCCTATTTAAAGTTGTGGAGAACAGTTAAGGCTATCTACTGTTTCTTTTATTTTTTCCTTCCAGCACGTCTTATATTTCCTTCGCAGTACGTCTTCACGTTTTCAGAAATGACAGAAAAATATTATAAAAGGTGTGGTAAGCGTGTTAATTTCTACCCGGATCAGACGGCCTGCGATTGTTCGTCTAATTTTTTATGTTGTTTCCATATCTAAATGTGCTAGCATGATCACAAACTCGATCGGTTCAGCGGAAGAACACGCTATTTTTAGTCTGTAGATTCGGTAGTTATGAACAGGTTTCAACATCAGTTACTACCATTATGGTAACACCATGCAACAGGGATTATTGTTCAGAGGTTCCAGTGGGCGCTCTTAGACAATACCATGGTGCTGATTCCGCATACCACCTCAGTTTTACTCTATCAGGCCCAGTTTTCTGAAAAATACGCCAAAATACACCGCCGTATGTATGTATGTAAAATAATGAAAAATACGCCGCCGTATAGCATAAACTACATAATGCACCTGTGCACTCCAGCTCATAGGTGTGCTAAACTCAGTGAGACATGTGACAACGTGCTTCTAAGTGCAAGTACCGAATCAAGAACGAAACGTGCGTCTTCTAGCAGCAGTCTTTTGTACAGGTGACCAGATATTTAAGATATCGGCTCTGGGTGGCCAGTAGTCAGGGAATGTCATACCTTTTAAACTAGCCTTTCCGCTTTTTGAGAAATTAATCTAGCGCCTGCAAAGATGACGTTACAGCTTTCAGGGGCCTGTACAGCTTCTGTAAAGAAAAATGTTGCTCGTTTCTGAAGAACCAAAAGGCATTTGAAGAAGATAAACTTTCGACACAGTTTTGTGCTATTCAACAGGTATAAAAAGCCAAACATAACTAAATTTCCACAGATTTATAAGAGTGGGATGTGCCTCTGTACTCTCCCTTGCACACGCCACGCTGCTGCGCTGGCAGCGGCGACGGCCTTGTTATTTACTTTTCCCTTCTGTCTCTCGGCCGGCCGGAGACAGGTTTTAGTCATCTGTTATTGCATATTGTCATCATCCATACTGTCATCTGGATGATGCATATTGGAGCGGTTGATTTGCTATGGGTGATGTTTGAGACCAGAGATGTTTCTTTTACAAAACTGCAGTCATGCCCATTAGTGCTGTAGCTTCGTGTAAATTTGTATGTCGGAACGGTGCTTCTGGGCCAGCGAGGGCTTAGTGAAGGAATAATATCTCTTTGTATGCTATTTTATCGTTAGATGGAAATATCAATTAAATATAGTCATAACAGGAACGGAAACCATGCAAATTCTCGTCGAAGGTCTTCAGACATCCACTCGGACATTGCGTCGTCTGTGCCATGTTATGTAAAGATGACGTCACGGCCCGTTGGCTTCAGCACGGTCGTTGGGCCGGATGGCCCAGTTGAGATCCTCGGCCAGCAGTGGCCAGCAGCGGCACTGGCGGTGGCCTTGTGTCGGGGCGGCTGGCGATTTCGCGTGGTTGCATAAACAGTCCTCACTTGTTTTGCTATACATGTGGCCGTTTCATTCCAGAAAAGCAGTGCCGCAACATAGCGGCGCTCGCGAAGACGTCATATTTTCACTATTTCAGTGTGAAAGTGGACCACCAGGGCAAGCGATGCACGCCTCTTATATGTCGTGCGACATGCTCGGATTCATTTCGCAGCTGGTTTGCAGACAAGAAAGTACGCATGCCATTTGTAATTCCAATGGTGTGGAGGAAGCCCACGGACCGCACTTCAGATTGTTAATTCAGCATGACAAACGTGATGGGAATCACGTCCAAAGGCAAGGGAATCATAGCGTATCCAGATGCTCCATCTGCAGTCAGACCCGTGGATCACTCCGAGCACCTACCTGTTCCAGCGCCATCAGCATGAGCAGAGGTTCTGCCTTCAGATGAAGATGACGAGAATGAACATGAGACAGAAGAGACGGCTACTGCTACTGATAATGAACACGAATGCCAACCAGCTGAAGCTAAGGAGCCACATTTGGTGACCCAGTGTGATCTTAACGACCTCACGCGTGATCTCGATCTGTCGAAAAGACAATCCGAGTTGTTTGGTTCCCGGCTACGTGAGTGGAATCTGCTGCACCCAGACACCAATGTGTCGGCGTCCAGAAAGCGGCATAGAGACTTGGAAACATTTTTCAAGGCAGATGGCTACCTTCCGTACTGCAGTGACATTGAAGGACTTTTGGTGCTCTAAGAGAAGAACATGACGCTGATGAGTGGACGCTCTTTATTGATTCCAGGAAATCAGAACTGAAGGCAGTTCTCCTCCACAGTAGAAACTACCTACCAAGCGTACCTTTAGTTCTAGCTCCGGAAATGAAAGCAACGTACGAATCCATGCGAAAGGTCATAAATCTGACCGAACACGGGAAAGTTCCGATGGAAGATATGCTGCGATTTGAAGGTAGTGGGCCTGTTGATGGGGTTACAAGATGGTTTCACAAAATACTGTTGTGTTATCTGCATGTGGGATAGTCGAGATGTGGAGCATCATTACGTTCGGTGCAAGCGGCCAGCCGCAGATCATACGAGAATATATAGCCCGTGTGAATAGCGTTCACCATGTTCCTCTGGTCAATCCAGGCGACGTTCTCCTGCACCGCTTCATGTCAGGCTGGGCACGGTGAAAAGCTTTGTCAAGGCTATGGACAAGGATGGCGCAGGTTTCGCCTACCTGAAGAAAACGTCTCCCAAAATCAGCGGCGCCCAAACTGAAGGTGGGGATCTCTGTGGGCCCTCAGATCCGTCAGCTGATTAATGACGTATAATTTGATGGATCTCTCGAACCCGATGGGCTGATGGCATGGGCCACATTCAAGCAAACGTGCAGGAACTTTCTGGGTAAATATCATAGTGATGACTCTGCGAACACGGTCCGAGAGCTGCTCGG
The DNA here is from genome assembly GCA_030062745.1 of Capitulum mitella. NCBI lineage: Eukaryota > Metazoa > Arthropoda > Thecostraca > Pollicipedomorpha > Pollicipedidae > Capitulum > Capitulum mitella. Next base: position 14,213,751 of record CP099840.1, read on the forward strand.
CGCCCTGCACCAACTTAGTTGCCGCATGTCTCTCACGATCCACTTCCCGAACTCGCACATCGATTATTTTTCACCGAACTTCGGTGATGCCAGTGACGAACAGGGAGAGCATTTTCACCAAGACATTTCAGTAATGGGAAAGAGATACGGCGGTAAAACGGGTGCCAGTCTGATGGCGGACTATTGTCGGACACTGGTGGGCGAAGGCACAGGGGGCACATGCGGAAGTTGCGTAATAGTGTGTTCTGAATTTTTTTGCGTGAGCATGAAATACATGGATATGAAATATTTTAATCTGTGATGTGCACGGACATAAGACTACAATTTTACCACGGCAAATTACAAAAATTTACCGGAATATCTAGGTCACACCGATGCCTAAGTATGGTATAAGTATGTAGGTACCTTTATGATCATTATCGTTAGAATTAAGCCGTCAGTTTTCAGAAAATCTGGACCTGATAAAACAAAGCCGAACCCAGTTCGTAATCAGCGCCATCAGTTTACCCTGGCACTGATACTTTCGCTTGTAGGAACGAAAAAAAAAGGTTAAACTTTGTTGCACAGTATAATTACCAGCATTAGTCAGCGTTGCCAAAAAAGTTGTGACAGCGGTAGGTCAAGAGGTCAGTCCACAGCCACGTTCACCTTACAGCCGGTATAAATCATTTAAAACATTTTTTACCTTATGCCAGTAGTCTCTTTGGCGTGGGCTCTTGAGAGAAAAAAACGTCACGGTTCTGCGCAAGACGCTGTCCTTAAACGCACCAGACCGGTGTGGGTGGGCTCCACAGCCAACACAGTTAAAATGTTTATAGTCAGCCCTCCTATCCCGTATCCTCTACAAGCAACGACCAGGGGACGTATGACGGTACATGTAACATTAACGTCGTCTGTGTAAAGGGTTTCCTCAGACATGCTTGAGTGCTGATCAATGAATGAGTGAAAAGACCAACGAAGCAAACCGGGAAACTGAATCGGTTCCCATCGTCGCGGAATTGGGGATCGCTTGATTATCTGTTTGCCTTGACGTCGTATATCTGGGTTTTGGAAGTCTCTGATCGTCCAAAAACGCATCATCATAGCGTCCACCTTCGGAAAATTTCTTGAATCGGCCTTTTTGAACGAATTCATTGTTGACTGAATTTATTGTCTGTAACGTTTGGGTAGATGAACTCTTAACTGTGCGCACGGCACCATTCATTGTGCTTTCCAACGGGGAAACGCCTTTCAGCAATGGAGACATCATCTCGGAACAGTGATTTGCTTTAAGTGATATGAAAATTAATTTATTTGATCATTTAATCGGAGGCGCTGTGTCCCAGTCTACCACGTTCCGCCACGCGTGCCTGCGCGACGTTAGCCGGCCGGGGAGCTAGAGACTGCGGGGAAAGAAACGACTGCAGTCCAGATGGGCGTATGTGAAATTCCTGAGGTCGCCTTAGTGCCCCAAACCACCTAAAACAATGCATCTCTTCCTAGCAGCCGTTGGATCGGGGCCGCGGGGTCCGGTCATGCAGCTTACCGTCGTCTGGGGGTTTCGTGACGTCACCTAGCCTCGGGCGCGTTTCAAGGCCACTGTACCGTTCGGCGTGGATATGTCGTGAACGAGACGTTGCACAGCAGGTCGAATGGTGTATTTGTAATCAGCGTCTGCAGTGCTGTCGGAACAGCAAGAAAACAAAAAATCGGTCACCACTAATTAGCATGGCAAAAAGAAGGCATTCCAAAAGCAAAAATGCCAAAGATCTATGTACGCGGGTTTTTATTAACATCCCTCTGCGTCGTAAACAATGAAAATAGTGATCTTACTCAAAAGCGCAACAGTACATATCCCATTGCAACATGGCGCAAGCGGTGAGGAGCCCACTAACGACTGGGTGGAAATGTCCGTGCCCCTTAACTTCGGAGCTGCAGGGTGGCTTTTCAGGCGGACGTTGCGAGATCCAACCAGCGGGGGGTGTCGATTTGTATTCTTTTGAGAATGCCCTGGCCCAACCATTGTTGATTTGGGCTCCTCCAATGTTAGGTTTCCCTCCTCCCCTCAATATTTTGTGCCTGTTTTAAAGGGAAATGAGTAATAAGAACGAAAAGAACGGCCGCAATAAATAAGACATAGGCAGAAAATAAAAAGTAAAGTCTAAAGCGGTCTATCGATCTATCTTTCTGTCTTCCAGCTGTCTATATATATATATATATATATATATATATATATATATATATATATATATGTATATGGGGATAAAAGCGACTTTTTATTTGATAAATGGTAACAAAAATTCATGCATTTCCGTTGGTCAAAACAAAGTGGGCTAAATCCGTTGAAAAACCCACATTTGCGGGGAGGTTAGGCTGTCGGGCCCTCGGCTCGCCTCTCCCCTCCTCCACCACTTACAGAAGTCGACATCCCTGCCATTCAGTCTTACCAGTGCAGCTGGCGCCGCAATCGTAAGAAAACTTGTACACAGCGCCTTTTACCTATTTTCGAAGCACACGGTCCTTAGGCTGGACGAGCTGACAGCGAGGCGATGTGCCACCCATATGCCATCAGGACTGAAGTAGTCTGGATATAGCTTCATTTACCCTTTCGAAGTACGGAATGGAGGCGAACATGCGTCTTGTTACGTCCGATGTTTTTGTTGTGTCGGTAATACCTGCGATTGACGGAGGTGTCATTCATATGAACTGTTCTGGGTAGTCGTTCGCTAGGAAGATGTTTTGATGTTCGTGAGTTCTTCCTTCAGGTCTTTTTTGTCCTGGCAGATGTTATGAGCCCTGCTCGTAAGGCGTGTTTTTAGATAAGTCTTCATGTTTGTTGGATAGTTTGATTCATATTTAAAGGATTAGTTCGATGTCGCTTCTCGCATACCTTTGTTTCTAGCTTGTTGCCAGCTCGATGTACCAGAGCATCCAGTCAGGCTGTCCATCTTGTTCGAATCCCATAATAAACCAGATGTATTTGCAGACAACCTCGGATTTTGATGGGAGGACTATCATCTCCTTTGCTTTTTTGAATAAAAAGGACGATTTCAACTTGACTGCATTGTCTATCGGATGAGCTAACTGAAAAAGTTGTTGAGGCCTGAAACATTTTGTTTGATTAGAACACTGCAAGCAATTGAGCTCGGGAAAAAAATTGCCCATGCGAAATTTCAAACATTATGATCTATATCCCGAGACATTTTGCGTAACACTTTGCGTTTGCTAGTCTGGTGTTGGTAAGAACCCCCTGGGAAGAGATAAGGGGAACGGTTAGAGAGAAACAAAGGAGGGGTCCGGATATGACCAGGCGTCTGGATATATCATTGATCTCATCACTGATTTTCGAAAGGAGCCTCCCAACTTTGGAATCGTTCCCGCGCCCCTCATGGCACCTTTGAACACGAGACGAAAGACGTTTGTCTGTAACATACAACCAAAACCATTCATAACCTAATATAATAGTGCCCCTCGCTTATATTTGCCATTTGGCCATCTTCGACAGAAAAGTGGGTAAAAGTGGGTAGTCCCTTCCCCCGCCCTCTTCCGTCAAGCCATTTCCAATCGCGATAACGCGATTGGAAATGGCTTTCGATGCTTTATCGCGGTAACGCGATAGAGCAACGAAACAAAATCGAGCGCGCAGCTGGATCCTTAACCGTTTTCCCGGAGGGCTAGACGGTATAGCCGATTCCCGACACGAGGCGGATTCGGCCCCACTGAGGTCTCGAGAACTGCACATCCGATTTCATCGCAACAAACGGCTATCCGTTTGCCATGATGTAAAATACATGTTTATAGACAGAGGTTTTCAAAATTTCCAAAGGGGTGAATACAGGGGGGGCAAAAAAGACAGAATGGGGGATATTTTTGTACTTGTTATAACTCTGTTGTTTATGGACTAATTTTGATGAAATTGGCATGCACAGAGAGGTTATGGATGGGACTTTTACCGTTGGTCCACACTTTTGAGACTTTGAGAAAATTCATAGGCGTTCGCAGGGTTTCGAAAATAGGAGGATTAGTTTTTTAACAACCGAATTAGAAGAAACTTGAAAAGCACCTTTTTAGCTTCCGCTGGTCATGTTATGCCGAAGAAGTACAAATTGTATTACAGTGTATGTATAATATTAGCATAGGCGGTGGCAGGGACATGAAAAAGTGGAACTGGCATGGTCACATGTTCTTCAGGTCAGCTTACGACCTTTGACCTTAAATGACCTCCAGTGACCTTAGAGACATTTGGAATGATCTTGTGTGCATTTCGTATTATCTGAGAACGTTTCCCATTATTTGAATTCACTTTGTTCCTAAAATTTCTTTTTACGGCTGTTGTGATATACGGGTGCGCGCACCGACATTTTTTGTCGTAGCCCCGTGACCCGACCCTGATGTCAAGCTGAAAATGGGTACACAAGTAGAGGATACGCCTCTACGTCATACATATTTCGGGCGTGGCATCTGAAAAAATAGCACCAAAATTGTTACTATGAAACCAAGTTTTGACTTTTGAACCTTGACTTGACATTGTGAAGCTACCTCAGACAAATAAAATTGTGTTTGTACGTTGCCCAATTATTTGTCTATACATTCACGTGAAGTTTTAAGTTGTATCTTAAAAACACAATTTTTGGCAGCCATTTTTCATTTTACTCTCAACATGGCCAAAAATGTCCTGAGGTGCCTCCCAAAAGCATTGCTTGGGTTCCGCCCTTGACCAAAACAGAATTTTGAAATTTTGTCGCAATACGTGGAAAAAATAGTTAGGAAAAGCCACCAAGTTTGGTAAAATTGTGTCAAGAACCCTGGAATTGGCAAGCAAAAAACCCGAGGGGGCGAATTCAGCCCTCCCCTGCCGGGAATAGGGTTAAGCTACACAATGATATCCAGTTTCATCCTTTCAGGTCATCACACAATGGCCTTAGAGGCGCAAGGTTTCCGGTTGAATTCGGCGACCTGGCTCTGACCTCCTTTGAATCATTGAACGTAACCTATGAGACGCTTTTGAGGGGCCCAGGACGACTGCTGATGATGTACAAGGGTTGGTAATGCTGTTTCGATGCAAATCATCACTCTCGAATGCTTCACGACTTCTCCGAGACCAAGAAAAGATAAAAATGAACGGGGGTTTCATTTTATGATTTTGATCAAAGATAACCGTGAAACAAGGCATGACCCAAGTATGGAGGATCATATCCATCATCATGTCGATCACATCGTATCATCGATCACAGGTATCATCGATCACATCCCGACATCATAATTGACACCCACACATGTTTCTGAGGAAGAATGATCGTCGTCAGATGCTGTCGCCGTATCCAGATTTGTCCATTATACGTCCTAGAGAAAAAGGTCGTAGGTCTGTGGCCTGTCAAGAGATTGGCCTCAAATTTTCAAGAAATGCGTAAAAAATGGAAAACCAGATTGGAAAAAATCACCTATGACTGTGGACCGTCCTGCATCAGGAGTTCAGGCCGATCAAATATTGCACTGATAAAAGAGCACTAAGCGGACGTGGTTCATGGCCGCACCGATAATTCGTCAACAGGACTCCACGCCTATCAGCATAGCAAACACTTCAACCCCTTAAACGCGACTACATGACCAATGGACTGGGATAGGGGCACCGAACCGTGAGAGAAACCATCGAGATCATTATACGAAATGGATAAATCCATTTCGATCCGATCCAGTTCCGTATTCGGACAGGCTGAATCCTGATGCCAATCCAGATCCTTAAATTTCCTTCAAGGCGGGTTCAGTCCGGGTCCGATCCGCCACAAATAGTAGCAACGCAAATATTTCTTGTATTCAGAAAGCTTAGCTGGCCATTTTGTATCTTGTTTTCCTAACAGGTAGATTCAGTCCCCTGTTAGTTGTTGATTAGCATTTATTAATTTTGATTTGATTATTGATTAACAGACAAATACATGGTCTTGTTGGTGATTCGCCTTGATACGTGTTCCACTGCCAAATATTGCCATTGTTGATTCATGGAATCCACGTACCTGTTCAGCTGAAACTGGAAATATTTTGCTCATGTTGCAGCATTATTTTGCATGTGATTTTTCTGGCAGCAGTTAAGACAAACTTCGTTGTGAAATGCGTTAGTTTCAGAAGAAACTTTGATATGTTTTAACTAAGTTTTTAGGCATTTTTGCCCGTTAAAAAATACGATAAGTCCATGGAACGTCAAGTCCAAATTCGATCCTAATCCGTCTTTTGAACAGATTTGTCGATTCAATCCGGATCCATTCCGGCGGATTGGATCGGATTGTAAGATCCGCCGGATTGATCAAATATTGTACTCTGATAGGTTTCCAGATGTCAAACGAACATAACTTGCGTTACGCACTGCTGGTATAGATATCAAATTTACTTTTAACACAATAGGATGAAATAATAATTATATAGTAACGCAAGGGAACTTGGCTGATATCCGTTACCGATAATGGTCCAGATAACCCCGCATAAATTTTTACAACACGAACGGGTTGTCATTTGTCGTCGCTGCTCGCTTTTAACTTCTTTAAAACCTAAAAATTTGCTGAGCTAAGACAAGATCCCATATTGGTTTTTAAGTTGCCTTCCCTACTCCGCTGTTCAGGACGGTATTCTTTTCCCGGATGTCGCTCAGAGTACGAAACGGACTGGACCAGTCCGGCGGATCTTACAGTGTGATCCAATCCACCGGATCGGATCCAAATTTGATTGACAAAACTGTTCAAAACATAGCTTTGGATCGGATTTGGATTTGAGGTTTCATGAGCCTATGGTGTTTCAGTAATCGACAAAAAATTCATAAAAACTAAGTTAGAGCAAGCCAACGTTTAGTGTGCAATCCAGCATTTGACAACAAAGCACATCTTAGCTTTAGCTGCTGCAAGAACAGTCATCTAGATATTGACTCTCATCGGACTGGAGGGATTCTCACTCGCACGAATGACGAGGGGTAGGCATCTCATTATTTGGTTACTTATTGAGGTAGCGTTAGCTGTGTTCCCAGAGAATTCAACAGTACCCCCTTTGGCCCTGTCAGGTTTACCAATGGCCTTCTGGGTCAGGTCAGCCTTTATGCTTCGGAACTATAAGTCGATTTTCCCAAGATAAAAACGGCACATTTGGGATCAAATAGGCCTAAAATCGTCTCCTTTATAAAATGTAGTGTCAAAAGTTAGTTTGAAACGTTCTAAGGCCAAAAACGTTATCGTAGGTCATTGACTTTATCCTGAAAAGGTCATTGACATATCTGCCGTTAATGCATACCTGTTCCTATAAAATATTAAAAAAGACGGCATTCGGCGCAAAAATCACTCTGCAAACCTTCAGTCAGGACAGCATAGCTCGGTGGCCTGAGGTAAGGTTGCGGGAAGCGGGGGGGGGGGGGCAGCGGCCCTCCCCAACTTCTTTCAAATTTTCCATTGACCCTATTGACGTTGACCGGAAAGAATTGACCCGAAATACTTCTTTGCCACCCCGCCCTCCTCCAACTGGAGGGGTTTCCGCGCCCCTGACCTGAGATGACCTGGGGTCACCCTCTTTTTCAAAACATGCGCAACGAATGTATCTTTAGCTATGCCAAATTTTGCGGCGCTGTCGTGCATCGCATTGCCGTGGTCCCGGAAACACTGCTTGAGGAGGGGTTTGGCATCCACCCCCTTCGCCCGGCGAGGGTTAATATTTGTGGACATTTCGGGCGAAGTCAGTGTGATATATTTACCTCTTACATCAGCTGAAACATACTTGGAGCTAAGAGGGTGGAGCTCCTTTTCAAAAAGTTGAAAGCAATGCAAAAGAGTTATATTAAGTCTGAGCACATGATGTTTTGGCCACAGGCCATCCCTGAAAATAAAGTCAGCAGAGGTGTAGGAACAAGGGAATGGGGCCAAGGCTGTCCCATGACTTGTACAAAATTTAACACTGACCTAATGGTATTGCACTGACGGAGAGGCTAATACGTTATCCCCTCCCGCCCCCACCTTCCATTCCTTTGTCTTGGGGACTGATAATTGTAACGTTCGCAAATCAGTTTCAAAAGTGTTCAGATCATTTAACTGGATGAAGTGCTTGTTTTGCACCATGAAGTGATAGTGGGCGAGGAGGAATTCAGAAGTTGGTTGGTGAAAAGTTTAAACAGAAATGGTGTGTCTTGAAGAGCAAATGTTGCAGGCAAATGACAGTGGCTTACTCTCAGTCATCTATATCATTTCTGTAAGTTTTGCGTGTGCTAAAACTAAACAGCTTTCACCATTTTTTTTTTGTTTGTTACTGCATAAAATCTTGCATTAGATTGGAAATGGAGGTTCTCGTTCTGGCTTCTCTAGGTTTTGGTCTACCGTTTGTCGCAGATCGGATCCGGATTGGATTAGCCTTGGAGGAAATTCGTGGATTTTGATTGAACCCAGATTCGACCTGGCCGGATACGGATTGGATCGGATCGAACTGGATCTATCCGTTCTGAACTCTGGTACCTATATGAGTTTATTATTTAGAACCATTTTGTTTTGTTTTGTGTATAGGACAGTGACGGCGGCTATATTTCGTCTTTTTTCAAAAGGCCATTTCCTTTAAGCGACCAAAGTACGATTGCTGTATTGGGGGGGGGGGGGGCAGTTCAATTTTTTGCTGAACGTCAGTTTATTTTAAAAACTAAAATTAGGTCTGATATAGATCCCAGGTGAATCCGTGTGACAAGGTCATTTGGGAGCTTAAAAGAAATGACCCTGTGAAAAAATGAACCAAAGTTAAGTTTGCACGCTTTGGGTTCATGTTCTTCAACAGTCAGATGTCTGAAATGTCGGCAAAAGTCCAGCTACCGAGACTTATCAGTATAGGTCAAAACATTTGGTAGAAAAAAGCTTTTACTCGGAAAAGCCCGAAGGATTCTACAGTTACGGTCTCAGTTCGTTCCTTTTGCATTTCTAATGTTTCCATTCCTGCGTTTTATTGTGCAAAAACCACGAAAAACCACCACCTGGAACCTACTGATGCGGTAAACTACTGCGATTTTTCCGGCGTCAGCGCTGGGTCCATCGCCACTGTCGTCGCCTTCGAGGCGGTTTCGTCTGCCAGCTGGGCTGATCCCGTCGCGCCCCCCCCCCCCACGCCACGAATGATCGCGCCACACCTGCTGAGAGCTTAAAACCGGGCGGCGCTTGCAGTCGTCGTTTCAGTTTGTGCCGGCACGTCGCGAGAGCCGGGTGCGTGCTGACTGCTGGACTGGCCGCGGTGGGCGCAGGAGCCGGTGTGGCCGCTCTCCCCTCCTCGGCTCACGGCCACTGGTCTGGTGAGATGTTCAGGCCGGGCAGGTTAACCGGCAGACCGTGTCGCTGGTCCGGTCCGGCCGTTTGTGGGAAGTGCATCTTTCGGAGTCTGCATGTGTGTGTGTTTTTTGTGAAGAAGATCTGTAAAAAGTTTATTCATGACGTGAGTACGAATGACTTTTCGTGTAATGACAGGGTATATCTATAAATGACTGAGTATCTTGCGAGGATTGCAAACCGATTCTTTGCAGTTATTGTCCTAGACCTTTCGTTAAAATCTATGGAAAGGTCTGAATTTTCCCTCCCCACCCCACTCCCATATCTTCAGCCATGTTTCTTAGTAATATGCACCTTTTATTTTTCGGCAACATTACAGTAATGCATTTCATAGAATGTGCGGCGAATCAAATCTGTTTTATACGGTATTTGTGGGATTCATTAAGGCTGTGATTCCAGGCATCCAAAAAGAAGACAGTTAAGCCGAAAAGTAGAATGTAACAGGCACAGATCATGTGCTATGCATCCGAATTCCTCGAGAGGTGCGAGACGTTAACCACAGATTAAAGGCGTCCAGCAGACTGTGTGCTGTTTGGAAAAAGGCTTATATCGGTACTGCACAAAATTCACAACTGCTTTTAGAGGATAAAATTGTCCGTAGAGATTTGGAAGTCGCATCACTTCCGCGGGCAGTCTCCCAGGCTCCAGCAACAATCCATGCCAGCGGTATAATGGTGCGTAGCATTGGCCGCCGCGTTCTGATACGTTCTCGTGTCTAACTGTGCAACAAAGCTCTATAAGCAGCTAATAATTCAAAGGCTAAACGACTGCTGTCGACTTGGCCGTTTCCCAAGTACAAGTTGTGACACATTCGCCGCTGCCAACACGGCTCTGGACTTCCTGGTTGGGCACTTCACTGCCGATAAACTCTGCACATTTGGGAAGATACGTGAGACAGACCGCTGCTGGACTCCACCTTGCAATAACTAACGAGCGTTAAAAAAGAAGTCCTTCTTCGAGGAAAAGATGTTTCCAAATATTGCCGTTTCTACTGCAGTTCACTCGATTCGGCCGAACGCTTGGATTTCGCCACGGGTGGGGGAAGGAGGCGAATGGTCAGCGCGAGGTCCCCGCCCCGGCCGGCGCCCCATTTTTTCTCTTCAGATTTGAAAAAAAAACGTAGATTCTTGCGAGTCCAGGGCAAAATATTTGATGTTAACCTGCGCTTTTGCCATATAAGGCAACGGCGGGAATTCAAGTATACCACCTTATTTGCGAAAATTTTGCGTTTTGTTTCCGCAGAAATGGCCGAAATATGACAAAAACCGTCAGGATTTTTGGCGGCTGAGTTCCTCTCTTTGTCTGAAATGTCGTGTCTGTATCTGGTCCAGGAGCCCCTCTGCCCCCTCGTAGTTTCTTGCCAGCATAGGTTAGCTTCTCTCTTGCAGTTACAGGGGCACCTTTGATGGACTCGGGCCGTCTTCTTGTCAGGGCCCTCTTGTGGTCTCAGGCTCCTGTAGTTTCAAATGTTCCTCGGGACGTCTCAGACGTTCCTTTGGCAGTCTCAGGGATACCTCGGACAGTTTCAGGGACCCATCTGGAAGTTTTAGGGACGCCTAAACCATCTCGGGTTTTCTCATGTCGTCCCTGGAAAAATTTTTGTCCTCTAAGGAGCCCCTTAGGCCAGGGGTGTCGATTTATATTCTTTTGGGAGGGCTCCGGCCCACCAAGGCTGATTTAGGCCCTTCCAATGTTGGTTTGGTCCTCAATATTTTTTCCCAGTTTTACAGGGAAATGAGCAATAGAAACTAAAAGAACGGCTGCAGTAGATAGAGATAGGCAGAAAATCAAGATTATAGCCTAAAGCAATGTATTTATCTATCTTTCTATCTTCTATCTATACATATGTTCCTATATACATAGGGATAAATGTTATTTCTTATCTGATAAATAGTAGGAAAAAATTGTAAAATTCCGTTGGTCAAAATAAAGAGAAATCCATATTTGGGCGGAGGTTAGGTTGTCGGGCCCTCGGCTCGCCCCCCCCCCCCATTCATTTACAGAAATCGACATCCCTGCCTGAGGCAGTAACAAGGGCCCTCTGTGAATTTTCCTCTGTCGTTACACGGGAGCCTCTGGCAATCGCCTAGGTTCTTTGGCCGTTTCAGGAGCTGTCTGGACGTCTCGGGGTTTAGTAGTTCCAGTGGCTTCTCTAGTCGTCTCAAGGGTCCCTCTTGCCAGAGACTGCTAGCTAGCAGTTTCAAAAGCTCCTCTCTAGCAGTCTCAGTTAGCCCCTGTTGTCCTAGGTGTTCCTCTTGTCGTGTCTGGGAAACATTTTTTGCCGCCATAGGGGCATTCTGGCAGTTACAAAAGACCCTTTGACAATTTCAGGGCCCCTGTGCCGTGTTATGGGCCCTCTGAACGTCTCCGTTCAGAGGACTATATCAGAGGTCTTCTTCTGTTACATGAGGTATATCTGGCAGTCTTAGAGCCCTTCTATCCGTATCAGGGGCACTGGTTGACGTTTCAGGGATCTCACAGGCAGTCTCAGGGGACCTTTTCCTTGCCAGGAACCTGCCTAACCCACTAGGGGGTCCTCTGGCTGTCCAGGGCCACCATGCCGTCTTAGAGGCCCTCTTATCATCTCTGCCCCGCAAGGGTCCTTCGACCTCTTTGCCGGTCTCGGGAGCCATTTGCCGTGTAAGGGCCGATCTTGCCGTCTCAGGACACCCATGACCTTCCTGGGGCCCCCTGACTGCATCAAGAACCCCTCAGGTTTTCAAAAAAAATCAGTGTAGCCCATTTGGGACCCCTCTCGAGGCTGAGAAGGTCACCGATGAATCCCCCTTCATGGGACACCTCTGGCTTGTCAGGGGCTCCTCATGCTGTGCTAGGCACCCTCTTAAGTTCTTGCCGTCTCAGGGGCCTCTGGCACTTTTAGCGGCCTCATGAACCCTTTATCGTGTTGAGGCCCCTCTTGCGTCTCCAGGAGATCGTTGGAGAGCTCCAGGGGCCTTTTTTCCATCTAAGGGGCCATGTTTCCGTTTAAGGGTGTTATTAACCCTCCCGTAGGCTCTTGGCTGAATCAGAAATCTTCAGCTTTTCACACAGACCCGTTTGGGGCCCTTATGACGTTTCAGGTGTCCCTACACCGGCCAAGGGACTCAGTCTTCATCTTGGTCGTCTGAGGGCCGCTGACCCTTCTGGCGGTCTCAGGGGCACTCGGGCGTATTTGGACCCTGTTGTGGTCTCCGGGGCCCTTTCTTTGTGTCTCAGGGATCATCTAATCCCCCCAGAGGCCCCTGACTAAATCAAGAATCTGTCAGGTTTCCACAGAGACCCGTTGGAGCTCTACGGGGTTACTTTTACGAGGCTCCTTTTGAGTGGGGCCCCTTGTCAGGTCTCAGGGAGATCTCCCCCTGGATCCGTGCCTGCATGCTCAGCCGTGCCCTGTCCGTCCCTGTCCGGGTGCGCTGGTCGTCCGTGACCGAGACCAGCGCACCTGGCGGTGCCCTTCGATCCACTGACCGGGAGCTGCGCGCCTGGCGGTACCCGCTGGTCTTCTGGCCGGGGCCTGCGCTCCTGGCGAAGCCCGTCGATCCACTTCGCAGTTGGTTTTATGTCGCAATTCCATCAGGCTGGCTGGCTCCTCGGCCGGCGCCGTTCTCCGGGCTAATTTTCAACAGTCGGTGCCAGCCGCCAGCAGTACCCGCTGTTCCTGGATACGGCAAAGTCGTGTGCAGTGTTGCATCAACGCTTTTGTCAGTGGTGGGCTTCGGCTTTACGCCATCATTGGTGGAAATGTCCAATCTTTCCTGTCGCAGTCACTGAAGGTCGCCGGCGTCACAACCGACCGTAAGAAAGCAATCGGTCGACGTCAATAAAAGTAATGCATTGCCATATTTCCATTTGTCTCAGAACGACGTACACGCGGCTGACCTGGGTTTGGCATGCTTACCTTTGCTATTGCCGATGGTTCGATGTGATGGCCTTGGTTCGCAGAACTGTAAGACCGACCAAATCGATGTCGCTGTTAAAGGCATCAAACCCCTCATCTATATTGGTGATGGTTGAATGGAAGTTGAGAAATACGTAGTACGACCGCCTTATTTCGATTCCGCATGTTTTCGCATATTCTTTGTTAACCCTCGCCGGAGGTTATGATTTCCATCTACGCGTCCGACGAGCGGGATGGTTGTCACCCTTCTCCCCTGCCCATTTCGTCCTGAGAGAGAGGAACGAAATATAAACGATTGTGTAACCTGTCTCGTTTTTATTCGAATGATAGCCGATTTGGCCCCTTCGTATTACTTGGTGACCTTTAAGGTCACAGTGAAGAATGATATTACATTTCGTGGCTCTGCCATCATCTTAGCAGTTTTATAGCGAAACGAATATGCAAACTATATATATATGCCAAATATGCCAAATATGCCATGTTGCTTTTGTAGTGACTTGGCCATAACCCTATGCTCGTATCCAAAACGCTAGTACGCATTCCCGTATGGCGGGGGCTTATCCGTATCCCCAGCCACCTGAAACGTCGAGAGCTACCCGTCCGATTTCATCGCAGCAAACGACAATCGATTGTAAATGACGTTAACTACATTTTTATGTAAGAGAAAACATTGTAAGAGATGGATATAGGTGAAGAAAAAAGCAGAAAAGGGAATAAGAGTTAATCGATGCGAATTTCCGTTTCTTCCATACGTTTAGAGTTTTGAGAAAATTCCTAGTCATTTCCAGGGCTTGTAATATGGCAGGAATAGTTTTTGGAAAGTTGAACCAACATAAAAAAATAAACTTTCTCTAGTCATTTTATACTTCAGAAGTGCAAATCGTATTACATTGTTGGTATAATGCTGGGGCATTATATCAAAAATCATAGAAAATTGGCGTAATACTTAGGAAGGATAAAAAGGAAAAGTGACAAAGTTTCGTCAAGTTGCTTCATAAACCTTGAAAATGGCGGGCAAAAATCGAAAGGGGACTTTGAAACCCCCCTTGATATGGGAATGAGGTCAAAAATGGTCATTCGTTGTAGTGAGTGATCAGTTATCACCTCCGAGCCGATGTTAGGCCAGTGGAAAATTTAATATCATTATTATATTTTGCGAAGTAAGTAGTGCCAAAATGTATCGTTTATTACCATAGAAAAGCGTTTTTCTGTTCCTGAGAATGATAAAAGTAATTGCCATTACTGATATCACGAAAAACATTGCCCTAAGACCGGTCCAAGGTCATTTTGATGTCACTGACCTTTTAAATCCCCATATGTTGTCACGCATATACCAAAACAAACCTGTATGAAAAACTGACCTGGTGTCTCGTCTGACTCGCTGGAAAGAAGCCCAAACGTAACTCAAATGTAGAAAAACGGCTGCCGGCCATCGATAATGGCGTCTTAACTCGGTAATCTAAGATGAATCCTTTTTTAAAGATACGGGGGGGGGGGTGCAACAGTCAACCATTGCAAATTGCAGGCTTAGCGCGGGCCGTTTGCCGGCAGTCTGAAAAATCCCGCATGAAAGGGTGGTCACCCCCTTTTCGGTGAAGGTTAAAGGAAGGTTACCTTTAGTGATGCATGTACGGAATGCTTAATTACTATAAACTTGCCTTGTAGAGACCATAGCAAGCGCGGTCTTTCTTCTTGAAATCCGAGAATATGTGTGAAAAGTTGTTTGATACATTTATTTTCCCATGATGCGTTCCGCGTCACGAAGGAGTATTTATGGATCCTTTCTAACATTCTGCGCCAGAGGTTTGTTACTACTCGCTGTCATTGCTAAGCGTTCAAAAACACTTTAGGGAAAAATGTCTTGAACGAAAACATCGCTTCCTGCGTACGTACGCAGACAACGGTTTTCAAGCTAACACCTTTCGGATGGGAATGGGAAATCCCTGAACAGTTGAGTTACATTCAAGTGTAAACTTCGTAATATAGTGCCGTGTGGATACGATGTCGAAAAGCAATGTCTACGAGAAGCGTTATAGCCGGGCCGGGCCGGCCGCCCAGTTTTATCTTTTTCTGCCCAATTGATGTACGACTGAATGGGTGTACGGTCTCGCTCGCGACAAGTCTTTAGTTTTATGACGACCACAGTCTGTAGAGGCACTTAAATGAAGACATTCAAAATCGAAGGAGCCAGAAGTGAGTTGTAGTGCTTGCACTTGCAAAATGCATTGTTGTGTGCGGAATGTTGCCTTTGCTTCTCTGTCTTTCTGTGTTGTAGCAAAGCCAGGCATGCCAAGACCGTGCGATCAGTTGTCCCCAGCTTGAACAATTACTGAGTGCATTCTAGAACGGTGACGATGACTGGTATAAAAAAAATGATAAAAGTTGTGTGTTTGCGGATGAAGTAGAGCGATAACGACCGCGTTTTCAGATCGGACTGCGGACACGGGTGCTTGCGACACGATTCGGAACGGGCCCATGCCAAAAACTAGCTGCCTAGCCGTACCTCAAGCGGTGAACGCTTGCCGCGCGTGCTTAATGGTGAGAGCGTAGCGCCCAGGAGTGTCACGATGATCTCAGGCGTCAGCGTTTGCGTGCAGCATACTGCCTGTTCCACAACCGCAAACATCTCTTCCGGCTCCGAACACTGAATTAGCCTTGAGCCAATAGCCAGTGACTACCAAATTGGTCTGGCTCATACATTTCCAAGAGTACCGTCCTGTCTACTGATGTTTATAACGTAGTCTATGTATGATGCATGTGAACTCAGCTTGCGCGTTTCAAACGTTGTATGCCTATTTCAGGCGTCAACGTACCGACAGCTTCCACCAACATACCGACAACCGGACAACGTTTTCAGAACAGCCCAAAGTCTTATCGGAAACTTGGAAGTCGCGCCGCTTGCGGCAAGTGCACAGAAGATTGCACGATCCGCAAACACACCATTTTTATCTTTTCTTATACCAGTCAGACACCGCATGGGACACATAGCGAACGACGCCCACTGCATTTCTCCGGCTTTGGAAGTGGAATTTTAAATATTGCAAGTATTTAAGTAAGTAGTACAGTCATTTTTCCCTGCTGGATTTCACACCAACATTTACCGATCCATTATTTATTCCATCCCATTTTATTCCATTATTTTGCACAAGACGACTTACAAGTTTAAATGTTACGCCATCGGTTCCGGAATAGCAGAATGGATTGAAAATCGCACGATAACGCATAGCGGTTGGAAATGCATGAATCTTAAAAATTTAGGTAACATCGGCCCTCTGGTGAAAGCTGCGTAATTCAATGCCAAGTGGTTGCGAGGTTTGAGCCTACAAAAAACGTCACGGTACAGGCTGGACCGGCCGACCGGCCGCTTGGTTCGATTTTTTTCTGCTAGTTGCAGTGCGACTGACTCGCCCTACGACCTTACTCGAAACCAGTTAACCTCTAAATGTGGGAGTGAGTAAAATGGTCAGTGAATGCTTGTGAGCCCTCTCACGGCATTCACAAACCAAGAGATCTCTGTGTAGTGAAAACAGACTATCTAGTGCGGTCAGTTACCTGAGTGGTCTACATATCATAACTTTAGTGCGATTTTATGTCGCTGGTTTTCTCAAAGGAAGGAAGGACGGAGGCGAAGGAGCAAAAAGCTTCTGACACCAGCGGTAAATTTCCGCAATTTCAAGATACGTTGAATGGCATTGGTACGTTACATCTTAGTCTGTCTTAGTCTTTGCCATTTTCTAAAATTCATATCATTTTGGCCCAGATATGCATGACATGGTAATCAAAAATAAATCGTTCGTCATGACCGCCTATGCTGCGACGATGGCTAAGTATCATATGTTTGTTGAATGCATACTGTTTCGAAAAATCGCAAGGTAACCGAACAAGACTGTTTTCAAGTGTTCTTGGCTGGACAGACAACATCTGAATGTGTATGCACATATTTTTGTTTTGTTAATTGTTGCATGGGGCGTTATCCGCTCAATGTAAGCGAATCGGAACCATGGAAGCCCTGCTGTCTGAAAAAGAATCTTATTCCAGACGGATTTCCTCGGTAGTCTCCTATCCGATTTTCTCGAAACGGGTTTGATTTCAACGAAAACCAAAAGGGCAGTCGGGTGGCGTCCAGGACCGGTTTTCGGCAGCTGTATTGTGCGGTCGGCGTAACCACTTGCACAGACGTAAGTAATACCAAAAACCTCAAAAAGTTCAAAAAATTCCATATTTTGGAAATAAACAGACTCTCGCGAATAAAGATCCGCCAATTGTGTAGATTGGTAACAAACGAATTTTTCCAAAATTTAAGCATGAGAAACCATCGCAAGGACCACTGAGACCACCAAAATGTACATGGATAGGCTTATGTCGCAAAAATAAAGGAACGCTAAAATTAGTTCCCGTTAATTTCTTGCTGCGTACGGTTGCGGCGCCCGCCGACAACCGGAGTGAAAATTGTCCTTGTTTTAACTCAACGTTTCGGCGTATATATTTAAACAAATCTGAGAAAGCAGACGTGTATCGGCATCTGCGGACCTTTACTTGTGCGCCGGTGCCTTTACCTAGGCGTTATTAGTCACAGCCCTTGAGATTCAGGCCGTTTCTCGGTCTCATGCAGTCGGCTATGAGAAAACATATTTAGGACGTAAATTGCTTACATATTACCTAAAACTAAAAATGAGACCAGTTTCGAGCTTCTACTCGTCACAAGCTTTCCAACGGCCTGTTTATTTTTATCGTGCGACAAACCGTTCGTGAGGTAGAGGGGGACGGTCAACCACCCTTCCCCCAGTCGGGCGTGATTGTCGCCGACCGACGGTCATGCGCGGATTAATGTTGCCAAATGATGACGTGGCTAGTGAGACCCAAATGTTCGTCTTGTCGCGTCTTTACAGACATAAACTGACCTCATGGTGAACGATGTCCCCAGGGAAATAAAAGTAATTTCTGCATCGTGCGTTCAGGCCTACCAGCTTAGGAAGGAATCTTCGCTGAGGATAAACGTGCACCCAAAGGGCGTCCAAGGGCACGGGCCTCTCTCGCCCTAGCGGTTTTAGAAACTGTTTTTTGTTTCTGTTCTCTTGGCAAAAAGGAGAAAAAAACCGGATGTTTTTCGGAGGTTTAGGTTTTCAGGTCAGCGTCATTTTATCAGGCACGTTTCTCATTTTCCATAAATAGACAATGATTAGTTGTTTCTGACGAAAAAGATCATCAATCACTGCCAGAAATACATTAAAGCATCAATTCTCCTTGGCCAAACTCTGAGCTGGCAACAGCTATTTTCGTCTGTCGTCAGACGATCCAATGCTATGCCATCTCCCTCTTCATAATCCGTTCACATTTAACACCCGAAATCCTCAAAACCCTAGTTCACGCCCGTGCCTTTCCCCATCATCGGTACTGTGCATCAGCCTCGGATGGCGCTGCCATATATTTGGACCGTATGCAAAACACGTCCACATGGCAGTAAGCTTGGTAGACGGGCAGACCATGGGACAGCGAGAGTCTTGAAACGTCACCATGGACAGGTTGGCAACGGCTGGAGAGGTAGCTGCTGATACAGCAAGACAGGATGCCGAAGCACTGGACTTTTCTCAGCAGCATCGAGTGGTCGACGCTATTGAACGCGCTGCCCATATATAAAATGGCAGAACAAACAGAAAATGGCCAAAAACAGATATAAAATGGCATGGTAGTTGCATGGTCTGTTGTAAATGTGCCCCATATACCTAAAGAGGCAACAGTTTAATGAAACTAATTACGTTAAAAATGAAAATATTCAGCCAGTAGTGTTAGGAACATAATAGTTGCGTGAGGCAGAGATACCGAGAGATGCAGTCCTTCCCATGCAGTCTCATAGGACTGACTGTAAAAGCTCAGGAACATGGGGTAGTCATAGCCCTGTCGACCTCCCCGTTTTCTAGACTAAGAGCTCCAAAGTCAGTTACCTTCATCACTGTGCCGGACGTGATGCATATATTCGCAGGTGTACTAGACCTGCTGTCCTGGAGCTGGAAAGCTAGAATAAAGCGCTGCGTCTTGTGTCTTAGCTGCAAGAGGTGTCCCAAGAGCCGTAGAAGTGGATGACCTAGACCATACCATGCAGGCGGCGACTGTCGCGTGACTGGGCGGCACGGCTCGACCCTCGTGGCGCCATCTATAGCCGTGGCAGCACCAACGCCAGCTAGAAATGAGCCTGCTCATCGTCAAACGGCGCCATCTGCGAGACGTAGACGATATCCAGGCAGAATGCTGCCACCTCCGTTGTCCAGAGAAGGATAACTCGCGCTGTCGCTAGAGAACGGCGCAGCTGACTCTGCCCGAGAGGGCACGGTACTCGCGGTACTCACGGTACTCACGATACTCACGACGCGACTGCCGGCGGTAGGCCTCGTCCCAGCAGCAAGTGATCAGCGCACGGAGCTGAGACCGCGGTCAGCGCGGAGCTGGGACTGTGATCAGCACGGAGCTGGGAGTGCGATCATCGCGGAGCTGAGGCCGCGGTCAGCGCGGAACTGGGACCGCGACCAGCGCGGAGCTGGGACTGCGATCATCGCGGAGCTGGGACCGCGGTCAGCGCTTAGCTGGGACTGCGATCAGCACTGAGCTGGGACCGCGGTCAGCGCGGAGCTGGGACCGCGGTCAGCGCGGAACTGGGATTGCGATCAGCGCGGAGCTGGGACTGCGATCAGCACGGAGCTGGGACTGCGATCATCGCGGAGCTGGGACTGCGATCAGCGCGGAGCTGGGACTGCGATCAGCGCGGAGCTGGGACTGCGATCAGCGCGGAGCTGGGACCGCGGTCAGCGCGGAGCTGGGACCGCGGTCAGCGCTGAGCTGGGACCGCGGTCAGCACGCGGAGCTGGAAGCAACAAAGCAGGCGTTGGCGCGGCGTGATTCGTCGCCAGCAGAGGATAATTAGATTGCTGGCCTCTCCAGCCCCCTTATCTGACGTTTTCGAGGACCAAGTGCGTATCATGCCCGCGAAAGCATGGAAGGTCAGCCAAGGCGAGGGCGCCGCGCCGCTGCCCTGACAATGAAGGATGCTGCTCGCCTGTGCGTTGACATGTCGAACACCAAGCAGTCGTTGAAAAAACATTTGCTCCAGCCTGACTGTGCCGCTAAATGTCTGGTGTTGAAGAAAAACCACTGACGTATACTGTATCGCAACATCGATGGACTTGTTGCCCAGTGGAGCATGGTAATAAGTGGCCAACCGTCTGCAGCATCATGGGTGTAACCTTGTATACTTTTGGTATGAAGCTGTCCATACCAAAGGATATCATTGGTATGGAATTCGATGTCTCTTAACCAGTTCATGTGTTCCCTACTTTATAAATAAAGTACTGTAGATACGTTATCAATTCGGGTCGTCGTTTTCTATAGGCCTGAAAGTATCCCAAGCCTTTCTAATGTTGATTTTAACCATGCCAATGTTCCTCTGAGCGGTATTAATGTTTTATGTGTCTTAAATCACAAATGTGTGCAAAAAGACAGATGGAATAAAACATAAGATCAAGGATCAGGAATTTGATGCAGTAGTGTAGATCATTACATCCTGCTTTTGCAGGGGTATTTGTGCGGGGATCACATTTTGCATTAGGATTGACGTCAGGTGGATAAAGAGCCGGACAACCGATGTAGTCTGATGTGTGGTAGGCGCTTGTTTGAAATCCAAGAAAATGCATCTGTATTTCTCCGCACACCGAAAGGGACAGCCGGTCACGGGGGTGGTGTCGTCAGGTTATACGGCACCGTAAAAAGGGTGCAGTGTTATCTGATTCGATGCCTTGACCAAAATTGTTCCATTTAAATACAGGTGGATAGCAGAACCAGGGTCCACGCAGCCTTGTCCTCGTTGGCCTTGACTTGGACTCTAATCTTTACACCACGCAGTTGTATAAACTAGAGCGAAAACGAGAAAAAAAAGACGCCTGAAGTACGTACAATTTTCACTTTCAGTAAATTGCGTGTTCCATTTTTTCTGGCTCCAACGCGCAATGAATGCACGCAGGACACCAAATACTAGTAATGATTTTCTGCCAGTTTTGTCCAGCTTTTTGTGATATTGACTGTGCGCAACGTGTCTCCTAACAATAGTTTTCGTAGCGCCAAGAAATTCGGTGTACCTTTTGCTTGATCATTTTTACATCTTGTGTCAAAGTTTTGACCTCAGGTCGTCAGGTGTCTGACCTAGGTCGGTCATGTGGACTTATCTTCAAAAAAGTTCAGCACCGTGTAACTTTCTCTGAAAACGTGATATCGCAATCAGGGATCGCTGTCAGGGATTAGAGATATCGATAGACGCAACAAATCTGCCTCTCAGATTTTTCAGAAACTTCCGGGTCAATGACCTGAATCCAGCTCCAGTTTCGAGACACGTCATTTTTTGGGGGAAATTGGCAGAATTTTTTTTACAGCGTTTTGAGTGTGAGGTGATGCAGACATCCAGTGACCGTCATCGCTTAAAGTATCAATGACCTCCAACCATTGACCTGTGGTCAGGTCACCAATAACTGTTAGGAGCCAAAATACGCCGCCGTCAAAACCGGTGATGATTTGGAACAGATGGAAAATAACAGAATTCGCTCCAACAGTTGAGAATGATGCCAAAAAGTTCAGAAAGTTTTAAAAATTGCATTTTTGAAACTAAAAGGGTTTCACGAATAAAGCTACGCCAATTGTATAGCTTGATACCAAGTAAACTGTTTCAAAATTTAAGCACGGAAAACCATCACAAGAACCACTGGCATCGAGACATGACACCTTACAAAGCATATTTTGTCAAAATAAAGGAACGCGAAAATTAGTCCCCGTTAATTCCGTCTGGAGTTCGGCACTGGCGCCCGTGCTGCAGTGGCGGGAAATCGCCGTGTCTGTAACACAAAGCTTCCGCGTATATATTAAACTAACCAAAGAAATTATACGTGTATCGGCATCTGCGGATTATTACCTCTTCGTCGGTACCTTAACATAGGCTTTTTTAATCACAGCTCTTAAGATCCAGGCCGTTTCTCGGTTTCATGCAGTCGGCTATCAGAAAACATATATAGGTCATAAGTGACTTACATATCATACAAAAATAAAAATGAGGCCAAT
This sequence comes from Capitulum mitella, assembly GCA_030062745.1. NCBI lineage: Eukaryota > Metazoa > Arthropoda > Thecostraca > Pollicipedomorpha > Pollicipedidae > Capitulum > Capitulum mitella. Next base: position 14,236,044 of record CP099840.1, read on the forward strand.
TTCGAGCTCTGCTGACCACAAGCTTTCCAACGGTACGACAACTTTTGGCGAGTTAGAGGGGGGAGAGGGGAGTGGTCGATCCCCCTAGTTATGGCTATGAAACATCAATCATAAAAATCAATTCACATTTCGTTATTTAAGGTAATGTAACGTATACCTCAGTAATAAATTATATATATAACTTCATTATTAAGACATGTTTGGTTAAAAACCATGGAGTATTTCGTTTTCACTTATTTCTCGGAACATCGCTCGAGTTTGCGGGTAGCGTTTTTCACATGATCATGTAAAGGATAAATTATTCGACCTATAGATATGTGTGAGTGTTGCCAATGTTGAGTGTGTCCCATGTGGCGCTTGAGAAAAATACCCTCAGGCTATTTGACCAATACTGATCGATTTCGTGCATTTTGTTTGTCCGATTGCTCCATAATTTGGTGTGCACGATGTCCTGCGTGCTTGCTGCACGTCAGCTTAGTTTTAAAATTGCTCGATCAAAAAGCCAAATGTCGTGACATCCCACCAATAATCAATCCCTGTCATCCAGATCTGGCATCCCGTTCGTCATAGTTTCGCGGAAGTGAGTCTAGCGTGTGTTTTTAGTCCTTGAAGCCAGCTCAGACAATCTTAGTCGAGCATCGGGACCTTTTGTGGGTCAACCGAGGCCAATGACCTGGATTGATCTCGGATCACCTGTTGGTCTGAGACTATTCATAGCTTTTTATGGCACTATTCTGAATTTCACGTGTATTTTTGACTTATCGGACTTTTGACTCATCTTGCACGTTTCAAAGATTTCATGTCAACCAGAGGGCGTTGATTTTCTTGTCATGAAGTCCTTCCTACCCTGAATGCTGGAATAGTTACAGGTGAAGTGACATTTGGTATAGAAGCACATAGAAGTGATGATTGAGAATCGAGCTAAAAAATGATTGAGATATGTGCAAAAAAGAGAAAACTGACTTTTATCCAGGACTTCAAATAAACATAAATGACTCGATGCGTGCAAAATGAACATGAAATTAGAAATCAGAGCCAAAAATTATAAATGGCCCGATGCCAAAATAGGCAATCAAAGGTCAACCGATTCCAGTAACCTCGGTTGACGGTTCAAAGGCACCGATGTGCGACTAGGATTATTCCACTTGGCTTTAAGGCCTAAGAACGCACGATGGACTCACCCTCGTGGAAATGTGAAGAACGGGTATGTGAGTGATGTAGCCAGAGGAGCGAGGGGGTAAAGGGGCCATGTCCCCCAGGCCAAGTGGGTCCCCTGGCAGCTGAGCCGGTCATCCTGGAGCCTTTGGTTCCAGAGAGCAGCGAGGCACTGGGGCATTCGGCCCCAGTGCCTTGGATTTGTATTGCATTGGTACCCGTAGGGCGCCGTACTCTGTCCGAAACAGATGATTAAAGCAAAATACAAATATTTTAAGCATTAAAGAAGACTTACGAACGTAAAATAAAGCGTCCTCCGAATATACGAGAAGCCTTTGTGTGTTATGAAGAGAAGCTCGTGGTCTGAATGAGTGTTTAAGGCCCCCTGTTAGCATGGAGGGGATTCACTACTTGTCTGGAGAGGGCCCCATGCCGGCCCATATAGGGCTCCTGTCGGCCTCTGTAGAGACCTCCTTTCGGTCTTTAAAGGGGCCCTTGCTGACCAGTAGAAGCACACTCTTTCCGCTTGCAGAGGGGTACTGCTGGAGTGTAAAGGGGCCCTTGCTGAAGTGTAAAGATGCTCCTGCCGACCCATAAGGGACACCCGTCAGGTCAGCACGAGGATCTTTACGCTATAGCCGAGTCCTTTTGCAAGCCGACATGGAGTATTTCCACTGTCCAGCAGGAGCCTTTTTACAGGCCGGAAGGAAGTCCCTGTAGAAGCCGACAGAGATCCTTTATAGGCCGGTAGGGGTCCTTCACTGGCAAGTAGTGTCAGGCTAACAGGAACTCCTAAACGTTTATTCAGGGGCTCCTGCTTGTTTGTAAAGATGCCCTTGCCGACCTGTAAGGGGCATCCGTCAGTTCGGCAGGAACGTCTATGCAGGCAAAAAGGGACACACTTTACACATCAGCGGGGTCCTTTACAAGCCCACAGGGAGTATCTCTACTCCCCGGCACGGGCCCTTTTACATGCCGGTAGGAGGTCACTCCACAGGCCGGCAGAGGTCCGTTATAGGCCGGTATGGGGCCCTCTATCGACAGGCAGGGCCCCCCATCCTACTCCCTAGCGGGCTCCTTTACAAGCGAAACAGCAGTTTTAACTACATGGGCCCCCATTGGTTACGGGGGTCCCACTGATCCGATTTTCCCCTCTCCCCTGAGCGAAATCCTGTATACGCCCTTGAGGTATGTCAGATGTGGATGGCAGGGGTTGATTGGTGGTGGGTTGTCATGACCTTTGACCTTTGTAATCAGACCATTTTAAAACTAAGCTGGTGTGTAGCAGGCACGTAAGGCGTTATGCACATGAAATTGTAGAACAGTCGGACAAACGAAACGCGCGAAATTAGTCAGTATTTGTCAAATGGCTTGGGGTATATTTCTCAAGCACCAGTTGGCAACATTGAATTTAAGATGTTTGAAAAACTTTCAAGTTGCCCAGAAACGTTTTTTTGTCACGCTTAGTGCAGATTCCTAGGGACATATTATGCTACATTTTCGGAAGATCACGTTGGGCAAACATGGTTTAAAGCGAAAATGTTCCATGTGACCTAGCCAGGTCAAAAGTCATCTCGAAGTCACGAAAAATGACCTATTCATTAAATCTGGGACATTTATCTTTCGAATGGCGCTAATCGCACCTTTTCGTGACAGTCGGTCACCGAGTTACGGGCATTTGAATCATTCAGCCTGTAAAAGTCGGTGACTTTTCACGACCTGGTACGACCTCAGAGGCCACCCAGAGGTCACGGCCTCAGAGGCCACTCAGGGCTACAAATTTCTGGCTGGGCATTTCCCGGTGGTTAGTATGAGCGTAACAAATGTCATCAAATCATCTGATCAAATCATCGGGAAATGCCCAGCCAGAAATTTGTAGCCCTGAGTCGAAAGAGATTGGGTGATTGTGCGATTTGAAGTGAAATGAAACTTATGTCCATAGGTCGATAGATTTACTCTTCACCTAGTCAAGTGGAAAAGGTCACCCGGAAGCTCGAACATTATTTCAGAAACTAGTGACAATGAATACTCCATACATGTATATGCATGCAAGTATAGCTTATTTAGCGAATTGAAATAAGACATCTTGAAAATGAGAAATGGCCGCTGTTCAAAATAAAGTGGGTTAAATCCGCTGAGAAAAGGATTTAGCCTTGGGGTAAGATAGACTGTTGGACCCTCGGCTCGGCCTCATCAATCATTTGCTCAAAATGACACCCCTGTTTCAACGCCACATTTCCAGGTTCGGTGAATTTGTTTTTCCATGCCAAAATTTATGCCAGTTCTACACCGATGTTAGCCATATTATAAAATGCTGTGATTTATGCCCTAAAATGCTATCAGGCATCATGAGAAGACATAACACTTTCGGTCTCCTTGTAGGCAGGCACAAATTTTAGTGCTACAAATTTTGCATTCGGCTTCTGAATCATCCAGTTGAAGTTAAACCCAGAAAAATGTTGGTTACAATGGCAATTGTCGCACATTGTCCCGGCAATGAAACAGGGAATTCTGTTTCTGCTTAAGAGCATCGTAATTGACTTCGATCATTTGCTGGTCTTTTTGACGTGGAACCTCTGCGTTTTCCCTCCCCATGCGATGCGTTCTTTCCGGCATCCAGTGGGCATGCATAATCAGTTTCCTGTATTTTTGGCAGCCAGCGAACAGCTGATACCCGTTGCGGTCGGGTTTTGGCGTTCCGCTGTTCTGCACCGGTCTTCTGTGGCCCTGCAGCCCGTCGGTTCGAGTGGTGGTGGTGTGATGGTGTTGGTGTGGTGTTGTTGTGTCGATGGCAGTGTGGTGGTGGTAGGTGCTTCTGATCTACCAGTCGGCGTTTTTACGCGCGATAGGGCTTGGGTCACCTGTGCGAAACAGTCTCTCTCTGGCTTTGGACTTAGTCGAAACAAAATACAGATCACTGTGGTCATGAGCTGATCAATGGGTTCACGTTAGCCAGCACGCCGTTTCCGAAAACCGACCGAATTCATATTTCACACGTGTGTTGAGTAACCATGAAGTGGGCACGAACAGTGTAACGTCAACGCGTCGACGGAAATGTCGGTAGGTTTTACGCCAATATGTGGACAAACACACGCAGTGCTTGAGCTACATTGACGAAAACATCCGTTTTTTCAGATTTGATACCGGAGCTGGGAAGAACGTATAGAAGACTCAAACGTGCAGAACACTTAACCTGTTTGGCGTGATCGTTTGGTCAACGAGTGCAGTGCAGTGGAATCATAACGCGGTGTGGAGAAAAAAAAAACACTGTAGACCAAGAAGTGATTATTTGCTGAATGGTGTGACAACAAACATTCGTGCGGCGACAGCGGATCGAATGACGAGAACCATAGGGCATTCTTTAAAGCGGCAGTGTTTCTAAATTCGTCTCACCATCCTCCGGGCTACAGTGAGCATGGAAATGGTCGGTGTGGACTTGCCGCCATGGATGTTGTCATGCGTAAAAACACTGGCTGTGACGTTCGTCGTGGTGCTGGCGCTCAGCTTCAAGTTTCGAAAGCACCCGGTGCTTGCCAGGATCCCCAGCAGGGCATACCCGGTGATTGGCAATATCCTGGACCTTCCTACCTCCCTGACCGAAATGATTCCGACGATTCGCACCTGGTGTGAGTTCTTTCCCGGAATCTGTTACGGGTACATCCTCAGCTTCCACTACGTGCTGATCTCGTCGGCAGAGTACGTGGAGCCGGTGCTGAGCAGCAAGAAGTTCTTGAACAAGGGTCTCGACTATGACGCGCTGCGTCCCTGGTTCGGCGAGGGTCTGCTGACCGGTTCCGGCGAGCACTGGCACAAACACCGCAAACTGCTCACACCAACCTTCCACTTCTCCATCCTGGATCAGTTCCTGCCCGTGTTCAACCGGCACAGCCAAGCTCTGGTGCGCGCGCTGCAGGACTGCGGCGGCGGCGTGGTAAACATATGGCCACTGGTCGCGAACGCCACGCTCGACGCCATCTGTGAGACGGCCATGGGCGTGGAAATTGGCGCCCAGGACGGCGTGGAGTCCGCCTACCGCAGCGCTGTCAAAGAGATGGGCAACATTGTGCAGGGCCGGTCCATCCGGCCGTGGCTACGGATCGACCTGCTGTTTCGCCTGTCCGGTATGCAGGCGCACCAGGAACGCACCCTGGCCGTGCTGCACGGCTTCTCGCGCTCGGTGATCGCTCAGCGGCGGAGAGATCTGCAGAAAGAACGTGAGTTGCCGCCGGACGCCTTCACCATCGAGGACGTGCCGGCCACCAAGCGCCGCCTGGCGTTCCTGGACCTGCTGATCATGAGCGCGCAAGATGGACAGGTGCTCAGCGACGAGGATATCCGAGAGGAGGTGGACACGTTCATGTTCGAGGGCCACGACACGACCACGTCCTGCATCAACTGGGCGCTGTACAACATCGCCCGCTCTCCCGAGGTCCAGCGCAAGATCGAGCGGGAGCTGGAGGAGGTGTTCGGCGGCGATGAGCGCGCGCCGACTCGCGAGGAGATCGGCAGCCTGCGCTACCTCGAGTGTGCCATCAAAGAGTCGATGCGCCTGTTTCCGCCGGTGACGTTCTTCAGCCGCCACGTGTACGAGACGGCCAGCATTGCCGAGTACGAAATCCCGGCCGGCACGGACGTCCTCATCTTCCCGTACATGATCCACCGCGACCCGAACCACTGGCCGGACCCGGACCACTTTGACCCGGACCGCTTCCTCCCGGAGGCCGTGCAAGGCCGCCATCCGTACAGCTACGTACCGTTCTCGGCCGGTCCGCGCAACTGCATCGGCCAGCGGTTCGCCCTGCTGGAGGTGAAGACCATGGTGGCGGCCGTGCTGCGGAAGTTCTGGATCGAGACTAGCGAAAAGTATGACGAACTTGTGTTCCAGATGAGCCTCACTCTGCAAAAGGACGGCCCGCTGGAGTTGCGCTTTGTACCGAAGTCGCGCGCCACTGAGCTGATGCGCTCTCGCAGTGATCGCGGCTAGTGCACGCAGCGAGCGAGCTCAGCTCGAGCTCGGCAAGCGAGCGAGCGAGCTCATCGCTCGGCAAAGAATGAGCAGCCGGAGGCCAGCGACCGAGGACTGTGTTCTGGTGAAGCGTGCGTGGCGTTGGGAGTGATTCGTCATTTACTAGATGAACCAGTTTTTTTTTGCTATCCGCTTTATGCCGTGTTTTCGTCGCTGATGTTTTACAGGGCGTGTAAGACAACAGCGTCAGCAGGTGCGATGCGTTGTTTTTTTCTGGGGGTCCATTGAGCGCATGGCGTATCTCGTGAGCCAATAGCTCAGGCAGTTGAACTTGTTTTCTGCAGTGTATAGAGCTGATCACTGTCATGTTATGCATAATTTGCTTCAGTTAAAGGCAGCGCGACGTGACGCTTATGTCATGCTTTTCTTGCGCATTACGTCGTCATTCAGCACCAGACATATTTGTGTCACACAACAGATAACGTCTCATGGCCGCGACCAGGAGATGGCCATATTCCTGAAGCACAAAGGCCGACGTCCGGCTGTAATCGTGTCTAACAAGGAGAGCAGACTGTCATTACGTATGCAGAAAAAATACCCTTTGATAAAGCTGTAAACCGTAGTTGCCCTATGTTCACATAAAAACACTAGATATGCTGAAATCTCAAAATCCTTTACACTGAACATGTACGGAAATAAATGCCTCCTTTGGAAATGACGAATGATGCAACTTGTCGGCTTCATTGTAGCGTTCGCATTGGTGCGGGAACCACCCCTCCAATACTCGCTAGCTATGAGGGAACGGCTTTAGGCACGGCAACTTCTGCGTGTATGCTGCTCATTTAATATCATATCGCATATCGCTGTCATATGTTTTTTTTTTCAAAATGCCGAATGTTTTGCAGTTATGCCAGAAAACTTCCCATAGTGCGGGCGCATTCGACAACGCCGAGTAACGACGCCGGCCGGCCGGCCGGCCGGCGCACGGCCGTCAAATCGACATAATTAAAATCACTGCAGCGTTTCTCTCAGCACAATGAGTTATGTGCATTGTTGTATTATGTTGAACTGTGTACACTTCTGTTGCGAATGACATACGAAATCGAAAGAAAGATACACTGAAACGTTTCATGCGGTAGCGTAACCGATGAAGATCATATAATACGAAACCTGTGATTCGTTCGTCGTCAGAAAATGCACATGTTTTTGTAGCCTTGTGCCAAATCAGGAAATATCCTCGTTATATTTTCCTTTGCCGGCTGTGTTCCACTGCGCGGTCAATGGTCCCAATACCCAAGCAACTGAGAGAAAAATGCGTGCTGCATCAACTAATATTCGGCTCACGGTGGCCGTAACTGAAGACGGGCACCTGACATGGGCCGTACTTTATACGCAGGCGTCCCATCATGAAAATATAGGTACGGTCAGGCACGTAGCCAAGATTTTCCGTGGGGCGGGGGCGAATGTTAAATGTTTTCATATGGCACAGGCATATGACGGATTTTATATGAAAAAGCAGCAATGCTATATAATTGATCATATGTAACGCACAGGAAAACATGTTTGTTTTTGCAGAATATATATATATATATATATATATATATATATAGACATATATTTATGTTTATATATGGATGTCTATATGTCACCACGTCCGGATTCATGCGAAATCGTTTAATATCTAATGTAGATCGCTTGGCTAAGGAAAGCCATGGTCCACCATGTCCCCCCTTGGCTTCGTCCCTGGCAACGACAAAATAAATTGTATTCAGGTCAGCGTCACCTAGTAACACACGGTTTGGATTTTTAGGTAAATAATTCTGGGCCTCAGAACCCCGGGGTCTTCAGACAAGCCGACTGTACCGTACAAAACTACGCAGTCGCGACCGTGGCTTAGCCTATTCGGTGTTTTCAGAATTTTTGCGATTTTTGTTAAATTGACGAACCAGAAAGCATACGACTGGTGGAATTTACGACCACGCAAGTGACAGTCGTTTTTTCGCGCCTCCGCCGCGTGCTGAGCGCAAGAGATACCGGATCGGCCACCACGACCAGACCGACGTCGGAACGCGCACATTTTTAGTATCAAACCGCGTGGTAAACTTGGATACGATTCATGTATGTTACAGGTAAGTGATGGGCTCCCAAAAATTCCGAAAAACGCCCAGAAATGTCGTAAAATCGTCAACAGACTTGCCACAATAGAGGAGAAATATCTTTCTTTTGTTTTAATGTTCATCCGATTGAACTCAAGACGCTGATTACAGATATACCATTCGCATTGCTTACGGCGTCAAGTTTACGAGACATTCGCGCCGAAAGGTACAGTGGCCTTGAAACGCGCCCGAGGCTATGTGACGTCACAAAACTCCCAGGCGCCGGCGAACTTCGTTGACGGCCGGCTGTTTCGCGTTTCATTACAGGTGCGCTGTACCGGGCCGGATTTTGATCGAGTCAGCTAGTCCTTGGGCCTTTTGACTCATTCAAAGCAATACTGTTTATTTTTTGCGAAATTCACCAGCAAAGCTAAAAACGCATTAGGCTTAACAGTATGTTTTCTCCAGAGCGCCTTAGCCATTTCTATGATTCATCACCGGCTTACACCTTTGTTTACATGGATTTTGACCTGAAATCCAAATGCAGAAGTTTTGGGACCCTCTTTGTTTTGAAATGACTCATCTTCAAAATTTTTCGTTTTCTTGAAATATTCCTGAAATCTTTAAATTTCAAAATATTAAGCCCCGAATTCATACTCACCATCATCGAAAGAGCCATTAGTAGTCACGAGTGTTCAAAAATATTCCTAAAACCAGTGTTAAAAACGCTATGTGTGCCATCTTGAATTCGCTTAACATTCCACTCCCCCTTCTATGTCCTCACTAAGCCACTGGGAAATTTCTGCATTTTATTCAGTGGTGCGATGAATTTTTGCACTTTTTCGGTGATATGAATTAAAACTAAGATATTCGTTTGAACCATGTACCAACGTAATCGTGAGATCACCTTCCAAGATCTCAAAGGGGACCAAATTCCCACCTCCTCACTTCTTCACCAGATTACATTCAGTCCCAGAACTCATTGCGGTTGCCATGAAGACGCACGTGAATCGTCGCGGCATCCTGCGACGTTCGCGTGCAGTGAACCACGCGAACGGCATAAAACTGGGTGAAATGACCAGAAATGTAGAATTTATTGTTTTCAGTCATATTCTACTCACAGTCGGTGTTCTCATAAAAAAATGTAAAGCAATTCGAGCATCCCTTTACATGCCACAAAAAAAGTGAAATACAGCTTTTTTATTGAAATATGGGTTGGGTAAAATTTGGCTAAACGATAGTTTATTTGTCATTTTCAAACATGCTCTGCTCATGAGACATATTTTCACCCCAGAAATCGATCCTATCCAATCCAGCCCCTCCTTCGTATTTTAACGATAAAATTGTGAAATACTCCACTTTGATTGGTTGGAACAACAAAGATGGAGCTCTACTGACGGATTTTGAGGGAAAACGCGTTTTGTTTGATTTCAACATATTCTGATCTAATCAATCGGATGCAGGTGTCAACTGATTGCTGACATGTGTTAAAAATTTATAACGTACGTCTAGCTACATTTCCGTACCTTGTCGCCGTCTGCTCACTGTAAGGATACCCGCGGTTCCGGTCCAACGATTGTTCAGCGGAGTTGTATTGTTCGGGAACTACGGCGACCTCAGACATTCCACAAGTGTCCATCTGGACTGCAGTCGTTTTTTTCCCCGCATTCTCTGGCTCCTCGACCGGCTAACGGCGCGCAGGCACGAGTGGCAGAACGTCGTAAGCACTGGGACTCAGCGCCCCCGATTAAATCCTCAGAATAGACTAATTTCAATATCAGCACAAAACATTGCTGTTTCGCGGTGGTGGCTCCGTTGCTGGAAGGCGTTCCCCCGCCGTTGAGCACAATGAATAGTGCCGTGCGCACGGTTAATCGGTGTTAATGCAGTCCAAGGTTACAGACATCAAATTCGGTCAACAATGAATTCGTTGAAAAAGGCCAATTCAAGAAATCTGCCGAAGGTGGTCGCCATGATTACAGCAGAGTTTTGGGCGAGTGGAGATTTCCAAGGCCCAGAAATGACAGACGTCAAGGCAAGTAGGTAATCAAGCGATCCCTCCCCCCTCCGTGGTGACAGGAGCAGATTCACCTTTCCGTTTTGCGTGTTGGTCTTTTTACCCACTCAGCAGATCAGAACTCATGCATATCTGAGAAAACTCATTGCACAGATGACTCTCACGATATACGTGCCGTAATATTTTTTTTTGCCTGGTCATTGATTGTAGCGGGGACGGGATGGAAGGACTGACTGTATGAGCATTTTCACTTTGTTGGCTGAAGAGCCCCAACCAAACCGGTCCGGTCCGCTGCAAGGACAGCGTCCTGTGCAGCACCGTGACGTTTTTTTTCTCAAGAGCCCACGGCACAGCGACATCTTGCATAAGGGAAAGATGTTCTAATTGGTTTATATACTGGCTCTAAAGTAAACGTGACGGTGGACTGATTTCTTGATGACCACCGCTGTCATAACTATTTTGACAGCTCTGACTCTAATGTCGACAATGATCATTAATGTCACTGACTTATATTGAAAACTTCATATAGCTTATGATTTACCAACTCATAAATGGTATGTCTTTCCGCTGATTAAATCAGATTAGGTCGAACGAGGTCAAATCCAGTTTTTACGTGATTTGCACGGTCCTTTCAGGCATTCACAAGGCAATGTTTGTTGCCCAAATGGTCGGGAGATTCACATGAGGTCATACAAGGTCACTTTGGCCTTACCTCGAATGTCCTTGAACCAACCTCGCACTGTGCCACAGCAGTTTCGTTTCATGGTAAAAAATCAGTGTCATCACTTGGAGCGAATTCCGGAACTTGGCCTAACTTTAAATGGCATCGTACCCGCTACAGACATAAACCATGCTCCCATAAAACCAAAGGATATCCCTAAACACGCTTTAGAAGAAGAGTTGCAACAAACCCAATGATTATGAAACATGACCTTCACCTTAGGTGATCTGGGTCTTGCAATGGATATTAAATATCATCTTACAGCCGGGTGGCACCTCTTGAACCACTAGCAAACGACAATCTGATTTGAAACCGATCATTTAGCACCATTTAAAACGGTACCGTCAATAATCTTGAAATTTGTGACCTGCAGGCCCTTGAGAACGATGTCACGGCACACTGACCTGATATGGCATCAACCTGAAGTTTCCAGGGCATATGTGAAAAGGCTAAAACTCAACAAACAAAATTTCGGCCCGGTCGGCGGGCCGGCTCAGCATTTATCCCGGAAAAAGACCGTTGGGGGGCTGCACCCCCTGGACTGGAGAGGGTTAATGTAGCGTTTGCGTTCCGAGCTAATTGCGAGATGGCTTTGGGCCGGTGCTAAGGCAATTGGAGGGTTTACGGGATAATTGGCTTTCCTAAGCAAGTGACAATTTGGCCATTACTTGACATGTTTAGTTTGGACTTCCAGACCGTGAAACTACGTTCAAATTTTGCAATGTGCCTTCCTTAACCCTTTTCTAGAACCGCCACTTGATGCACTGGGATTGTATGTTTATGTCATCGTATGCTAGAATGGTCGTTAAGCAGTCATCAAGTTGCACGGTTTGATCTCGAACGATTCAAGAAACTGCTTGCAAAAAGCCCGGGGTGACTTTCTGCGCCGCGTTAAACATAATGACCCGGCCGGACCGCCCCGCCGCTGGGGGTTTCGTGACGTCACAACCCATCACTGGCCTTTTCAGCAGGGTGCCAGTTTGAGGACTGAAGAGAGCAGTCTCCATTTCGATGTTTGTAGTTTTGGTAACAGATTTGGAATTGACTAAACAACGCGAAAAAAATATAAAAAACGGCTTCCTGAGATCACTACTCTATCGCCCTGCCACGTGCCTTTTGGTTAAATCACTTCTTTCTGGTTAAATCACATGACTTTGGGCCTGATGTTGGCACAGCCTGACGTCCGATTTACCTCAGTCGGAAACTGATCCGAAAGTCAAATGATTTTTCGCCATCAATATCATGTGGAATCGCAACCAAAATGCACTCGGAATGTTTGCCGTTCAACTGAGCGTGGAATTTTTACACTCTTTTTCCGGAGAAGTGCAGTGGCAAACTTAAAACTAACTGACAGAAGATGGTGACGGACCGTCCGAGAGCAGTGTAGCCACGAGGCAAATCCGCAACGATAAGAGGTCATAGTCGGCTACGTTGCGAGATTGCCAGCTGAAATGGCAAGCCTGAAGCTCTTCGGAGGTAAAGAGTGGCTTTCTTCTGGCACGCGTTTTGCTGGTAAAATGTGCCTGAAAGCAATGCAAAAGTGCAAAGTTGAATGAAGTTAGTACGGGACTGTGACACTTCATCAAATAGGTCGTATTTAATTACGGCTGCAGGATGGGAAGCTCAAAGTGCTTTAGACAGACAGAGCAGCCGGTAAGCTTTCCTATGGTATGCATTGTCACTGCTAAAATGTGCTTGAAAGCAATAAAACAGTGCAAAGATAGAGTGTGCGCCACTTTTGCCCTCCAGCTTAAAGAAAGAATGATATTCAATTACACCTGCAAGGTAGGGATTTGAAACCATTTCGGAGAGGCAGATCACCAGTAAAGCTTACTTTTGGGAATGCATTTTGACCGGGTTTCCAGTTTCGTTTTGGTGAAATTCATGCATGCAGCATGTCCACAGCTGTTTAAAATTGACGTTGTCCACAGTTGTTAGCAACTTATGGCTAAAGGTCGGGCGGGCGTTTCACACTCTCTCCTATTTCTTCGATGACGACACTCAGTCTCGGTCCACCGTGATGTTCCTCCGGCGACACCGGCACCAGTGGCTCCCGATGCCAGGTAGCAGACTCTGGCGCCGCCGCGACTCTCAGCTCAGGACGTCCGAGGCCGTGTCAGCGTCTCGTTCTGAGTCATGAGGAGCCGCGGCTCCGCCAGCCAGAACATGGCCAGCGTGTCAACGAACATCAACAGTCCACGCCTGCCGGCGACGCTGGCGTGGTGCACCAACTTTTCGGATTTCAATGGCTTTCTTCTTTTCGTCTTTTTCCCTTCCCAACGGCTTTTTCCACGACCGTCGCTCGACACCGCTTTTGTCAGGAGCCCGGCCGCAAGTCCCACAGCAGTACAAAGACATGTTAAAAGACTGACTTGACCCTCGTCACGGATTTTTCACGAAAGAGTTTGCTTTTTTTCTTTAGCCGACGTAAGAATATTACTCTATATCAAAGTACTCCAAGTGTTGCACGGAGCGTAATTTCTGGTAGAATGGAAAAGCAGCGCACAGGTAAGACTTAACGCAGGTCAGAACATTGGGCTTTTCGAAAGATGTCAATACAACTGTTGCGGAGAAAAAATCTCTAATCACAAGAATTCAAACCACAACACTGACTGACCATCAGCTGTTGCCACAGTCACTGTCTCAAACAGACATTGAACGAATCGGTCGGTTTATGCGAAGTATTGTCAATATATATTTGCAGTTTTGTCCTAACTGATGCCTAATTCTAATGCATTTTTCATTCATTTGTTTATTAAACATATCTGTGGGTTTCGATACCGACGGCTGTTATCTACACCTCGTCATACGAGACATAGGCGCAAAAGATAAGGAAAAAATGGATTAAGCAATAAAGATAATCAGACTCACAGAACCTGGGTCACGCAACGAAAAACAATGGGCGAGTACAGTGTAGTCAACTGGTTAAAACAAAAATAATCATTCGACCAACTGGGCAGCGTACATCACATATCATTGGATACACCGGACCACCAGACAGGACTGACCTGATACAAGCTCGGAGATTACGTGGCCGCCTTACCTTCGGCAGGATTGAGTTCCATGCGGCAACGTCCAGGCACAGTTTTCCGTGTCGATTCCAGCTTGCATCGGCGAGTCTGCAACACGCGGCTAGTGATTCGCATAGTGCGTTCAGTGGCGTTCTCTCAGTGTATTGTTAGTGTTCTGAGATTTTACGTTCTGCGGGTCAAGTCAACCACTCGGTGAATGAGCGCAGATTTGCAGTCGGTCGTTGAAGCAAAGGTCATCAATCTAACTGTCAGCGTGTGCTGGATATCCGGTCGTGATTGCATTTTCCGGACACTATGCCACTATGCACTATGGACACGAGCAGCGAGGCTGACGGCGCGATCTATGCGTTGACGCTGCATCTGCGTTCGCGGAACCCATGCTGGCAATGAGCAGGTAATGTGAGGGAAGACGAGTGTTGATAATGATGCTGATAAGACGAGACGAGTATTGGAAGACGAGAGTATTAATAACTATCAATGACTAACACTAATAATTCCAATGTGTCTTTCATAACGTTTCCAAGGTATCCGATTCTCACGATAAAGCTATTACCATCGGACAAGAAATTGTTGTCACAGTCATTTTCGCAAATAGGCGATGAACGGATTCGCCAGCAGATGCAAAATTATGCGAGCGCATATTTTCAGCCGTGATCCATTTGATGCACCATTGTGTTAAATTATGTCATCTTATTGAGATGAATGATAACATTCCCGGTGTCTCCGTAGAGAGGCTACAGGGTAGATAACATCAGAAGCCAAGACTATTTTTAACTGCTATATTTCATTTTTATAAGTCATTTCCTTTAACCCGCCTCCGACTGGGGGATGGGGGGCTGTTAACCGCCCTTCCTGACGTTTTTCTAGGATTGCGAGAGAATGAACAAACACAGCGTCACGAAACTTCGTGTACCTTTTGCTTCGTCATTTTTACACCTTGCGTCAAAGTTTTGACCTCAGATCAAGTCAGATGTCTGGCCTAGGTCAGGTCGAACGGACCTATGTCCAAACAAGTTTGGCGCCCTGTAACTTTTTCGGAAAACATGATATCACAATAATATTTTCAGGGATTAATGATCTTGTTGGATGCAACAAATCTGTTATCCCCGATTTTTCGAATTTTCCGGATCATTGACCTAAGGTCAAGCCCATTTTTATGACATGACGTTTTTTCGGAAATTGGCGGAATTTTTCAGATTATTTTTGGTGTGGAGTGAAGCAGACATCTAGTTACCGTCATTGGGCAAAGTATCAATGACTTCCACCCAGTGACCTGAGGTCAGGTCACGAATAACTGTTGTGAGCCGAAATGGACCATCGTCAAAATCAGCGATGAACTATTCAAAATGGCTAGAAAATGTCAGCACTGGCTTGCACAGACGTAAGTAATACCAAGAAACTCATTTTTTTTTAATTGCATATTTTGGAAATAAACATGCTCTCGCGAATAAAGGTCTGCCAGCTGTTTAGATAGGTAACCAATGATTTGTTTCCAAAATTTAGGCATGAGAAACAATCACAAGATCCACTAAGATCAATAAAATTTACATGGGTAGGCTCATGTCTCGAAAATAAAGGAAAGCTAGAATCAGTACCCGTTAAATTCTTGCTGCGTACGGCTGCGGCGCCCGCCGACAACCGGCACAAAAATTGCCGTGTCTTTACTTAACGTTTCGGCGTATATACCAAACAAAACTGAGAAATTAGACGTGTATCGGCATCTGCGAACCTTTACATGTGCGTCGGTGCCTTTACCTATACGTTATTACTCACAGCTCTTGAGATTCAGGCCGTTTCTCGGTCTCATACAGTCGGCAATGAGAAAACATATATATGACTCAAATTGCTTACATATTATCTAAAACTAAAAATGAGACCAGTTTCGAGCCCTACTCGTCACAAGCTTTCCAACGGCCTGCTTATTTTTATCGTGCGACCAACCGTTCGTGAGTTAGAGGGGGCGGTCAACAACCCCCCAGTCGGGCGTGATCGTCGCCGACCCACGGTCGTGCGCGGGTTGAACGCCCAAGTTACAGATGCGCGTGAAAAGCGAACTAGAATGTATGGACAATCCGCTTTTATAATGAACATCAGTTTATTTTAGTAACAAAAATTAGCCATGGGATGAGTTCTATTTTAATCCATGTCACAAATTCATTTGGACGCTTAAAAGAAATAGTCTTTTGAAAAAAAACAACTATAGCACTGCCAGTCCAGCTGTCAGCATTCGTTGAGGTGAAAAACCCATCAGGAAGTCATGTGGTTTGCCACCTTGTTTCCGTTTTTTTTTTCGACACTCCACCAAGAAACTTGACGTAAGAAACCTCTTGCTGTTATTACTTTTTAATACCATATGTATGTTGACAGCTCAGGCTATAATACTAGCTAAATTCGTCGTTTGGGAGTAAAAAAGAGTTACGTTTTTTTATTATCCATATATTTCGGTACGTTGTGCAGTTTTTCGTCAGTGGGATGTAGCATGAAACGGTCGTTGATAAAAGAAAATATAAAAAAACGCCGACACTTAAAACGATGAAATCCAGATTTACATTATGAAGTGCGAACAATTCGAGTTTACCCAGGCTAGTTATTTCTATTATTATTCCGTTTTATTATTATTCTTCCTCCTCATTTTTTCCGTCGTGGTCTCGGAGCAACATAATTTTTATCACAACTTTGCTATTAATCCAAAAGAAAGTTGAAGAGAGCTATATATATATGTGTGTGTGTGTATGTGTGTGTGCGTGTGTGTGTGTGTGTGTGACAGTAAAAAGAATAGGAATATAAATGAAGAATCTATACTTTTATATAGCAATAGTAATAAGACCTATTCCCTTCTGCAATTACCTTGCGAGGGCAAAAGACAAACACCCCCCTCTGTTGTAAACGGGGTAGTATATGAAATGAAATGTTCATGCGGCTCAAGCTACGTCGGAGAAAGTGGGGAACCAAAGGACGTTAGAGTGAAAGAGCACGTCGTCGACCTCAAGTTCGGACTTGCTGACAAGTGCATGCGCACACGACACTAACCTAACTGCAAGAGAGATGTGCATCCCATGAAATCATCTAAGATACTGAAGGGAAAAATAACACCGCAGAATAGTGCGAAAAGCGATCGAGATTAGGGAAAACTGCCCGTTATTCATCAAGATGTAGGCAACATTGAGATTAGTCCTATCTCGCCCATAACGGTAAACAACTAGGTATCCGAAATGCTGATTCTTGACCGCTGAATTTTCTTACTGGTTTATATTGCTCTTTTGAGCTTCCTTTTCCATTGATAACATTGGTATTGATATTGATATTGATAACAAAAACAGCCATAAATATATCCAGTTATTTCGAGACTACGAGAGAAAAGGAAGATGGGGGGATAATAACTGAACAGAGTAGAAATAGATTTAGACAGAATAAAATAATAATGTAAATTCTAGCTGGCGTGAAGAATTTGTCATTCGTGTTTTTCTAAAGGAGGTCAGGATTTCGTCGTTCACGTATCAACATTTTTTACCTTGCCTTTCACCGTTTTATGCCAGGACTTATTTTAACATATTAATTGGGGGATCCCCACCAGTGACCGCCAAGGCCCCCCTCAGTGCACGGCGAAGTTCTTCCCAGTGAAAACGTTGTTTTGCCGGCAGTTCACGCCCAACCAGGTCTTTGACACGCTTCATGCAGAGACTGGGTAACACATACACACACACACACACACGTTCGCACATATATATTATATATAGACGGTGAGTCAGCTATTCGTAAATAAAACAGGAGAGGAAAAATGGGCGCTTAACTTTTTAAGGAAAAACCGTCAGACAGGTTTGAAATCCCGTCAACCGGAATTTCATTGGAGTAGACAAGTGGAAAGATTAGGGTAAGGATACCGCCCATAAGTGCTGTTCATGCTTGTGACGATGCTGCTTGACTCTGTCCTGATTGGCTCAGTTTCATGAGGATGGCTCATTGTCATGAACAGCTGCGAACGCGAGCGAGATAAAACAGATTGAGCAAAAACACGGCGAGTCCGGCCGGCGGGTCCATAGATATAGAAACGGGAGCCGACGGATTTTGACCGCCTTACCCCCGCCCATGTAACCCTCAGAACGCGACACCCTAGGTCCCCATGTACGCCATAAGGCGCATGCGTTTCTCGGACACACCGGCCGCGTTGTTGGCCGTTTGACACGCCGTATATTTAAAGCCCTTTTCACGTACAAATTGTGCATTCAAATCAAGTTTCAGCCGAAAAGCTGATCGAATTAACCCGAGGCCGTCCCAGGATCGTATTGCACGCGTCTTGAACCAAACGTTTACAGCCTGGTCTCCGCAAAACTCCGTCGCCGGCACCCCAGCACTGTTCGACAATCGCGTTGCGCGCTTCAGTTAGGTTACTGTTGAACGGTTGACCTAGCTGCTCGCAGTACTGCTTTACAACTGCGCTGCGAGCTTCATGGAAACAGACGGCCTTCGGCCGTTTGGTCTGTCGGTATGTCCTCACAGTTCGCGCTCGGACACACGTTCCCTTGAGCACGGTGCGTTCCAATTTCAAATGGCATGAAAAGAGCGCAGTCCGCTTCAATTAGAATCTTTTCCACAACTGTTATTAATTAATTTATTCTTCACCCTTCGTCCAGTACCCTGAGGTATGAAGCAGTCACTGTCACATCCCTGCTCTGTTTTCTCTTTTCCAGACTGGACGGGTGCAAAATGTTTCTTTTTTATATTCAATATCCGTCAGTCTTCACAGTCTCAGTCTCCGTGAAGATCTCTCGCACTCTCTGTCCCCGTCATCGGCAGCAGGTCTTCTTCGGCACCCCTCGATCTCCATCCGTTTTAGAAGGTCTTCTTCGATCTAGCTCGGTCTCTGTCAGTCCCTGTTGGTCTCCTTTAGTCCCCATCAGTCTTTCAATTTTTCTTTCTCTCTAAATCTCGTTTGATGTCCATCGGCCTCTGTCGGCCTCAACCGATCCCCGTCGGTTTCTTTCGGTCTTCACCGGTCCCCACAGCTCTCCACCGGTCTCCGTCCATCTCCGTCGGTCCGTCGACCTCTGCCAATCTCTGCCGGTCTCCTCGGTGTCCCGTGATCTTCCCCGCGTCCACTCAGTCTTTCTTTCTGCTCCCACAGTCTCTCTCCTTTCTGTCTGTCTCTGTCTCTTGTTTTGTCTTCGTCTCATTCGTTGTATCTGTCTCTGTCTAACAATACCTGTCCGTTTCTATGTAACCCTGCTAGTGCTTGTCTATCTGCATCTATATCTGACCGAATCTGTATACATTTTTTATATGCATACGTTGTATACATATATGTAGTGCACATGTATGTCATATGAAATATTCGCATGTAGTGGCGACATTTTTTGTCGTGTAGCGTGTCTGAAACGCCGAAATTGGAGGTAGCGTCAGGGTACCAAGCAGGATGGAATAATACAATTTTTAGTTAAGAGCAAGAGAAGCCGGTTTTTGATCGTGATCGGCAAAAAAACACGCAAGACGCGACATGCAGAGCTTTTTTGTACGTTCGTTTGAATCGACCACGGTGGCTTAAACTAATTTGTTCACATTTGATTGGTGAAGATAAAGGAAGTATTTTTAACGGTATGCTCCCAATTGCATTGCCACAATCTTTAATCAAACACAAATATCTCGTAATATTTCGATTCTGCGCAAAAGTACAATTAACGCCGGTTTACTTAATGCATCATAGCAGTAAAAGTTAGGTAAATTGTGATTATAATATTGGAGTGTCGAAACGACGAAAATCCCGTTTTTCTGTTGGTGTTAACTTTGCCAACAACCTCACCCTCCATGCCATCGCCAAAACAATGTAAAACAAAGGACTCGAAAACCGAAAATGCCCTCATCATTCGCGTACCGCGACTACCCCATCTGGCGGACGACGTCAGCCCTGTCGGATGATATTCAGTTGGTACCTTTTGATGGGGGGCTAGATGCTCGCCGAGTCGTTATAGCTGCGGACTGAATTTAGCCATACGCTATTTTCTGAAGCTTGCAAAACAGCCTTTTTAGTATTGCGATGGCTAGCACGCGTCACGTGGTGGTCGCCTCGTGCAGTATTTTGCACGGTGCTGTTCTCCAATCGATTTTGTGTCGAACCGACCAGGTTTCGTCTCGGTGCCACCCACGGTTCGCGAGGCAGGCGCCGGCAAGGACGCCGTGTCGGCGGTTGACGATGGTCTCGAGCTCTCTTGAAAATGGGCGAAGTTTCCTCCTGCATCACATGGTGTCGCAGGGCCGGAGCATCCGCGGCACACCTGATTAGTTGGTATGACATCATCAGAACGGTAAAAGAACGGACTTTCCGTTGGCACCAGTTCCTTGTCAGACTGGCGCTTTTGCATTTGATCACAGTAGTAGCCATTTTTCGCGCGCGCTGCGGCTATCCCGTCCGGCGGATGAGGTCGACTTCGCTACATGATTTCTTGCTGGTACCTTGTTGTGGTTTGTCATTGTCCTCGAGTCCGGATCTGTAACGGTTTCCGAGATTATGGCCCGATTATGAAACCTTGCAAAACCAGCATTTTCCGTTTTCCCGCGGCCAGCAGGCACCACGTACCGGTCCAGGCACGGCCTCTTCCTTGCGATGCAATTATGCAATCGATTATTTGTCAAACGCATCAGGTTTTATGTCAGTGCGACGCGTGGTTCCCGAGATCGAGCGCCCGGAAGCGGTGCGCGTATATTTTTTTCAGAAATGTGCTAGATTTCGCCAAAAATACTTGGAACTCTATGAGAGACTCGAGCGCTTGGAACGCGTAGTCTCACCGTCCTCGAAACCCGACAATCTAATATAATGCATTTTGCCACCAAACCCTTAAAACCGCCAAGTTTCAGCCACGAGCGACCGCTAATTTCGCCACACCAGCCCGTCAAAACCGAACCCCGACGGGATCAGACAAAACGATGTCGGCGAAATATCCGGATTTTATTTTTATGTTGCCCAGAATTCGACTGGCCGAAATCCCCCTCCCCCACTGAAGCGCTCCTAAAAAGGTTCTGTTTTATGCTATATCTCACCGAGGAAGAAACTGCAAAGAAAATCGAAATATATGGATAATTGAAAAATTGTATTATATCATGATATATCATATCGTACATCGTGGGGACAGCCACAGTGATAAAACACTGCATATCGAGGCTCTTAAGTCCCCGGGTCAAAAACTGGGAAGTTTACACAGTTAAAACACGTCTTCCGCCGCCAATGACGTGAAAAAGCAAAGCGAAGGTTGGTTATATGACAGTGGGCCTGAGATGGGAAAGAACAGTTACTTTGAATTGGAAAATAGAAAGAGAAAACGAGTCGGGATGAAGCATGTTGAAACCTGCGCAGGCGCGGTAATTATTATTGGTAATTTTGAATACTCCGTAAAGATGAATTTAACCATCCCTCGCTACTGAAGAGAAGTTACATTACCGGTAAGCGTACTTAATTTTAGTTCAAAAATAAACCTAGCGAAAATTAGGTCAGGCTTTAGAATGCGGACGTGGAAATTTCTGAGAATAACGGCAATATCGATGAATTGTTATTGTCGAGAACGACTGAGACAAGGGCATCCGGTCAAATAGTTGATTATCGTTAACTGCCAGCGCTGCCAGCCCAGCTCCCTGCATCTTTCATGAAAGAAACATATTACAAAGTCCCGCAGTTTGCCACAGTTTTTCCACTCATTTTCGCCACTTAATTAAAATGCCTCTGCGCAAGAAATCCTTTGCAACTAAGAGAAGTTACTTTGCTGGTCAACTGTAAAAATATTTATTAATTAGTTACAGGGTCCCCCCCCAAAAAATGTGACATTTAACTTTTCCAATAACTTCTTTGTCCATTGAGTTACGACCATGATATTTTCACGCAACATTTGCAATGCTCAGCATGTTTAGCACACCAATTTTCATAACGATGAGACGTTTCGTGTTGACTTTACAACTTTCTTATTACATGCTCTCAAATTCATTGGCCTTGGTGGCTTTAACACATCCGAATGCGTTTGGCGAAATCGTTCACAACGTTCACGCACTGAGCGATGGGGATCGCTCAGATCGCAGGGTTCACTGTGAAGTACTATACATTGTTCTTTGGACTGACATGGCCAACGAGCAAAACATGCCTCATCTGTGAACTAGAGATCGTCAAGGAAGTCTGGTTCCTCTTCGAGTTTGCCAGTCAACCACTGACACATCGCCATCCGTTTATCCATGTCTTGGGTTTTGAGTCTATGGAACACACCTATATCGTATGGGTGTAGTTTCAAGTCCTTCATCACAATGTTAGACAGTCCATTCTCCGACAACTCGAACTCTTGGCAGCGAGGGCTAAGGGACGCGTCGGCGGCGATGTTGGCTGGAGTTTTTTTAGGATTTTGATTTTCCCGAGTGAGTAGGCTAGCTCGGGGCTGAAGTGTTCAGATCAGATTCTTTACCGCTCCATGAACTCTGAATTTGTGCATCCAACGGCAAATTGATTGTCTGCGCCGATTTGTGCCGATATTTCTATTTCGCGGATACTAGGTTGAGAGCCGCGCGTGCGCTATTCATTTTATTTGGCTGTGACTTGAGCCAGCGACTGCAGCCGGCATGAATTCTTTTTTCGCAAAAAATTCGCGTTAGGACATTACCAAATGATCTACTTGTGACATACTAAAATGCGATGATTTTATAATACGATGATGATTCTACGATGATTTTCTGGACTGATAAGGAAAACAGAATACCGGGCTATACGCTGATGTGATTTTCATTGCAAAAAACCATGAAACTTCATGCGATATTGAAGTGGAATCGATAAGGGGTTCAGGAATGAGTGAACTGTCTGCTTCCAGGCGGCGTGGTACCCAAACAAAGACTTCGGCCCGCTGATGCGGGCCGAAGTCTTTGGTCTGCCGGTAGGAACGAAAGACGGTACAGGGAGCTCCATCGCGATGCTCTTTTCCGAGTTGCTACGATCTCTGGATCGCCACCACCACACCCAACTCTGAAAAACGCCCAGAAACAGTTTTTTTCACATTGCTGTCGTTTGCGCGTGGCACGTGTCGCGCGCATTGAAACGTGCTGTGTGCCACGCGATTGCCCGTTCAATGGCCATTCGAAGTTGTTGCGTTTCGAGACGAACCGACCCGCGACTGCCGAGAACACTCGCCGTGACCGAGACAGTGTGTGGCGCGGTATGCGTTCCCCGTTTTACGTGTTATCCTCATGAGCCAAAAATCGCCCCTGAAGCGCGCGGCACGCACCAACGACGAATCGCAAAGCGACGAAAATTGGCAGATTTTCTGGTGGCGCGCGAGACCTTTCGAACGGTGCACGGCACGTCCTGATCCGTCAATACGTTTGGGCTCTGGACCGGAGCAAAGATTTGTCGACAGACAGACAGAAAGGCAAAAGGACAGACAGATACACGTTACTTAAATAATATACAAATTTGCAGCTAGACTTCTGTGGTTTGTACTTCTGACCGACAAATACCAGCGTACAGTTAGAGACGTTTGTAACTTATAGTTTTGTCCAGCGAATGTGAATTTTTCCTGAATTCTGGTCCTTCGCGCAGAATTATGACTCATGGCGATAGACGCTGTCATGCTGCTATGGCATGATCCAGCATCCGTGATCAATGTTTATGCTATTTTGGTTCGTAATAATCGGATAAAGTACTGATCTTTGCCTGCAGCTACGTTGCCACGCTGACGATTGTATTGAATCGTGCGGGCCCGAGCTGAGACTTCGTGCAAGCAGCAGGATCACGCTCGTCCGCAGTTCTTGCCGCGTCCGCAGGTCGCCAAATTAGGCTGCAAATTACCAGTCCCACTGTTCGAGTCACGCGCGCGCGCTGTCCGCGACCATCCAGGTACGCTCTTTAACACCACTGCCGCCGTCGTCGCGCGCCGTTCGCGGTTTTGCAGAGGTACGTTCTCTGACAGGACCGACCGGGCGCCGCGCGCCGCTCAGCCCGCAGACACGGTACGGGTGTGGATCGGACGCGACGTGGCGGCGGCACGCACGAGTCGAGGAGGAGCCGAGATGCTGGCGCCCGCGGATGCCGGCGCCGGCGGTCGGCGCGGCTCGGAGACGCTGCAGCCGCGCTCTGTCGAGGTGTACGTGACAGACGAGACTGGGGGCGGCGCCGTGCGAGCCGGCGCGCAGCGGCCGCGACCATCCGGCAAGAGGAGCCCCTGGTGGACCGTGCTCAGTCTGGGCAGTGTATCAGGTGAGACGAACGAGCTGCCCCTCCTGTCCCAGTCTGGCTGACCTGCAACGGCCAGTCGCAGGCCGGCCGCTCGTTTCCAATGTATGTGTTTCAGCCGCTCGGTTACATCTGGACCGCGTCCAGAAAGTTCTAACTTGGTCGCGCACCATGTTACCTGTTATGTTACCACACATTACATACAGCCGGAAGCACAGCCGTTTTTACAGATGTAAATGGAGAAGCGGCCTTGCCGCAAAAGGCAGTTTAGAAACAATAGGTAACTTCGTCAGTGCTGTTCTTCAGTCCATAAAGAGGACAATGTTGTCGGGAGTCACACCGCTCTCTTCACTTCTGTCACTGGCAAAATGCGAAGACCTCTCGCCGGCTTACTTCGCTGTGGGCGCCTGTGGCAAAAGCATTTACTGTCAGGGGGAGCGAAAGATCTCAGTGCAATGGCCGCCATTTGAGCTGCCAATTGTTGCCAAAGTCTGGAAGCTCGTCCCGTCCTGCAGGTCCGGTCTGAAAACCGACAGCCGTCTCGAACGTATTTTTTACACTGAGAAGCTGCTGATACCCTGCATTGAACCCGAGAAAGGGGTTGACTAAAAAACATCCTGCAGTGAATTTTGGGACCTGTTTTTAATTTCCACGGAAAAATAAAAACGACGAAAAAGCGAAAATATCACTCCCGGACTACCTTTCGTGGAAGCAAGAGCTTGCAAGTTTACGCACTGTAAAACCAAACGCAATTTAAAGCATGGAGCTATCGCCTAGCGAGAAATCCATGATTCGGTGTCCAGTGACTGCTAAGTTTTAGCTTCCAGAAAGCGTTATGGTCGAGCCGGGTCAGCCGCTCAGTTGGATTTTTTTCCGTTTGTTGAAGTTAGACTCAGTCGGCCTTGCTCGTGATAATCTTTTGTTTCTATCATTGCATTAATTTCTTTTGGCCAATCACATTATGCGATTCAGTGATTGTAGCCATAGTTGTTATTTACATCGCAAGAACAACTTCCAAAAGTTTTGGAGCTAAGGAGGAAGAGTTTGGCGTTTCAGCCCCCCAAAGCCCGCAGAGGCGCGCAGACGAGCTGGCAAAGCCCGCAGAAGACACACTGCAAGCCTGTGGTCCTACCTAACGGTCCCGGCAGCGCTACATCCCATGCAGCGGTGTAGATTGGATGGTCAAACTCCCCGATGTCCCGATTTCTTCATCACCACTTTCGGTGCCTACGGCTTGCCCTGACGTTCAGTCAAACTACGTCACCTGCTAAAACAATACAGTTTTAGAGGCTTGAACAATTGCCCAGCTGACATCCTCGTTTCCTCTTCACGCGTAACTGTACGTAAGAGTGCTAGCAATAGCGCTTACAAAGAAATGTTCCTGATCATGCAAAGATTTCGTGCCAGTTGACAGAGCCTGGAATCATCACACAGGATGGAATCACAGCACGGTTGTCAGACGCCGGAATCACGCCTGGTTCCGGTGTTTCTGTCACGGTCGGCGTCAGCCGGTGCCGTATGGACACGTTTAGGTCACCAAGGTAGTTGTTGATAGGATGCTTGCCAGATCCACCAGTCGCGATCCAGGGACTCTTTTGTAGAGTGGGAAATGACACGATGTCAAGCACTCCGTCTCCCTTAGACTGCTCAAAAGCAAGCCAAGGTCCGACCAGTTCGGAGCGTTGTGAAATTTGGAAGCGTTTAAGACCTCTTTCTTGCCTTCGCTTACAGGCTTCTCAGCCTGAAGTCCTACAAACATTGAACGTCAAGCTTATTTTCCGTCGAACACCATGCTGCCGTTTATTCGAGTGCTGGTGTGCCGCGGCAGATCGGCTGGTGCCTAATACTCTCATATTTCCAGTTGAGACGTATACGTGGCCACGGCATTACCTGATGCTCCGAATCGGTTTCTGCACTTGTTAGTCCGATCCGGACGACGGCCACCGAGTTCTGTCTGGGGTCACCGACTCTGGGCATTTTGGAAAGGTCACTGTATTTGACACTGGTAACGTATGACTTATAATAAATGAAACAAAATTAAAATGCCGATAAGCTGTTAAAATCGTAATGATCCGAAAACACATTCCGCGTTTCCGGGTCTTTTGGACCGCCTACCGTGACACGAATGCAGAAGAAACATGACTGCGTTTCCCGGCGAAAAAAATGCTGCTAAATGACCTTTGGATTTTCAAATGAAAGATTTTTTTAGAAATACGGTTGTTAACATTGTCTTAGTAATAACAATAATAGGGTCTTACATACACCGTCTTTCTCCTTATTTTGCCGCCAAATCTAAATGTATTGGTGCAGAATGAAAGAGGGCTTATAGTAAAAATAGCGTTACATTAAAATGACCATCAGACAATGCGCCGACCATTGAAAAACATGTCTGAGTGAAACGTAGTAATAAATGACTTGATTGAACCAGTTAAGTGGTGTTATAAAAATACGCATCGTTACAGGAAATGTTCAGCATTAATATGCACTTTGAATTGAGGTAGCCAAGTTGTGGCTTGTACTATAAAAGCCATTATGACTCAAAACTTGCAGACCTTCGACCGTGTCCTTTCTACAGCTCTTGGGTGACGCTCCGCCACAACCGCGAGCGGATGCCGGTCATCGAACGATTACGTTCATTGGCCGGCACAGGTGTCATATAGATGGATGTGTACAAAATTTGGTTTTTACTTAATGGGGTTTTCTGAAGCTTCAAGGCGTTTTTCTCGGAACAATGAACGCTCAGGGCGTTCCATTTTTGTACCAGCCAAGTTCATTTATGAAAAGAAAAGTCGACAAAGGTCGAAATTTCTCCTTAATACGAATTCTTGAAGGCAGACTGTGAATAAATTCCTGTTTGATACGGTTTCTGCTTTATCGTTACATTTGCCTATGTACGTGGACGTACCCATGTGTAGATGTTTTCCCATGAGAACATGGATGTAGACGCTAAAAAGTGCATTCCATGGCATTAAAATGAAACGCTGGATAAACCTACTGGGTAGAATCACTGGGTAAACAAAGGGCTGTGCGGAGTGTCGCCGGCGGCGGAGTGGCACTGGTCAACCCTGGTACATTTCCCCTGCTGGCGTCGTTTCGGGCGGCGGTAGGCGGTAACATTGCAATACCGCCTACCACCGCCCGAAACTAATGTTTGGCTGGGCAGAGGTATGATGCAGAGCAGAAAGCATGTCTTGCAAAGACGCATTAAAACCTCATATAGCCAAGATGTTGCGTAGCGTTCGGATACTCAAGGGTATCCTGTGGTGTATGACGTGTCGGGTAGCACCAAAAGAGGCGCCAGTCAGTGTGCCAAAAGAACAGACAACCATGGAACAAGCTGAGACATCCACAGAAGTAACCGTAATCAGGTCCAATTAAAACACCAACTTTAAATATGAAGCCCGCAGTGCCTCTAAGCTCAGCAGAGCCGACACTGTTCAGGATGTTACAAAGTGGTTGAAACAACTTTACAGTTAAGTGTTGTCTTATTTTCCGATCGACTTCATTATGTTTAAAATCCGCCTCATCAAATGATATATTGTAATGAATATTTCACTTCAACACGTGTTTTGAACTGACACCGCCAAGGTGTAGTTTGCGGTTTTAAAAGCCAGTTAAGCTTTTGTATGTTTTAAAGAGAGAAAGGGAGGGCGAGAGAGAGAGAAACAATAAAGGGGGAGAGAGAGAGGGAATGAGGGAGAGGAAGAGAAGAGAGAGGGGAGAAGGGAAGAAGGAGATGGAGAAAGAGGGGGGAAGGGGAAAGAGAAAGGAGGAAGGGAGAGGGAGATGACAAAATTGTACCCTGTAGTTTTAGAAGACGAAGTGTAATGGACATGATTCAAAACACTACATCTACGAAGGTTGGAAATAATTTCCCACGATTTCGTCTTGTGTCCTCTCCGGCTGTGTCCTTTTTCCAACTGTTTAGTTTTCATTGCCTTCGCAGGCCCGTATTTAGTGATATCGGGGAGACTTAAATATTTAGTTTTTAATTAATTGCATTTTCTGAGGCTTCTGGCCATTTAGTAGGAACATGACTACTGAAAACGTTATTAACGACATTTTTCAGACCAATGAAGTGTATTTATGAAACGCCGGCTAAAGAAGAACATTCCTTTCAAGGAAATATGTCGTCAGCATCTGCGGTCAGAGCCAAGCCCGCCTCCCGCCGGATGCCACTGGCTGGCGGACGTCCGCCGGAGCGAGGCAGAAACCGGCTGCAGCACGGTATCATGTCCGCCGCAGTCTGCTGCGGACGGTCGACCCCAGTCTTCTGCCTCAGTCTGCTGCGGACGGTCGACCACGGTCTGTCACAGTCCGGTGCGGACGTTCTGTGAGGCGGTGAACTCTGGGCCCCGCTGTTAAAGTCTGCCAGGCCGACTTTGGGTCAGCAGGTCCGGACCGTATTTCGCACGGATTGCAGGAGGGACTGGGTCGTCCGATTCTGTTTCGGAACAATGGACGCCCCGAGCCCCGACCCCGGCCTTGGACGGGGCCAGTTCGGCAGCACCCCGCCCCGAGTCGAGCCAGTTCGGCATTAGATAACGCCTTATGTTCGCCGTGACCACGGAGCCGATCTGGTCGCGGTTCGCCAGATGCTGCTGCATAGATGCAGTCCTTTTCATTAACAGCACCATGTTTCTTGAGATGCCCTCACCATTTTATTTCACCTGACATTTATGTCAATGCCATGCATGTGAAAGCGCAAGCCGGCCGTAAGCCGACCCCTGACAGCGCTGATCCCCCTTACAGTATGGGGAAAGGGTCTGCCCCGTTAACCGTCCTTCAGCTTTCGTCGTAACTAATGCGAGCACCAGTGCAATTATCTTGCGGCCTGTCTGCCAGCCATCTGCACAGTTCAAGCGTAGTTAAACTGGCAAGGTACAGTCTTCGTCGCAACTTGCGTCAAGCTTCGATAATGTCACGTGACGAACCACCGTCGGAGTCGTCTGGACGTTGCAGTGTCCACCTCCCCCTCTTCCGGCGCTCGGTTGATGGTGGACGCACCGCTCGCTCACGGTGACGGTGACCCCTGGCATCGGGTGGATGGTGAACTCGTGCCTCGCCCTCTTCTTCCCAGGCAACACCACACTCAGCGCAGGCGTGAAGCATTATGCCACATTTCCTGTTTGTTTCATGGTTATACCTTTAACCGTTTAAACTAACCATTCGGAA
Organism: Capitulum mitella; assembly: GCA_030062745.1. Taxonomy (NCBI): domain Eukaryota; kingdom Metazoa; phylum Arthropoda; class Thecostraca; order Pollicipedomorpha; family Pollicipedidae; genus Capitulum; species Capitulum mitella. Next base: position 14,265,392 of record CP099840.1, read on the forward strand.
TGTTACGGATATAAACGGTCTGAGCACTAAGTAGTTCTCAGACCTTTCTCCCTTGTAAGGAGGCTGTTGATTGAGGAGGTGTAATTTAGGGCTCAAAGGCGCATTGCGTTTAAGCAAATAAGCATTCAGAGTTCTGGTTTTCGTCGATTGCGTGACTGCGTTTGCTCGCTTTACGTGCTCACTCCATCTGAATTAGCGTACATCCTGATCGTGATATTGACATCTGAGATCACGTATCTCCCTTATTTCAATGCCCATAGAAATGTATGTGTGTTCGGAGCGTGGGTAATGAGAGTTATCAGTTGTGTAAGTTTTGCTCACGTCGCAGGGGGCTGAGTCAGGCTTCTCTTATGAGAACGTGCGGATCGTAGCAGATGGTTCGACTCAAAGTCAAGCGCATACCACGGAGCTTGAGTCGATTGTTTTGGCCGCACTAAAACTGGGTCATGCTGATCGCGGTTACTTTGGCCGTTGTTACGCACTCATTGGCACATGCAGGTACCTTGAGCCACGCAGGTGATGGCCTGGAACGGATGGCGGCGGCAGAACCTTTGGCCCCGGCGTTTGCAATTCGGGAAACGGTTCTGATGTCCTTCGTCACTGAGACAGCGTCGTTTTTTTCCAGGAACGCTGCCCTGCGGTGTTACGGGCAATGGCGTTGAACGGTTTGTGGTCATTAAATTATGTGGCAATTAAATTCTGCGGTAGTTAACGTAGAACTGGCACGGTTGGACCGCCTTGAATTTGTTTCCCTCATCTGGTGCCGAGACCGAGGAAGAAGCCCGTCTCTCTTAGAGAGAGTTGCACGGCGCCAAAACTGTGGCAGCCTGCAGGCAGTTGGTTCACTCCATCGTCAGAGCATGTTTCAGTCACTCATGTGTCAGCGTCGGCAAGGTAAACATGTCATTTTACACTGTCAAACCCGTACTTCGCGTCCGCCTTAGGCTGCGGTTCCCGGTGTTTTTGGGACTTCAGCGATGGTATCTGACACTGGCGGTTATTCCATTCAGGCACATAAGGCACTGCCCCACCTGTAGTGCTAGATCTATACTTTTTATTATTCTGACCAAAGTTCCCGATGAAAAGGGTAGCTTGTATTTTTAAAGAAAACCAAAACATCAGTGCCAATTCAGTCTATTCATTACCTGCAAAAATCAAAATATTTTCCTTTGGTAAACGGCACAAGTTTGCATTTGAAGGCCATTAACAAAATTCTCGGTGAGGCTTTCCGTGCGATTACTTTTATTTTTTTGCCTGAAACCTTTATATTTTAAGGACTGTCGATAAAATTTCTGGATAGCGACCAACATTTGGTGGTTTAACGTTACCACACGAAACTGGCACGATACTATGTGATCCCGATTTCAGCGCATCAGACGAATGCTTTGTTGACGGCAAGCCATGGATCAGTTTCAGCACATGACTTGTGCGTCACTGCAGGTCTCGGCATATGGTGTCAACTCGCCTGTGCCAAGTAGATCCGAACCGTGAACGCGATGTAGTGTTTATCTTGACTGCTGCTAAAGTAATATTGTATCACCGGCCCGACGGGCCCAAGTGTTTTCCCTGGTCAGATCGCCATTAGAATGCGCGAGAAATGTACCTGAGAGTGAGAGCCAGACGGACGAACGGTGATTAATTATGTCCGGGAGCAATGTCGGAGAGGAGATGCATACACTTCCTTTTTTCATACGAAACTGTTGTCTTTGCCTTTACATTACGTATGGCAGTGGGCCCCCCCCAGTGACCGGTGAAGTCTTATGCCGAGGTGGATCACTAAGCCTCGGTGTTTTGATCATTGGTTTAGGAACATTTAAAAGGTGCTGAAATCAGTGCCATAGATCTAACATTAAAAAAATAAAAGAATGTGAATAACAAGATGATAATATAAAAGTGGGGCCTTTTCCAGGCCCTTCTTCCTATACCTACCAAATGTTTTGGAACCTGACGTGAAAAACGGCTCTTGCGTTTTTGATGGATGCCCAGCACATGGATAAGCTGGAATATAAAAACGGGACATCTCATAGGAGTACCATGTTAAAACCCCATTTTTGTGTAATGAACTTGTGGCAGGGAGGGGGGATGCGAATGTTGTGTAGACAGATAGGCTGGAACAGAAAAAGGGGACATCTCATAACAGCACCATCTTAAAACCCCATTTCTGGGGTACTGAACTCATGGCAGGGAGGGGGACGCTAATGCCTGCCCCATATTACGAGAGTTAACATGACACATTCGGGTGACGGACGCAAAGAAACGTAGAAACCTCATTGGTTATGGAAGGAAGGCGGAATAAACACACCGGCACTCCTGAATTGTATATATGTCCTGCAAAATAAAAAATTGTCAGTCTTTATTCGAAGGCGCCAGGTATACGCAAACTGATCACTCCTGCAAACTGTGGGTATCGGGAACTGAGCCTTAAACTAAAAACAGAAACAGGAAGAAAGACAAAGAAACTGCGGGCGAACTTAAAATGACTGGGTTTTAAAGAAATGAAATGCGAAATGAGTGAAACATGAATGATGAATGGAAAACGAAAAATAAATGAAAAAATGAAAAGTGGAAAAAAGGAAATAAATAAATAAATAAAAAATACGGGGATAAAAATGTTTCAGGTTGGTCGGCCTGGGGCTTATTTATTTAAAATCGGAGATTTGCTCCGTCTGAGTTGGTGTCTCCTTGGTGTCTGCGGTGGCGAATAATGCTGACAATGCTTGGCATACATACTTAGTTCCTGTCGCCGTTCTACGGCCGTAACACAATCGTAAAACGGGCCCGCTTTGACGGATACTGTGTAAACCGGTATGTTCTGACGTCGTCCAACGTGGAAAATTCGGCTTCCATTACACTTCTGAGGTCGCCAAAAAGTTGCACAAACAGACAGTTTACGGGATGCTTATTTAGTCCCGAGTATTGAAATGTCGATAACTGTTTGCGACCCCGAAACCTTTAGTAGGTTCGATGGGCTTCCGGACACTGAGGTAATTTGGCGAACCATGCGCTTGCTCACAACGTACAAAGTTATATCGAATTATGCAATGATGCGCTTGGCATGCGGAATGTTCCGCACCGGGAGATACTGTTTTTATCAGCGGTGGGTGGCGGTTACTGGCTGAACTATGACTTCTCGGGATTTTCGCCGAAAAATGAAATTTAAATATATTCCCGGAGGTCTAGACGGTGTAGCCGATTTCCGGCAGGGGAGGTTCGCCCCCCCCCCCGTGATTTCGAGAACTACACATCCGATTTTATCGCAACAAACGGCAATCGATTTAGTATGACGTGAACTGCATTTTTATAAAAGGAAATTTCCGAAATTTGGAAAGAGGCGGATACAGAGGGGGGCCAAAAAGTTAAAATGGGGAATATTATTGGACTTGCTATAACTTTCATGTTTATGGACCGATTTTGATGAAGCTAGCATGAATCGAGAGATTATAGATGGGACTTTTACCATTGATCCATACATTTGAATTTTTGAGAAATTCATAGGCACTTATAGGGTTTCAAAAATAGGAGGATTAGTTTTTCAAAACCAAATTAATGAAAAAGTTAAAACACTTTATAGCTTCTGCTACTCATGCTAAGCTGAATAAGTGCAAATCGTATCACAGTGTTGGTATAATCTTAGCGTAGGCGGTGCCAGGGACATGAAAAAGGGGAACTGTCATGGCCACATGTTCTTCAGGTCAACTTCCGACCTTCGACTTTAAAGGACCTCAGCTGACCTTAAATCCACTTGGAAGGATCTTGAATGCTTTTTATATTGTTTGAAAACATTTCCAGTCATTTGAATTCGTTCTATTTCAAAAATTTCATTTTACGGCCGTTGTGATATAGGATACGCGCAATGACATTTCAGGCCATAGCTCCGTGACCCGACCTGATATCAAGGTGAACCTTAGTACACAAGTAGTGGGTACCCTTCTACATGACGTATGTTTTGGGTTTGGCATTTGGAAAAACAGCGCTAGATTGCTACTGTGAAACCAAACTTCGACTTTTGACTTTGACCTGACCTTGTAAAGTGACCTCAGATGAACAAAATTGTTTTTTTTTGTTTGCTTAACTATTTACCTATACATCCATATCAAGGAATATCTTAAAAAGGATATTTTTGGCAGGCATTTTCCTTTTACCCTCATCGGGGCCAAAAATGGTCTGAGGTGCTTCCTATAAACGTTGTCTGGCTCCTCTTCTGAACAAAATAAACTGACAAAAAAATTACAGTACGTAGAAAGAATAGCTAGAAAAGTTACCAAGTTCCGTAAACCTGCGTCAAGAATCCTGGAATTGGCAAGCAAAAAAACCCGAAGGTGGCGGATTCACCCCCCTCTGCTGGGAATAACGTTGAGTAACATCAAACGTTTGAGTCGATTATGGAACATCTGCATCATTCAGACACTTTTTTCGGTGGCTGGGTCTTTATGGGTGCAGGAAGTTTTCGTTCGGCGTTTAAGAGGGAAACTCCAAAAAATCACTGAAGTGAGGAGGACGCCTTTTTATGGTACTTTAAATACCATAGGAATCCCATCAGGTCCTCTCACTGTTCATGAAGTCAAATACATCAAATGCTGTCAACACCAGACAGCGCAATATTATTTTGGCGCTTAGTTATTTGATACCGCTAATTTAAACATAGTAAAGTTTCGCCAGCCTTAGTCGATATGTATGTTTAGATATCAAATACGCATTTTTATTTTAAAATGTGCGCAAAAATTGTTCCCTGTGAATTAAAACAACAGATTCGGTTCCACGGAAGCACCGACCAATCCTATTCACTACTAGGAAACTAGAAAAGCGCGCTATCTCGCAAAATACGTCCTGTATTATTGTCCATGGCACATCTGTAATCTCGGATAGAAAAATAGCATAAAAAGGTTCGTTTTTCATCGCCCTCAGTTCATTCTTATCTAGCCTGAAACGCACTAATTGAAACAGGCCAACTTTTTGTTATCATATCCAGTCAGTACAAACTGCTTGCATGCTTCGTTTGTGTTGTGTTAGCCAGTACAGCCATTTAAGCTCAAGCGTCCAGTCTGTGTCACACAGTCCAGTCAATAGCGGGCTAAGCTCAAGGGTTCAGTCTGCGTCAGATAGCCCAGTCGCGTGTCAGTCAGTAGAACGTTTCTTTGAAATCCAGCTGTCACACATCGTCCCATCTGCGTCACAAAAGCATTCTTTCAATCTGCGTGACCGTCGCGGAAATTTCAGCTTCTGGTCGTCTCGTTCCAGAGGGCCCTATAACGGCCATAAAACAAGAAAAGGCACTGTTGAGTCCAAATGCACCGATCTCTTACAAGATAGGAGCGGTAAGACACGCCCGAGTTCCGCAACACAACTGTATTCTTGGTATTCCATTCCGAAGAATTGGTAGATCTTGGAAGATCTTGGTATTCCATTCCGAAGAAGAAAGCTTCCAAATAGCGGTCACATGGAGGGGAACTTTTACACGGAACTTAGAGCATCCACAACAGGCACGACGTGCACCGGGTTAATATGTCTGCTGGAGATGTAGTCCTTCTGACTTGTTGTGTCTGCTGGGGTGTGGCTATGAGTATTTGTCTGGTGAAAGATCTATCTCTTATGAGTTGATGTCTGCTGGATATGATTCTGAATGATGTTGTCTGGAGTCTGAAGTCAGCTTTCAGCCGCGGAAGTGTCTGATGGCTGCGGTTCTGCCGCCCTGAAGTGTGCTGTGGCCACTCCGCGGCTGAAAGCTCTTCTGGCGAATGACAGCCACCCGTCGAGTACGGCCAGCTCGTCACGGGAGAAACCGTCCGGCAAATAGGACTTTCTAGCCGTCCATTAGTTCGCGACTGTGATGAATAGCGCCATATACTACAGTGGCTTTATTAAATGTTGCCCGAATGACAGTGTCCAATTTAATCGGCCCGCTGCATGGCGCCACCCGCTGCTGCGGCCCAGTCTGTCCCGGTCATCTGCATGGCTCAGTGCCACGGCGCCTGGGGCCGACCCGGAGCCGGCCGGCCGGCCCCGGACACCAGAACAGACGCCCGCGCGAAACTCGCCGCCACCTTCCCGCCACGTAACGCCGGCTGACGAGCCACTTGCGCTAAGAGTCGTGACGTCATCTATCTGACCCGTCATCAGTGGTGTTGGGCATTCACAGCCGGCGCGTGTCCGACCAGCCTTCAGAATTGAGCCGCCCGGCCGTTTCGCATCGTACATTTAATGGTAATGGGCGAAGTAACGGCCAGCCATCGATGGGAGGGCCGCGATACATACGCAGTCTGCCATTCGGATAATGTAGGTGCCAGCAAGCGTCGACAAGCGCCGCTCCAGTGGGGGTATACGCACAATGTCGTCGCTAGGTGGCAGCACCATCGACGTGTACATCTCGGTCAAACAAACCTTTGCGTCAGGAACGCAGGAACATCCAGAAAAGTTGGGGGGGGAGGGACATTTTTTTCATAGGACTAATGTTAAATCCCCAAAAAGTGGGGGCTATGCCCCTCCCCCATTGCTACGCCCATGCTCTGCGGCCCGCGCTTGGCAACGTTCTTCCAAATATCGGGTATGGTGGTGGCCGTTCCGGAGAACGGAGCTGTATATTTGTTGTCTCTGAAAACCTTCAAAACATTTCTGTGACTATTTCCCTGGGAAAATACTAAGTATAGCACTGTCTTGCAAACGAGTGCCAGAATGGTGGTAAACACAGGGGCGACGCCACGGATTTTTGAGTTCTGGGGGAGGCGGACTTTTCCGGGGCCCCTCCTAGACAAAACGGGGCTCCCTCGTACGGGGACCTCCTGGGTGAGACTTTCCAATGGCCTTCTGAGTTCGGGCTGGAAGAGGGCAAGTTAACCCCCGCAGCAAATTCCCATTCCTCAAAGCTACATTCAAGGTACCTCACTAACTTCGAGGAAATAAAGTTCGCCTTTCCCAAAGTGCTTTTTGAGTCTGGGGATGCAAAAGAAGCCCCATTTTACGGCTCACGGAGGGCAATGAACATCATGAGGACTAATTTTTGACAGGGATGATACTACCATTGCAAAGTCTTACGTTGTTAAATATTCATTTTTTGTTGATGAGACATGATCAAGTGAGAAGCACCAGATTTATTGTCAAAGTGATTCGGATTGTTCGTTGCTCAATAACCATATCTTTGGAAACTATGGACGGATATTGATTTGAAATTATTCACATGTATTTTCATGCATTCTGTAAGTAGCTTCATTGGAGGCTATAAATTTTTTCTACGTAGGGACCAAGACGCTTAGGTCACCTGGTCCACACCGGCATCGTCTCCTGAAGAGGAGCGAGCCCGTTGATGTGCCGGCCCATCTCTGTCTGGCTTACATTACGCAAAACTAAATGAATAATTAATTTAAAGGCACAACATGGCTGTTCCTTTTATATATAAGGCATTGAAATTACTAGAAGTATAGTTACTTAGAAAAAAGGAGAAGGCGGCGTGGTGTAGTAGTTACTATGCTCGCCGAAAGGGCCCCTCGCCGAAAAGCTCGTGGTGTAGTGGCCGAAAGGGCCCCGGTTCGAGTCCGGGTAATGGCGACATTGCGTCGGCCCGCGCAACAACCAGCGTGAGAGGCTGCAGCGCGAAATGACCGTGGCAGTCGAGAGCGTCGTTAAATAACCCAATAATCAACCGATCAACCAGGAAAAAACGGCCTGTGTCTGTCACGTAGGCATCATTCTATGATCAAATCCCAAGTGTTTCCGGTTCGAGGATGTGTGGTGGGGTCATTGAGTCTAACTGATTAGGGACTCCGGAGATTGAAAAGAAACCTGATTAGCAAGCCAGTAAACTCCGACTGAGAGGGAAAAAACTCACCGCCACAGAACGCAAAGGTCAAAGGACTCGCACGAGATGGGATCGGGGTCTGATGGTTATCCTAATCCCCTGTTCTGTTGCGTTGAGTGGAAGAAACGGCAAAAGAGAAATGCTATGTTAAGTTTCAATGCGATATGGCGAGAGCTGTGGCGGCAAAGAATGGCGTGGCATGCACTAAGTTCGCTGTTGTTCGTGTCCACGTCGTGTCTAAGCTATGGTGGTCGCTGGAGAAGCGGCGGCTGAGCCGGTATGTGGTGTGCTGAAGTTGACGGCCGAAGTTGAACGGCAGTCAGCGGCGATGATTATGCATTGGGAGACTTATGTCCATCAGCGGCCGGTCGGCATCTTCGTAAATCGGTGCTTTGTTCGCTTGATAACGGCAGTCTACGTTTTGCTACATCTTTACGTCGAGCACGTACTTAACCCTATTCCCGGCAGGGGGGGGGCGGAATCCGCCCCCCCCTCGGGTTTTTTGCTTGCCAATTCCAGGCTTTTTGACGCAGCTTCACGAAACTTGGTGACTTTTCCTAGCTATTCCTTCTACGCACCGTGACAAAATTTAGAAATTCTATTTTGCTCAGGGGCGGAGCCAGGGAACGTTTTTGGGAGGCACCTCAGGTCATTTTTGGCCATGTTGAGGGTAAAAGGAAAATGTCTGCCAAAAACACAGTTTTTAAGATAGAACTTAAAACTTTATATGAATGTATAGCTAAATAGTTGGGCAATGTGCATATGTAATTTTGTTTATCTGAGGTCACTTTACAAGGTCAGGTCAAGGTCAAAAGTCAAAATTTGTTTTTTCGCAATAATTTCGGCGCCGTTTTTTCAAATGCCAAACCCGGAATATGTATGACGTAGAAAAATGCCCTCTACTTGTGTACCAAGTTTCAGCTTGATATCAGGTCAGGTCACGGAGCTATGACCTAAAATGTCAGTGCACGTGCTCTATACCGCAAAAGCCAAAAAATGAATTTTTTGGAATAGAGTGAATTTAATCGATTAAAAACGTTTACAGATAATATTGAATGCACACGACATCATTCCAGGTGACCCCAAGGTCACTGGAGGTCATTTAAGGTCAAAGGTCACAAGTTGATCTGAGAAACGTGTGACCATGACAGTTCCCCCTTTTTATGTCCCTGGCACCGCCTATGCTAACATTATACAAACATTGTAATGCGATTTGTACTTCTTTAGCATAACATGACTAGCAGAAGCTAAAAATGTGTTTTTGCCTCTTTTGTTCATTCCGTTATTGGAAAACTAATCCCCCTATTTTTGAAACCCTGTGAACGCCCATGAATTTTCTCAAAATTTCAGGTTTGGGACCCATGGTAAAAGCCCTATCCATAATCTCTCGATTCATGCCAGTTTCATCGAAATCGGTCGATAAACAACGGAGTTATAAGAAGTCAAAAAGTACCCCCCATTTTGACATTTTTGCCCCCCTGTATCCAAAAATGTCAAAATTTTGAAAATTTCTTTTTATCAAAATGTAGTTCACGTCACGGCAAATCGATTGCCGTTTGTTGCGATGAAATCGGATAAGTAGTTCTCGAGATCTCAGGGGGGGGCCGAATCCGCCCCCCCCCTGCCGGGAATCGGCCATACCGTCTAGCCCTCCGGGAATAGGGTTAAATGTCCTTGTCTAACCACATGTGATGCTTCCTGTGTAGTGTCGGGACTGCCTTAGCCCGCGAGTGGTTGGAAGGGGTTCTATCCCCCTTGACGCGTTTCCTAAACAGCTCCGAAACGGTGAAGCCGATCAATGTCTAACTTTGTATAACCCTACCTCTGAGCCGCAAAGGCATGATGTCAAAATTTCGGGTCAAGGTCGCCCAAGGCCACGGGGTTGTGACGTCACAAAATGCAAACTTTCTGCGCCTTGTCGCACTTAATGGTCTCGAACAAAATGGCCTGACGTCCATTTGGGTCAGTTCTTGGTATGTGGGCTCTCAATGATGACCTCAGCCGGAACACCAAACCATTCACCTTCTCAAGGTCATCTGATGTCATTGACGTGGGATGACTTTATTTGTCACCTGTATGGCCTTGCAGGGGTCACAGGGCAATTTCTGGCTCTGATTCACATGGAGGGGAATCAATTTGACAGGCTGTCATGGTAAAATCCTGCTAAAAAAAACACTTTACCCGGCTCCGAAGGCGGTTGACCGCCCTCCTCGACGCCCCTCCCCCCCAAGGTTTTCTGAGATTGCGAGAGAACGAACGCAGCGCCACGAAAGTTTGTATACTTTTTACTTGATCATTTTTACATGTGGTGTCATTTTTACATCTTGTGTCTTTTGGACCTGAGGTTGAGTCAGGCGACTGACCTAGGCCAGGTCAAGTGGACCAATGTCCAAAAACGTTTAGCGCCCTGTATTTTTTCGGGGGAAAACATATTACAATAAGATGTTGAAGAATATGAGACCTTGATAGATGCAACAAGTCTGCTGAGTGTGAGACGATGCAGGCATGCAATGACCATCATTAAAAAAGTATCAGTCATCTCCAACCAATGACCTGAGGTCAGGCCACTAGTAACTGTTAAGGGCCAAAATGCACCGTCGCTAAAATTGGCAATGGATGACTTGGAACGGGTACAAAATAACAGACTTGGCTCTCACAGTTGCAAACGAGACCAATGAGTTGAAAATGTTTAAAAATGCCTATTTGCAAATAAACGGGCTTCCGCGAATAAAGTTTCGCCAATTGTGTAGACTGATACCTAATTAGTTTCTCCAAATTTAAACATGGGATATCACCACAAGAACCATTAGCATCAAGGCACATCATTTGGCAAAGCATATGCTGGCAAAATATAGGAACGCTTAAACTAGTTCCCGTTAATTCTTTCCCGCGTTCGGCACCGGCAACCTCGGTGCAATGGGGCGAATATTGCTGTATCTTTAACTGAAAGTTTCCGGGTAAATATTAAACGAACCAGAGAAAATAGACGTCAGTTGACATCTGCGGACCTTTACCTATTCGTTAGTGCTTTTACCTAGGCTTTATTAATCACAGCCCTTGAGATGAGGTTTGATTTGATTTGAGATGAGAAAATGTTTCTTGGTTTCATGTAGTCGGCTATTGGACAACATGTCTAGGTCGTAAATGACTTACATCTTATCTACTCTTATTTACATCTTACTTACGTCTCTACTCGTCAAGAACTTTTCAACGTATTGCTATTATCCAATTGCAATTATCCAATATATCCAACATATTTGGTACGCTTATTTTTGTCGCTGTACCAACCGTTCGCAAGTTAGAGGGAGGCGTTTAACCGTCCCCCGCCCTCAGTCGAAAGTAAGATGTAAAAAAGAAGAGATAATACTTGCATTTTTATGTAGCTGCTTCAGAGAAGGGTATTTTATTTTCGGAGTCCTTGTCGTAAGATGTACTGCACTGTTGGCTGGAGACACTTTAGACGTAATCCGGGTATTTCTGTTAACTTCCTCCCTGCTGAGCTCATGGAGCTTGAGAGCTCTTAAACTCAATTGCTGGGAAAACAATCAAAAATACTCTATTCTTGCCGAAAATGGAAATGAACCTTACTGCTGCCACCGCGCAAAAAAAGTACGTTACACCATAAGCTCCAATGTTTGGAGGCAAATTTGAACAACACAAAGTTACACCCAACATACATACACACACAAGCAGGGAAAAGTAATGTTAAGGAATCAGGTATATGTACGTCTGTCCTCGCTTGCCTCTTGCCAGACGAATTCGTTTACATATTCGTGGCTCGTTTACATATTGTATTCATCAGGTGCAGACGAACCGAATATTGGTGTTTTGCTGGTCTGGATCAAAACTGAGAGAGCAAAGAGCTCGAGCATTGTGGACTATAGCATAATAGATCAACGTCGTTGAGGACCTCTCGCATTTTACAACTCCCGCGTATGTCGTGGTACGAAATATTTGGACGGCTTTCACGGAGCTCAAAATGGACCCAGCTGAGGCAATTTTGGGTTCTCTCAGAGCGTTGATATAGGTCCTCTGGGACGGGGTGCAGATAGCACACGCACGATGCACGTGTCAAAGGTGTAGGTTAGATACACCTTTTTCATGTGTAGGATTTCCTTTACCTTCAGAAACAGGTGCACCTACTTGAAATTATTTGGAAGCGCCCGTTCTATACCAGAAAATGTGCAAATGATGCTAGAAGCGCGTGCAGCCCGCACGCGATAGCTTAAGCATGTTCTGGCCTTTGCAGCTGTATGTGGGATCATGTTATACTCACCACTCTATATGCCGTATTCTATCGAAGTCCATCAAACGGCAATGCCAAAGGGGTGCAGGCCATAGGTGCCCCTTGAACTTGCGCCTGCTGTAACTAGGCACATTAAAAGTGATACGAAATACGCGTCACTGTGATCATCTGTAATAAAGAAGTGCAGCCACTTTAACAAATATTCTCCTTTAGCACCACCTATGAGGCGAAAACTCATTGGGGCTGAAAAATTACACGCGCGCATCACGCAGATTAGGTCAATTTCTTCAACTGGAATATATGTTTTTCGTGCCTATCTACCCACCAAATATTATCCAACTACGTCAAAGCGTTCTGAGGTCAGACGCGCCCCAGTCAAAACGAATGCACGTGCTGACTGACGTCTTTATGGGACCCAGCTTTGCTGATCTAGTCAGGTACTCCAAAAGCACCTATTTCCCTATGGTAACCAGCTCGTGGTCGTTCCACCTCTGGTATGATCTGTAGCCGTGACAATTTTCTTTTTATCTGCACCACTTTGGTGACTTCCAGCGCATGTTACATGTAGCCCTGAGGTCAGTGCCACCATCTCAATCTGTCTGCCGGAGGGATGTTTCACGTGTGAAGACTTGGCGGGGCTAGGCCAAACCGTTTTGCCACAACACAATCGTGTATGGCGCAAACAAAGAGGCAGACTTCTTACGGTGGGAAACTTCGGAAATTGACTGCCCGCCATGAATGAAAATTCAGTCACATAAAGACGCCACGCACCTTTCGTCTTTCTCAGTTTTGAACTTCTGACCTAAAACGGCGAAATATTCTTTCCCGCGTTTTGCCTCTGACGCTGACGAACTACCGCAGCCCGTCAGATCTCCTCAACGTCTTGCTGCGCTCTGCATGCACATGCAGCAGCATAAGCTCATTAAATCTCCCTTGCATCATTGTTGACCGAAAGGGGGTCTTGATACGCCTCAGTACAGACAGGCTTCGTTCAGACAACGCTTCCGGTATGGGAACTGTAGCTACTAGCTGGGCAAGCTGACAGACCTTGTTCACCATGTCTCGAACTTTTGTGTTCTACCGGTGAGTGTTCCTGAGACGTCAGCCAGCGACTTGATCCCGGGTTTCCACTCTCCTGTTGAATAACAGCTCAGCTGTGACGCCAGCAAAGCCGAGTCGAATTCGGTGTTACAGGGACGCAGCAGCTCGGCCAGCTCAGCTGGACTCCAGTCGGCTCTTCCGTCGCTGTCGACAGAGCCGGTTGGAGTCTAGCTGCCAATGAAGGCTCTGCAGGCACCCCCTTCAGAGGCCTTAAGGCGCCCCCAAGGGTTTCATGGCGACCCGAATACCCGAAGGGGCAACACAGCAGCTGTTTCAGGCTTCCAGAAGCTCCATCGGCCCCTGAAAACAAGTGGCGAAAACTGAGCAAAAAATTCGCACCTACGAATACGGGCACCACGGAACAGCCCCCAACAGGGCCTTCTGATTCATAAAGGGAGCCTCTCGAGCCAGCAATGAGGCCTCCTTAACACGAAACAGGACCTCCTGATCCAGGACAAGAGCAACCTAATTTACAAATTTGTCTCCGGATCCAGAAAAGGGACCTCCTGATGTAGGGGAAGGCTTTCTGAGCCTGATTTAGGACCTACCTAACTCACTTATGGGGCTTCCTTGATCTGAATTTTGATTCGCGTAACTACAAAGTTTTCAGTTTGGGTAAAAGCAGCCTCCCAATTTTTTCCTCCCCAAAAATCCCAGTTCTTGGGTGGCAAAGTCATAAGCCATAAGTCAAAGCCTTCTCCCTGCCGCACCCCCCCCTCCCCGCTCTCGCTCCCCCTATTGCACCGCCCCTGGTTCTGGAGGCGACAATGCGGTGCTCCCAGTATGTCTTCTGTCTTCTGCTGCCATCTAGTGGTAACATTAAGAAGCTTTAGAGGTCATCTCTATTAGCGCCTCGTTGCACGGACTTACCGGAATGAGCGAAATGTGTCCACGCTTGGTTTTGATCACATAGGTAGATTTGCGCCAGGCCGGGTTCGAGTCTGAGCTGCCTGCTGCTGATTCATGTTTGGCGGATTCGTTCACTATGTTAAATCTCTTTTGTCAATTAGGTACTTGTGTCTCAAAAACCTAGTTCATTGACGAAAACCAGCGGATTGAAGTTTTTCGTGCGCTCCTTTACATGCAATGCCGTCGGCTTAATATGAATTTCATAAAATCCGAGCTTCCATCTAACGTTTTTTATGTTGCAGACCCATCTTAAAAACGTGCACATTAATCATAGCCGATAACAATGAATGGTACGCGGATGATCTCGGAGGCTGTGTGAATTCACTAGTCCTTTCCCACACACGTCACGTTGTTCGCGGTTGCGAAGTCTGTTTTCTTTAACATTAGTACAGAACGGCGAAGCTATCATTGGTCGAGGGCGTTACTTGAATTCCTCAAAACCTGATTGAGCCCCCCCGACTCGGGACTAGCGTATTCTGGAATTTCGGCATCTCAACTGGCCTTCGTAGCTAACATCATATTTCTCCAAACACTGCGTCGCCATCGCAGGGATGCGAGAACTCCACAATTGAGTGGCCAACGGAAATTTATAAGTTTTTTCGTTACTATTTATCAAATTAAAAATTGCTTTTATCCCCATGTAGACAGGCATGCATGTACAGAATGAAAATAGAATGCTAGATGGACATGTTGCTTTATTTTTTTCCTTATTTCCTGCCTGTCTTTTGTCTATTTCGGCTGTTTTTCTCGTTGTTATTGCTCATTTGCCTTTAAAAGCAGCAGAAAATACTGGGTGGGCCCAAACCAACATTGGGCTGGCCAGGGCCCTGTCAAAAGAATACAAATGGACACCCCTGGGAGGGCGCAAAGAAGCATTTTGGGTTCATTCTCTCTTGTCAACGGCCACAGGGTCAGTGCTGAATTTCGGAAAAGTTGGGGGCGCTGCCCCCCCCCCCCGCTTCCCGCGCCCTTGCACCATCATCTCCTGTCATCATTCCACAGGGACAGACCGAGAACTCTGTCACAGTCGCCTTGCCCGATCGGCCCTGTTGGTGAGGCCAGCAGCGGCAAGACTGAGGTTGGACACTCGGAAAGTAGAGCGTCGGCGCTAATCACGACGTGGCTGTCGACACGAGGCCGCAGTCGGCGTCTCGTCGACGTCCCGCGGCTCGGCGGCCCGGCCACCTGCGGCCGACGGCACCAGCACATCTGAATAACAATCACCTTGGTATTCGGGCTGGTTCGGAAACTGATAGCTTTAATGGACCACGTCTCGAAACTCCGCAATTACCTGTTTTGCTCCGACATAATGAACGTGAAAAGCTGTATGCCACGAGGCGCTTATTAATACGTCTACATTATATAGAATGACGAAACCTGACTGATGATTCTTCTGGTTTCGAAAGGCGTGACCGGCGGCCGGACAGCTGATTGCCGCTGAGGCCGCCGGGGCTCCAGCGCCGGGTTTGTATGCACGCGAGGAATGGAGTCACCGAGGCGCGCAGAGGGAGCCGGCCTATCTCGGCAGGGACGGAAACGGGAAAAACAACCATCAGCGGGTAGCATATACAGAAACCATTCACAGGTGGACCTGACGTCGAGATTCACACAGAGATAATCAAGAGGCTCCACCAGCAGGTCAGATGTTGTAGTGACCATACGCCCTCAGACCACACCAAGTTGAGACCACACACCTTCAGACCATCCGACGCAGAAACCACGCGCCATCAGACCAGCACACACCAAAACCACACAACCAGGCCAGACCACAAGGACCACGAGGACCATGGCCAGACCACGAGGAGAGCACACACGACCGGGCCAAACCAAGCGGCGACCACATGCGATCGTGCTAGACCATAAGGACACCACATACGGGCGAACCAGGCCACAAGGAAATCTCACAACTAGACCAGACCACAAGAAGACCGCGCCTGATTGGGCCAGACCAGTCGAGGACAACACGATCAGACCAGACTACGCGGAGGGCTCACACGACGAGGTTAGACCACGCGGAGACCACAAGACCAGGTCAAACCACAAGGAGACCACACGACCCTACACACGAACAGCCCAGACCATGCAGAGACGACACACGAACAATCCAGGCCACACAGAGACCACACACGAACAGCCCAGACCACGCGTAGAACACAAACGATGAGGCATCGAGATGAACTGTCAGCTATGATGGAAGAGTTGTAAGGTTAAAGAGCATCAATTTTGTTCGCGGCCGCCATCTTCATGTTCCATGCAGCCTCTACTGATATCAAGTCATCCGGGGTTTTCCAGTTTGATTTCAGTCTCAGGAAAACTAGAGACGAGGGAAAGGGAGAGAAGAGAGAGAGGAGAGAGAGAGAGAGAGAGAGAGAGAGAGAGAGAGAGAGAGAGAGAGAGAGAGAGAGAGAGAGAGAGAGAGAGAGAGAGAGAGAGAGAGAGAGAGAGAGAGAGAGAGAGAGAGAGATTTTGGATTATTAGATGCGTGCCAATAGATTATTGCCCAGCATCATTCCCATTGGGCATGTATGAGCATATATATATATTGGGCAGTCCCTATACGAGATACTCGAATCTGTATCGCAAGTGAAATTAACCATGAAGTCATCGTCGACAGCCGGCTCAGTTTGAAATATTCGCGCACTCCAGAGGTTAAGTCGTACGCTGGTTTGACTGGAACGTGATCGATCGACCGGTGGCTTCGACTGCTCCGTCTGTTTGGACGATTTCAATTTCACCAGTGTTTTAAATTTCATAACTCCAGTTGATTACAGGATACACACTAAATATACCGGTATGGCACGTTTTAGTAGTGTTGCATGGTTGACATGTTGACAGTAGTAGTAGTAAATGTGTTTTCGTATCTAATAGTTAAAGTAAAATATGTTAGATCAGCCAATGCGGCCGAGAACCCCAGCAACAACATGTACACCGCATTAGGCATTTCATCCCACTGAAGACGCAATGCTGTTTCTTTCGCGATGTGGTGTGTTCATGATAAAGGCTGACAGTCTAACTTGTTTTGGAAGCGGGCTGATGCTGTTGAAATACATAAGGGATTAAAACTTTATGCCACAAATGCCACTTTTTTCTCCCCGATGATTTCCCACATGTTGAATGAACGTGCGTAGGGACAGAGGGCTAACAAAACGCCCGACGTTTATGATTACTCCGACAGGTTACAGAGTCGCTTAGATTGGCGCGGTGGCTTGTAGCCAAGGTAATGAAAACGCTGTTAAATTGCGTGTGAAGCAAAACTTGTCGGCTTTGGTACGTCTCATCCATGTGCCGAGATGTGGGCCAAAGAGCAGAAGACTATGGAACAGGCGGGAATTTCACACCACCGCTCGCTGGTCTGGTACGGCACCGAGGCTTTGCGCAACACATCCGCCCTGACGTGGCTCTCGGCCCGGGCCGGATTAGCAAACTGCCGGATGTGGTATTGCGCAGACCGGGAACTTCGGGCGGCTGAGCCTTTCTGTCACGGGATTCATGGGAAGAATAGTTGCCTTCCTTTTGTTGATGGTGAACTTGTGTCTATTGGTGCGCTGTCTGCACGTCTGTCAGCCTTCGATCGTTTTGGTCATCCGCGGTGCTGGTTTAAGCATGTCTTGGCAAGGATGCCCGTTTACTGGCTGACCTTGGAGGCGACTAAATGTCTGGCCGCCCCGTCGACCGATGGCTGACGTCAACCGTTGGTGGCTGGCGTTAGCTGCTGATGTCTGGCCGCTCCGTCGGCACGTCACCCACGTCAGCCGCCGATGCGACGGCAGTCACTGGTGTCTGGCCGCTCCGCCGGCCGGTGACGGCCGTCAGTTGCTGATGTCTGATGCCATTTTCTTATGTCTGACATCAGACGCTGATTTCCGACGTCAGCAACCGGTGTCTGGACGTCAGTCACTGGTGTCTGGACGCTCCGTTGGCCGGTGTCTGGACGTTCCGTTGGCCGGTGTCTGGACGCTCCGTCGGCCGGTGTCTGGACGCTCCGTTGGCCGGTGTCTGGACGCTCCGTTTGCCGGTGTCTGGACGCTCCGTTTGCCGGTGTCTGGACGCTCCGTTGGCCGGTGTCTGGACGCTCCGTTGGCCGGTGTCTGGACGCTCCGTTGGCCGGTGTCTGGACGCTCCGTCGGCCGGTGTCTGGACGCTCCGTAGGCCGGTGACGGACGTCAGCCGCTGTGTGAACAATGGCGCGCTATTGGAGACGACCGGTCCGACGGCTGAGAGCCGCGACTGAGGCCGTCGCCCAGAATAGTATCCAACCGGAGACGGGCAAAAATAGGCTGAAACCGGACTTACTAGGAGGGCCAGCACGCGCAGCCGTCCTCGCTGCCTCGTCGGCAGCAGCGAACGTGTGAGACCGACGGAAGAACAACTTTTTTTGGTTTGTGTTTTGTTTAGTATAAAAATTAATGTTTCGCTTTCGCTTACGCAGGATATGTAAGGTGAACATAGTTTCATCATGTGCGTTTAACGCACCGGGTGCAGTATTGATCGGGCCAGGTGCCGGCCATCACCCTTTCTGATAACCATCAGGTAGCACAGCTATGCGGGACCCTCGTCATTTCTTCCATTAACCGACCATGATTTTGCATCGCCTGACGTGACTGTAGAAGGTGGGCGGAAAGACAGGGAGAGAGAAAGGGAGAGAGGGAGAGAGAGAGACAGAGACAGAGACAGACAAGAAGCGGAGGCAGAGGATTTGAGCCGTTGTGGTGCCGCTGTGGTGACCTGTTGTTCAGTACTGTGCGCAGCAGAGGCCGAAAGGTGGCTGCTCCCCCCTTACCCCCCCAACTGCGGTGACCTGCTTCTCGGTTGCTATGTGCAGCAGAGGCCGAAAGTCGGCTCGCCTCGCGCCGATGCTTCAGCCGTTTCTGGACCCCAGTCTGGAGAGGGTCCGTACCGTGCGGAACTCTGCTGCGGCCGGGAGGCCGCTATTTACACGGCGGCCGCCAGCGCCAGCGAGTGCGGTGTTTGTTTACCTGTGAAATGCGCAGGTGATTCACGCTGAGGAGCGCTTGAGCTGCGCCAGGCCGGGTTTTCCTCGTGTCAGAGTCCCAAAATTCGGCCTGCCCAGTTTGTCGTCGATATTTTTAGGTCGAAAATTACCATCCTGTTTATAAATAGTTTTCCTTTCCAACAGCTAATTCATGTTGCCGGGTTGGACGTTACATTTATGCAGATCCAGGCATCGCTATATATTCAAATGTCAACAAACTGGGAGATCAGCTAAATCGCCTCGAAGTTAAACCCAGCGCGCCCGGGAGGCAACCCATTATCACACACCAAATCAGCAGCGTCTCTGTCGCTTCGCGTTCGCCAAATAACGTTCGATGTCTCCGCAGTCTTGTGCTTCGGATTTCCCCTTTTAGGGTGTTGTCATCGGTCTTGTCTGGACTGAGTCCTTGGCCGTCGCTAAATTGGCGATTTATTTTATTTTAATGGCTTCTCAGCGTGACTCCGTTTAAATATACCTGGTCTACAAAAAACATCTTCTGTCTTCTGCGATCTTCTTTTACCTGCCTTCCACTAAGAATGGTATTGTTTATTGACTCGTTTGTTCATTTGTTTTTTTTTCGTTGTCGACTGAATCTCAGCGTCCCAAGTCCAGTCCTGTTTTTCTAAAGACTTAACACTGGATGTGCATGAGAAACGGACTGAGAAGATAAATAGATTTGAAACCTGGAAGGTTCTGCTTTGACATTTTATGCATGAGACTTTTCAGAATTTGACATACCAGGCTTTTAGGTAATTACGACGTCAACGAACTGGTATAATTTGAAAATCACAGAAGCAAGAATCATAGTTTTATGCCTTTGCCTGACAACGGATTTAATCCTTCTAGATAAAAGAATATTTTATGACACTCTTGAATTCCAAACGTTTACCATAGCTTTTCAGACTTGAACTCCAGTAAAGTAATCGTTTGTTACAAAGGAACACAATGTTACACCCCACCACTCAGCTTTTATGTAGATCGCAAGTCGTTTTTATACAACATTTGATTTGAGAAACAGTTAATAATCCCTCGCCCAGTCCGGGGCCGAAACCCGCCCTCCGCCCAAGTTTTTAGAGCATGGGAAGGAAACGGCGGCGCGCAGTACCATGAATTTTTTAGTGCCTTATTTCCCATTCATTTTGCATCTTGTATGAAAATTTCAAGTCCCAAGCAGGTCAGGTCACTGACCGAGGTAAGGTTAAAAACGTCATTCCCAAGAAAAATTGCAGTTCTAATAATCTTTTTTAGGATTGAACAGTTTTGTATCAAGCTTACAGGAGTAACAGGACTTTAATAAACGTATCAAGTTGTATGTTTCGGATTTTTCAAGAAATCGGAGATCAATGGCCTTTCGTCGGGTCACTTTTGAGGCACTTTTTAAGATTTGGTCTAGATTTTAGAGAATTTTTCGAGGCTTTCACTTTCTGATATTGTCAGAAACATGACCAATGGAATTTGCTACCCTCATAATACCAGAACACACTAGACCTTGGCTAAGGTCATGACCCCCGATATGGGTATCTGTTGCCTGCAGCATACAGTTTCTATGAAATCAAAACTAGCTAGCAAGAAACAATAATTTATTGTTTTCTCAATGCAAATAGACGATAAAATCAAATTTAACGCAAAAACAAACCTTTCTTAGGTTGCCGGAGGTCATCAAAGATCAATGACCTCTGATGGCAGCCTTCAGGGCAGTGATAAGTGCTCATCCAATGTTTTACTAAGCCTACAGGGATCATCTGCAATCCAACTTCTTAACAAAACCACCGGGTGAGTCGAAGCACGGTACATTATAATAGGGCCACAATCATACATGAAGTCAGGTTATAGCTTGACCTGACCTAATTGATTAACCTTATTCCCGGCAGGGGGACCGATCCCGCCCCCCTCGGGTTTTTTATTACCAATTCCAGTGTTGTTGACGTAGCTTTAGGAAATCTACTCACTTTTTCTACCTATTTTTTCTACGTATTGTGACAAAATTTCGTAATTTTATCTTGCTTAGAGGGCGGAGCCAGGTAACGTTTTTGGGAGGCACTCCAGGCAATTTTTGATCCTGTTAAGGACAGAAGAATAATGGCTGTCAAAAATAACGTTTTCAAGACAAAACTTAAAACTTTATATGAGTGAATAGGCAAATAGTTGGGAAACATACGGAATGTACTTTTCTTAGTCTTAAGGTCGTTTTGTAAGGTCAGATCAAGGTCAAAAGTGAAAATTTGGTTTTATAGTGATAATTTTGGTCCAAATGCGAAACCCGGAATACATAGGATGTAGAAAGGTACCTTCTACTTGTATACCAAGTTTCAGGTTGATATCAGGTCGGGTCACGGGGCTATGACCTAAAATGTCAGTGCGCATACCCTACATCACTATCGCCGTAAAATGGAATGTTAGAAACAGAGTGAATTCAAATGACTGGAAACGTTCCCACGCAGTATGAAATACAGTCAAGATCATTTCATGTGACTCTTAAGTCAATGGAGGTCATTAAAGGTGAAAGGTCGTAAGCTGAGCCTGATGAGCATGTGACCATGACAGTTCCCCCTTTTTCATGGCCCTGGCGCCACCTATGTTAACTGTACTTTTCCAGCATAACATGACTAGTTAAAACTTAAAAAAGTGTTTTTAACTTTTTTCTTCATTCGTTTTTTTTTAAACTAAGACTTCCCATTTTTGAAACCCTGTCAACGCCTATGAATTTTCTCAAAATTCCAAATGTATGGACCAATGATGAAATCCATAATCTATCGATTCGTGTCAATTTCATCAAAAGCGTTCCATGAACAACAGGGTTATAACAAGCCCAGAAATATCCCACATTTTGACCTTTTTGGCCTTTGTATCCACCCCTTTCAAAATTTTGAAGACTTCCTTTTGCAGAAATGTGGTTTACATAATGGCAAATCGATTGCCGTTTGTTGCGATGAAATCGGATGTGCAGTTCTCGAGATCTCAGGGGGCCGAATCTGCTCCCCCCTGCCGGGAATCGGTTATACCGATTGGTCCTTTGGGATAGGGTTAATTGTGTAATTCGGGCTATGACTGTGTTCGACATGTTAATAATCATCTTAGTATTTCACGAAGACCAGAATCACGACGCCAGTTCCCTTTTTTATCTCACTTCCACTCCAGGTCAGTCAAACCTATCATGACTTCTGATGACCTCAATATTGACTCAAGGTTAGAAGGAATGTGCTCATTCGACTCGCCCTGATGAATTTTCTCTACCTGCATTTCTTTTTTCTGTGCGACACGCAGAACCTGAGATCCTGGGGGGGGGGGCAGATATCCGTCCCCGGCTGGGCGAGGGGCGTTGTGAGGCCCAGCCGGGCGCGGGTTAATGGAATATTACAAAATCATTAACATGAATGCATTAAAACGTCGGTGTGGAACATTAAAGCAATATCGGCAGTATCCACAAACATTACTATCTTGCTACCTGTCTTTGTCGAGATCCTGGGATTAGCTGCTTACTACGGGCGACGGATTGCTATGAGAAAAGAAGACAATTGGGAGAGTGGTTTGACGCCGCTCTGCTTGTGTTGTTTGTAAGTTGCAGTATGGTATATAGAATAACTGGCGACAAGGATATGGAAAAGGCGTTCCTGCGCACTTGGTTACGGGTGAAGACTTCAGGGAATGTTCCTGATTTAATACGTGTTTTGAACTGAGAAAGTGAAACAATTGGAACTTATAGCCTTAGAAATCGGCTTGTAATATTCAATGTGTCCCAAATGCGTATGTTTACATACAGGAGCATAACTCTGTATACCTTTGGTATCTAGCTTTCTATACTAATGGATACCATTAGTATGGAACTCCATACCATTATGAGTTTAAGTGGCCCGTTCATGTGCTTTCTCACTTTACGAAATAATGCATTGTGAATACATTGTCAATGTCCCATTTTAGAGTCTGATGAATTCATTTTCCCCATGCCAAAATTTCTCCATATTTTACACCCATGTTTCCTTAATTTCAAAACGATGTTCCACGAACCACTCCTCTTACGTGTCCTGTTGTCACCTGTTGCATGACGATACGAGAGGACGCAGGCCAGTGAACTCTAGCGGAATGCCCTTGTTGCGTCATCAGTGAGTGACGTCACAGGGAAATTTATGATATGTCCCATTTGTATGTCAGTAGGTATCTCTTAGAAAACAATGAGTGCTCAAAATGTTAGCAGTGACGTTTCCCGGACCAACCGAATCTATCTATGAAAAGTGGACTAAGATGAATCATTCTGTAAAAAAACAAAAAATCACAGCAAGTCATTATTCAAAAGCAGTTGCTGAAGTCCAACACAAGAGCTAGTGCTTATTCGGTATATCTTGTTGGTTTCCGACGGGCTTCTTAGTAGCCTGTTCTACGAATTCTCTATGTCGAGCCATTGCGACATAGAGGCAACAAACATATGCAAACATAGCGCAGCGACGCAAACATATGCGAGTTTGCGCAAGAACTGTACTGGACTTCCGTGACCAGGGATGTTGAAATTACAGTTGACTCGAAAACAGATCATTTATTGGTCTTGTAGTTTATCACTATTATAGCCGGCAAATCCCCAGCTATCCAGATATTTTTAACAGCCGCCATAGATGAACATAATCGGATAAAAAATAAACCAAACTATCCGGCCGGGTAATCCGGCCTGATGATGGTCGTGGCCCATTTCTCAACCCCTTTTTTACCCCACGTTTTTTAGGTTCAGTTAACTGTTTTATCCTTGTCTTAACTGCTGGAGCTGTACCAGTCACCAGCCATGCTTCTGCCATGGTGCAATAATGGAAGAGCCGCACGTAAAGTGCAGCGTCATTTCAGCTGAAGGCTGGGACTGCTGCCAACTTGGGCGTGAGATTCAGAGTCGTCCGTCTAGAGTACTGAGAAGTGTTTGTATTAACTTTGCACTAACGTTGTATTAACCAGCGTTCGGACCTTGATACTACGACATGAGTTGTATAAGCCATCGTATTTGAACCACGTCCTGTAAGTGCTATGAATTAATTACAACAGTAATTATGTCACCCGGCATTAACTGGGGAGTGCATTTAACGCCACCCCCCCCGCCCTCGTCTGTCTCCAGAACCAATTGTCCGATCTGGCTGATCCAAACGCATATCGATAGTGCTGAACCAAGCGGTCCTGTGATACATGTATACATGTTTACTTTTGGGTCACTGGTGACACGTCACAGGTCAGGTCAGACACTCAAAAGTGGCCCGTCCTCCAGAATTGCATAATCGCAATGAAAAGCAGACCGAGGCTGAATTTGCGCGGTAATATGTCTCTGGAAGCTTGATCTGATATTCTGAGTGACGTCTGACAAACTGGATCACAGACTGGGTCAAGCTTTATATCCGTGGTAAAGAGTCATGCAATGCATGTTTTCTGGTCTATTTGGCACGGATTAAAAAATGGCAATTAAAAGGAGGTTTGGGCGCAAGAAATGCCTTGAAATGGTACCAGTCACGTGCGCTTGCAGTGTTGCAACATTTCGTAGTTTCAAATTTGGGATATCACGATAGCACGTCAATGATCTCCATGGATGACCCTACCAATCAGTTTCTCCCATGTTGCACATTTTCAGGGAATGTTGCACAACGTTGAAATGGCCGAAGTCTCAATATCGGTCACGCCAGAATGTCAACCGTACGCCACCAGTTTACTCGCTAAGCTGAAATCTTCATTAAACCGCCAAAGGCCAAAGTACAAAAAAGTGTTGTCCTGTTGGAAGAAACTGCTGTTTAAATTGTACGTGCAGTATGTTGCAAGAAAACTCGGCAGTCTATCTGGCGGTATCCGGAAATCGGTTCAATCAGTTCATTTCATAAAATGTATTCTCACTGCACCCGGAAAGCCAAAAATGCGCATTTGACGTAGGAAGACTTAGCATGAAGTCAGGCGTGCTCCATATGGAACTCTCAGGTCATGCTAATATGTAATGTAAGCAGCAGTCACCAGACGTAAAATTGCCGACAATATGGCGGCAAAGTAAAACTGGACGTCGCATCGCAAAACATGGTTATCTTTCTGACGTCATTAGGTCGTGACTTAAGATAGCTTCTTTTCTAATTATTAATATGTGCGCAGTTGATGTAAAAAAGGTACTGAAGTTCCAGGACGCTGGATTATTTCTTTGGGAGATATCTGAGAAATGCGCCAGGGGGCTTTAAACGCTCCCCCCCCCATTCAATGACGGAGCAACATATTTTCCTGCTTGAATCTTGTGAAGACAGTGTTCGCAATAATGATAATTAAACGATTCGAAATTGTTGCACATTACAATTTAAACTGAGTTGGAAGCCGTAAGCCGTACATAGCAACAGCGGGCCACTTTGGCCTTATGAGGCGTTCTCGTCTGACCCGTTGTGGCCGGTCTGTCGACAGTGATGGCTCGTTCACTGCGGCACCAGACCTCCGGATGGCTGGAGATGTCCCGGCGACAGCACATGAGTCATCGGTACTCGTCGCTGAGTCCACCGCAGCCGACGGCCGCCGACCAGGCCCTCTTCCAGGCAATTGACAAACGCAGCGTCGAGATGGTCGCCAGCAGTCTGGACCACGGCGCCAATGTCAACGCCATCAACGGCTTCTTCGGCGAGTCGGCGCTGCACCAGGCGGCGCGCATGAAGTGGCGCCAGGGCGTCGAGCTGCTGCTCAGCCGCGGCGCCGACGCCAGCATAGAGAACAAGTTCTTCCAGACGCCGCTGCACTTCACGGCGGTGGCCGGCTGCGCAGAGTGTCTGAGCGTGCTGCTGGCGCGGCAGCGGAGCGCCGCTTTCGTGCAGGACATGCGCGGCTACTCACCGCTGCACGATGCCGCCCTGGGCGACAGCGAGCGCTGCGTGCGGCTCCTGCTGGAGGCCGGCGCCGAGGCCAACCTGCCCGACAACCAGGGCGAGACGCCGCTGCACAAATGTGCCAAGGGCGGTTCCGTGCCGAACGCGGTGGCGCTGCTCAACGGCGGCGCCGACCTCAAGGCCAAGAACTCCGAGGGGGAGACGGCGCTGGCCATGCTGCTGCGCAACATCCCTAATGCGCTCGATCGCATCCTCAACCACTGCCTAGTGCCCAACAAGCTGCCCAAGAACAACAAAAACTTTGAGATCACCCTCAACTTCAAGCCACTGATCCGCGCCGGCTCCCTGTGTCACACGGACCTCCTGAGGAACTTCATCAGGATCGGCGAGTCCGAGGTTCTTGTTCACCCAGTGTGCGAGGCATTCCTGGTGCTCAAGTGGCATCGTGTGGTGAAGCTGTTCATGTTAAAACTTTTGTTCTACCTTGTGTTCGTGATCGTGAGCACGCTGTTCGTGCTGAACAAGTTCGTGTGGGACCGAACAAATCGGACCATGTACCCGGCGACCAACTCAAGTGTGGGTAACTCCAGTCGCGGAGCTCCTTTGCAAAGTGAGGCCAGTGACGGTGCCGGCAATGTGACGTCTGCGTTCGCCGCCAGAATCATGGAGTGGGAAACGGGGTTGTACTGGACGGCCGTAACAATGGTGGTGATCCTCATGGTACACGAGGTTCTCAACATTCTTGTCGTCAGCGTCCAATTACTTTACGAATGCTGTTTCGTGCCTGAACTGGGTCTTGCTTTTTATGTTTTTCGCCGTGAGCTCTGACGATGGGGGCGCCTGGCAGACTCACACGGCGGCGTTCTACGTGCTCTTCCTCTGGTCCAAGACCATGCACATGATCGGACAGTTTCCCAGCTGCGGAATCTATGTCAGCATGTTTATCCGAGTTGCCAAGGTGTTTTGTCGAATATTCTTTGTTTACTTCAGCCTGCTGGTAGCGTTCTCCATCAGCTTTCATCTTGCGTTCCGGACAAGTGGAGCTTTTATCGATCCATTCAACTCCTTCATGAAAACACTGACGCTCATGATTGGAGAAATGGATTACGAAGGACTATTTCTGGACAAGAACAATCCACCTCTGCGCGGCACGAGCCACATCATATTTTTTTTGTTCCTCGTGCTCGTGTCCATCATCTTGTCTAACTTGCTGGTAGCGCTAGCGGTAAATGATGTCCAGGGCTTACGACAGGGTGCGCACTTGGAGCGCCTGAAGAAGCAGTCGCAGCTCATCTACAACACTGAACTGATGACAGCCTTCATGAAGCTGATGTTCCGCTGTAAATGGCTTCAAGCGGTTACGCAGCCAGTTCTGGACTCGATACATCTAGATATGCTATCCAAGCGCGTCTTCCTTATGCCTAACCATCCGCAAAAGTCGCATCACCTGCAGATCCTGGATTACAAGACTAAGAACATCCGTGAGCACAAGATCGGCAAAGAGATGCTAGACCGAATCTGGCGGGCTCTGAAAGGCCAGGAGGGTCGCGAGGCTGGCGGCGCCGGCGCCGCCGCTGGCCGCCAGTCGGCATCAGCTGGCCAGGGCCGCCGCAACACCTCCCTCAGAGCTCCCGAGACGGAGGGCGTGCTGCGCATGCACCGCGGTCGCGAGGTGGCCTCGGCTCGTGCCGTCTCCTACGACGACATTAGGGACCTGCTGAGCAACATGGAGACACGGCTGTCGGCGCAGCTGCAGCGTCAGCTGGACGAGTTCCGGCGGGAGGTCAGAGCGCAGCGGGCACCGTCCCACGGAGGGCGAGAGAGGACGAGCTCCAGCGGCGAGATCTCGCCCGCTGACGAGGACCGGGATGTCGCGTCGGCCGCGCCTCAGAGCCCGACGAACCCCGCCCCGGACGAGCGCTCCGGTTGACTGCTGACGCGCTGCCCGGTGTCAGCTCACTGGCGGTCCGCTGTGCGGGGCCAGCTGACAGTCTGGACCGGCTGCCGAGCCTCCGCGCTGCCGCCGCCTCGCTGTGTGGTGATGTGATCTTCATGCGATTGATGTCAAAGTACCAGAATCCCAGAATCGCGATAGTCAAGGGAGAGAGAGAGAGAGAGAGAGAGAGAGAGAGAGAGAGAGAGAGAGAGAGAGAGAGAGAGAGAGAGAGAGAGAGAGAGAGAGAAAGAGAGAAGGGGAGGGGTTCGGTATGCTCTTGACTGTTCGTGAATTGCTGCCTGTCCGATGCACAGGATTCTCTCTGTTTGATGGTTCTTGAGATATATTACTCAGTTGGAGCCTGTCAGACAGCCAAACCGAAAGACGTTTCGTGCTTTATGTTGCTGCAAAATGTTATCGCCGAACAAATGGTAATTGTGAGGAGACCCATTGTGGGGGTTATGAGAGTGATTCCTTGTTGGGGCGGTGCCAAACGACCTGCCATCTTTTCGAACACTGTTTGGCTGTTTGGCATTTTGAGTGTTCGATAACGCCGCGACACCTGACTGATGTCCCATACTAGTCGTCTCACTGCATCTTATTGAAAAACATGCGTGATTCTGTATTTCAGCAGTTTTTCTTCAAAGACCAAGGAGTGAATCCTTCCTCCTGCGGTTGACCGTCCACGTGCGGTGTGGTCTAATTCGCGACAGATCCAGAGGCAAAGGACGCGTGTGTAGACCTTAGCTGTCCTCAGAGAACGCCTGCTGGTTATCGCGTGACTTCCTGTGTCGAGGAAACTTCCTGCCGGACGGCATCCTTCGCCTACGATGAGGGGCTCCTAGGCCACTGCACGCCGAAGCCAGGGGTGCAACAGCCGTCAGCAGCTGCTGCACACTGGTCTCGGAGTGACTGCGTGTCACCACAGGAGCCGCCTCAGCTCTGCTCGGTCCGTCTTGTGTCGTCTGTGCGCAGGAGGGTCAGCGGAAAGTGACACACCAGTGACGTTTCTGTAAGCTCCGGGCACCGCCGCTATGCAGACGACGTCTCTGCGGAGACACTCCGGGTGCCGCCGCTGTGCAGACGACGTCTCTGCGGAGACACTCCGGGTGCCGCCGCTGTGCAGACGACGTCTCTGCGGAGACACTCCGGGTGCCGCCGCTGTGCAGACGACGTCTCTGCGGAGGCGCTCATTCCCGAGTGCGGGATACAGCGTCCTAACATAATCCATACCCTGGATCATGCCAGGAACGCACAAGGAACAAGAGGCTCAGTAGCAGGGTCAAGTCAGGCTCCGTATCGCTGTCATGACACTTAAGTGGAAATACCGCCCGAGTCTTTGCGACAAAATGGACTTCTTCGTACACGTATCATGAACATGATGTCTTGTTTCTTAAAATTAACCGTCGCCAGTACATGTTGGTGCAGCCGGGGGCGCACCCAGAATTATCCTAAGGAGGCGCTGGGCCTTTGGCCACTGGTTCCTGACTTCAAGGGCTTCCTCGGTCGACGGAATGAAATTCATTTTCTTTGTAACGAAGACACATATAAAATTAGCCAGAATATATACTATATATATATATATATATATATATATATAATATATATATATTTATTTATATAAGAATATCTTGCGGACAGGGTTTCTATATATATATATATTTATTTATATAAGAATATCTTGCGGACAGGGTTTCTTTCGCACTCTTCTGATTGAAAACGACAGCAT
Organism: Capitulum mitella; assembly: GCA_030062745.1. Taxonomy (NCBI): domain Eukaryota; kingdom Metazoa; phylum Arthropoda; class Thecostraca; order Pollicipedomorpha; family Pollicipedidae; genus Capitulum; species Capitulum mitella. Next base: position 14,294,901 of record CP099840.1, read on the forward strand.
AATCTGCACTAATACCTATGAAATAAAATTTCATAGTTACATAAACGTTTCAGACTTTTTTGATCGTTTCTAAACACTGGCAATTGTAAAACATATCTCAATGTTTACAGAAATCACACACCACAAAAATTATGTCCTGTTGTTCCGAAGTAATATATACCACACCTTTCTCTAGAACTTCGTCATAAACATCTTCTACATCACATGCCTGCCCTGTCTAACATGTCTCGTTGTCACCATGCCAAGCATGGTGAAACACCATGTTACACCATGTAATGCATGCAGGTAGCCAAAATTTGCCTTGGGGGAGGGGGCCAAATGTCAAATTTTGTCACACGGCTATGGTATATGGCAAAATCTACAGAAAAAAGCAACAATTTTACGTACTTAACCCCATATTTAACGAACAGGAAAAACATATAAGGCTTGCTTTTGTAGCATATATATGATCCACTATTCCGTATTCCTGCGAATCGTTAAATATCTAGTACAAACCGTCTGGCTCAATGAGAGTCGTGGCCCTCAAGCCCCTCTCCCTGGTTACGTGCCTGTTTATATGTGGTGTATACTAGATCGGTCAGTTTTTTAGTTTGTTTGGAAAGTTTGTTTGTCTGAAAGAAAAGTTTAAACAGTTCAACGGCTCAAACAGTTTCTGATGGCATTGGGCATAAAATGAGATTTCCAAAGCGGCAGGTCTTGGCTTTGTATATTCGAGCGGGGCATTTAGGTCAAGCCTGAGTTCAAAAATGGCTTTTGGCGCTGATGTTTCCAAACCAACGCATCTTCAGAGGACTGCCGTGACTGTGAAAATATATCTTTACGGATAATTTCTGCTTGTGAAAATGCTACCTCAGTTGAAACCAAATATACTAATCCACGGTCTGTTAACATGCATGATCCCGGAATAGGCTAACAGCAATAAATATGGATTGAAACACCGAAGATACTTTGAAAGTGGACATGTGACACGTATGTCGGCCGATTTATATGGTTGTATAGAATATTATGGAAATGGATACGTACTACCATATGACGGCCAAAAATCCAACCCTGATCAGGCCACTGGCCTTGTCAAGGGCAAGCTATGTTAATGAACTTTAATTACGTTTCTCGACATGTCTACTTGCTATGGCTGATTTTTTGGCTGAATCCGAGTGAGACCAACGTAAAAATTCTTATCACAGTGCGATTTGCTCCATGGGCAGAAATTGGGAGAATACATTAAATGCTTCTTCTCAGAATATGTGTTAGTCACCTGTTTATGAAGGCAGCAGTAGATATATGTTGTGGAGACGGTTTCAATGAGTGATGACGGCCGTAGCGAAGCGGCACCAGACGTCGGCTGACGACGGCGAACCTGAGTCAACGCACAGCGCAGCACAGGCGCAGGCAAAGGAAGAGGGAGCCCGAGGGCTCGCTCCCCCCTCCACTCCCTTAGGACCGCATTTTGATTTTTTTTAACCGTTACACATCTTCTTTCCAGAGGCGGTTTTCGTATGATTTCAGTTCACACAGAACTCTGGGCCCCCCTGAAGAAAATCCTGGCTGCGCTCCTGCAGCGCAGTACTGCCCGAGAGCGAACAAGCGGCGAAATGTAAGGTGATACCGAAACGGGATGCCCATTAGATTGCGGGTTAGGGCCGCCGGCTGTTTCGCGTTAGTAGTCATCGGGGCCGCGGACCGACAGGACACGCGTGCGCAGCTGCGGGCGCGATTGTATTTATGCGTATTTGCACAATGAAGACCCGGTCAGCTGCGCAAGTTGAGGATCACCCTGGACGCTCAAAGAAGCTCAGGCTTGAGTTAAACAAATCGGTTTCGGAGCTCTCGTTGATAGACGATCGTATGAGAGAGCTTCCGACTCGACAGCTCCCAGCCAAGAGGCAGGTACCGCAGAACCTTGGTGGGAACCGTAAACTGAAAGATAAAGTTGTCTGGGTAGGAACATCGTCAGCCACTACGCCCGCTTGCACCACCGCCGAGCTGGTGCTGATGGTACTAAGTAATGAAACGATTCCCTCGAAGCGTTTTTATTACGTCATCAATCAGACCAGTCATTTGAGCAAAATACAACGATACAAAAAAGGATGCAAAGCGTCAGTCAAAACTGGCCTACTGCCCCGATTCATTCAGTTTGTACGTGTAGTGTTCGTGATACGCTGGTTGCGTGCACCAAATACGGCCGATGCCACAAATAATCGCAGGCGCCTGATTCGAACACTTCGTAAGTATGCTTAAATGGATAGCACGGTGGCCAGCAAACTTGTGTTTGTTTCTGATCCAGACCTGATCTCAGTCATGAATCGCGTGTTTTTTGGGTGGCATTTGATCCGCATCTGTTTGGAAAATGCGGGCGTGAAACCACATTTGATTCAGATCAAACTATGAAAAATGGCTGTGACTGAAATGCTTAGCCTGGTCCAAGCTTGGTGGTCTTGATTTTGATCCGGATTAGCTACACCGTGAATTAGATTCAATGCATCAAATAAATATGCAAAGCAGGGTGATAAAATATTACGGCAATATGATTATGAATAATACCTCCAGGTAGTAATCCACCGAAACAACTCACATTAAAGAAGATGACATGTGAGCCAGATCACCAATTCTCTTTCACAGCACCACAAGGCTTAAACTTTCACAGCTCAGCTGTTTGAAACACCTGGTACCAAGCATACACCACGAAGGAAAGCTGAGGTTAAAGGTCTTCATGAAGAGTGTGATCCTTTTTCGTATAAGAAACCATGAAATCCTCTTGGTACCTCTATTAATGTCAAACACCCACCACCATATACTGCTTAGGTAGGTAGTAGGCAACTAGTAGACACCCATGTTTGGGTAGGTCGATAGAGACAGCTGACCTCGGGTCACCCGCGCGATTCGTTAAATCATCACGTGACTTACTTTGTGTTACTCAATAGTCATCATGTGACTGGTTCCATCTTTTTAGGCCAAACAGCCCCTGGGCGCCTGCCTATATTGACTTCTGTGTGTAGCACAAAATATAGGAAATTAATGTCACTAGTGCGTCGCACTTGGGAAAATGATGGTTGATAAACATCAAGGGGCAATCGGCACTAAAATGCAGCAGCCATTAGCTAAAGCTGCGATGTACGGACATCCGCAGCTATGAATGCTGTGGTAATGCTCTTCTTTAAGGCACATACTACCACTATGCTACATTCCTGTCTGTTATTTCAGTGAAGTGCCTAGAATGTAGGGTTTGCCTAATTGTATGCAATATCCCATAGACATAAATATATGTCTAAAGACATATATATATATACATATACATATATATATATATATATATATATATATATATATATATGTATATATATATATATATAATCAATATTTGATCCGAATAATTTTTTAATTGGTGCGAATCACATTTGATTCGGATCAAATAAAGAAAACAGCCGTGATTCATGATCCAGATCACCCGAAATGTGTCGAGCACAAGTCTGGCGACCGGTGCCTGCATGAAAATGTTAGGTCGCCATTTGTGGCATCTGTGCGATGAAATGATGCCGCTCGCACTGTTTAGCACAGGTGGGCTACAGCCAGAAGTAGGAGACCGCGTTGAAAATCTTGCAAGCGTTAAAAGCTTTGAAACGTAGTGGTAAACCGAAGTTTCCGTCGCACTGAAAACATTTTCACCTGCGTAAAACGAGTTAACCCTCTGTACAAAGGTTCTGCACAAATTTTACGAAGCAGCCGAAGGTAACTGCAGAATGTTTTCAATTAACACCTGGATTTACTCGACAGCGAAAAGAAAAATACCGGCCTCGAGTGTTGCTGTCCCTGCCGCGCCGAGTTCGAACCCACGTGTTACGAGTGACGAGTTTGACACGTGGAATGGGAATAGACTACCCGCCGTCATGTCCGCTTACCATTTATCAGCGGATGAATGACCCGATGTATTCGGGCGGATTTCGGCGCGCACAAGGCTGCAAGGGCATCAAGTTTCTGAGTCATGAAACGTGAGTGAATTGTGAGGTGCTTCCAATTGATTCACGTATGGATCGTCCGGCAACCTGTGTAAGTAGAACAGCCTGTTGAGTTGACAGATCATAAGCTGTCACCAAAACTATTGTTGCGAAAGTGGTGACGCTGTGCTTGGCTTAGGTGCTTGCTCAAGTGTGCAAAGAAGTGTCTCACTGTGCCCATTTTGGGCTCATCACAAACGCCGCACATTTTCCGACGTGGCTACCTAGTGCTGTTCATGTGAAGTTGAATTGTGTCCTGGATCCTGCCATTTTATACAGCATCCCATGTTTATTTAGATGTGTATTCACATTGTACTCATTCTGTTGCAGTACTGCATCGAAACAGTAATGCAATGGTTGTGCCGTGATGGTCACATATTAGCCAAAATGATGCGTAATAAAGTAACAAAACGGGACGGGAGCAGTTTTAAAAACGAAGGCGAACCTTGAATGTACGTAGTGGTATTTTCATGATGCTGACTTTGGGTGATGATAATGCAAGCTGGCGGACCGCGGACCTGCTCCATTTATACGTGAGAAACGAGTATGTTACCCGTCCACGACGTGTCAGATGGCTTTAAAGTGATCCTTAAAATACGGGTAAAGGCTTTTGGTTTACTCGATACCACCTGGTATACGTTCAGCGTTGACTACGTTGTATCGTGCGACGACGACGACTAACACGGAAATGTGGAGTAAGCGAAACGATTAACACGAGGTTATGATATGAAGGCAGCGGGTAAACACGCCCACAGCGGGGCGTGAACCCGCCAACGACGGATGAAGAACCCTTATGCGATGGGTATATTTACCAGTGTCCTGAGTGTCAAAAACGTCTACGTGTTGGCCAGCCTGCAAATTTTGGGTTTACTCGTTGTCATCGGGTAAAAATGCTTTCAGTGCGATGGAAAGCAGTAACAACAATACGACACACGTATCTCGATACAATAGATACTTGCAGATCTCGCGTCTGGGGGGGGGGGGCGGGATCCCACGACATCTTCATTCTTGTCCAGGCGCAAACCACACAGCTGAGTGATCCGCCCTGTACATGGGAACAAAACTATTTACACACTGCTGCAAAAGTACCGAGGTATTTGTCGGTGTATAACGTCAGCTTGTAGGCTTCAAGTCGGTGAATGACGTCAGTGAGTGGGCCGTAAAGCTCATCACAGACCACAACGAGGGAGTCACATGCCACGACGAGTCTCGACAGCATATGCTCAAAACGGTGGAACATCACAGGAGATACTACCCAGTGCTCAGCAAGGAAGCTCTTGACAGGCAGTAGACTAGAGATAGACCTGGAGTAACCCAGAGTACGATTACTCCATGCCTAGCAACATAGTAACACTTTGTGTTGCTATGTATGAGCTCGTGCGAATGTAGCTCAATACACAGTGCTCGTTTGTTTGTAGTTTGTTGAGAAACGTCAGAGAAATAATAAAGTAATATAATAAACAAAAACAAAAAAGAGAAGCGTCCAGAGAAAACATCAGAAGACACGTGGGCAGTGTGACCACTTCGAATTTCGCCACAACCCAGCAAGCTTTCGAGTCCAGTTATATTGTTATACATTTGTATTAAACCATGTGTCATAGGCCACTGAATTTCTGACAATGAAGTAAAGTATAGTTAACATTATTACTACTATACTTAACTTCATTTTCAGGCCTTCATTGTCTAATCTACAATCTAATGGGAATCCCGTTTTGGTATCACCTTACATTTCGCCGCTTGTTAGCTCTCGGAGCAGTACTGCGCTGCAGGAGCGCAGCCAGGATTTTCTTCAGGGGGGCCCAGAATCTGTGTGAACTGAAATCATACGAAAACCGCCTCTGGCAATAGGATGTGTAACGGTTTCAAAAAAAGAGAAAACAAAATGCTGCCTTGTCAGCCATGCAAACTTCCATATAAACTAAAATGTCGCTTCCTCCGAAAGTCAGCCATTGGATCTGTCTATGGCAAAGTTCTCTTCTGTCTGCTATACATTTGTGATGCAAAACACCGAGGTATCAATAAACGTAATGCACGCGAGTCAGGTTCCAATATCAGGAATATGCTTTCAAAGTAAATTTCTTGACCATATATTTAGTTTTCACCATTTTTCGGTTCCACTGTTTCGATAACGTGCGTTTCTATCAAATCATTATTTACTACAGCTGTATCATTCAGATTATTTGCTAGCAATTGCTTCCATGGGATTTTCACATAGGTTGTTACAATTGCTTCGAATTCGATCAATGTTCTGTGATCTGTGATGATCTACACTGAGAGTTGATCTATGTTCTTCGGACAGAAATGACAAAGTGCAAAACCCTCAGCTGCCGAACCTGATTTGACAGATGCAGACATAGAACGTGACAACGCAATTCGGTGATCCTTGTGGATGAGTATATTTTTCCAACGTACACTTCTCAGAAACCGGTGGTCTAATCGCCTGATCGACTAATGCCTGATGTCCAGTCCATTTTTAACATTACTCTTTGTGCTGAGTCGATGTTAGGGTATCTTAATTCCTGCCAGTACGGTAATTGGACTTGGATTCCGCTGCCACAGCGCCAGCTGCCTTGGTTTCCGACCAGCTGTCTGCCTGCGGCCGTCAGAAATTAGCGGTGGCACCGGGCTGTGCCGAGGCGCGCGCACCGTTTTGCAGGAACAGTGGAGGTGATTCGCACAGCGGCAACAGGTGGCCAAATGGCAGGCCGAGTTAGACACTTGGATGGCCGAAACAGTCTATTTATTCCCGCCAGGATTTTATTTAGGGGGAGGCGGAGCTCAGTATTAACTGGAGTCATATGAACACCGGCGGCTGGGAAGACGATAGGCAATGGTTTCCATAAAAAAAATGCGGGCCCTAGGGGGGGCCGTCGCCCCCCCCCTGGCTGAACTGGTGGTGCGTGCTGCGCTTTTAAGACAGCTTTGAATTCTGGAAAGTATACTGGTGGTAAAGATGTTTTGAAACAATAAGTTCTCGCATTTGTATGTTTATTATGTACCTAACACGCAATAAATTACCAATGGCAGTGAAATCAGCGTATGCGTACTCCGTCGCTTGGGTTATATGAACTTGGCGGTTGAGTGCAAAAACTTGCACAGCGCACGACTGTGGATCGTCTGCTTACCCCGCCCGGTGGCCCAAAATGCGACTCCCATTGGGTGCAAACTTCCCACGACGGAAGTTTTCGTGCAACATGGACTTTTTGGAGATGAGGGGCCTCTCAAAGAAAGTGTCCTCTCAAGATCAAGGGGCTCCGCAATTTCGTTTTGCCCCCTCCCCCATCACCAGATACGATCCGCCGCCTCTGATTGATTTGCAGCGGTTTTGTCCGTGGGAATGCCTGCTTGACACGCAGTTACAACACAACGTCCTCATTAAGAACAATCCATTATATTAAAGGCAATGTGTCTAATCTTTTCGCTTTTCCAAACATTCCAGCGGATACTCGACCCTAGCTATGATTTATGACAGCAATGAAAAGCGCATTTGGGGCTTTGAACAATGATAATTCACTTACTTCGTTTTGATTTCTTTTTGAAATCCGCGATATCGATAGTTGTACGGGTGTAACAGGTGTGGAGTAATAGGAAAAATCGGCAAATATTTGGCTGGCGTAGGTCAACGAAGGCGATTTGGGGAAAACGAATGATACGTGACGATTCAGGCCAGTGTCCTCTGAGCGCACGTATACAGTTGAAATTCGATATTTGACTAGACATACTCGTACTCCCTGTAACCCTATTCCCGGAGGGCTAGACGGTCTGGTCGATTCCCGGCAGGGGGAAGGCGGATTCGGCCCTCCTGGAATCTCGAGAACTACACATCCGATTTCATCGCAACAAACGGCAATCGATTGGTCATGACGTAAACTACATTTCTGTAAAAAGAAATTTTCAACATTTTGAAAAGTGTGGATACAGGGAGCAAAAATGTCAAAATGGGTGGTATTTTTGAACTTCTTATAACTCCGTTGTTTATAGACCGATTTCGATGAAACTGGCATGAATCGAGAGATTGTGGATAGGACTTTTACCATTGGTACACACGTCTGAAATTTTGGGAAAATTCATGGGCGTTCCACAGGGTGTCAAAAATAGAAGGATCAATTTTTTAACAACTGCATGAACAAAAAAGGCAAGAACACTTTTTTGGTTTCTGCTAGTCATGCTATGCTAAAAAAGTACAAATCGCATTACAATGTTTGTAAAATGTTAGCATAGGCGGTGCCAGGGACATGAAAAAGGGGGAACTGTCATGGTCACACGTTCTTCAAATCAACTTGTGACCTTTGACCTTAAATGACTTCCAGTGACCTTGGGGCCACTTGGATTGATCTCGTGTGCATTTAATATTATCTGTAAACGTTTTCAATCATTTAAATCCACTCTATTTCAAAAATTTCATTTTATGGCTATTGCGATTTAGGATACGAGCACTGAAATTTTAGGTCATAGCTCCGTGACCCGACCTGATATCAAGCTGAAACTTGATACACAAGTAGAAGGCACCTTTTTACGCCATATGTATTTCGGGTTTGGCATTTGAAAAAACATCGCAAAAATTATTTCAAAAAAACAAATTTTTACTTTTGACCTCGACCTGACCTTGTAAAGTGACTTCAGACAAACAAAATTATATTTGCACATTGCCCAACTATTTAACTATTTATCCACATAAAGTTTTAAGTTCTATCTTCAAAACTCTGTTTTTGGCAGACATTTTCCTTTTCCCCTAAACATGGCCAAAATGGCCTGAGGTTCCTCCCAAAAACGTTGCCTGGCTGCGCCCCTGAGCAAAATAGAATTCTGAAATTTTGTCACGGCACGTAGAAAGAATAGCTGGGAAAAGTGATCAAGTTTCGTGAAGCTGCGTCAAAAAGCCTGGAATTGGCAAGCAAAAAACCTGAGGTGGGCCAACTCAGCCGCCCTGCCGGGAATAGGGTTAAGAGACCGTACAACTTTACACTGACCCATGACGCATTTCTCGAGGGCCCAGAGTTGCAGTCTACTGTGCATGAAAATGACTTGAGAATTTTATCAAAAATGGCATCAAGGCCTCTTCGTAACCCCACAATGAAAACGTTTAGGCACGCCGGATTTCTTTACATAAAAATGAGTTTAACAAAAAAAGCCAACGCGTTATAGGTTACGTTCCATAGCATCAGATGCAAAATAGAATCTAATGACATCGCTGATAACCCCCAGCGGATCACTAGGGACAGTGGTGTGTTTCGTTTCTGTTTTTGTTTTTGTTTTGTAAATAACTGGGGAGGGCAGGGTCGAGGGCACCTCGCAACCCAGCCGCACTTCACATGTGATTGTCTCAACGAGTTCGAACACCCTATTTTGACCGACGGCAGTTTTCCACTTGTCGAAAATTCTTTTGACAGGTCGTGGTGCATGTGCATATGTCACTGGCCAGTAAGGTCGAGACTAAGGTCGTGACGTCGACGTCGGGCCCATGTTCAGAATTCGAACTGGGCTGTCTAGGTCAAACCCTCGTCACCTCCATGCATGGTTACTTGGAGGGCATTGTTCTCCTAAGCGTGTGGTCTACGCTTAGAAGGTTTATGATGATATCCCATTTGCGTTGCTGAAGCGCAATGCTTTATATCAACTTTAGCAGCTACGAGCTTCAAATTGCCTCCCTGTTGGCAGCACGCCGTCTCGCGGTCCGCCACAGAGCTGGCGAGGCCTGTTTGCACAGCGCCGTCATCAGCTCGCAGCTGAGCCGCGCGCGGCCAACGGCGGCAAAACAGCGGTCATCTGTTTGGGTTGGAGCGGCATCCGTAACGGATCTCCGGCCGGGGTGACGCAGAGCGGCGTCACGCCGCGTAACCCACCTGCCAAAACGCTGCGGCGGCGCCTGGCCGACGGCGCGGCCCTAAATGCTGCAGCACTCACTGACAGTGTCGCACGACGCCCCTGCTCCAGTTCTGATTCCGCAGACAACCGTGTGATTCAACTCAGACTCTGGTTCCGGCATTTATCAGTGGACTCGATGCCGATTCTGACTCGTTCCCGGACGAGATCGATTCCGGAATCGGTCTGACTCTGACGGAGCACAAACTTGTTGGCGAGTCTGCGCTTCCCCAGTTCACAGCCAGGCCTGAGAAATGCAGCGGGATACCCTGACTCAGATGTGCTTTCTGACACGATTCGGGTGGTGACATGACCTGGATTGAGACGTAGGCATGGCTTCAAACCAAGGGGAAAGATCGGGATCCACCCAATTTGGAAATGAAACAGTTATTGGGAAGGTTTTGGGGGGCAGGGACGAAGACAGAAGGGGTAAAGGCCAGCACTGGGGTTGAGAATTTGACTTTTCTTTGCTCATCAAAAACGAAAATAAATTAAAATTTCGGGACTCGACAATAAAGTGGAAGAAATCCATAGAGACCCCAGTTTTGGGGAGAAAGGAGAGGACCAGGTTTGTTCCAGCCCTCTTCTTGACGAAATTTTGGCTGTCCTCCCGCACGGGAATCCGTGACTTTAACCTTAACCTGACCAGGGAAGCAAACAAAAATTCGGACACGCATTTTCGGAAGCTTTCAGATGCGGGCGTTTTAAGGCCGTAAATAGTCTATTCGCGTATCTCATAGCAATATGGCACCTTGTTGACGAAAAGCATCGGGAACACTGGAAAACGAAATGATGACGTCAGTCAGACAGTTCGCCAATGCCAATCATCAGTACAACTTTGAATCCCGACCGCTCCAAGAACATCGGTTTGGAGCCTTTATAACAAAGGGAGAGTTGAACCCACCAAAAAGTACGTTTTTAACCAAGTTTAGGATCCCGTTATCGTGATTTCCGGCGACCCTCCAAAAAAAAAATCGAAAGGAGATCGTTTTTTTCGTCTACACCTACCTTAGAAAATATTTCAGTTAGCTTTCACAGGAGGGCATGGGAGGGGTGTGTCACAGCCAGGGTCTGCGAGGATAGGATTCACACACTTGATGGGGATAAGATTCCTGCACTGATAAGTGACAGGACAGAACTCCCGCCCTTGTTTTACCTAGCATTTGAACATTAATGTTTCTGGCCATCTGATGGCGTTAGAAACGCCGAACGAACAAACTTTTATGATACCGTCAAAGTTCAAACTTTGGCAAAAAATTATAATTCGTAAAATTTTTATAAACGAATACTTTTCTTGACACTGCACATGATAAAGGAGACGATTCAGGCCTATTTGGTCCCAAATGTGTCATTTTTTAATCGAGGAAAATCGATTTATAGTCCCAAAGCATACAGTTTGACCTGACCTAGAAGGTCACTGGCTGACCTCACGGGGTCGTCACGGGTACCGTTCGATTCTTTGAGCACGCGGGTATCCATTTGTTTTGTCCGGGGTGCTACCTTAACTAGGGGGAAAATGGCGAGGGAGAACAAAAGAGAAGAAAAGAAGCCTTCTCTTTCTTTTGAAAGAGGAAACAGTAGGTCAGTTTTCCGTTCCTGGTCCGATGAGCCCGGGATGACCAGTCGGAGCGTCATTTTTGACACCACTAGCACGGATCCATTCATGTCACTGATGTCTTCCATTGGACGCCTTCAAATAGCTGAGGCTTCTGTTTAACTTGGTTAGATCTGAACTGTTCGCACAGATTACCAGTGGCTCACGATATGGATGCGTGATGTGATTTATACATGCATGAAATGATTCATGCAACGATGCCATTGCATCATTGCATGAATCATTTCAACGAAATGAATGAAACGGGTGACCATGCAGTACTGTCGTGAAATAAGCATACAGTAGTAGTGTATGGTATGAGCGCAGGGGCGTAGGAGCGTTTCACGAGGCGAGCAATGGTCAAATTAATTTTGCTGACCGGGGACCGAGAGGGTGGTTAAGTCTGACAAAAATGTCTCGTTTGATATACCGTAAATATATATTTGGTATAGTGCAAAATAGTGATCATTCTTTAGAACAGCGACAGTGTAAATAGTTCTTGTGGGGGTTAGCTTGAAACGAGACTTGGTTCTGACAGGGCTTCACGCTGAAAACCTCCGGCCAGAATCCAATGGAGGGGGCGAAATCTGTCCCCGCCGTCCATGTTTGCAGCGGATTGCCTGTTTTTGCACACTTTAAATTGATGTCTAGTATGCCATCAAAAGCAAAAATGGAAAAAAAAACGGAAAATCAGCCAAGCATTCTGGAGATATGACTTCGTAAAGTAAACCGTAGAGCGGCAAAACCAGTTGAGATACAGACCCCCGCCAAACGTTGCACACGGCGATATTAGATGACATACGAGCGATCTGAACTTACATGCCGTGATCTGTTTGCCAGCCATCGTGGATTATCTTTGAAATAGGGATAACTCTGATTTTGGCATACTTTCGATCAAACATGATCATTCTCCGGAAATGAGCCGCAAAAAAACGCCAAATCGAAGGAATTTTTAACATCTGACCTGTTTGACCTCTGAGGTGTTGCCGTGGGCCACGAAATTTGGACAAATGTAGTGCAGCTATTTGTCTAAATTTCATCAGTAACTAAACTGCATTAACTACTTTTGTTTCACAAGTTAAAAAGTTTGAAGAAATTGGGCATTTTGGGAATAAGCATACTCGCGAATAAAGCTCCGCGATCTGTGAAGTTGATAACTAATGGATTTCTCACAAAATTTAAGCATGAGAAACCATCACAAGAACCACTGGGATTAAGAAATATCACATGGAAAGGCGTACATCGCAAAAATAAAACAAAACAAAACAAAATTAGTCCCCTTTTGTTTCAGACTGCGTTCGGCTACGGTGTCGGTCGGCAGTCGGCGCCAAAATCGCTGTGTCTGTAACTCAATGTTTCGGCGCATGTATGAAACAAATCAGAGAAATTAGGCGTGTATCGACATCTGCGAACTTTCGCCTTTTCATTGGTGCATTTACATAGACTTTATTAATCCCAGCCTTTGAGATACAGACCATTTCTTTCTCGGTTTCATGCAGTCGGCTGTGAGAAAAGATATACAAAGCGTAAATGGCTTACGAATTATTTAAAACTAAAAATGAGACCAGCTCCGACCTCTGCTTATCAGGAGGTTTCCAACGGTGTGCTTATTTTTATCATGTGACCAGCCGTTCGTGAGACAGAAGGGGCAGTCAACCGCTCCCGTCCCGTCCAGTCGAGCGTGGTCGGCGCCGACTGCCAGTCGGACGTGGGTAAAGACTAAATTAAAAAAAGCTGGGGAGCAGCTGCCCCCCCCCCCCCACTTCCCGTTTCCCGCGCTCTTGGAGCTCAGCCTCATCGAAACTATCCGACTGGCTAAGCAAGAAGAAACAGCCAGGGTTCTGATGCATGAGTTGAATGCGCTACCGCCAGTCGATCAGGTGCATACCGTAAACACATTTGCACAATGTTGATGTTGTACGAGCCGCAACCATCCAAAGGACTCTTGTCCGTTCCGCGACGGCACGTGCTTTTCTTGCCAGAAATGCGGACACACAAGAGCTGTCTGCCATGAAGGGAAAAGCCCGGCGCAGGCCTGTGATGTCGGGAAGCCACCGCCAGCCCGCCCGCGCGGCCTCGTGGCGGGAGCAGCAAAGCCGCCGGACCGCCCGCGCAGCGGCGCGGCGTGCCAGCGATGCTGCAGCAAGCGGCGTCGCTGGCAGTGGCCCGTCTCGCACGGCAGTGTTTTCGGTGCCACAAGCCGTGGCACACTCAGGACGCTTGCCGAAGCGGACAACAGGAGCTAACGCACCACCACGAGGACAAATCTGAAAATGGCAACGAGGGCATGCACGACCTGTTTCAAGTGGATGGCCAACTGGCAAAGTGGCTCCCCTTCAAACAAACGGCAGCTTGGATTACAAGTTTCTTCATATGGTCGCTGACACTGGAGCCATCCGCTCCATCATAAGCGCAGAGTTGTTCGAGAAGATGTGGCCCGCAGGGACAAGTCATCTCCAGCCCTACACCGAGGAGATGCTGGCCTACAACGGCCAGAGTGCGCCAGTGTCCGCGGTAGCCACCGTCAATAGGCGCTACGCGCGCCAGAAGGCTCAGCTGCCTCTCGTGGTGGTCAAGTCGGAGAGACCAATGCTGCTTGGTCGGGAATGACTAAAAAAGCCGACACTCAACTGGCCTGCTCTGCTCCGCTGCCAGAGGCGTGTCCACCAGTTCTCGCCACCGGGTGACATCGACCTGCCGGCATCGCTCCGTCGACTGCAAGATGAGTGAGGATCTGTCTGAACCCGGACTGGGCCACTGCAGTGTCGAGAGGGTGCAGCTGCACGTGCACAAGGATATGCTTCCACGTGTCCACAAACACCGGCCGCTGCCGCTTGCTCTCAGGAAAGCCACTGCGACAGAACTGGATCACCTGTTCGACGCCGGTATCCTCAGGCCGGGGGAAACCTCACGACGGGCCGTCCTCGTCGCGACAGCCACAAAGCCAGGCGGAAGCGTGCATCACTGCGGAAGCTGTGGCCTGACTGTGGATGTGGCCAGTCCTCTGGAGCGATATCCGCTGCCGCGAGTGAACGCGCTATTTACGACTCTATCTGATAAAGTGTTCACCAGGACCGACCTGGCTGAAGCGTATCTGCAACCCGAACTACATTAGACTAGCCAGGAATACGTCACCATCAACATCTACAAAGGTTTGCTACAGCCTCCGCGCCTGGTCTATGGCGTGAAAAGTGCAGTATCCCTGTTCCAACGGGAAATCGAGACAATCCGGCATTCCTCGCACGACTGTCTACTTGGACATCTGCATCACAAACTCTACGTCAGCAGAACACCTCCGAATCGTACGTCAGGTTCTGAAGCGCCTGCCAAGAGCCGACCTGAATGCCAACCCGAAGAAATGCTACGCCATCTCGGATAAGACTGCAGCCGACAGACGAAAAGAGACGAGCGATCAGGGAAGTCCCCGAGCCCGGCAACCTGCAGCAGCTGCGCTCGTACCTTGGCATGCTTCAGTGCTGCAGTCGCTTCACGTCGAACGTAGCTACAGTGGCCGCTCCTCTGTACGCCCTTCCGAAGAAGGCTGTCTGGGCCTGGGAGGAGCCAGAGAAGAGAGTCAAAACGTTTGCTGGCCGTGGCGCCACTCCTGGTGCATTAAACACGGAGGAGCCGCTCGTGCTGGCAACGGACGCTAGCCCGTATGGTGTGGCAGCACCCGGACGCCGAAAACAGGCATCGGTCGACGGCCTACGCCGGCCGCAGTCTCTGTGTATCTGAAGGAAGCTACAGTCAACTCGACCAAAAGGCGTGTGGAGTCATGCTCAGCGTAGCCAAATTTCATCAATGCCTCAGCGGTCGCTTCTCCGTCATCAAGACGGACCATAAATCACTGCTCGGACACTGCTGAGTATCGACAAGGCTGTTCCACCAATAATCTCGTCGAGGATTCTGCGCTGGCGACTTAAACTGGCTGACTACCAATGCAAGCGGCAACGCTGATGCCCTCAGCCGCTCGCCGCTTACGGACGGGTCTGACGAGGTCCCCGTCCCAGCCGACATTGTTCGTCCCATGGATGATCTGGCAGGAGCCATGGACGTGAGCCTCGTCCGGACCAGCACACGCCGTGAACGAAGGCTGACAGCGGCGTATCAGTACACTCGTGACGGCTGGCCAGCGGCCGGGACTGAGCCAGAGTTCTTGTCCCTCTCCCATCGGAAGATCGAGCTCAACCATGAAGACGGACGCGTCCTCTGGGGACGCCGCGTCGCCATCCCTCCGTCACTGCAAGGAATAGTGTGGTGCCCCCTGTATTACGACCATCCCGGAATCTGCGTCATGAAACGCCTGGTGCGCAGCATTGTGTGGCGGTCCGGCATGGATGCTAAAATCGAAGGGTGCGTCCGGGCTTGAAACCCAAAGAAACGCAGCGCAAGAGGTCCCGCCTCAGCCGTGGGTGTTCCCAAAGAAACCGTGGCAGCGCACCCACATGGACTATGCAGGCTCCTTGGACGTCAAGTATCTGCTAGTTGTAGTTGCCTACTCAAAATGGCCACACGTACACATTAGAAGCTCCACGGCAGCAGCCGTCGCCGCTGAAAAGCTCAGGATGAGCTTCAGACAGCACGGGCTACTTGCGGTCCCAATCAGTGACAACGCCACGGCGTTCACGTCTGCCGAGTGCGCATCGTTTTTATCAGCGAATGGTATCACCCATCAGCTCAGCCCGCCCCGTCACCCCGCTTCAAACGGACAGGCGGAGGCCTGGTGAAAATCGTGAGAACGCCGTGCGCCGGGGTCGCTTCAAGCACGCTCATCGCGCTTCGTGCTGACGTACCGCACAAGGCACAGTGAGGTGCAGCCTCATTCGGCAACTGGCCGGGAGCCCGCCGCGCTGGTCCAGAATCGGCATTTGCGCACCCGACTCGACATGCGTCACTGACCGTCATCCCGGCGTCACTAACCGTGTAGAACGTCACCAACGAAAGTGGAGAGACAGCAAAGACTCACCATGTGCGCCACCGCACGGCGCCCACGGTGATCGAGAACGAACCTCTCTTGCTCGCTCCGCCAGCCATCGAGCCGACTCGTGCGGGTACCTCTCGGGCGCAGCATGCACCCTCTACTCTCAGACCAGCAGACGTGCCGCCTCATCCACTGGCCGCGCCCTGGCACACGCCGAGCACGACCGCACGACCGCCAGACGAAACCGCGCACCCGCCCGACGCGTCAAATGCTATGGCGAGGCAACTCCTACACCGGTCTGTTTTCGCCCGTCGTCGGCGCCATGTGCTGGACCTGCAACTCGAGTAGCGCTGTCCAGTTTGATCATCGCCTCGCGTACGGTCAGCTTGATAAAGCGTGGTAAGCATGGAGGAGTAGTTGGATATTAACGCCCTGTGCGCTACCGTGACTCACAAGACCAATCAGCTGTAGTGAAGGTCACGTCCGGCCCAACAGTTCGCCGGCCGACCACCATGAGACGCACCAGTCACGTCGTCCAGCCGATCCGGGGTTCGCCGGCCGGCCGCCGGGGAGAGAACAGAGCAGCCGGGCTGCACGCGGGACTGAGTGTTCTGGTGCTTAGAAGCAGATGAGCAGGGGACGGACCTCGAAAAAAGGCATGAGTGTGAGAAGTAAGGCACAGAATACATTTCAGTTGAAGATGGAACAATTACTCTTTCCGGCGGCAAGGAGTTCCCTCAAAAGAAACTTTCTAAAATAATCAAAAAAAAAAACTGACGCAGAATTGCGCGACTTTCCAACCAGTTTCTCACTTGAAGCAATGGTGCCAGTGATGGATGATCCAGCAGGATCTCCATGATTATAAGTGAATCAAGGGAGAAACGAGGATGCCGTTAATTTCAATAGCAGGAGTACTTTATTTTTCACGTTTTCCGATTTGCATTTCGATGTCAGGTTAGTGTTAAATACACCATGGCAGTTTTATGTACGCTGACCACTTCGTTCGGTACCGATTTGAGAGGACGGCTGACAGTTTCTGGTCAGGCAGTACGCATAATCAGAGATTTCCGAGACCTCTTCGTTCTCGCACTCATAAGTGCCAGGAAGAAATCTTTGGTCTTACAGGAACTCCCAAGAGTCCCCCGCCGTGCGCATCTGTTTTATCGGCCGACCGAGCGAGGGTTAACCTCCTGCGTCTGATCCTCCGTCCTTCCTTTCGGTAACTCTGCAGAACCAAAGCAAGACGAGTGGACTGGAGTTTACTTCACTGCAAAAACGGCTCTTTATCCATGGCCAAAAAAGACTTCAAAATCCGTATCTAGTAGTCTCTAGCGTGCAGGAAACACCTGCCCGAGCACATACACTTGTATTTGGTGTTTGTGAACCCATCGCAGGACATCCATTGGCATATAAGACGTACGAACGACATAGTTATGGCATGAGTTCGTCGCATTAACGAAACAGGCAGACTCTAGCGAAGCTATGGCACAATCACCAGCAAGCTGGGACTGTGTCGAGTGCCAAGTAGCATACCTCCCCCACTTCCCCCGCTGCTGTTGTCCACGACAGGGATGCCACGAGTCATGTCCACAGACAGCTGTCAAGTCCCACTGAAATGTGCATGCCCAGCGGTGTCGGCGCCGTCCTCGAACAGTGACGTCGGCGCCGCACATGCCCGACGCCTCGCTTCACCGGCCGGCAGTTTTGCTCCGACGCCTACCGCTTTACTTGCAGCCTTTACCATTCCGGTAATATCATATCCGGGGGAGACGCGCCGCCTACTACATCATGTCCGGCGGAGACGCGCCGCCTCCATCATGTCCAACGGAGATGCGCCGCCTCCTTCATCAAGTCCAATGGCGACGCGCCGCCGCCTCCTACATCATGTCCAGCAAAGACGCGCCGCCTCCTAAGTCATGTCCAACGGAGATGCGCCGCCTCCTACATAATGCCCGGCGGAGACGCGCCGGCGCCTGAATCAGGAGCCCGGAGACGGTTCTGCTCCTTACATCAGACCTCTCCGATCATCGCCGGTACCTCGGCAGCTCAACGTCGCAAGTCCCCGAGACAGAGGAGGGGCAGCTCATCCGCTGCCCGACCCCATGGCATACGGCCAAATACAATGTCCAACAGCCAGCGCCTGCGGTGGGGGGGGGGGGGACGGTGTGGACGGCGTCTGACCCGTCCACCGAACTGCGTGGGCGGCGGAGATGGGGCCGGACAGTGTGGACGACGGAGATGGGACCGGACAGTGAGAACGGCGGAGATGGGTCCGGACAGTGAGGACGGCGGAGATGGGGCCGGCCAGTGAGGACGGCGGAGATGGGGCCGAACAGTGAGGACGGCGGAGATGGGGCCGGACAGTGCGGACGGCGGAGATGGGGCCGAACAGTGAGGACGGCGGAGATGGGGCCAGCCAGTGAGGACGGCGGAGATAGGGCCGGACAGTGAGGACGGCGGAGATGGGACCGGACAGTGAGGACGGCGGAGATAGGGCCGGACAGTGAGGACGGCGGGATGGTGCCGGACAGCGAGGATGGCGGAGATAGGACTGGACAGTGAGGACGGCGGAGATGGGGCCGGACAGTGTGGACGGCGGTTTTATGTGCCTCCTGAGCCTGTAAACGGACCCTGACAGGATGTCGAGCGGCGCCGTCCATCCGGCCGCAGCCAGCTGTCTCGCCAGGCCGGTCCGGACAGCCGATCCCCGCCCTGCCTTGCTTAGGGTGGCGTTTAGAGGCAGGAACAGGACAACGGTCCACCGCGACAACGCGACCCAGTCCGCCCTAGATCCACGCAGGTAGTGGACGAATCCCACACCCCTCGCACGTGAATCGCAGCGGCTCTCTCGTTGTCTGTTGCCGAGCACCACGCACTCAGTCCACCGGACTGGCTCCGGCTTCGCCCAGACTGTCCACAGAGCCTCATTACGTTTTAACAGAATGACAACGCCTGTGACTGCCTAGTCATGGACAGGAATACCCTCGGTGAACACGCCAGTTCCGCGGGTGACTCATCGTCCACATGACCAGTGTCGGTTACAGCGTACGCCACAGAAACCACGGAAAACGACCAGATCCGGCTAACGCAAGCATTCGGCTCACGACAGTATAAATCATCAAACTGGTAACAAAGAAACTGACACAATCCTATCACAAAACCACCACGGCCGCCATGTCTCGCAAAATAAAAATAACCCCGTCAGTATGCAATGCATACGTCTGTCTTGATTTCACATGTGCACCATAAAAACCTAACTGGACTCCCGCCGATACATTAGGCATCATATCACCCAAGGTAAATACCTACATAAACAAGGATTATGAAGCTGGAACAGTTATACACTGAAACCACCTCATTAGCGGAACGGATCCTGCTGACTGGCCACAATCATTCCAGCCGGTGAAAACACACTACACAGAGGCAAGCGTGTAAGGGAATCTCCTTCGTTACCCAGCAGCGACAAACCCAAGTCAGAGACAACTTAGCCATGGTCTGGAGGACGGTCCGGCCTTGACATGACCTGGCCGATCCGGCCTAGCCATGACCTGGGCGGTTCGGCCTAGACGGTCCGGCCAGCACGGCGGGGGCAACGCCAGTCGAGAACACTGCAGCGACCAGCAGCCGAGTGGGCGGCCCAGTCAGCAGGATGTTGTGACCTCATTGACCAGACCGCAGCAAAAGCAGAGGCCTGTGCCCCTTGGCTGACGGTAACGACTGAGTTTAGGTGAGCCACAGCCCCCGGCGGCCGCGGCGGTTCGTCTCGACGGCTACAGTGCCTGAGAGTACCCTCCGCCACATCACGACACCGCGCCCGCCACCCCACCGAGTCTAGCTGAACCCGCGCCGACACGACCAGCCTCCAGGCCGGAATGCATCCTGAGGTATCACAGAAAACACGGCGGCACCACACACCGCCTATCACACGCGCACACCTACGCCGCCCAGTTCCGAACATTACGACTTCGAGTCTTGGCGGCACTGCGTTCACGTATGCTCTACTGAAAGATGGCCGGCTGGTCGTGACGTACTGCGCGGCCCCAGGTCCGGCTAACCATCCCTGGGTTACATTTTCTTGCCGTTCTTGACGGGTCGCAGCAGGCCGTTTCTCTTGCGGCGTTTGTTGTTGTTGCGCGTGCGGCGGCGGCCGGTCGCCTCGAACAAGGGCTCGCTCTCAGAGTCCGTCTCCGATGCCATCATGCTGCTCGCCGACTGGCTATCTGAAACGGCCAACAGCGGTCGGCGGGTGAGCGCAGGGGACGGCAAACGGGGACGGTAGTGCCCCCCCCCCCCACCGAACGAATGATCGCGGAGGCCGGTGCTAATCGTACCACCATCCCGTTACCAAGTCTGAAAGTGCACCATCAAAAAGCAGTATTACGCACACACACCACACCGCCGCAGAGAAGTACAATATAACGCAAGGGTTTGAGCCGAACGTAACTGAGAGCACGCACAGCGTTGGCGGCATTTGAGAGACCACCACTCGAGTGGCCGCACCGGGCCGAGGCGCCGGCCGGCGGACGGCTCCTACCTTTGGGCAGCATCTGGAGGCTGTCTGGCTGACCGACGGGCGCGTACCGGCGGCGCCAGTCACGGGGCGTCCGGCTCAGCCAGCGGCGCACCAGGCAGACGGCCGCCCAGCCGGCCACGCCCGCCGCCACCGTCAGCGAAAACGAGATGATGATGACGTACAGCACACTCCAATCTGTCAACAACAATCCGCCCCCCCCCCGCCAGCGAATCAGACGACCACCACGTGCTCACGGAATACTCCTCAGTTACGGTCCAGTTACTCTACGGTCACAGAACAGGTCGGCCCTTACTTGCAGCACATTCCAATCGCTCAGTCACGCCACACCGGTGACACCTAGAAGCAAACCTGGCATTTCGGCCAACTGCATTGTTTTCTTCCACTTGCCCGCTTAAACCTGTTATATCGTCATAAAATGGTTATATAACAGATCGCATATAATATGCCTTTTGCCTCGCACTTATCTCAAAAGTATACAGCAAATGAACGCAGTGACATTACTTTCCGACAATGAACATGACTGCCTACTGCAGGCGGCATGTCCTCCGCACACTGACCCTGAACCTGGTCCAGTTTCAGGCAAACAGCGGCACCTGCCACCTTTTACACGCTGACCATTTATTCAGTACCATAAAAATGCGTTCTTACCTTTCATCTGTTTGCAAAATTACCCTATACCTTTCGGGGTGTCGGCGGCAAGTACGCAGTTTTAATTTTAAGGCGGGCAAAAAGTACTCAACCACGCTCGTCAAATGTGGTTACGTCAAGGCCCAGAACTACACAGCTGTGCGCAGTGTAGCTTAAACCCAATGGCCGTCGCAGTGTTATAGCCTGACTTCACGTTTGTGTCGGAATGTCTGTTCGGCCTTAGTCGGTATTAATCATTGTTGAGGATGTAGCTTGCGGTGACTCGTAAATGCTGCAGTCTTTTTTTGTAGTCAGCAGGGGCTTGACTAATACAGCAGTGGTCAGGAGATGTGCTTCGTACTCACCGCAGTTAGCCTCGCCATCGGCCGCCAGTCGCCGGAACACGTTCTCCGTCCAGAAGCGGTCACAGAGGCAGGCGCGCGTGGACGGCTGGCACCGGCCGTGACCGGAGCACGTGTTCTGGCAGACCACCGTTTGGACCAGAAGCACCGGATGGTCGAGCGCCGACGGGTCCGACCGGAGCCGAGTCCGGAGAGCAGCAACCACAGACGGGCCTGGTATAGCCTGACGGACAGGTCACCACATGGAGAGAGGTCACCACAGACGGGCTTGGTATAGCCTGACGGACAGGTCACCACACCGAGAGAGGTCACCACAGACGAGCCTGGTATAGCCTGACGGACAGATCGCCACATGGAAAGAGAGGTCACCACAGGTGGGCCTGGTACAGCCTGACGGACAGATCGCCACATGGAGAGAGGTCACCACAGGTGGGCCTGGTACAGCCTGACGGACAGATCGCCACATGGAGAGAGGTCACCACAGACGGGCCTGGTATAGCCTGACGGACCGATCACCACATGGAGAGAGGTCACCACAGGTGGGCCTGGTATAGCCTGACGGACAGGTCACCACACCGAGAGAGGTCGCCACAGACGAGCCTGGTATAGCCTGACGGACCGATCACCACATAAAGAGAGGTCACCACAGGTGGGCCTGGTATAGCCTGACGGACCGATCATCATATGGAGAGAGGTCTCCACAAACAGGGCCATCCGGCCACTAAACAGTCTGGCGGCGGCAGCTATACTTTGTCGGCTGTGGATTACGCACAGCTATGCTTCACAGTGCGGCAGTGATATAATCAGCAGAACGAGCCCACCCACCTGTTCCCGGCGTGGCGACCCACGTCACGACACCCCGGCATGAGTCAGCTCTGTACAGCGTGTTGGATCCACAGCCCACAGTATATTTTGAACCCTGCGCGATCTCTTGCATTGTCAGCCATTCTGAGCCGCAATTCATACCGAGCGACAATTCATCTACTCTGGGTAGGCTGTTCGCTTTTTTGGGTGTGTTAATATTACCCCCTCTTCATTCTCCGCATTAAACGTGGCCTGTGACGTAATCTGTGACATGAAAACCGAAGTGCTATCGCGCTATCTGACCCAGACGTCAATCCGCCCTAAAACAACAAACACAAAGCTGGTTTTTACATAAGTAATTTGGCACAACTGCATGAAAACAAAAATAAAATAAAAATGGAATGCCTATGGTGGATCGCTCTTTATTTCAGATAACATCATGATGCATGAACTGCACTCACAGCTGCATGTCGTCTTGTCCAAGTGACGTGATACTGTCTGGTCAAAATAAGGTTCCAAATATTCAAGATAAACCATGAAAGCCCTATTTATATTTTCTCACCACATCATGCATGGACGCCAGCTCAAATACATCGGATGGACTACGCTGTTTCGTGGCACACATACTGTAGGTATGTGTCACATACGTCACGTCACCTACTGTAGGTATGTGTGCCACTGTAGGTATGTGTAGCTGTTTCGTAGGTAAACATACTGTCCAACAAGTAGTTTCAAACTCTATTTACACCACATCATTTGGTTTCATGACTTACGGAGTCGGTGACTCCCAAAAAAGAAAACCTGTTTTGATAACCTGGAACTATGTTTTGATATGCAGCTGACTAATTAAACCTGATCGCTTTATGTTGGTTTACGTCAGCAAAAACTGGTTTAAATCAGCACGTGGCAGAGGGGTTTCCGCCGGATGACACATCAGCCCCGAAAAGGTGCTGCCATCCGAAACGAGCCTATCCTTCCTCGCCGACGCCCTAGCACTGTCGATTGCAGTACTGACCTTCTCTTTGGGCTTGGCATCGTCTCCAAGCGTGGTGACGGAGGCTGTGAGTCGGAGCAGTAGGTGGCCAGTGCGCGGCTCCTGCTCCCAGCGCTGCAGACGGACACGGACATCGCCGCTGGAGGGCAGCAGCAGCGCCACCTTCTTAGCCAGAGCCTCCTTCTGCGCCTCTGTCCACTGCCAGGCGAAACAGCAGACAGGACAGTCAGCCGTCCACTGCCACACGGGAGAACTGGCAGCTGAGTCACGTCCGTCAACACTGCAGCACGTTCGCAGAAAGTCGTATCACCCGTAGGCGAGTGGAAGGTTTACCGATGAAAGCGCACTGTAAGCACGAAAAGGAGGATCGACCACGTGGTGGCTGTGCAAAACTGCCGCGCCCCGCGTTGTACCTGGGAGATCACGAGTCGTACTTGGCAAGGGCTGTGTACGTATTTATGGCCGTTGCTTCCATTTCATAGCTTAATGCAACACTTTTTACTGCCATGCGTTTAACAGCGTCTTTTCGACAGGCACTCCGTGGACATGCTCTGACTCGCTTTGTCATCGGCTCGTCCAGGCTGGCGCCAGTCTTGCTCAACACATTATTTTTACACTTCGTTTATCCGAATGTTTTGCACAGACGATATTTTGGATAACACTTTGATCTACGCCGTGTGTATTGCCGGAACTCCACAACCGACTGAGCTACTTGACGTCACGGCTATTTCTGAGGGCTACAGTTTAACTGCTGAGATCAGAACTCCACTACCGCAACAACCAACCCAGACTTGCCTCACTGAAGGGAAAGTCCAGCTCGATGCTAACTTGACTGTTGATGTTCGGGTCTTCCTGGATAACGACCGCCACGGTGTCCTGGGCGGTAGCCCCCTGCTCGTCGGCCACCGTCAGGTGGAACCGGTACAGGCCGGCCACCATGTCCACCAACTGCGCAAACGACGCACTGCGCTAACACAACCGAGGTACTAATTACCACGTCCACCAACTGCGCAAACGACAAACTGCGTTAACACACCGCGGCCCACACAGGCCTGCCACCTTCTCCACCAGCTGTCCAAACGACACAATGCGATAACACGGCTACTGCACCAATCACCATGTGCTGACTGATGCTACATGGTGGAGCTACACGCATCGCAATAACGCAAAGCGGTGATCATCCCACCCACAAGTAGCCACAAACAGACCAGGGTTCGCCAGACCAGGCCCAGAGCTGAAGCCACTGGGTAACTTTTCGTCCAGTAGACATGAACAAGTGTACCACAATGCACAGCGGAACACGTCAAATCCAAAATAAAGAACAGACCGATTGGACCCAATCAGCATTCTGACAGCCACAGACCGTCCAGTTTCAACAGCAGACCACGGGAGGCCCGTCGCATTTGTGGGGCCTATCAGGCCTCGCAGTGGAGTGCATTATTATTACTGGTTGTTATCAATATTATCAATATTCATATTATCTTATTACTATTGGTGTCATTATCACTATTATTCATTCAAACGATGCACCATATCTAATACTGTTGCAAATCAAGCACGTAATCAGACGACTCAGACACTTCAATAAACCTCACCAATAGACCAATGTGATATATACAAAGAAAAGGAAGAAGTGAAACCCGTAAAACGCCGACGGTAACCCAAATTTTTTACATCACCACACGCCAGCCAAAAGGCCAATCACTACCAACCTGAACACAAGGTAATGGACATTTAATGGTAGCTCAGGTGCACAAAAACGGAGTCGAATGAAAACATTATGACGTTGAATGCCCACCACTAAAACAGAGGCCGCGCCATATCTGCAATCCCTACAACTGTTAACGTGAAAAGCGGACACTTTTACATCACCAGAGTCCGTGTTATTCCTGAACTGGTGCCATCTGATTTCAGATGCATTACTAATCATTATTTTATTGTTACCACTATCATTATTATTATTATTATCATTATTGCAACTACTACTACTACTACTACTCGTCCTCGGGGTCATTTTCTATGTCGTGTGTCATCTTCAAACTTCGCCTCCAAAAAACCCCGCCTCAGGGAAAATTCAAAATTAATATCACGTTTAGGTGAGGCAGTGATGAAGCCCCCATGAAAAGCCACGAAATGTTTTCCAGTAATGTTGTTCACAAATGGCAATCGATTGTGGGTCTAAATACGGTCACAAGAGATAAGAAATTAGCTCACTATGAAGTGACCATTAGACGGATATCGTTTTTTATGTCCTTAAAATGACTGGGGGCGTGCGTAACATTATGCGGCAGGACGCCGGAAGGCAGCCGTGGACGAACCGTGCACAACCTGAAGCTCGCCGGTCTACGAGCCAGTATGAAGCAGCCCTAGGGGAAAACGGGCGACAGGAGCAAAGGTCGGCTTGCGCTGCGATAACAGTGCGACCGGGCGAGCGTATGATATTTTCACGCGGGTGCATCCAAAAACAGCAGCTGTGAATGACTTTTCGAAAGCGATCAAATCTGGAGCCTGCGCCGGGCGACTGAAGACTACCACAGCTGGCTACAGCGTGGTAGTACTTCAATTATAAGTACACCAAACACAATTACAGTACATACAAGTAATACCGCAATTTGCACCTGGCGGCGAACTGGTGAACTACACGAGGACCTTCGGTAAATGGGCTTCAGATGTTGAGTTCTGGCATTATCTTGCGAACCAAGGACATGCGTCTCGTCTGGATGCACAGCGGAGTCCAAATGTCAATTTGACATGCATATCAGAGAATACTGCGCAGCCAAGCGCCTTTTTCGCAGAACGCGATGGTCTCACTGCTCCCGCTGCTGCGCGTACGTTCATGCGGCAGTCATCGTTAGGGAATGAAAACTTAGGTTGTTTTTGTCTTATTTTTACCATATGAAAGTCAGACATGTCTGTTAACGTTGGCCACGGAAAATGGGTTAAAGCCATGTAAAAGGCTGGCGTACATTTATTATACATACATACATACATACAACTGACACACCACATCCAAAAGCTACTGCAGGTTTGCAATTCGAGAATAATCAGATCACCAAAACTAGTCCTAACCGTGCTTTCTTTCCCAGCGTCTGCCATTCGCTGGAGCCCGCCTATGCTCTCCCCGTCTCACCGGTCATTCGAACTCCAACGAGCTGATAACACCGACTGCAAACAAAGCAGCGCGGTGTCTGTGACCCACAGACGGGCCAGGTGGAGAGAGGGGAGACTGGAGGCCCAGCGACGCATGTCAGTCTACCGAGGCGCAATAAAGAAGTGAGGTAATGACAAAGCGGGTGTGTGTCTGAGAGAGTGCTCTTGAGTGAGAATGACCACCAGGAAGAAAAGAAAACGTTTATTTCGTAGGATGTCCTAGTGCCTTGCCGAAAACTCAGTTGTCTACCAACAAAGACGTGACAAACTACTGTACCCGTTTTGGAAGCTGCGAACGAACCGCGGATCTCTGCGAGACAGAGGGGTAAGAACCTGCGGCAGTTCGTTATTAAACCAGTGGTAGCTGAAATGGCCAAGATGTGGGCGAGCGAGGGGATCTCCATGATAATTTTACAGAGAATCGAAAAAAGCACGGAGTGCTATGACAAATACCAATCTGAGAAGAAAGAAAAAAAGAGACATGGACCATCTCCCGGTGTCCTCTAAGGCATTTTTTTTCGTGCGGTTGTTCGATGTAGCTTGCTGCAAGTGTAAGGACACAACAACCCGCAAATGCGCCCGAGAAAACAGAGTGCCTCTGAAGGAGATTCCATTTATCCAGGGCCTACGGGAGGCTCGACAGACGGTGCTGGGACGAGCCGACAGGCGTGAAACGGCACGAGCAGCACTGGAGGCGACGAGACGAGCTGAGGCGGAGACGGCAGTGGGACACCAACCCTCGCCAGCGGTAAGCCACGACTCTAAATCATTAGTAGATGCCGGACCTGGGCCTTCAGGCACCCAACACGATCTGATTCTTACGTCATCGTCGCCTGCCAGTTACATGGACGAGTCTTCCCACATATTCGAACCCAGATGACTTCGCGAATACCGCCCCAGCAGCGGACCGGTTTGGAGTCTCAAATCGGGCGGTTGCCGCCATACGTAATGGGTTTCAGGTAGACAGCCCGAGTCACCTCAAAGATAAACGTTTTGTGGCAAATGCAATAAAAATTTGGCGAGCTAAAGACCATGCGCGTGAGAAACCGGCAAACCCAAGGGGTGATAAACTGAACGACACAGGACCTATTCTGATGGGGAAAAGGGGCTACATTTGCCAACAGATCTCAGTCATCTATGTAGGAGCATGCTGTTGTACTCTCGGAGACCGGAAGAGAGCACGAGAATCACTTCACACCGCAGTCACGGAAGGCCAGAGATCAGTTTAACGAGCTGATCACAATTTCTTGTGCATACGGTGGCGAGGTCAAGGTCACGACCTGCGAAGCTGAGTCGGTGAATATTGGACTGAGTGGGACATTTGCCATTTGTTTGAAGTGACGCAGCAGCAGCCGGTGCACTGGTTCATATGCCAACTTCATGCCAACGAGCTTAACCTCCGTGAGGTTTTCAAGAGCCGTGACGGGGCAACAAGCGATCTGTGTTCCTTCACCAGCCCGCTGGGAAAGGCCGCCGCAGGATCCGTCGAAGACCTGCTGATAGCTGCGTTCGAAAAGGTAGAACGGCAGGTTCAGAACATGGATGAGGCTGTGATGAATGCTCTGAGAAATGACTAGAGAACGTTATACGACCTGACTATTGCTGTTCACGGAGGAGCCGTCACAAAGCAGGCCGCGAGACGAAAGACCGGGCCACTGAACCACGCCAGAAGAAAACAAAAGTATCGCAGCCACACTATGGACACCCAATTTTTTGGTCTATTGTTTGCTTCGTTTTTGTTACTAAAGTTGCAGCTTGTGTGCAATACTACAGACAAGTTCGAAACATCTGCATAACCTTGGTATCCTTCCAATTCCGAGTAAACAATTAAAGTCTGGTTAAAGCGCCTTAAAAGGGAATGTGCCTACCTGTTTAAATGGTAAAAGTTGCGAGCCACCATATTCGTTTGCCGTTATTTTAATTGGATGAATGATTATACAGGAACATGACATCAGGCCGACAGTAGCCCTTATCTGCTATACATTCGACCTACCACCATACAATATTATGCACTTATAATCAAGTACGTACTGTACTAAACAAAAGCCGAGCCGCGGTAGGGAAACTAAGACACCTTTTTGTGTTATATTTTTCCAGGTGGCTGACCCTCGCTCCTCGCCAGCTAAGGATTTACGTATCCACAGCTTCACCCAGTAGCCACCATCGCAACCTGGTGCTATTCATCCTTTGTCACTACGTGCCGATGTGGTATACGATCAGACAAAACTGCTACTGCACCAGTGACCATCAGAACGTCCTCCGCAACCTCCAGTACCTACGGAGTCCCCTCCTCGTCTCTAAGACATGACACGGCTGGTAATTCGGCGGGACGTCTACTGGTGCCACCCTGAAGCTGCTCCACTGGCGATGGCTGCCGATCCGGACCTAGGCGTCAGGGAGAGAGCCGTAGAATGGATCCTGGGGCTCAGGCAAGGTCGAGATGAACGTGAGGAAGTGAGACAATGTAAGCTACCAGCAGTCAACTTCGCAGCCCAAAATTATCTCATCGACTGGAACAGCGAAACCATCAGTGAGCCGCCCCTGACCAGAGACATGGAAGGAAGAAGAGTCTTAAATACACTACAGTCTCCTCTGGAGGTGCGCCCGTTCCCCGTCGACACACAATCTGTGGAACGAGCCGTGAAAGTGGCCAGAGAGGCAGCCAACGCTGTTGTCGGAGAGAGTGCCAGGCATGGCTTCCTCTGCGCCAGGTTGGATCATCGTCATCTGATGCTTCAACTGATGTCAAAGCGCGACTTTGTCCCGAAGTAATATGCAGGCTTCTCCTGGAGTAAATAAAATGTGCCACGAAGATGATGTCTTGTTGGATAAAACCGCGAACAGCTGAGCTGGTTTCGTAAGGAATGCATGTTACAAAAAATGCTAGTTTGTGATCAATTTGACGTAAGATTGCCTCGGGAATGTTACCATTGGGATCATGGGTTCAATCAGGTCTAGAAAAGGCATTTGTTCATGATTTCGCTCAGGTAAAAACGTTATACAAGTCAACAACGAACCACACGTCAGTAGTTCCTGAAATGTCCGCCAGGTGCGCATCACCCGTCGATGAAATGAACTTCTGTCGCCCGGCGCAGGCTCCAAGTTTCTTCCTTTCGAGAATTGTTTCAAATATGTTAATTTCCGGTACACCCACGTGAAAATATCATACGCTCTCCGGGATCTGTGAGCAGCGACATACCCCTTAACTATTTTCACCCCGTAAAGTGAACAGCAACGCGGTGGAGGCGAATAAAAACCCGTAATCGGTGTTATGATGTACATCCCCTGCGTACCGATAACGTCTAGAAGCCAGTCGCATGCGATTCAGCGCGCAATGCAAATCCGTAAGTCTGAGTTTATTTTTAAGCACTAAAACCTGAATGACAATACCAGTTAGCGGCGTGTTTTACATCAATGCACCAAACACCTTCATGATCGCTATTTCCAAGCATGGCATAATTTTCACGTCAGACATCCAGTGAGCGACACCTGAGTTAAGTACGCGCCAATATCCAGCTGACGGTGCCCGTCAACAGGGCAGCCGCTGCCGGCCGTCCCCATTAACAGGATGAGACCCAACTAAATGAAGACCCGGCGGTTTCAAATGAGGCGCACTGACCAAACATTTTGGTAAACGTACCCATGTCATGGACAGAGTTATGACGTTACGACGTAACACACAAGAATACTACATTTTTATATTTTTCATTGCGCCTGCGCGGATTTATGACGTGCTACACTGTACGACTTCTCAAATGAGACTCCATGCCCGCACCTTAAAAATCACAAGTTGCACAAAATTTAATCCAAGAAATGCGTCAGAAGGGACTTCCTTGAAGACGTCCTTTCAATGTGTTCAAAATAAGCCGTTTTCCATAATCTTCTTTTGATATCGCAGTGTTGTTGAGGCACGATGATGTTTTTAGAGCCTAAGAGCCACCAGTAAATTTCAGCAGAGGCAGCAACTGATTTGTCCCAGCAGCTGACAGCGTGCACGGCGCCTTGCATTCGTCCAGCAGCTGGAGTCGAGACTTAAACGTCTGAGTAACAGCCACGCGTTCTGCACATTAAGGTTACGGAATTCAAAACCAAATATGAATATAAAATCTAGACACATACAACACAAATCCTCTTTTACATCCATGGTAATTTCAGGCTCTAGCATACAGAGCCATCTGGTGGCTGTAGTTTCCTTTGAAAGCCCCATTCAAGAACTGACATCAGGACGGATGGCGTTGGTGGCAGCAGGAAGTCGCAAGAGGACGTGTCAACAGGAGGTGACAGCAGGTCGCAACAGGATGTGTCGGCAGGAGATGACAACAGATAGTGGAGGCAGGAGGTGGCAACAGGAAATGGCTGGAGGAGGTGGCAGCAGGAGGTGGCACCACGAGGTGGCAGCAGGAGGTAGCTGCAGGAGGTGGCTGCTCGAGGTGGCAGCAGGAGGTAGCTGCAGGAGGTGGCTGCAGGAGGTAGCCGCAAAAGGTGGCAGCAGGAGGTAGCTGCAGGAGGTGGCTGCAGGAGGTGGCAGCAGGAGGTAGCTGCAGGAAGTGATTGCAGGAGGTAACCGCAAAAGGTGGCAGCAGGAGGTAGCTGCAGGAGGTGGCTGCAGGAGGTAACCGCAAAAGGTGGCAGCAGCAGGTAGCTGCAGGAGGTGGCAGCAGGAGGTGGCTGCGGGAGGTAGCTGCAGGAAGTGACTGCAGGAGGTAGCCGCAAAAGGTGGCAGCAGGAGGTAGCTGCAGGAGGTGGCTGCAGCAGGTGGCAGCAGGTGACAGCAGGAGGTGGCTGCAGGAGGTGGCAGCAGGAGGTAGCTGCAGGAAGTGATTGCAGGAGGTAGCCGAAAAAGGTGGCAGCAGGAGGTGGCTGCAGGAGGTAGCTGCAGGAGGTGGCAGCAGGTGACAGCAGGAGGTGGCAGCAAGAGATCCCACCTGCAGAGAGCTGGCCGAGTCCGAGTCTCCGACCACTCTGCCGGCGGCCAGGCTGCTGCCGTCGCGGGTCCACCGCCAGCTGACGATGCCGACGTCATCACTGGAGCGCGACCCGTTCAGGGTGACCACGGAGAAAGGCAGGTGGAGCGTCAGATCCCCGCCGGCGTCCGCCACCGGCGGCCGGTTGGTGGCTGAAAGAGGCCGTTGGCGCCGTCACAGTGGCGTCACACCGTCTCCCGACAGACACTCCTGCAGGATCGTCACTCGACCGGACAATACACAGCATCGAGCCCTATGACACAAAGTGAAGAACTTTCGAGTCTGGCATGGCTAAGCTGGAACGCTTCAGCGGGCAAATGTATATCTTTGTCAAGAATAGCACTATACGGCTATTTCGTTTTCTTACATTCAATCAAAATAATTCCGCAGGATGTCAATGGAATGCGGTTGCAGACGCCAATGACCTTGCACCACTGTGATGTTAGTGAGCGTAGGACAGACACTAACCCTGCACTACTGTGACGTTAGTAAGCGCCGTGCTGTTGCTGGCGTCATCGCGCACCGTCAGCCGGAATGTGTAGACGCCGCGTGTCAGCGCCGTGGCGTTGGCCACCGGCTGCGTGGCGTTCACGATGCGTGCTCCAGGCGGGCCGCTGGAATAGCACTGACGTCAGGAACAGCTCGCCTGGCCAGCCGACTGCAGCCGGGGGCGAACAGCAGCCGGCCAACCGACAGCAGCTGGCCAGCGGACAACAGCCGCCCAGCGGACAGTTGCCGGCCAACCGACAGGAGCCGGCCAACCGACAGCAGCCGGTCAACCGAGAGCAGCCGGGGCCGGACAACAGCCGGCCAGCGGACAGCAGCCGGCCAACCGACAGCAGCCGGTCAACCGACAGCAGCCGCGGGCAGACAGCAGCCGGCCAACTGACAGTGACGGCTGAGACGCCGTGCTCCAGGTAGACGAGGCTTCCGCGGCGCTCGTGAGAGGCCATGGGGAAGAGCACTGCGTGCCAACGACAAACAAGCATCAATAATCACAAAAAGGAAGTGGAAACGGCTCTTATTATTCGAGAAAGGAGAGCTTCGTAGCCAGGTTTGGTGGGATAATCAGGTGCAGTGGTCAATGATGGCCATGATGAAGTGTTTCGTGACTTCCAATTGCTCCCATGTTTTGGTTCCAACATTTAATGGCTAGACATTTGACAGCTGGCGACGGTTCTTAGCAATGACCTGATCTGTTCCCAGAGCCAGCTGACGACGCGCAGATCATCGCGGCTAGCTGAGCCGTCCAGGATAGCCCAGGTCCTCGGCAGTGTCAGAGTCTGGTTCTTCCCGGCCACCGCTGCAACAGAAGCGTCTTGGATCAAACAGAATGCCCCACGCTCGACAGCGCTGCAACAGACACGTCACAGATCAAACAGAATGCCCTCTGTACAGGCCCGACACCGCTGCAACAAACACGTTACAGATCAAACAGAATGCCCCAGGCCAAACACCGCTGCAACAGACACGTCACGGATCAAACAGAACGCCCCAGATCCGACACCACTGCAACAGACACGTCACGGATCACACAGAATGCCCCAGGTCCGGCACCACTGCAACAGACACGTCACGATCAAACAGAACAACCCAGATACGGTACCGCTGCAGCTTATGGGACAATCGCTATAGCTAATTTCAGTACTAAGAATTATCCTCACGTTTCTTGAGGATCAGAACTCCAGTCTGTGACACTCGAACATCATTTTTTGGCGCCAACGGTGTAGCAAAGGCTGGTAATAATATCTGATCGTTCGCTGACCTGGGCCTGGGGAAAACCAGTCGCTGACTACAACCAATGACCGAACGCAAGAACTGTCATCTACGCCACGGTCAAGAGACTGGTTGCGCCCCCCCCCCCTTCTATTTTTATTCTTGTCAAGACAGAGCGACAAAACACAAACGAGTGTATAGTTCATTTCTTTCTAATTCACAAGAAACATAATCTGATCCCTTCACGACACCCCGTGACATCTCGGGTCATAATGAAAAAGAAGACTCCTCGTTTGCCGTCTCCGCTGTTAGTTAAACATTTCGGGCAGCAAACCATGTTTCTGAAGTGACCTGGTTTTTAATTAGTCAGTCATTGTAGTCAGTGATTTTTCTCTTCGTTCCGGTCAATAAACCTCCACATATCACGATGAACCCTTATGTTTAATACCATTATCTTCAGCTGATGGTGCCGAACATGATGGCTGGCTGAACAGTGGAATTCTGCTCACCGAGAAGGGTAAAATTCAGTGTGATCACTGAAATCTGGGACAAAAATTAACCGTTTTAAAATCATTCTGAGGCTATGTTAATGACTTCACATGACTCTGAAAAGGCCGTGACCTTCCAAATCCCAATCTGTCGTCAAACATGTCTAATCAAAATTTTAAATATCTCGTCGCACTTCTGAGGAAGAAACCAAAATGAGACTCGAATCTTGAAAACAAACGGCTAGCAGCCCTCGAAAATGTCGTAACTCGGTCGCCTGCCACGTCTACATTTGCTGAGAAAAGACGCGGAAAAGTTACGAGGCTCGTTTGGACCAAAACCTGCAAGATGGCCGAACCCTCCACCCTGAGATTTCGTTAAACTGTCATTCGATTTGATCGGTTTGGTCAGAAACGATTTCATGGGGTCTGTGCTACACAATGACGTCTTCGAAATTTCAAAATTTCCTCAGAGGTGGAGTCCGGAGGTCTTAATTGGGGTCAATGTTGGCAAATATGCTCAACTCACCGTACGGCCATTTTTACAGTCTGATTGCAGTTCTGTGGTAACGAAAAAGAACTGACAGGGGTTTTCGACATTAATGGATTGAAGAAAAGCGCAAACAGGTAAAAATACCAGATTTCGTGTCTTCAAGTTTTAAAATTTCGGATTTCAAAGATTTTCCACAATTTCATTTTTACAAATGAAAAGACGGGTGTCTCCTTATCGGCTCCACCGAACAGGGACAAAATGTTTCAGATCAGGGGCCAGTCGAATTAAGGGTACCATAAAAAACCAAATCTGAGCATTTCGCCGACATCGTTTTGTCTGATCCCGTCGGGGTTCGGTTCTGACGGGCTGGTGTGGCAAGATAAGCGATCGTTCATGGCTGAAACTCGGCGGTCTCAGGGGTTTGGTGGCAAAGTGCATTATATTAGATTTTTGGGTTTCGGTGACGGTGGGACTATGAGCGGCACGCGCTCGAATCCCTCATCAAGTTTCAAGTATTTTGGTGAAATCCGACATATTTTTGAAAAAAATTAAACGCGCACCGCTTCCGTGCGCTCGATTTCGAACACCGCGGGTCGCACTAACACAAAACCTGATGCGTACGGCAAAGAATCGATTGGAGCATTGCATCGCACGGAAGAGGCCAACCCTGGACCGGCTCGTGGTGCCTGCTGGCCGCGGGAAAACGGAAAATGCCTGTTTTACGATGCTTCGGAATCGGCTAATGATCTCGGAAATCGTTCAAGATTCGGACCCAAGGACACGATGACCAACCACAAGAAGGTTCCGGCAGGAAATCATTTGGCGGAGTCGACCTCATCCTTTGGACGGGGTAGCCGTGGCGCGCGCGGAAAAAAATGGTTTGCACTGTGATCAAATGCAAAGGCGCAAATGTATGACACGAAACTGGTGCCAACGAAAAGTCTGTTCTTTTACCGTTCTGATGATGTCATACACTAATCAGGTGTGCCGCGGCCGCTCCAGCCATGCGACGCCGTGAACCGATGCAGGAGGCAACTTCGTCCATTTTCAAGAGAGCTCGAGACCATCGCCAACCGCCGACACAGCGTCCTTACCGGCGCCTGTCTCGCGAACCGTGGGTCGCACCGAGACGAAACCTGGTCGATTCGACACGAAATCGATTCGAGAACAGCACCATGCGAAATACCGCACGAGGCGACCACCACGTGACGCGTGCTAGCCACCGCAATACTAAAAAGGCTGTTTTGCAAGCTTTACAAAACAGCGTATGGCTAAATTCGGTCTGCAGCTATAACGACTCGGCGAGTATCTAGTACCCCGTCACAAGGTACCCACTGAATATCATTCCACAGGGCCCGCCTCGTCCGCCAGACGGGGTAGTAGCGGCGCGCGCTCAAGATAAGGTCATTTTCGGTTTTCGGGTCCTTTGTTTCAAACTGTTATTGCGATGACATGAAAGTGGGATTAGTGGCAAACTTAACATAAACGGAAGGAACGGCTTTTCGTCGTTTCGACGTTGGAAAATATAACCACAATTCACCTAACCTTTACTGACATGATGCACCAGGTTAACCGTTGCAAGACGTGATTTTGGGCAAAATCGACATATTTCGAGATATTTGTGTTCGACTGAAGAATGTGACGACACCACTGGGAGCACACCTTTGAACATATTTTCACTTTGTGTACCAATCAATTGTGAACACGTAAGTTTAAGCCACCTGGTGTGTCTCGTGGCCGATTCAAACCAAAGTGTACCAAAAAAGTGTGCATGTTGCGTTTAGCGTATTTTTTGCCGATCATGTTCGAAAACCAGCTTCTCTTGCTCTTAACTAAAAATCGCATTATTCCATCCTGCTTGGTTTGACCTTGACGCGACTTTCAATGTCCGGATTTCAGATGCGCTACACGACTAAAAACACGTCGCTAAAATATACATAAATTTTAAATGATATATATATATATATATATATATATATATATACAATATATCTAATATACCTACACATGGATATAACACGCATATATCAAATGTATACAGGTTCGGTCAGATACAAATGCAGATAGACAAGCACTAACAGGGTTACACAGACACACAGATAT
The DNA here is from genome assembly GCA_030062745.1 of Capitulum mitella. Classification (NCBI taxonomy): domain Eukaryota; kingdom Metazoa; phylum Arthropoda; class Thecostraca; order Pollicipedomorpha; family Pollicipedidae; genus Capitulum; species Capitulum mitella. The sequence goes on from CP099840.1 coordinate 14,331,502, forward strand.
TGCTACACAGAGACAGATACAGGGAATGACGCGAAGACAGAAAAGTGGCTTATAGACAAACAGAAAAGAAAGTGACTGTGGGGGAACAAAGAAAGATTGAGCGAATGTGGCGGAAACTAAGGGACACCGAGGAGACAGGCAGAGACTGACAGAGATCAACGGACCGACGGAGATCGACGGAGACCGTTGGAGAACAGTGGAGACCGGTAAGAACCAAAAGAAACCGACGGAGATCGGTTGAGACCGACAGAAACCGATGGACATCAAACGAGATTTAGAAAGACCAAAAGACTGAAAGACTGATGGTAGGACAAAGCATAAGATAAAAGATATATGATATATGTATAATATACAAGATATGATAATAAAAATAAAAGATATAACATAAAATATAAAAGATAAGGGATAAGACAAAGGAGACCAACAGGGACTACTGTTGAGACCGAGCTTGATCGAACACAACCTTCCAAAACGGATGGAGATCCAGGGGCACCGAAAAAGACTTGCTGAAAATGACGGGGACAGACAGAGTGCGAGCGATCTTCACGGAGACTGATGATGTGAAAACTGACGGAGATGGAACATAAAAAAGAAACATTTTGCACCTACCCAACCTAGAAAATCGAAAACTGAGCAGGGATGTGACAGTGGCTGCTTAATACCTCAGGGTGCTGCACGACGGAGAATTGGTTGATAACAGCCGTGGAAAGTTATTCTAACTGAGCCGCAGTGTGCTCCTTTTCATGCCATATGAACGTGCGGGACGCACCGTGCTCAAAGGGAGCGTGCGTCCGAGCGCGAACTGAGAGAACACACGGACATACCAAATGGCCGAAGGCCGTCTGTTTCCATGAAGCTCGCAGCGCGATTGTAAAGCAGTGCTGTGAGCACTGCTTTACAATCTTTACTAGGTTAACCGTTCAACAGTAACCTAACTGAAACGCGCAACGCGACTATCGAACAGTGCTGGGGTGCTGGCGAGAGAATTTTGCGCAGACCAGACTGCATACCTTTGGTTCAACAAACAGAACCCGTTCGTTGGCAATGACGCGTGCAAAGCGATCCTGGGACGCCCTCGGAGTCAATTCGATCAGCTTTGCGGCCGAAACTTGATTCGAATGTACAATTTGTACGCGCAAAGAGCTTTAAATATACGGCATGTGAAACGGCCAAAAACGCAGCCGGTGTGTGCCAGAAACGCACGCGCCTTATGGCGCACATGGGGACCTAGGGTGTCGCGTTCTGAAAGTTACATGGGCGGGGGCAAGGCGGTCAAAATCCGTCGGCTCCCGCTTCTATATTTATGGACCCGCCGGCCGGATTCGCCGTGTTTCTGCTCATCCTGTTTTATCTCGCTCACGTTCGCAGCTGTTCATGAAACTGAGCCAATCACGACGGAGTCAAGCAGCATCGTCAGAAGCATGAACAGCACTTATGGGCGATATCCTCACCCCAACGTTTTCACTCGTCTACGCCAATGAAATTCCGGTTGACGGAATTTCAAACCTGTCTGACGGTTTTTCCTCACGGAAAAACACTGTGCGCTCATTTTTTGCCTGCTTTTCTCGGCTCACTATATATTATGTATGCATATATATATATATATATATATATATATATATATATATATATATATATGTGTATATGTCCATGATTCTCACAGTCCCTGCCCAAAGCGTGTCAAAGAGCTGATTCGGCGTGAGCTGCTGACAAAACAACGTTTTCACTGGGGGATTCCGCTGCAAGGGGGGATTTGGCGGTCACTGGTGGGATTCCCCCCAGTAAACATGTTAAAATATGCTCTGTTTCAGACGCCTCATTTCACTTCATAACCGTGTAGTACGGTACTGGTAATGGTTCCCCGGTCTCCTGTGTCACTGTTTTCGGGCCAATGTCCATGTGCGCTGGCCGAGGTCGGGGTGTGCGGACCGGAGGGGCGGCAGACGACGAACAGGGACGGCCGGCTGCCGCCGTCGGCCAGAGGTTGTACGTTGGCCGTTGACTTGGGAATGCAAGTGACCAAGTGAGCCAAGGTTTATAAACGGACCAACACAATACCCATATGGACTGTTCTAAATCCGCCTCTTCCCAACTGAAAAACAACTGTGTACGTTCTAGACACGAGTGTAAATACTTTTGGTCTGACATATCATGAACTGATATCATTACACACCAAACATATCAGACTGTCATGCTTTGCTTACAGATTTTCGCAAAATCAACAAAACATGCCTCCCTTTAACATGCTCTGGTGGCGTCTGTGATGAATTAAAAAAGGTAGCAATAATAAAAATGCGCACAAAATGATGCACAAGAAAAGTCACCAAGTTTTACATCTATCTTGAACGACTTAGAGCCAGAAAAAACTCAGTGGCAGGACGAAACCTGCCCCTGAGGTTTTTTGCTACGTTTCTTTTAGTAAGTGACCGTGACTTGTTTAGTAAGTTTTTTGCTACCCTAAAAAAGGTCAAAAACAGGATCAGGGTTAAGATAAGTACACATGGAAACGCTACGCTATGCTTTTCCACATACTATACATATATTGGACTGAAAGGCATGCAAACAAATTATGCAATTTGACATAGCTGAATGTCAAGAATAGCGAAGTGAAGTCCGGGACGAATTTAATGAAGCTATTCCTCGTCATTTTCTTTCAATTTCCTGCTACCCAGATTTCAGCCAGTCGCTTTTAAACCTGTTGAAACCGGTTGTAAAAATGATTCCAGCCAGCTGCTCCAAATTCGGACTGCAGCGGATGACAATCGGCCACTCGTCGCCAAGAGGGCGGCGTGCCACCACGGTCCCGGCATTAAAATATCTCCAATCGTTCTTACCGCACAACACAATAGCTCTGAATGTAAATCCGCATTAATCTGCACCGTACATTAAAGCGCCTGTGCGCTGATGGTACCATGTGCTAACCCCCAGAGTGATTGTGTGGAGTTCGATGTCCAGGTGCGCGCTGACGTGGGACCATACTCGGCGCAGGGTGCAGCACGTACCCTTTGGCGGGGTGTTGGCCTGGGCCTTGACCACCACCACGGCGCTGTCGGTGCTACTGTGGTCTGCAGAGTCGGTCACCTTCAGCAGGAATGTGTAAACGCCCTCTTCCAGATTGGCGAGTCGCAGGAAGGGCGTGTGAGTGTCCTGGCGGGCAGGACCACACAGTTAACCACTAGCCGGCCAGCCAGGCCGCCGTACGACCAAGCAGCTGGCGCCAACAAAACGAACATCTTATATCTGGACTCACCGGATCTAAATATCGTACAAACCATATCCGCCCGGCTGCAAGGCTATTCCCGACGCGTGCACACAAATCATGAAGTGCACAGAGATATCATGTAAAGAACAGCTGTTCCGTAACCAAAGACGACGCTGGCACGACTGAGGAGGTCATCACGAGATATCCGTAGTCTGTAGTGGAACTCCGTGAACCAGGACATGTCGCGGACAGCGGCAACGGTGGCGCCACTTGAAGGCTGCTGCAGTTAGTCAACGCGCGACGCCGAATCATGCTTAGAGTCATAAGCCGAGTCAAGTCTTTGAAATAGTGTGAGTGAGGTCGTGGAAAGTCACTTAAAAGGACTGAGCCAAAATAAGTCATGACTCAAACCTGACTCAACATGGAGAAACGCCACGATTGACATTGCGGATAAACATCATGAAGGAATACAGTAGGTCAGGACAATCATAAACAAAAATGAATTAAATGCTCTCTGAAATCGCAATAACTGTTGAACACACAAGGATAGCATTTCAAACCACAACAATACAAACGCACCAGCTCAAGTTGCCACACATAACTATACTGATGAGATATTACTTTTAATCTTGGTTGGATTTAATTGTAACGGAATGTTTTCCCTGGCCTCTTAATTCAGTTACACAAAGCACCTGTCCATCGGACTTTTGGACCAATCCGCGGTTATCAAAACGGCCAGTGTTGGACTGGGTAAGTCAAACTCTTTGAAACAGCCAGATAGGATGGGTCTAGAAGATGGGGGATAAAACAGTAAATGACGTTACAGGATACAAGTCCTTGGACAAACAGACATGCATTTTCTACCCTGACTTGCACGAAGCATTCGCCTACCAGACCTGTGTTACGGTCCTAGTGGAAACGAAGAAATGCATCGGAAAACTGACCTGACTAGACGTTTCCTGACCCTGAAGCGACCGTTCGAAGGATGTCGACAAAAATACCCTGTACATCACTGGAGGCGTGAGCCAAATTTCGCGTCCGAACATCGAGCGGTAGCCGCAAGAACCGCGGACACGGCGGTCACGCAGCCTTTACAATGTGGGGTTCCTCCGGAGCAAGTGAAGACATCGGTTTGCGCTTCAACATCGTTGTGACTGACTACCACCACTAGCTTACGCAATCTGGTCAACTCTCAACCGGAGATGGGATAAACATTTCGCTTAGTTGGAGTGGAAAACAAGCGGCGGACGAACAAAACTTATCTCGCGCTGTTTTGTATATCCTTTACAGACATGTTACGTCAGCGTTTCTGAAACCAGGCATATGCGTTGAACGCAAAATATAAATCCCCTTGTTTCAGTCAAATTTTATGCATTAAACCCTACCTGAAAGTAACAATGAATGGCATAATTCGAACCTGTTACGAAAACGGCAGCCTGCGAATTACGTGATCTGTAGTGGCGCGATTCACGTGAAAAAGTTTCGCGCAACTGGCTATCCACACGTCTTCCGTCATCTGCCTCGTCACCAAGTCCTCACTGTACCGGTCCTCACAACGACCTAAGCGCGGCGCCCACCCACACGATGTCCCCTAGGGTGTCTCAGGATAGCACTTTTAGGGAAAAATATAGCTACTGAGGGCTAATCTGGTTCTCCGATTCAAGGCGAGTTCAGCGGTGCCGTTTTTATCAAAATTCAAGCATGGTTAGGGGGTCCGCAGAGCATCAAGTTAGGATGTTTTTAGCCATTTCCGTCATGAGGGGGCCAGCAACGCGATATAAAAATGGACACTGACATCAGCTAGAATGCACAGAACGAAGCCCTTAGCGCACTTTTGCCATGCTGATTCCATGTTTTCGACTATGAAATATAGCTGGAGTGTGTCAGTTGGCCGGGGAGGGGGATAACATTGGGGAAAACAATACTTAAAAATAAAGATGTTTTAACCCACGTCGAGATGTGTATCAAACGAATCTTCACGACCAGTGGCTTGATGGCGGGTATCTAAGCGTGATGTGACCTCATCTGACCTCTCTTAAATCCCTCTGATCCTTGTATAACCTCTATAACAGCAACATAATACAAACATCACTGAACTTGTCGTTTTTATCTGCCAAAAAGCAGCGCTGAAGTATTTAACATCGCTTTTGCCTGACAGTGCACTGACAGACATTAAATGACGAGTCTGTATGCGATACATTTTTGCTACGTTGCGTGCGTACGCGCGTGCGTGCGTGTCTGACTTATCTGGTCCAACACTGGCCGTTTTCATCACGGCGAATTCGTCCAAAAGTGCGATGGACAGGTGCTTTGTATAGGTGAATTAGGAGGCCAGGGAAGAAGTGTTCAGCGCCTCATATCCAGTAATGCGATTTACTGTCTGCTATTCGTTCAATCGAACTGTTACGAACAGTCCGCTCACCACGTCGAACACGCCTGAAAGATGAATAGTTGGCCTATGAGGCCTGGTACACAAAGGCAGTCAGTTCCGCAAGCCCAACAACCAACCAGGTACTCGCTTAAAAAATCTCGACACCTCTGAATAACAGTGGGGACTACGTGCTATGTCCAACTGCTGCCTTAGAGATTCAGTGATAATGGTCCGGATGCACCGAGGTTCAGGATGCTCGTAACTTGCGAGTGTTTTCGGGATATTTCGTTGATATCCAGCATTGCAGCAACAGTCCAAAACTATTCGTGAAAAGTAACGAACACACCGACGTCTTTTAATATTTTTACACAAAAAAGCAATGGAACTGTGTTTCATCGAAAACTGCCGCCTTTTCTTCAAAATCATCATTATCCCCAAACACAGTAACAAAACAGACCACATAGCTCATCAGATTCTTTAGTACAGTTAAATCCGCCTACAGCGATCGCTAACAACGAAAATCGGCCATAGCAAAGTAATTTGCCTGGTACCACCGAAATTCAATGTAACAATTCAGATATAACGAATTCGGTTATAAAGGAGCTCCATTTCCGAAATGAGCTGGAATTTTGCTGGATTCTTCTGGGAGGCATGAAACAGAGCAAGGATTGTTCAATACAATCGTGTTCATTATCCGAAATCTTTAACCCGGCACCACCTGGCGCGTTTTCGTACCCACGACCGCATGGGAGGAGGTGTGTGATAAAAATGTTATCTCCTGTTATCTCAGGATCTAACTGTCTGATATGATCCGGTCTACCATCAATCAATAGTCCCGAGTCTCGCGATTCAAAAAACATTACGTTAGCCTTGTCCACGAGAACGATGATGCCACAGGTGACATAAAGCGCACAACACGACGTCGGAAAACTGACACCGGCTCGTACATCATATCATCGACAATACTTCTCTTGGAGCCTCCAACTGGGTATCAAACGAAAGGTCACGATCTTTTGCACCAGAAGCATGTCCTAATGCTAAGAAATTCCGGGCCAAGGTCAACCTGGGTCTGGTTAAATAATGGTCTTACTTTACACACCAAAAATCGATACTTGCAGCCGTTTTGATCCGTCAAAAAAGGAATGAACTGAAACCTTCTGATGATCAGTTCTGCCTTACCTGTTTTTCATAAAGCGAAGGTCATCCTAGGTCACGCCAAATATGGTTACATCACTCCTCCTGCCAAAGAGCAATGATTACTTGCTGGGATTCTTAACTGTGTGAAGTACAGAACTGAAATAACATCTCGTAATAATCAAATCTGCGGTTTGTTCTTTATGGGGTCAAGGTCAAGCCAGGTTAGGAACGACAGTCATTCCTCTTTTTCTAAGAAGAATAATTGCTCCATGCTGTTACCGAACGATCTACCAGACAATGACGTATTTCACTTCGTTTTGACATCTACTTATGACGTGACCTGACATTACCTCACCTCGCATTTGGTGAACCTAGTTCAGAGGCGCACATGGATTTGCTTGTCTGGCTTGAACGATGGGGAAGATCAGCGGCAACCACTTCTGTCACCCCCAATGCAAATCACGTCCCCAGTTGTCATTATGCATGTGACCTAGCACGGCCTCTAATGCTGACATGACACGATGGTATATCCTCCTTCTGGGTGCCGTGTCCTATGTAAATCCAAATAATCCATGCGAACATTCGCGAATATAATAATAAAAAAACGAAGCATATTCTCGTTGCTGATCGAAGAGGCAAAACATACATGAAAGGAATCACTTATGGTCATATCTCCTGATCTAGCATAGCAATGGTTTTGATGCAAGAATATGTGTACAACTGATTGATAGACAGGTACTCAAAGTTTGGTTGGACTGGTTTCAACGGTTCAGAATTTATTCACGAAAAACCGAAAGGGAGCCCAATTTGACCCCCCGGCGGCGCCGGGTTAAACCAGAAGCAGCTCACGAAACATAAGGGTACCTTTTTTGCGTGGGTACCAATGGAAAGGGGGTATCTTTTTGCTGCGGTTGTATTTGCTTCTGGCCTGCGAAAAATTCGTCCTTGGCACGTGCGCCACGGACGAATTTTTCAGCGAATCAGCGGACCTGAGAATGACCCGCTGACATTTCTGCCACCTCCCTGCACTCCATTAACTGCAAGAAAACTTTATCGAATAGAACTACGTAGTGAATTTACATTCTCACGAAAATGAATGACCTAGGTTACGTATGCCAGTCAAACGAATCAACTGTTGAATTAGTAGCGTCCCTCCTTCCTCATAAGGTGCAGAACCGATGGCAATGACAATGTGTGGAGCCTTAGTCCATACCATGGCCTTACGTCCCGCGAAGAGACGTTGAACTGGATCCCATCAAACGAGTTCAGCCCAAATCACCATTAGAAAACGTTGCACTTCGTCGAAATCGATAATAATACAACCTGGTGGGCTGCAGGTTGTTAGAATATCATTGTACGTACCTCAGGTGACTTACGTACGTCATCCGAGATTATCTGAGGTCATGCGAGGTCGAAAAATACATCCTCACAAAACAGTTGCGGTGGATCGCATTTGATCATAAAGTGCAAAAAGACACTGCGAAGCCCCTTAGACTTGAGAGGCCCCTCATCCCCAAAAAGTCCATGTTGCACGGAAACTTCCATCGTGAGAGCTCCTAAAGAGCGTCGTATTTCGGGCGACCGCATGGGGCAAACCGAAGATCCACAGCTGTACGTCGTGAAAACTCTGGCACACAACCGCTACGCTCACATAACTTAAGCGACGGAGTACGAATACGCTGATTTCAATGCCATTGGTAGTTTACTGCGTGTTACATACATAACAAGCACGCAAACGCGAGAACTTAATGTTTCAAAACTCCATTATTACCAGTATACTTCCCAGAATTCAAAGCTGCTTCAAATGCGCACGACGCACTGACCAGCTCTGCGCACAAATAGCCTGTTTCGGCCATCCAAGTGTCTAGCTCGGCCTGCCATTTGGCCACCTGTTGCCGCTGTGCGAATCACCTCCACTGTTCCTGCAAAACGGTGCGCGCACCTCGGCACAGCCCGGTGCCACCGCTAATTTCTGACGGCCGCAGGCAGACAGCTGGTCGGAAGCCAAGGCAGCTGGCGCTGTGGCAGCGGAATCCAAGTCCAATTACCGTACTGGCAGGAATTAAGATACCCTAAAATCGACTCAGCACGAAGAGTAATGTTAAAAATGGGCTGGACAGCAGGTATTAGTCGATCAGGCGATTAGACCACCGGTTTCCGAGAAGTGTACATTGGGCAAATATATGCATCCACAAGCATCACAGAATTGCGCTGTCGCGTTTTCTGTCTGCCTCTGCCAAATCAGGTTCGTCGGCCGAGAATTTTGCACTTTGTCATTTCTGTCCGAAGAACATAGATCAACTCTCAGTGTAGATCATCATAGATCACAGAACATAGATCGAATTCGAAGCAATTGCAACAGTCTATGTGAAAGTTCCATGTAAGCATTTGCTAGCAAATAATCTGAATGATACAACTGTAGTAAATAATGATTCGATAGTAACACACATTATCGAAACAGTCGAACCGAAAATGATGAAGATTAAATATGAGGTCAAGAGATTTACTTTGAAAGCATATTCTTGATATTGGAACCTGAGGCAAGTGCACTACGTTTATTGTTACCTTGGTGCTTTACATTACAAATGTACAGCAGACAGGAGGGAACTTTTTCATAGACAGATCCAATGGCTGAATTTCGGAGGAAGCGACATTTTAATTCATATGCAAGTTTGCATGGCTGACAAGCATAGGAACCTCTGCCTCCTCTGGCTCTCTAACCCTATTCCCGGAGGGCTAGACGGTATGGTCGATTCCCGGGCAGGGGGGGGGGGGCGGATTCGCTCCCCTGAGATCTCGAGAACTACTTGTCCGATTTCATCACAACAAACGGCAATCGATTCGCCGTGACGTGAACTACATTTTTATAAAAAGAAATTTTCAACATTTAGAAATTTGTGGATACAGGGGGGCAAAAAGGTCGAAATGGGGGGTACTTTTGGACTTCCTATAACTCCGTTGTTTATGGACAGATTTCGATGAAACTGGCATCAATCGAGAGATTATAGATAGGGCTTTTACCATGGGTCCGCAAATGTGAAATTTAGAGAAAATTCATGGGCGTTCACAGGGTTTCAAAAATAGAAGGATTAGTTTTCTAACAACTGAATGAACAAAAGAGGCAAACACCCTTTTTTGGCTTCTGATAGTCATGTTATACTAAAGAAGTACAAATCGCATTACAATGTTTGTATAATGTTAGCATAGGCGGTGCCAGGGATATGAAAAAGGGGGAACTGTCACGGTCACACGTTTCTCAGATCAACTTGTGACCTTTGGCCTTAAATGACCTCCAGTGACCTTGGGGTCACTTGGATTGATCTCATGTGCATTTAATATTGTCTGTAAACGTTTTCAATCATTTGAATTCTCTCTATTTCAAAAATTTCATTTTATGGCTATTGCGATACAGGCTACGCGCACTGACATTTTAGGTCATATCTCCGTGACCCGACCTGATATCAAGCTGAAACTTGGTACACAAGTAGAGGGCACCCTTTTACGTCATATATATATTCCGGGTTTGGCATTTGAAAAAACGGCCCCGAAATTATAGCAAAAAAACAAATTTTGACTTTTGACCTTGACCTGACCTTGTAAAATGACCTCAGATAAACAAAATTATATCTGCACATTGCCCAACTATTTAGCTATACATCCATATAAAGTTTTAAGTTCTAGCTTTAAAACTCTGTTTTTGGCAGACATTTTTCTTTTACCCTTAACATGGCCAAAAATGGGTTGAGGTGCCTCCCAAAAACGTTGCCTGGCTCCGCCCCTGAGCAAAATAGAATTTTGAAATTTTGTCACACCACGTAGAAAGAATAGCTAGGAAAAGTCACCAAGTTTCGTGAAGCTGCGTTAAAAAGCCTGAAATTGGCAAGCAAAAAACCCGAGGGGGGGCGGATTCCGCCCCCCCCCCCGCCGGGAATAGGGCTAAAACAGTTCCTGGGGTTTAGGTCCCTTGGCACTACGGCAAAGAACAAACAGGCTGGCCTTTAAGGGAGCAGCCCAGGCACATACATATGCGTTGTATTTATCTGAACTGGATTACGCCCAAAAATGGGTTCTTGTAATTTGAATCGAAGACTTAGGGACGTGGGCCCAACCATTTGAAGCCGTCTTTGTAGCAGAGTAACTTAGATCCCATGACAAACTGCAGATTCCTCGGTTCAGAGATGCACCCAAAGGAGGGCCAAAGGGAGTCATGGCTCAGCAGTCTCTGGATCGTCTTTAGACGTCATGAGTGCGAGGCCCATTTCCGGCCCCGGTTCGAGTTCGAATAAAGGTGACGTTTCGCCGTCCCCCACAACTGGCGTGCCCGGTTCCGACAACATTGCCCCTGCTAGTCGAGAGCATAAGCGGAGGATTGTAAAAACAATTGCGGGATAAATGTGTCTTCAGTGCATTTCTTCCCCATTTCTTCCCATGTGTCACTCAAGGGCGTACGCCAAGTCCCAAAACCAATGGAGGGGTCCCCGCTGCGGTCCCCGCAGGAAATGCAAATCTCCATGTTTGGTCCAGAGCGTCGTTAACTAACCCAGTAACCAACCAGACCTTCTTCCGGACGGAAGTCGAGGCCCCGAGGCAGGGTCGGGACTACGGTCCAGTAACAGAATGGACCCAGGGCATCAGAGTTCATTTTGTGAAGCCTCTAAGAATGTTAGGTTACCCGTCTCTAGGCTCTTTTAAGTGTACTAACGGTGTGAGACCCTCTCACGAACGGAAGCCGGAGCCCTCTAGCAGGGTGGGGTGACTGCAGACAGGTTGACTGCAGTTCAGCACGCATCACCCGAGTTGTTCTGCGAGCCCCCCCCCCCCCCCACCTAAAAATTTCAATCTGTGGCCTCTTGGTTACTTTTGAGTGTGATTGGTACGAGTCTGTTGCCGACGGGAGTTGGGACACCCCCCATGATCCGAGCCCTGATTCAGCGCAGGCCACCCAAATACATTTCGTGAGGTCCTCTAGAATTGTCAGTTCCTGGTCCCTGGACCACTTCTAAGTAGAACTGACAGGAGACCCTCTCTAGGATGGAAGTCGGGGTTCCCTAGCATGATCCGAACTTTTTGTCGGGGCAGGCCTGCCCAGTCCATTCCGCCAGACTCCCTAAATATTGTAGGTTCCCGATCTCCGGGCCATTTTTGAGTGTAATTGGTACGAGACAATCTTACGGACGGATGATGGGCAGCCTGAGACCCGGATTCTGATTCAGCGAAGGCCAACTGGGTCCATTCTTTGAGGCCCCTAAACAAAATATAGGTTCCCGGGCTTTGGTTACTACTGTGTGTAATCGGTAAGAGGCCCTCTCTCTTAACTAAGCAGGGGACCCCTAGCAGGGTTCAAACCTCGGTTTAACGCAGGCCACCTCGGTCAGTTATGGTTGTGAGGCCGCCGGAAAACTGTGAGGTCCTGGTCGCTGGATCATCGCTAAGTGTAATCGACACGAAACGCTTTGAATGGGAAGCCAGGCCCCTAGCAGGGTCCGAATTCCGTGTCGGGGTAAGCCAGCCGGGTCCATTAATTCTGTGAGACTCCGTGAGAACTGTGAGGTAACAGTCGCTGGACCAACTCTGAGTGTAATTGGTATGCGACCCTCTCTCGGACCTGAGCCAGGGCCCCCTAGCAGGGTTCGAATCCCGGCTTAGCGCAGGCCACCCCAGTCCATGAATTCTGCGAGGCCCCTGAAAATTGCGAGATCCTGGTCGCTGGACCACCTTTGAGTGTAATCGACACGAGACCCTCCAATGGATGGAAGCCAGGCCCCCTTGCAGGGTCCGAACTCTGTGTCAATGTAGGCTAGTTGGTCCATTCCGCAAGGCCCCTTAGAAACGGTAAGTTCGAGGTCTCTGGCCATTTTTGGGAGCAACCTATTCGAGGCTCCTAACCAACTAAGACATGTGCTTTCTTCCTTGCCTCCATAGTATCATTTTCCTTTTGTTTTAGCCTGTTCGTCGTTCTTATCCCCGTATTATTTTTTGTTCGATTTTTTTTAAGAGGCCCCTAAAGCTCATAAATGGGGGGGGGGGGGCAGAACAGTCTTGTCCCAGACTAATCGATTTTGGGAGGGCAGCTGTCTCCCCCTTCCGCCGCCCCCGTCACAAAATGCAATTAAGATAATTCGGTTGAATCAGGAGAGAAAAATGAGTATTTTTTCATTTACACTCCTTCACACTGGATACCTCAGTTGCCCTTACGTAGCTTCCTCGTGCTAAACGAGGTAACTACAGTTTTCATTTGTTCAAGGTTCCAAGCACTTTCCTATGTGACCCATTTACAGAACACTGCTTGACTTAGACTGACCAAACCCAGGTTATCTGAGCCTTTGGATTGCAAATTTATCGCAGACTGACACACCACGATGTTTTGCAGCTGACTGTCCGGCAGCACGCATTCCATACGCACAACAATGTCATGCCTTCGGCCCGACACGCTTAAGGCCGTCCGCCGCCGACGAAAAATCGGCCGCGCGACCGGCCTCTCGGCTTCGCCAGGTTAAAGTGACAAAAGCTGCCGAACGACCGTGAAACTGCAAACGGCAAAATATTGAGTTCAGCAGAAGACAGCCAAAATTCCCTCGCCCTACCTTCATCGCCGCGGATGCTATGTTCGAGGTTGGCAAAAAGCAGGACAAAACTAATATTATCCAGTTCACTGGTTTGAACCGGTTTTAACCGGTTAAAACCGGACAAATGGATAAAACCCATGAAATGGAATAAGGAAATCTCTAGTTTTACAGCAGAAAGCGTGCGTATTTGCATAGGTCAGTGATCTAAGCTGGGAATTTATTTTGGCTGTTTTTTTTGGAAGCAATGGCATTTACACCATCAGAGGCGCAGCCAAGCCCCCCCCCCCCTTTACGACCGCAGTTTCTGCGAAAACCGTTGCACATCGTCTTCCCGGCAGGCGGTTTTCGTATGATTTGAGTCCACCCTGAGCTCCGCCCCTCCTCCCCTGAAAAAAATGCTGGCTGCGCCCCTGTACACAATCTTTTATAATTAAAAGACATTTGGGACATTTGGCAATTGGCACAACAACGTCCGTACCCTGATTCCTCCAGATGCTTGCGGTACGATTCTCTTACCTCACTCAACTTTTCCAACAGCCTTGAAAAATAAAAGCTTTATTAGGCAATGCCTGTTACACGGTGAACAACTCTGTAAGTGCACAACGACAGTACTTATCTTTTTAAACAAGTTTTGAATATCTACATTCACGGCTCTGTGTTCACATCACATGACCTAACCTAGACAGGAGAAAATAATATTCACATCCAAATTACGACTAAATGCTGTGGCCAAGCTTAAGCAATATTTTCTCTAACATTCCGTGCCTCGCCTGCTGCGGCACGTACTTTGTTACTACTCCACCTTTAAGTACTATCCGAATCAAACAGCCTGCGATTGCTCGTCTCAATCTCCCGACGCCGTGGCAGGACTGAGCACGGCCAACGTTATCGCGGAACAGCAATTTGCTAAAAGTGATACGAAAATCGGTTACTTTTGCCGATTTAATCGGAGGCGCTGTGTCCCAGTGGTTACTACGCTCTGTTTCTCCTGCCTGCGCGCCGTCAGCCGGCCGAAGTGCCAGAGACTGTGGGGGTGACTGCTGGAGACGACCGCAGTCCAGATGGGCACATGTGAAATGCCTGAAGTCGCCGTAGTGCCCAAAACCACCGTCAACAAAACAGCTCCGCCGAGCAACTGTTGGACCGAGACCGCGGCAACCGCCATAGTGGGCAAACGACGACAAAACACTATAAAATAACGCCAAACGGCCGGCCGCCAACGAATTTCTCTGACGCCTGGGGTTTCGTGACGCCACATAGCCACATGCTCAACGTCCCACGGCCGCTGTACCTTCCAGCGCGAATACCTCATGAACTAGACGTTGTGCAGCAATCCAAATGATATATCTGTAATCAGCGTTGCGGTTCGACTGGATGAGCATGGAGACAAAAAGTCGGTCACTTTTTATAGCAATTGGAAATTTAAGGTACTCATTAGATAAGAACCAGAAAGCACGTTCTAGTAACTAATGATGAAGCAACTTCTGCATGCACCTATTCTCTAGCCAGATGGTTAATGGTTATAACGTCTAATAGTTTTAATATTTGTTGGTGCTTAAAGAGTGAAATCCTCTTAAATATCCAAAGGCAGCTTTGAAGGAGTGACACTGGTGAGGAAATTCATATTACATTCACATCTGTCTTCATTTTTATTGCATAGGGACAGGAACACGGCTTTTGAGCTTTATCCATTTCGTGACAAGTGGACAAAACCAGCTTTGTCCAGCCAGTTTTAACCATGGTTAAAACCGGTTAAAACCGCTCGCTGGACAAAACTTGCCAGCCCTGTTTATGAGCAGGAAAACATGAGGAGCGGACAATTTTTGCACCCACCAGTGTGCAGTTGGATCACCAGATAGGCAGCATCGGCAGAACGACCGGCAACCAGAACAGCATGCTTGGTCCGATGAGGGTATAACGAGCAGACGGGGGCGAGCACAACCAGGTATTTTTCTGATGGTATTCTCGTTCCACGATGACTGTACCGAGCAACAAACGACGTAAGGCAAAAGAGGGTCAAGATGTTACAGGAAGCTGAGAAAGCGGGTCTTGCGACCAAGAAAACAAAATTTTGTGATTCCAAGATTCCGACCTCAACACTGTCAACGATACTTATGAGCAAGGATAACATGAAAAGATAACTCTTGTTGTTCTTTGTTTCTGTTATGCCTTTCGATAATCAATATCGTTTGATTTTGAAAGAAATGTATCTATTTTGCGGCTTCGGCTATAACAAAGTTCGCTTGCAACGAACTATCGCAAAGGCCCGCTTAAATTTGTTATAAGCGGATTTAAGCGTACTACTTCGCCGTTGCCAAAGCGGCCATTTCAACATTATGTACTGTATGGTTCACTGAGAATCCATTGTACAAGGAGTCAGTTTAGAATACCAACGCAACGCCAAAAACAAATCATACATCGGTTAACAAAATCTGCCACATCCATTGAAAACAATGGAAGCTAAAAGCTACCTTTCGTTTAATCCTCGCATTCCGATGCACGTGAAAATAACGCCAGCTTACGCGACATTTGCTACGACAGACTTCAAAACTGCTCAACGTCCGGACTTCAAATAACACTTAACGACAGCTTTTGCCAAGAGTAAGGTTTGGGTGGGGCTCAACTGTCGTTCAGGGCCACCGTTTGCAAGTGACCTCAGGTCAACATCAAGGGGGCCGTGCTTCGCTTTCATGACGACTTTTGAAAAGTGTCTTGATACATTCATAAGAATGTCAGGGCGCCAAACATAAACTGCGCAAGGGTTTTCAGCCCAAAGTGAAAAGCTGTTTTTCGAACGGACCATGACTTTTGACAAACGCCAAGACCTATCCACATGCAAGCCAGAGTACCAGTGATAAATTGTGCAAGGGTTCCCTGCCAACAAAGGTCATAGTTTGACCTTGAACTAAGATCAAATTCAAGGGTACTTTTTGCCTTGTTCACAACTTCTTGGAAACGTTGTGACCGATTCATTAAAAGCCCAGACACCAAAAATCGATTTCGCAAGGGTTTTAGGCCAACACAGGTCAGTTTGGCCTTGACCTAGGGTCAAAATCCGTGGTACCGTTTTTCGCCCTAGTCTCGACTTTGGTGAGTCGTCGCAAAGATTTCATATGAAAGCCATAACGCCAACTACGCAATACGAATTATGCAGGGGACTCTGTCGGACAAAGGCCATCGTTTGACCTGAACCTCAGGTCAAAATACGAGGTACTGTTTTTGGTCCTGATGATGACATCTGTCATTCGTCGCGACCCGTAGATATGAAAGCCAGAGGGCTGAAAACCAATTATGCAAAGCTTTCTTTCAAGGGCAGGCTATAACCTGACCATGACATCAGACCCAAAGAATAGTGATAGGAATTTACGCGACGACGTCCGCAATGACTGAGAACGACCAAACTATTTAACGTACCAACATCGCAGGATACTCTTGTTAAGAGCAAGCATTGGGTGAGGATCAACTGTCCTTCCAGGTGACAGTTCAAACGTGGCCATCTGGGCTACGGTTTTTCACTCTCATCACAACTTTTAACACATGTCATGACCTACTCATATGAAAGCAGACGCCAAAAACAAATTACGCAAGGGTTTTCGCCAACACAGGCCATACGTTGACTTTGACAACTTTGATCTTGACCTCAGATCAAAATCTGGGATACAGTTTTTTGCTCTCAATCGCGACTTTTCGGAAGCGTCGTGACCCATTCATGTGAAAGCCAGGGCGCCAGAGATAAACTGCACAAAGGATTTAGGCCGACTCAAGTCACCGTTCGACCTTGACCTGAGTTCAAAATCTGGGGAACCGTTTTTCGTCGCGATCTAGAGTTTTACGAGTCGTCGCAAAATTCAAGTTCTGCCTAACTAAAAATGTGGGATCTTCTTGCAAGAAGCGTCAAGAACTGTCAAACCTTGGAAATCGGAAATGACCAAGGTTTCAATATCTACACTTACCGACTAAAACAAGCCACAAGTGTAGGAATCCTGGCGTTCCGCCAACACGCTTTATCACGGCAAGGCTGAAAACACGCCTCTCACCTGCATGTCTACAGCCTTGTCCTCACTGCCCGGCGCCTTCGTCCACTCGTAAGACACGATGCCTTTGTCGTCCGTGCTGGCGTTGCCATAAAGCATCACGGCGTTCTATCGCACAATGGGTCCCGGTAAATCGCCACAGCACTGTTAAGGACACGAAGAGCTCAAGTCCACACAGCAACAGTCACGGGGAGCGTCGCAATAAAAATGGTGACACCGAGTTCGAATTGGTCGGGAAAAAAGCGCAGGAATAGGACGGCAAAATGACGATAACAATGGAGGGACAAGCCTCGCATGATTATTACTGACAGCTCCCGGCCGCAGGACCCGTGACAACGACGGCTCCCGGCGGCGGGAACTGTAGTAATGACAGCTCCCAGCGGCAAAAGCCGTGACAATGACAGTTTCTGTCGACGGAAACTGTGATAATGACAGGTTCCGATCGCAGGACCTGTGACAATGACAGCCCCCGGCGGCGGGAACCCGACAATGACGGCTCTCGGCGGCGGGAGCCGGACAATGACGGCTCCCGGCGGCGGGAGCCGGACAATGACAGCCCCCGGCGGCGGGAGCCGGACAATGACGGCTCTCGGCGCCGGGAATCGGACAATGACGGCTCTCGGCGGCGGGAGCCGGACAATGACGGCTCTCGGCGGCGGGAGCCGGACAATGACGGCTCTCGGCGGCGGGAGCCGGACAATGACAGCTCTCGGCGGCGGGAACCCGACAACGACGGCTCCCGGCGGCGGGAACCCGACAATGACGGCTCTCGGCGGCGGGAACCGGACAATGACGGCTCTCGGCGGCGGGAACCGGACAATGACGGCTCCATCCGCCGGGAACTGACTGCGTTTCTTCACGCCCTGGCGGTTCGGCTCACATTCGGCAGGTACACGATTACATCTTCGCCAGCGTTGGCCTGTGGTGCGTAGTCGACTTCCTTCAGTACGGTGATGCGGGCCTCAGCCGAGTCGGTCGCATGGTCGCTGTCCTCCACCGTCAGCCTGTCCGGTGCCAGCCGACTGTCAGACTGCACGCCACTCGCCGAGCCGCAGTTTCAGCTGCTGTTCAAAACTCGCCGGCGACTGGGGTCGGCGTTCGATTTTGGGAGGCATGCGAACCACAAGTCCATGTTCGAAAACCAGCAGCAAACGCAACTTATATGGCAAAAGATCATAATGCTACCCAGAACAAAACAAATAGGCATCTCGGAAGCCCGCATATTAAAACTGGATCGCAGCCGGGGAGACGGTCCCCGCACGGTCGCCTGCCAGTACAGCTGGACTCCATTTCCGGGCTCACCGTATGGTGTAGTTGCCGGGCGTCAGGTTCTCCAGCTGCAGGGTGGGCGAGCTGTCCAGCTCCTGCTGGAAGTCCAGAGGCGCCTGCACCACCTCCCAGCGGTACGTCAGGCTGTCCGGCTGGTCGTCCGTCGACGTCGAGCCGTCCAGCAGCGCCTTCGAGTTGGGCAGGCGCAGAGTCTGATTGGCCGGTGAGACCGCCGCCACCGGGCGTTGGTTGACGCGCGGCGCTGAAAACCCCCCACCGCCACGGCGTGTCATCACCTACACACACACGGACTCTTGATTCTCATGTGTTCCAGCCTGCTGCGCCGCACACCTCACGTGTTCCAGCCTGTCACGTCATACCTCTCACGTACTCCAGCCTGTCTCATTACACAATCAGAGGACATCACGAAGCTCGCGTCATTGACGGACATGCCAAATGAATGTTGTGACAATATTTGAACAGGACTGAAAATGCTTTGCACGTCTAAAGGTCTGGGCATTAGAAAAGAAAAGGCACTAACATGTATTAGCAGAACGGAAAACATCTCCTTTTCACGGTAAAACACCCCTGGAACTAAGACGCAAGGCAACCGCATGAGAAAGGGAACTCAATGGGAAGCACATGCCAACAGGAAGAAAATCATGTGCTCTTTCACTTTCCTCGCATAAAGGACTTTCCTGCCGTAGAAGATACCGACAAAACGACGCGACCATTACAGACACCAGTGGCTAGTACTGTCCAGATGGCGGTGGCGGCAGGCTCACCCGACAGGACGGTGACGTTGGCGAAGGTCTCGCCATACGCCTGCGGTGCGTCTACCCGGAGCCGGAACACGTACACGCCCTCACTGAGCCCTTCCAGTCGCACCAGCTGCCGACTCCGGTCACTGATGGTCGCCTCGCCAGAGGAGGCCGCTGAGGCGGCGCCGCGGGGCAACAACTGCCACTCGTACCGGTACTGCTCGCCTGACAGACACAGCACGCACAGTCAGTATGTCGTACCGGTACTGCTCACCTGACAGACGCAGCACGCACAGTCAGTACCTCGTACCGGTACTGCTCATCTGACAGACACAGCACGCACACAGTCAGTATCTCGTACCGGTACTGCTCACCTGACAGACACAGCACGCACAGTCAGTACCTCGTACCGGTACTGCTCACCTGACAGACACAGCACGCACACAGTCAGTACCTCGTACCGGCACTGCTCACCTGACAGACACAGCACGCACACAGTCAGTACCTCGTACCGGTACTGCTCACCTGGCAGACACAGAACGCACACAGTCAGTACCTCGTACCGGTACTGCTCACCTGACAGTCACAGCACGCACACAGTCAGTACCTCGTACCGGTACTGCTCACCTGACGGGCGCAGCAAGCACACAATCAGTACTTCGTGCCGACACTGCTCACCTGACGGACGCTGCATGCACACAATCCCAATCAGCACGCCGCAACGTCGGAAGACATCAGGCATGATGTCAGGGCGTCACAACAAGATTTCCTACTCCGGATTATGCCAGTTTTTGGCCAACCATTCGAAATATAAAGATTTAATATACTGCATTTACAGGATGTGCTTGTAATCCCCCAATAGCAAGGTGAAATTGAATGTCTGGGTTGCCAATTTTTCAAACGAACATTCACTGAGTTTTCGAATGCCAGACCAACGTCTGAATCCCAGGTCCTTTGGGTATCAGACTTCTAAGCGATTCCGAATCAAATTAGAATCGATTCCTTTTTACTGACTCTTCTAGCGAATCAGTCAGAATCGATTTCCTATTCAACAACCGTGAACCCAAATCCGAATTAAAAGCAACTTTTGGCTCTAGAATCAGAATGGAGTCGATCCACAACGTTCTTCTGTATCAATTCAGGGAATTGATTCACAGATCCTGACTCATTTGAATGCATGCTTTGTTTACCTAATAAATGAGACCGTTTATTAACAATATTTATAAGAATAACGAGACCTATCAGTATTGACATGAGGCTTATGAGATACGAAGTGAAATTTTCAGTCATGATACAAAGGAAAATGAAATATTTTCTTTACTGTTCTTCCTGTTCAACTCAAATGTGAAAAGCTCTATCTGTGGGTGGTTGCTGGTGAACATTTCAACCCTCACCCTTGACCGCGGACACCAACGTATTTACATACTGACATATTTTTCATACTGACCCTCCGTACAAACTGAACTGGACACGCTGCTCTATGCCCATGCATGAAAATGTCGTGCAGTACATAATGCGCCCTATCACTGTTTCCCTAATACTGTCCTCCAGCCTATAGCGGGTTTTGGGATAAGACGGAATCCTGAACTTGGTCGTCAATCGAATCAGCTCCTTGCAGTTAAAATGGGCCTTGAATGAGAAACGAATCGATTCTCTGTTTTGTAATGTGAATCCGAATCCGAATACGAATCATCTTCCTGGGCTGCAAATCAGAATGTAATCGATTCCCAATCTCGAAAATCGCTTACAACTCTATTGGGTATGTTGGACAAGACAATTTATGTAATCTAAAAACGACAAAATGTTCTCCGCGGCAAACAGTGAGCTCTCTGTGACCTGACCACGCACTACCAGAACACCAGCAGTAAAAATTTGTGTCACGTCAGATAAACGTTCGCTACAACATGCGGTGCTAATTCTTTGCCCCTAGTTCCGTGCGGCAGAAGAAAAACCGACAGAAATCGATATGATATTGCTCTAGCAGCCAGTGACCCCTGTGAGGAGCATCGCAGAAGGCCACAGCCAATCGGTGGTCGGCAACGGAAGTGTGACTGTCAGATATGGGTGCCTCTATACTGTGTTCTTGCTGCAATGCACTGAAGAAAAGTCGAGCAGCTGGCTGGGGTTTTGCAATCCCATGGCCTGAAGACAAAGCCCAGGGCGGGAGGGTGCGGGTACAAACCGGGTGGCGGTCGCGGCCGCACATCGGCCCATAGCGTGGCGCTGTTGTTCGGCAGGATGATGGTCTGGTTCCGGACAGTAACCAGCAGCGGCGCCCGTGTGGCAGACGCCGGTGGCGGCGGCGGCCCGGTGGCGGCCACCTCCAAGCCGTGCCCGTCCGGCGGCCTACAGAGGTCGCCGGCAGCCAGTGACAGTCCGTCCGGGCAGCGGCAGAAGCCGGCGTCGGGCCGGCCGGCCAGCGGCGCGCAGTGCTGCGACGGCGGGCATGCGGCGCTGACGTTCGGCTGACACGGTCGACGGCTGCCCACGGCCGCCGGGATCGGAGCCCGGTCTGACGGCGCCGACGCCGTCACGGCACTGCAGCAACACCGTGACCGTCAACCCACTGCACGGCCAGTCAACGCGGGAACATTAGCCCAAATGATGTGGCTTCTACGACATGACCATCGTGTGCAATACTCACAGAAGACGGAATCGTTGGACGTAAAGGTAAAACAAGCATCTCGACGGAAAGCCAAAGACCCAGTCATGAGCCCAAGCAATCTTCAAAACTGCAATATCCTGTAGCGACCGCCAGCCCAGGCACTGGCTACATCAGGGGCCGGGAGCAGGCCGGCCATTTGCTGGAACATACCTGGCCGGGGAGGAGGAGGTACTGTCCCTGGTGACGCGCCACACCTGCTGTTCACTGTCCTGCTCGGCCGGCACGAGGCGACAGGCGCCCTGCTGCGGACAGCGCAGCAGCCGGCAGCTGCCGCCCTCCAGCACGGCCACCGAGCAGGCGGCGCGGGCGCAGCACAGCTGTACGCAACCGTCCGCTGTCGCGCCGCTGACCTGGTCCAAAACTGCCGCACCGGCCGCGTCCGAATCCACACGCCGGCCAGACACGGCGACAGTGCTGCAGTCGCCACCAAGGCCGGCCTTTGACGTTGGGGTCGGGGCAGTCTGCCCCGCCCAGGCGCAGCAGGCGGTCAACAACAAATGGCCGACCCACATTACCTGAAACCAATGGTGGTGCCAGATTCTGATACCAAGTCCTGGCCAATGCTCCCTCAAATTACCTTACCACAAAGCAATACTGACCTCTTCATCACTCCTGACTTATCAGGATTGTACACAAACACTTCAAGAAATAGGATGTTCGGTACTTCAATCATAACAAAAAATGTTTAATTACATTCACAGGAAGACATCTTCAGTCTGTGCAGGTGGCCATAATTCCCATGAGGCAAACTTCGCATTTGAACATTAAAGTGAAAACTGACAATGACTAACACAAAGCTCCATAACTATATTTAAACACACTTTTTAAGGTGAAAAAACTGGCACAAATTTAGCATACACAACTTCAACATCTGTAATTCTCCAGATTTATCATGGCTCTTCTTGTCATCCATATCTGCCCAGATAAAGAATATTGTTCTTGTCTGTGGAATGCATGCTTCATCAAGACAATATGCTTCCTGGAGAGCATGTGGAGGAGACTAACCAAGCACACTGCTGGCTTGCTCATTCTGGGCTACCACTCAGGAACAAAAAAGTTCTATCTCTTTTCAGCCCAGGGATGATTACCAAGAGTTAAACTCATTCAGCACTTCAAGTTTCTTTGCCTGTAAGATGTCACTGATCTGACCCTTAGGTCATAGCATAGCTAGAAAATTGTCTAATAAGTCATCAAATGAAGCTCTATGTTAGATTTCATACTAAAATCAAATACAAACAGCAGGCAATTTTTCATGTAAAAGGTCCACATCAAATCTGCAAACTGACAGCATGATCTCTTCTAGTATTCTTGTCAAGGCCAAGACCTGACCAGCTTTTGCTCTCAATGCTGTGCTGTTTAAATGCATTGATAAAAAATATGCATATATGTTTGGTATAATCTCAATTGTTCTTAATCTTTTATCATTTTTATGCATGCTGTAGGTGCTCGAATATCCTGTAACCTATACAACACTAGCCAATGGACAAACATGATCCTTCAAGTAAATATTTCCTTATTTATCTATCATCATTTCACAAAGAAGTTTGTTCCATAGTCTCCATCACCTAAAGTGGCATATACCTATTATCACATGAAGGACCTGCATCTAACTGTGCAATTCTAGGCAATAGCTGTTTTTTTGTGAAGGTTGCATCAACAACTGAGTGACACAAAGGTGTGACTGTCATGACACAATGTTCATGTTGTCAAATGACCTGTGAGCCAAAATGAAGCTGCCATGTTGTATTTTTGCTACATAACATTTTCTGTCATCCAAAAAAATGTGCCATTCTCTGAAATCCCAACATGTAATAGATGGCTTAAGCTGCATTCATACCATCAGTGATGCACAGAAATTTCCAGTCAAGAAATAATCAAAATCAAGGTCATGCATCTTAGCATAAAGGATTCAGTAAGTCATGCCATCAATCATGCACAGAAATTTTCAGTCTACAAATAATCAACATCAGAGTCATCCATCACTGAGGTAATGTATGACATGGTCTTGTGCTTGGATATATGATACAGTAATGGCCTTGGATTGGAAAATAATGATGGGTGCATTTCATTGCAAGGTCAAAATGAGGCTTTATATCCCAGAATGCAGCAAAAGTCTTATGATGGAGAAGACAATAAAAACTTCTGCTTCTGGATGAAAAGCAAAACATGCAAGCATTAAAATTTGTTTTAAAGACAGTTTCACTACTTTTACATTAGCAAACTTAGCCCAAGCAGTGAATAAGCCTTTCTGGACTGCTCAAATCTGTTGAGACTAATTAGCTATTATCCCCACCAGGCATGAGGATGAAGCCAGGCTTTTGGCTTCCAAGCCAAATCTGAAATCACTGTGACACAAAGCTGAAGCAGAGGCCAAAACTGGTGATTTTGAAGTCTGAAGCTGCAAATCCAAAGCCAGTGGCTTCAAATTTTTTGAACATAAAGCCAAAGCCAAAGCCAGCAACTCCAAACTTTGCAAATGTAAAGCCAAAGCCCACAGCTTAAAACCACAAGGTGGCAGGTGAATTATGAATCAAGCATTCAAAGCTGTTTGGCAAAGTCAAAGCTACTGCTGTATGCATGCAAGAAGGTATGAGATAAGTTCCAGGAAATGTCATCACTTCATATTTCTTAGTCCTAAAACCACAGGAGGTTAGCTGACTAAAATGATTTCCTTTTTTCTCCTAAAACTTGAGTTCAGCAAACAGCAACAATTGGTTAAATGCAATATCACTGTTAAATTACATTATTCAGCTACATGAAAACTCTACCATCACCCTGTATCAAACTGCCTCTGTGCCTTTAAATCCAGACAGATAGAAAAATGCCAATGCAGGATACACTCAGTATTCATCAAATACAGGCTGTTGCATGGCCTAGCATCTACATTTTGAGGAAAGCAGTAGGACTGGTTTTATTAAGCAGTCATAACTGCATCAGAGAAATTAAAAACCAGAGTGGAAGGCAGAAGACTAAAACTTCCAAAGCTGATACCAGCAGCTAAAAATTCTGGGGAGCCAAAGCCAAAACAAAAACCCAGCAGTTAAAAAATGTTAAATGCCAAAGCCTATGCCAACCATTAAAAATGGCATGAGGCTTAAGCTGAAGCCAACTGTTAACAATGACACAAAGCTGAAGCAAAAGGTAAGGTATAAAAAGACACATAGCTGAAGCCAAAGCCAATGTAGAGAGAATAAGGCTTCACAGAGCCAAAATCAAAGCCAAAGCAAGCTTCCTCCCAGATCCCCATTCCTTTCCACAGTTCAAAATGTGCTGCCAATGATTAAAAAAAAACATGATTTCAGACATGGTTGCAATATTTATTCATCTACATATTTTTATTTTAAGAAAATTGATCCAAACCACTCTGAAGTAGATAGCAATGAGACCAGACCTTATGAAGCAGAGCTCATTGTACAGGGTAATCCTTTAGAAGTGCATGCCAAAAACCAAACAAACTGGATGATGATCTGTTATAGACCCTGACCCCAATGCCCAAGTGAACCCAAACATGGAGTAATCTTGCCCTAAACAACACACCAGATAATGCTGAGGGACCTTTTACATGCCATCAAAACCATGACACCAACACCCCATGGTCTGGGTGACCCTATTTGTTTCAGGTCAAATAGCACTGGCTCCCTGTGAGTTTCAAACTCATGGTGCATGCAACACACTGGGTATGAGCCAAGCAACCACAAAGCCACAGTGCCATAGGGATGACCAATATTTGGGCAAAATGGCAAAATTTCCACATCTCAAGCTTAGAGATATATTAGCAAGAAATGCAGTGAAACTGATACCTTGAAGCATAATCCACTAAGAGCTTTTATAACAATCCAGCAAAATGGGTTTGGAACTCCAATCAAAATCATATGCTCATCATGTGTTTCTTCATGAATAAAGGACAAGTGTAACATACAACCATTACTTTACCAGGGCTACTGTTATTGGGCTAGGCTAGGTTATGTTATAATACAGACATAGAAGTTCCAATGAACCTGAGCTCATTTCCTAGAATTTGGCACTCAGAATGGCAGTCTAGCCAGTGCTTGTCAAGGTTCTCCTTGAATGTATTCACATTTGAGGAAATGACTTCAGTAGTTAGACTGTTCCATAGAGGCACCACTCTGCTGCAGTTTTGTCTCAGCGGAGTGCAAATATCAGGTTGCTCAAGTTTCAGGGAAGACCATGAGTTTGCCCAGAGCTACCCATCCTGAGAAAATCTGGAACAACATTTATCTTGCATTTCTATCCAGAAGATTAAGATCATTTTATCCCTGCATCTCTTGTAATGCGAAATTAACAGGTGTATTTTTTCAGACACCCTTCATGCCTAAGATGCAAATCCCTGCAACCAGTTTGATGGCATCTTTAAATTATTATTTATATCAACCCTACGGCATTGCATGGAAACAAATGGCTCGAAAAGTAGCCAAGGCCACCCCCACTTGCCAGAACACGTTTCACCCCCTAGTGCTTTCTTGTTATGGGTGTTATTGGGATACCTACCAAAGATGTTATTTCATTGGTCTCCTGTCGGCCCCCCTGCTTATCCGACCCCCAGCGCGCTGCGACAATTCATGAGCAGCTTGCGCCAGAAAATTGCGCGGCAGTAAAATTCCGGAGAGTCAGGGGATAATAATTTCAAGAATTTCTGAATACGTAGCCGAAAGAAAATAATATCTCCAGCTCTATCTATATCCGTGTGAGAAGCTCGAGTCGATCCGAACACCGCATGGCTGTAATGTCCAACAGTGCCACGACCGAGGTAATTTTGTTGCCTTTTGTGTGCATCTGTCAGGAGTAGGAAACATTTTTGAAGACCATTGAAGGTATATAATTTTGAATGAATTTTCGTGAAATTGCAGACAATTTCATAAAATTTCGGCCGAAAATTCTTTTGTGTAACAGAGTATTCTATACCTGTTGGCAGATGGCACCATGCACCATTGTATATTTTTCAGGTCCAGGGGGTCTGGTTGTAAATGGCGAGTGTGTTGTGTGGTGCCGACGCGGACCGAGTGCCCCAGTGACCCAATTTTCGCTCTCGATTGGGAATAACGAAACAAAAAGTAATGAGTCTTTCGCCGTCATGCTGGATGCTGCATGTGTGGTGCTTTGATTTAGAGTTTGGCTTGCTAGTGATCACTGAATGGTAAAGCAAAGGGTTTTACAAGAGACACGCCTCAGTTTGGACGCTGGCCGCTTCCTCGGCGGGAGTCCTGTAACGTGGGACATTTGAATTCACTGTTTGGGACCTTGGCCCTGGTCTCGAACTGCATACGAGTCTTTGGCCTGGATATCGTTCAAAGCACAGCTTCATCTGTGTAACATGTCTGGGATGTTAATGAGATCAGATTGAATTGGTTCAAGACCAGAATAAAAGGCTACCTTCTGATTTGTACCTGTATTAGGAGGATGAATTTGGCTGGTGACTGCTGCTTGGTCAACTGCATGAGTGGAAGGCCAGCAGGTAGACTTTGTAGACATGTCATACCTCCCTGGCCTCAAGCATATCTTAGTGAGTGAGGCAGTAATGGTAGTACTGAAACTGGAAGTATACCAATAAAAAAGCTCAAAGCTTTGTATAGAAATGCTGTCATCAAATCTATTTTTACATTTCTTTATGACATTTTACTACAAAAAAATGAATTATTGCATGCAAACAAATGATAGTTTGTATTTAGCTATTGCTCATTGTGACATGGGATGATACACTGCATTCAAACACCATTCCTATTGTATGTAGAATTGGTCTGGACCTATAAAATTACAGAAGCTCATGCCTAGCAACCATGGGCCTTGCCTAAATGGAGTACCATAAATTTCAGCTTCTCTTTCAGTAATTGTCAAAAATCAGGTTAATTGGAAATCACAAATCATGACAAAAAATATGTTTTTGATACCATGTGGCATTTGGGTATTAAAAATCCATTGTTTACAATTTTGTAGTTCATTGCTATTTTTGTTAAGTGACTTTTTTGACATTTGCATGTGCAAACAGTTGTGTGCAGACCTGCTGAAGAAATTAATATAACTGTTTGGAACTGCTGGTATCATTGGAATTCTGTCAGTGGTACTGTCTTAATTTTAGGATAGTCTTCCAAGCATGTGGATATTTAGGTGGTGTCAGTAACAAAGAAACATAGATTTTAAAACTTGAAAAAAAAAAATTATTTGGTCTGGGCATAAAAGATACATTAAAAAAATGAAGGATTCCAACCTCACATACAAAGAGAGCAAGAGAGAGAGAGAGACTGTTTTACAAGAAAATTTTTGTGATAGAAATGGCATCTTAAATTTATGTGTTTGTATATTAGAACTGAAATTGGCAGACCACCATTTTGCATTTGATGGGGCCAGGGTAAATATAGTGTATAATTCAGTACAATGCCTGGAGTATTCACATCACTGCTTGTGCTGCACTAGCAATGGTAAAAGAAAATAAAATGTTTTTTTATGGTTGCATTTGAAGTCTTTCTGGGAACTGTTGCCCATTTTACCCCATGTATCATTTGGCACTGTGACATTTCTAATTGCCTTGATCTGTGGTCAGCAAAATCTCAGGTATGCTTGATCATGACCTCTTACAGGACAGTTATTTCCACTACCAGTCCAATTTATGTAAACATATTTCTGTGACCCATGGTTTGTGCTCCTTCAAATTGCTGTTCCTTGTAATGTGTATGTTATCATAAGCAATCATTTAGGTTGGTTTCTGTTTGAAGTATACACATCTCCTTCTTAAGAAATATTTGATAACTTAAGCATTTTCCTGGTGAAATTTCCTGGTGTATGTTGTGATTTTGCTATGTACTGAAACAGCATTGACCCACTGGCTGCTGGTTTCAAATACTTGTTTGGTATATGGCTAATACATCATAGAGGTCACCACTGTGTAATGGATGACAGGAGACACCACATTTCTTGTTGCATTTCTTTGGCTACATTATCACAAGGCATTATAAGGCATTCAGTAAAAGTGGAGAAATGCATCCCAATTGCATCTGCCACACAGAACCTATGTATTACATTTCCTTTTCATGCTATTTGCTTCATTTCAAGCATGGTTAAAATTGGTTTTGAAATTAGGAAATTGACAGTGCATGATATTATGCACTGTTTTCCTTTTGATGCATATTCAACAGCTGTTCCAATTTTGCACCACAGACGCCAATGAGTACGCTGGAGCTGGGCATGGAGACGGTGGTGGTCGCTTCGGGCACGCCGGAGCCCGCGGAGCTGCTGGAGCCCACTGCTGAACCGGCCACTAACGGCCACGAGCTGGTGGTGCCCGAGCTGCCGCCGCCTCCGCCTCCACCGGAGGGCACCGTCTTCATCGTGAGCCCACGCCAGGTTGTGCCGTCACCGTCTGCCGCAACTGTGCACGCACCGCTCGACCCACTGTTCAGCAAGGATGAACAGCAGGAGGGCTCGCCAGGTAGGACACGCTGTTCAGCTGCCCACCTGCTACCGGAATATGCTGGAGACCCTCTAAGGATTGTTAACCCCAATGCTTCCAATCGCCGCCTCCAAACAGAGCATGCTGGTTCCCATATATTTAGAATGATCGGTAGAAAGCTGCGACCTGGTATGGGTCTCACCGAAGGCCAGTCAGTTCTTTTCTTTGGTTGTTTTATGCTCTTTGTTTAAAGCTGGCTTGACTCGTATTAAACTTATCTGTTTGTGTAAAAGAATGATATGTTTGGTGATGTAGATTTGTTCACGCTCATGCACTTGCAGGAGCTGCAGTCATGACTTCTAGTCAGGATTTAATGAAGAGGCAGCCATAAGCTAAAGCCATGGTGACTTTGATCGCGATTTTACAGACTGCTGATGGGCTTGTGATATTGGATGTCGTGCTATAGGGGACTGTTAAAAGTCGTCTTGCCTTATTAGCCGCGTTTCAATGGCATTGCCTCTCGCCGATCATTTGTCTGTCCGCGAACTACCTGTAAAAAAAATTGGAGGGGTGGGGGGTGGGGACGTTCTCTTCGGGAGGGGGCTTCTTCTGTCCAGCCCGGAACGCGAAGGGAACGGCGCACTAGTGCGCCGCACAAACGGCCATCGCCGGCGGCCAACCGACGAAACGGAAACTGGGCCACCGGGTCACCCGGTGAACTTGGCACTCGTTTTTAATTTTATCCGTACGCTCGGCGCGTGCGATGACGGCCGCGCCGCTTGCGTAACGGCTGGCGGGGCCAACCGGGCCAGCGCCGCAATGGAAATGGTGGCTGGGTAGAAGAGCTCGGTGGAATGGTCGATTTGCCGGGCGGCGGGCCGCCACCGGGGCGTCAGTCGTACGGCTGGTGCGCGCGCGCGGCGACGGCCGCCGCCGTCAGAGACGACACCAGGGCGGACAGGGGCGGCGCGACCGGCGCCGCTGCCGGCCGGCCGCCGACGATGACACAGTTAGCCGGAGTCACGCGATGGCCGGCTATTGATCAGGCGACGCGGCGGGCGGGAGGCTTGGCTGGCACCGCCTCTTAACCCACTGCACTTGGCCCACTCTGGGAAATAGGTCAGCTGTGACGTCAGTCGGCCGCCGCGCTGCAAATGGCGCAATAGGTAGATGTCGCTAATGCATCGCTCGGCTGCGGCGGCCGGCGGCGCCGGCTGCAGGGGCGGCTCCGCCGAGCAGCGGTGCGCGGCTGGGCGCCCGAGATGCGGCGACCTGCGCTGCCTGGCTGCACTTTCATTTCAGACGGCTCCGAGTGTGACGCAACCGCAGCTGTTAGTCCATTGGGCAGCCCGGGTGGCGTCAGACGCGAGCCGCTCAACATCTGGCGCCGTGCCAATGCTGCGCTGCGCCCGTGATCCTAGCATTAATGGCCTGATAGGCGTTTCGTGGGCTGACCAGTCCCCGGGGGTGTTCTGGCCGAGGCACGCCTCGGGACCTTCTTTTCTGACTTGCGGATGAGTCAGCTCTGAAGCGTTGAAGACCAGTAAGTTCTCAAACGCCACAGTACGCCTTCAGTCGATTCGTTACGGAGCTAGATTGTTCCCTTTTATGGAAATACGTTGCAGGTCATTGGGTGCATGGTTGGCATGGGTTAGCGGGGATGATTTCTCACGTTCGCATAGAGACTCCCGTATCGTTTTTTTTTCACCGGTCTCACTTCATTGCGGGTTAGTTCATTTTCCATGGTACACAAATCCTGAATGCCACGTAATAGGTAAACATGTCATAGCAGTTCATCATTGCGTGTAGCATTGCTAGTCATCAGTCACGCCCACATACCCTACGCGACATTTTTATGGCGAAGAAACAAGGATACTCAAAGCATTCGCACACGGAATACATCGCATACACATTTAACTCTACTTGGACTTGGTGTCAGACAGTCGAAATGAGCAATGTGCTTTCAACTGCATTTTTTGCATTGATATACTTTTCCGCAAAATGCGTTATTTTTACCATTCTACGGAATAAATATAAGAATGTAAAGCAGTGTTGCTTAGATTCTCACGAGATGCCTTCGTGCAATATATGTAGTATTTCACAATAAGCATGAGTCGTACCGAGACAAGTGACCACGGTTAATCGTGCGAATCGACGCCCATGATTAAATTATGTGAATAAATGCCCGTGATAATGTCATATTTATACATAGTCTTGTTTTAGCCGCATTTGACCCTAAATCGAGCTCTGGATTTCATCCCAAACAAACTTGATCTTTCTTCACGACACGAATAGATTCATTCGAGTTTTTGTTGCACAACCTCAGCAAATGTAAAGTGGACTGGTATCAGTGAATGTTGTGGCAAACATATACGTAGTAAGTATTGCAGGAACAGTTTTATCTTGCAACCATAACAATGATGTGGTTTGGGAGCATTCACGATGCCTGTTATTTTCCTCAGACCAGTCAGTCTCGCAATCCGAATCCGTGTTCCTTTCAACGTAGGACAGCGGTAGTGTCTCCGCGTCCACCGTTTGCGCAGATCATCCGTTGCATCATGGTCATGATCTGGAACTATCTTTACAGCAGGCCAAATTTGTGGAAAGGCAGCATGAACCGTATTACTTTTAGGTGTAAATCCTCCTGCCCTGGTCAGGTCTTTGTGTTAAAGAAATCAACGCTGGTTCCATAGGCTGATACAAAATGTTCCAATGACATAATAGAACCACTGGGACTCCGTAAATCGCCGATAACTCTGCACCTCGATTCAGCAGACGTGTATTCCAGGACATGCGATCCATCCAGAGTGTAAGAGGACAAAAACAGTGGTTGCAACGCCAGGTCTTGCGCCGTAATAAAGCCACTTAGTTTTCAAAAAGTCCAATTTTTCGGGACGTGTTTTGAGTAAGGATTGATCTTCCCTTTCCTGAGTTTATTGCAGCCTTTATCTTCTTAACACACTTCAGGTGGATATCAGATATAACCCGCGTGCTTCTGTCGATCGGCGCCATGCACGCCCGACTGGGGGTTGACCGCCCCCTCTAACTCAGGAATGATTGGTCGCAGGATGGAAATAAGCACACCGTTGGAAAGCTCTTGACGAGTAAAGCTCCAAACGGGTCTCATTTTTAGTTTTGGATATTGTGTAAGCCATTTACGCCCTTTATATGTTTTCTCATAACCGCCTGCATGAGACCGAGAAACGGCCTGGATCTCAAAGGCTGTGACTAATAAAGCCTAGATAAGGGCACTAGCCGACAAATTGAGTTCTGCAGATGCCGATACGCGTCTAGTTTCTCTGATTTGTTTCATATGTACCCGGAAACGTCGCGTTAAAGACACGACGATTTTCGCACCGCCGCAGCCGAATGCGGTATGAAATTAACGGGAACTAATTTCAGCGTTCTTTTATTTCCGCAAATTATGCCATTCCAAGTGTTGTTTCTTGATTCTAGTGGTTCTTCTCATGGCTTCTCGTGCTTGAATGTTGGAAAAATCAGTAGTTATCATTTGGTGGAGCCTTATTTGCGAGAACCTGTTTATTTCCAAAATATGCAATTTTTTGAAACGCTTTGAACTTGTTGGTATTATTTGCAGCTGTGCGAGTTACTTCGGCCAATTTCTACGCGATCTGAGTCATTCATTGCCGATTTTGATGTCACTGCATTTTGACCCATAAGTTATTTGTAACCTGGCCTGGAGTCAGTGGACGGAGGTCGTTGAAACTCTGTCCGTTGACGGAAACTGGATGTCTGGGTCTCCCCACACTCAGATTGTAAAAAATCCGTCGGTTCTCCAAAAAGAAAGTAACAACTTGTGTTGAAAACGGCTTGGTCGTAAGTCAACGACGTGGACGTTTCCAAAAAATCCGAGGTGGCAGATTTTTCGCATATATCAAAATCCCTAAGCCTTGAAAGTTTTATTGTGATATCATGTTTTGCGAAAATGTTGTAGGACGCTAAACATTTTTGACATAGGTCCACTTGACCTGACCTTAGTCAGACTCCTTTCTTGACCTGATTTTAAAAATTTAACGCAAAGTGAAAAAAATGATCAAGCAAAAGGTGCACAAAGTTTGGTGGCGCTGCGTTTGTTCGTTCTCTCGCAATCTCGGAAAACCCCGGGGGCGGTCAACCGCTGCCGCCCTGTTGGGGGCGGGATAGTCTTCTCAGTGCTATTTGCTAGTGCTGCAGTGCTATTCAGGATCGTTCGGAACGTATGATTTTTGTGTTTAAGCCGATTGGTATCATAGGCTAATATGATAGGGATCGGAGCTTGTGCTAAGGATGGCTTGTTGCATAGACTCCGATGTCTACACCCGATCCAGGCAGCGTGTAATTTTTGTGGCGAAAGTTTAACGTGCCGCCAAAGGTGCGACAGGGCCTTATGGTAGTTAGTTTGACCCTATGTTTGCCAGTTACCAACTGACCCGCGGGCCAGATATCGAGCGCCTGGGCGGCCTGTACCCGTCATGCCAGGACGGGAAGTCCAGCGCTGTACCAGCTGAGCTGCCGTTCACGCTGGATCCGATTCTCATATCCTCGACATTTTTAATGCACTATGGCACAGAAATGCAAGAAATATCATATTCATTTGTCACTTGCCTTCGTTAAATTGTCAGCATCGTCATCCGTAAGAATCGGATGAAAAGATTGCGTGCAATTGATCTTCTTTCATGTAATATGTCTGTTTTATCCGTGAGTGGTGTGAGCAGAACTTTTAAAACCTTGGTTAAATGAGGCACAGATATTGTTTTCAATATGACTTGTGGTGTAAAAATTCGATTTGCACAATCCAAAAACAATACTGGAAGGTTTTGGCTCTGATTCCGAATGTTTTACTCATTGTTGTTTTTATTGACGCTTCATTGCATAAAAATTGGCTTAACCTACAGGTTTGTATTGCGTATTAATTTTATTTTCATGCGGGTGGGGGCGACTTGGTTCCCCCGGTTATTGTTCTGGTCCCAAAGCCAGACTGTGCGTAAACGCACGCAAGTCCGGGAAATCTCTCTTCGTATCCGCTTAACACATTACCTTAAATTTTGAGCATCCTGTATGGTTTAGGACCGGCTCCAGGACACGTTCCCGAGAGGTATATCGGGCCATTTTGAGGTCGTTTCAGCCGCGTGCCTGCTGCTTTGCATATCGATGCAGTAAGTCAGTGTTTGGTAATAGTGCCATGCCAGCGCATAACATTTACGGAAACAACTCGCGCGGCACCATGCACGGATCCGGAATTTTGCCAAGGGGGATGTTTTTAGGGGCGCCAAAACGTTATTGCAGTGCACCAAAATTGCACCGAAAGAGCGCCAAAATAATTCGACTGTAATGTCACTTAAATCGCGCGAAATGTTCGGTGGTATGTCACGGGCGACGTCAGAACAAGTCACGAGAGCGTTTTGACTCGTACGCGCTTGAAAGCGGGATGCCCATATTATATATGGGCATTGTATATTATAATGAGCTACATTATGGCGGCGTCCTCGATGCTACAAGGGCGCATTTTTATTAGAAGGGCGCTCATGTGTTATCACAAGAGTTCACGATGCCACTTGTACGCTCAAGGATAGGGCGCCTTTGTATCCGCGGGCCAAATTCGTTCGTGAAAAACTGAGCCAAGCGTCAGTCTGAACGTAAGGCCTGGCTCTGCCTCTGTGTCAGAAGGGACCGTGCCGTTGTAATAAAAGTGTGCCAATCACTAAAACGTTGGTGCCTCTACGATGTCAGTAGAGGGTCATTTTCAAGAATAACATGGTCCTTCACCGGCACGCATTTGTGTTTTCGGGCGGACGCCTTGTGAATGATAGGGCGCCTGTAGTTAATCGCAGGAGCACCTTCTCGGTACTACAGCAGCGCCTTCTGAATGACTGGCCACCCATGCTCCACCTTTTGGGCGCCTGCTTGATGTCAAACGGCGCCTTTTGGCGACAGGGCACCTGTACTACATCACAGGTGTGCCTCCTTTTTGTCGTAGGATGGAAGTTGGATGTCAGTGCAATCATACTCTGTCGCAGAGGCGCCCCTAAGATATCGCACGGACACTTTGGTCGATAGAATGACTATAAACCATTACAGGGGCGCCTCGTGTTGTCACGTCGACCTTCAGGAAGACTGGGCGCCGATACTTCATCACAGGGGCACATCCTTGGTGTCACAGGGACGCCTTTTGAACGGCGAGGCACCCGTACTCCAGCCAAGGGACGTCTTCTTGGTGTTGCAGGGGCGCCTTTGACTGACGTGCCACCCTTACTCCATTACATGGATACTTGTTTGATCTCAAGGGACGCATTTTAGCCCGGCATTGACCGGTGTTTTTCGCCACTTTCCTCTGGCGGGGGGGGGGTCGTTTAACGTCAGTCCCTTTCTGTCTGGAGAGTCAGTCTTCCGATTCAACTGCTTTAAACGTAAAAAAATAACGCCGAGCCTTGCTGTCCTGTAACGTGTATGTTTTGTTTTTTTTTTGTTTTTGGGTCACTGATGGCGTCACAGATCGGGTTAAACACAAAAAATGTCGTTTTCTTCAGAGTCGCCCATCACATTGAAAAGCAGACCGAGACTGAAATTTGCTTGATAGTATGTTCTTGACAGCTTAATATCATTTTCTAAGTGCCACCCGACCAAAGCTGGAAAAGGTGTTGTTTTTGGTGTTGAAGAACATTGGAAACTATATGCTCCAGAAACATTTTATACTCCGAAAGTTTGATCTCATGCCTACTTAAACTTATTTATTACACGGTGACAAGTTTGTAACTGCAAGCAAATGACTCAGTCTACATTCAGTCTCTTCGCAAAATTTTGCACTCCAAAACAAAAGTTACACTCCAACGCCAAGAACAGAAACCAAATTTGCAGCCCTTCACCCGATCCAAGGTCTTAAAAGATCAAAATAACATGTTGGGTCAGATCTGGCCTCTGTGATAACGTGCTATGCAATGCTTTTTTCACCGTCACCCATGGACAGATGACCAGGAGTGCTCCCGTCCACGAACCACCGCGACGCAAAGTACCGTACGTTAACATCATTTTAATGAGAAAAAAATAAAAATTAGCAAGTCGCGGCACTCCTTGCTGCACAAATAAGACAAAAAATGTAGATAGGGAGAAAATGCGGCGACGTTTTTTTACAGGCAGTGCTGGGTTAATGAAGCTGCAAAGATGTTTGCTGGCCCATTTAACCGAGAGA
This sequence comes from Capitulum mitella, assembly GCA_030062745.1. NCBI lineage: Eukaryota > Metazoa > Arthropoda > Thecostraca > Pollicipedomorpha > Pollicipedidae > Capitulum > Capitulum mitella. The sequence continues at coordinate 14,368,095 of CP099840.1, forward strand.
TTCCAAGACGACGTTTTCAGATCGCCATGAGCACAAAAATTGAAACGGCCCTAATTATCGTACCCCTGCGACATTGCAGCATTTTGTAACTCCAGACACGGACTACCACGAGCACGCTGTCACTATTAACTTCCATCTGACATCTCGGGATGACCCTACATGTCATTTTGTCCGGTTTTACATTTTCCTCGGAATATTGCACAACATTGCTTAGGCTGATATCTCGACAGCCGTTATCTGTGACGTCAAACAGAGGCCACCAGTTTACTCGGCAAACTGAAATCTGCATAGAACCACCAAAGGTCAAACTACAAAAATAATTTTATTGAAGGAAGTAACTGCCATGTAGGTTGCACGTACAGTTTGTTGCAAGAAAAACCGATAATCTATCTGGACGTATCCAAAAAATTGTTTTATTCAGTTCCTTTTCTACAATGTGTTCTCACTGGACCCAGAAAATGAAAAATACATATTTGCCCGAGGATGACATAGCATGTCAGAGGAGTACCATATTGAACTCTCAGGTCATGCTGATGTGCAATGAAAGCCACAATACATGGTAAACACGGCAGTGAATTAAAATTGAATGTCGAATCGCATAACATGGTCGCCTTTATTATGTGATTATGGCGTGGCCTAAGATGACGTCATTTTCCTTTTTGTTCATTATATGCACAACTGATGTAGGAAAAGGAACTGAAAGTTTCAGGACGCTGCGTTTATTCGTTTCGGAGATATCTAAGAAATGTTAGGGGAGGGGTCGTTAAACGCCTGCCCCCTCCCCAGTCAGTAGCGGGTTAAACGACAGGACACCCATACTACATGACAGAGGCGCTGTTTTGGTGTCGCAGGATCGTCGTTTGAATGACAGTGCAACCATACTGTCACAGGGGCGGCTCCTTAGTGTGGCAGGAGCGCCTTTTGTTCGACAGGTTGACCATACACCATCATAGGGGCGCCCTCTTGATGCCCCATGGACCTTTTGAATGACAGGGACACCATAGTCCATCAGAGGGGTGCATCCTTGGTGTCGCAGGGGTACATTTGAAACGGCGAGGCACCCATACTCCATCGCAGGGGCGCCTCCTTGTGGTCGCAGAGCCGCTTTCTGACCAACAGGACACCTATACATCGAGGCAGAGGCGACTCCTTGGTGTCACAGGACCGCCACCGCCATAGGTGCGTCTCTTTGGTGTCACGGGGGCGCCTTTTGAACTACAGAGCTACCATACACTATCCCAGTGGTGTCTCCTTGGTGCCACAGGGGCGCATTTTAATTAACGGAGCGCCCATACTCCATCGTCGCCTTCGGCAGCTGATGTCTTTGCGGGCGCCAAAATGCCGGGGGGATGGGGGGCAAAAGACACTTCGCGCTCTCCTTGGAGCCCAACGGCGGGGGGGGCGCAGCCGCCGCCTGGATCGGTCCCTGCACGGTAAGCTATGCTTTCAAACTGAAGGCACTGCGACGGGATCCCCGCCTGATGTGCTCTTTATACAGCTGTTTCTGACGTCGGTAAAGAGCAAATTTTGCGAGAGGATACCGTCGCGCCTTCCATGTATTACATGTATGTGAATGACGTACTGGTGGAAGTCAAGTATTTAAAATCTCAAAACGTGCTGGAAGAATGACAAGAGGATGCCTGTAGTTTACATTTAATTGTTAGAGTATTGATCATAAGATCGGCTTCCCTGGATGTCACCATCGATGCCGTTGGCGGAAAAATGACCACCGGCGTACACCGCAATGCTACATACATGGGAAGATGTGTTATTGACGGCAACCATGTCCCCAGCCGGTACAAGATCAGCGTCATCAGGGCATGTGTTCGTCGCTCTTTAACACGCGCACTGGAAGGGAGGTCATTTTGTGCCCCCCCCCCCCCCACCTGCTTTCCTTGAACATCTCGGGAACGGATCGGAGCTGGTTGCTGCTACTTGGTGACATTTATGGCAGTTCAATAACTCGTCGATTGACGCAGAAAAATCGGAAATCGGCCGGACTTTTTTTAGGTTTTAAGCATTTGAAGTCAGACAAACATAACGAAAACGACGGTTGTCGCTGGCAAATTGGAACGTTGTGAAAGAACCAGCGTTCTACCTAAGATAGCCGTTTGAACACAATCATGCGACGTCGTTTGGGCATAAGTGGTGAATGTACCAAGACCAAAGTCGGGGTCATTAAGGGTCCAAGGTCACCAAAGGTCAAGGTCAGCCAGCTTGTGAACTGATCCAGATTTGCTTTGCAACATGTCTGTTTGTATGGAAATATGCATTCAAAGACCCTAATAAAAAGACGTGTACGCACACTGATGCACTTACATATACCAGGGGCAATTAAGGTCAAGGTCATGAAACGTCAAGGTCAAATATCTTGTGGCCTGGCCCAGATTTACTTTGCGACAAGTTGATTTGTATGAAATATGCATTCGAAGACCTTAGTAAAACACGTGTGCACACATGGATACACTTATACATACAACGGTCATTTCAGGTCAAGGTCATCAAAGGTCAAGGTCAAATATCTTTACCTGGTCCAGATTTGCCGTGTCATATGTCGATTTGTATGAAATATGCATTCAAAGACCCTGCTGAAAACACGTTTGGCACATTGATACTCACATATATATATATGTGGTACATATGTCACATATATGTCACATATACATATATGGTACATATATATATGTATATACATATATACATATACATATATACATAAATATAAACGCTGGAAGTGACCAGATGTACCGATGTGGGCTACCTCCACTGGAAATACGCCAGAAGATACGTGTAGCTCCCTGATTTACACTCAAGCTATTCAATGTAAATCTGAATCTGATCTGCAAAACGAAATCTGATCTGCAAAAGATGAAAAAATGACAAATGAAATGAAATGAAATGACAGACGAAAAAAAAATGGAACATGGGTCATTGGCCTGACATGACGACGACCCGAAATCCTCAGTCAAGACGTCAGATGAATGGAAAGTTTCGTATGCCACGTTTTAACGGCCAAACAAGCACCCTTTTCCCGTTTCGTTCGAAAAGTCGTACGGAATCTGAACCACTTTCCCGACCCGCCTGTACGGGTGGGGAAAGTGTCATTGACTTTTTCCATCCCATTTGATCTTAAAGATATTGACCTAGGGTCATGAAAACTGCACACAATATAAATCGTTATAGCTCCACCCTGTCCATAAATTTCATGTCTAGCTCTTTCTGTTCCCGACATCGGAGGGGGCACTTTTGTGCCCCCTTTCCAGTGCGCGTTAGTTAAGTGCCCTCCTTCCAGTGCGCGTTAGCGAAACCTCCTTCCACTGCGCGGGTTAAAGCACTGCGCAACCTGGGCCCTTATCCATTAGGACGTCAACAGAGTCAAAGGGATCTTGGCAAACATTAACTACTCAGCATCTCTCTTTGATCACCATGTCATGTGAGCACTCACGTTCCAGATGAGTGAAGCAGATCAGAATCCTGGAGCCAAGACACATCAGCTAATTTACACAAAGACCGTTACTTGGCTATAAAAGTGATGAAACCATTCTTCGCCAAAATTGAAAGAAAGTAATGTCAGAAAAAACTCTGGTAGTTCCAAATTCATCATCTGATGGGTGACCACTAAACAATGAGACAAAGTTAATATGTATGCTGCTATTGTGAATGAATGCACGAAGCCTTTATTTTGGTAGCATTGGAAGCGCCATGGAAAACTGCATGCATGGGTACATTATTTTTAACGTATTGTTCATGGAGGGGCTGAAAGGTGCAGACGTGCAAAAGACCCTTGTAATTTTTTTACGAACAATTCAAGGAAATGGGGAACGCGTACACTGTTCTCCATTTTTCGGAAATAGGAGTGTGCCGAAGTATCGTCTATCGTACAGTAACCCGTGCACGACCGTGGGTCGGCGGCGGTCACGTCCGACTGGGGGGCGGTTGCCCGCCTCCTGTGTCTCACGGACGGTTGGTCGCACGATAAAAATAAGCACACCGTTGGAAAGCTGGTGACGAGTAGAGCTCGAAACTGGTCCCATTTTTAGTGTTAGATAATATGTAAGCAATTGACGTCCGATATATGTTTTCTCATAGCCAACTGCATGAGACTGAGAAACGGCCTTAATCTCAAGGGCTGTAACTAATAACGCATAAGTAAAGGCACCAACGCTGAAGTAAAGGTTCGCAGATGCCGATATACGTCTAATTTCTCAGATTTGTTCAAGATATACACCGAAACGTTGAACTAAAGACACGGCAATTTTCACGCCAGTTGGCGGGCGCCGCAGCCGTGCGCAGTAAGAAATTAACGGGAACTAATTTTAACTTTCCTTTCTTTTCGCAACATAAACCTATCCATGAAAATTTTATTGATCTTAGTGTTTTTTGTGACGGTTTCTCATGCTTAAATTTCGGAAAAAATTATTAGTTACCAATCTATACAAGTGGCAGAGCTTTACTGGCGAGAGCCTGTTTATTTCCAAAATATGCAATTTTTTAAAACTTTTTGAGGTTCATGATATTACTTACGTCTGTGCAAGCCAGTTCTGCCATTTTCTACCCATTCTGAGTGATACAGCGCTGATTTTGACGTTGGTACATTTTGGCTCACAACAGTTATTCGTGACCTTACCTCAGGTCACTGGGTGGAAGTCATTGATACTTTGCCCAATGACGGTAACTAGATGTCTGCTTCACGGCACACTAGAAATGTTGTGAAAAATTCCGCCAATTTCCGAAAATACACGACATGTCTTAAAAATGGGCTTGACCTTAGGCCAATGACCCGGAAAATTCCGAGAAGTCTGAGACAGCGGATTTGTTGCATCTATCAAAATCACTAATCCCTGAAAGTATTGTGATATCTTGTTTTCCGACAAAGTTACAAGGCGCTAAATTTTTTGACAAAGGTGCGTTTGACCTGACCTAGGTCAGACGTCTGACTTGACCTGAGGTCAGAACTGAAACACAAGGTGTAAAAATGATCAAGGAAAAGGTACACGAAGTTTCGTGGCTCTGTGTTTTTTCGTTCTCTCGCAGTCCTAGAAAAACCTCGGGTGGGGGGGCCGTCAACCGCTCACCCAGTTGGGGGTGGGTTAAATGATATGGAGACCCGAGGCAGCCCTGTGATTATTTTAATGAAAGGCCTTGAAAAGAACTGAAAATGAAACCATCCAAAGTTTGTATCATTTTTTGCACTCACCCGTTATTGCCAGTCTGCCCCGTCTCTCTGGCGGATGCAGGCGGGGGCATCGCGGCCATGCCCTCCCCTTTTTTACCTCATGTTCCTCCCCTGGCCCCCTTTTTTGTTGGAGAAAGGGGGCCGGCATGGCTCCCCCCTTTCGGAGTATTTATTTTTTATGAACTTTTATTATATTTATGATATTTGTTACATGATATATTTATTAACAATTACTATTGATTTTCTAAAATGGCGAAACAGAGTTAACGAAATCCAAGGAGAAGCCAAAATTTGAAAGGAGACTACGTTACACGTGATACAAGCCCCCTCCCCCACCTCAGATTATGTTCTGGGTCTGCCAGTGTCTTATAATGACTAGCTACTAAAACAACCAACGTTGTCTGCTTCTGCAGATCTCAAAAATAAGACTGAACGTTCCAGCAAAACGTGGGTACGTTTAGCGTACTGCGGCTCGGCCATGATCATGCATCCGCAACACGACGGTGAACTCATGGTGCGCAAAGAACCCATCCGCACCGCCATGAAGAACTCCTATGCCGGCAACAAATGGTCACCGGCACTAAAACTCTAGCAAGAGCAGCAGACAAGTGGCACCTTCGATGCTCGAAACGGTTTTCACCTGCGACATAAGCCGTCTGTTAACAGCCAGACGAACGCACGATCAGTGTTGAAACTTTATTTTGGCGATCCAATGGTACCTAGGTTGTAACTTGCCAGGAAACACCTTTAACTTCCCCGTACATACACGTTTAAAGCTTTCATGTGTTGCATTTATACGTATAAAATGTTTCCCAAAATGTCAAAATGTGTCAAGTTTCCATTTTCTCGTTGTCTTTTAACAGGGAGTGTAGCGATTTGCTTCTTATGTTCTTTGGTGTGCATGTATGGTTCTGTGCGTCTCTGGGCTGAGAGAGGGGCACTGGTGGGTGCCCGATCTTGGATGATAGAAAAAAAGTTCTGCCGCCTTCGCCGCACGGATAGGTTAATTGCACGATATAGTCGCACGCTTTATAATTTTTCGGTCCTGCAAATTGTGCTTTTGGTGACTATTAAAATTTTTGGAAGATGGTAAGAGGAACTTAAGCGTCAGCCATGGCAGCTTAATCCGCGCACGACCGGTGGTCGGCGACGATCACGCCCGACGGGGAGGGCGGCGGTTCACCGCCCCCTTCTAACTCATGAACGGTTGGTCGCACGATAAAAATAAGCGCACTGTTAGAAAGCTTGTGACGAGTAGAGCTGGAAACTGGTCTCATTTTTAGTTTTAGGTAATATGTAAGTAATTCACGTCCCATATATGTTTTATCATAGCCGACTGCATGAGACCGAGAAACGGCCTTAATCTCAAGGGCTGTGACTAATAACGCATAGGTAAAGGCACCAGCGCATAAGTAAAGGTTCGCAGATGCCGATACACGTCTGATTTCTCAGCTTTGTTGAATATATACGCGGAAACGTTGAGTTAAAGACACGGCAATTTTCGCGCCGGCTGTCGGCGGGAGCCGCAGTCGTACGCAGTAAGAAATTGACGAGAACTAATTTTAGTGTTACTTCATTTTCGCGACATAAGCCTATCCATGTCAGTTTTACTGATCTTAGTGGTTTTTGTGACGGTTTCTCATGCTTAAATGTCGGAAAAATTCATAAGTTACCAATCTACACAATTGGTGGAGCTTTATTCGCGAGATCGTGTTTATTTCCGGAATATGGAATTTTTTAAAACTTTTTGAGGTTCCTGGTATTACTTACGTCTGTGTAAGCCAGTATTGCCATTTTCTACCCATTCTGAGTAATGCATCGCTGATTTTGACGTTGGTACATTTTGGCTCACAACAGTTATTCGTGACTTGACCGCAGGTCACTGGGTGGAAGTCATTGATACTTTGCCCAGTGACGATAACTAGATGTCTGCTTCACTGCACAGTAAAAATGTTATGAAAAATTCCGCCAATTTCCGAAAAAAACGACGACATGTCGTAAAAATGAGCTTGACCTTCAGTCAGTGACCCGGAAAATTCCGAGAAATCTGAGATAGCAGCTTTGTTGCATCTATCAAGATCACTAATCCCTGAAAATATTATTGTAATATCTTGTTTCCCGAAAAAGTTACAACGCGCTAAATTTTTTGACAAAGGTGCGTTTGACCTGACCTAGGTCAGACATCTGACTTGACCTGAGGTGAAATCTTTGACACATGGTGTAGAAATGATTGAGGAAAAGGTTCGCGGAGTTTCGTGGCTCTGTGTTTGTTCGTTTTCTGGCAGTCCTAGAAAAACCTCAGGTGGGGCAGTCAACTGCTCCCCCGAATCGGGGGCGGGTTAATTGTTTTTTTTTTTTTTGTAATAAAGAACTTTGCTGGTCTACAACATGTTACGCAATAAGTCCGATACTGAAAATAAGATGCCTTTCTGAGGGCATGGTTAAATGGCAGTCGACTGTTGTGCTTAGTGGCCAATGTATAAAGAGTAATATTCCAAGATATAATATATGCATAATGTATTATATATATGTATATATATATACATATATGTATATAGAAACTACTCGCAATAGCGTCTTTACTTTAACTCGAAATGACATGACACGAGCTCCCGTTTTTCGTCGAGAAAACGTGAGTCCTCTTTAGTTTTTATGGCATTGCAGCGTGTGGACTGCAGTACCAGTCATTACAATACCGATCTGTTTATACCTACACCATATTCCGTGTCGCCCTGTGGAACAGTTATGTGACACTGTTCGCATGTTGCTTCATTGCTGATGAGACACCGCGGTATATACATTTCTGATGGCATACATCGTGATGAAGGCGTTTGAACACCTTGAGGCAGCTGAGTACGGGAAAGACAATAACATTCCCTTTATAATACATATTATATGGTATGTTTATATGCCATACAATATTCCTACTTCCAGGAAGTCGTGTCTTTGCTTATACCATTGTGTGTTATATGCCAATCCAGTTGCGCTTGTTTCGATTTAAAGACGTCACTGTTTTCCAGATAACTAAGTGAAGCATTGTTGGTGATACTTCGTACGAGTTGTACTTCACCGTGTTCGTTGTCGAGCGTTTCCATGGTGTTCTGTTGTAGTTTCAAACGCCTGATGGTCCTTGCTAGTCCATTGACAGCGTATTCTCTTTTCAGCCCTGCAGTCGGCGGAAGGCGGTAAGTGGATTTCATGTGCGTCTCTGCGTCGTAACCGTCTGCGACCGTGTCTTGTCACTCAGGGGCCAGTTTTGGAAAAACGTATACGTCTTGTTCTCGAAAGGAAGCGGAAACTACAAACTCCCAATTGTTGTATGGTACAAATGCCATTTGAGGCACATCGCTTCCAAATGGCACGACGTAAGAAGAAAAAAATGACTGGTTCGGGACCTTTGCAAAGTAGCAGATGACAATACGGTAACGCTCAACCACTCATAAGTAGTTCTAATCATGTGCATTTACAAGGAAATTTAGATATATGTGTGTGATATGGAAAACACGTGACCTGTAGTCCGTGGATTATGTTTTTCCTCGTTGCACCATCCTTCAAATTTTGTTGTCTGGAACTGGTAATGAAACTTTTTCGAAGCCTGCCAGCGGCGCTGTGTAACATTGGCGGACTGTTAACCCTAGCACGCCCGGAGACATTTACGTCCCTTGCGAGGCGAGGACGCGGTACAGGACCATCAGAGGACAACATATTGGGAATGAAATGTAAAGAGAAAATCGGGAAGGTTGCATTGAATAGCCATCGACGTGCTGACTTGCCTGCATTAGAGCAGGATTTTATATGACATTTGGTAGGTCATCTTAGATCCAGGTATCAAGTTGTCATTGTCACGGTGGAAGTGGAATGTCTATCTCCATGATCTTAGTGCATGACATGGGAATCTCAGGTGTCTGCCAGATCGTGGATGTCATTTGGCATACCTTGAGTGAGTCTCGGGCCCACAGATGCCGTTATGTCTATCTGAATATGCGGTTTTTGGGTTTGACCATGGGGAAAATGATCAAAACACCTTTTGGCCCCTGCAATAATTTTCCAGAAACGATCCGATGGACCGGACTAACTTTCGTTAACCCTATTCCCGGAGGGCTAGACGGTATGGTCGATTCCCGGCAGAGGGGGCGGATTCGGCCCCTCCTCCCGAGATCGCGAGAACTACTCGTCCGATTTCATCGCAACAAACGGCAATCGATTTGCCGTGACGTGAACTACACTTTTATAAAAAGAAATTTTCAAAATTTCGAAATTTAGGGATACAGGGGGGGCAAAAATGTCAAAATTAGGGGTACTTTTGGACTTTTTATCACTCTGTTGTTTATGGACTGATTTCAATGAAACTGGTATGAATCGAGAGATTATGGATAGGGCTTTTACCATGGGTGCACAAATCTGAAATTTTGAGAAAATTCATAGGCGTTCACAGGGTTTCAAAAATAGGAGGATTAGTTTTCTAACAATGAATGAACAAAAAAGGTAAAAACACTTTTTTGGCTTCTGCCAGTCATGCTATGCTCAAGAAGTAAAAATCGCATTACAATGTTTGTATAATGTTAGCATAGGCGGTGCCAGGGACATGAAAAAGGGGGAACTGTCATGGTCACACGTTCTTCAGATCAACTTGTGACCTTTGACCTTAAATGACCTCCAGTGACCGTGGGGTCACTTGGAATGATCTCGTGTGCATTTAATATTACCTGTCAACGTTTTCAATCATTTGAATTCGCTCTGTTTCAAAAATTTTATTTTATGGCTGTTGCGATATAGGGTACGCGCAGTGACATTTTAGGTCATGTCTCCGTGACCCGACCTGATATCAAGCTGAAAGTTGGTACACAAGTAGAGGGCACCCTTTTACGTCATATATATATTCCGGGTTTGGCATTTGAAAAAACGGCCCCGAAATTATAGCAAAAAAACAAATTTTGACTTTTGACCTTGACCTGACCTTGTAAAATGACCTCAGATAAACAAAATTATATCTGCACATTGCCCAACTATTTAGCTATACATCCACATAAAGTTTTAAGTTCTAGCTTTAAAACTCTGTTTTTGGCAGACATTTTTCTTTTACCCTTAACATGGCCAAAAATGGGTTGAGGTGCCTCCCAAAAACGTTGCCTGGCTCCGCCCCTGAGCAAAGTAGAATTGTAAAATTTTGTCACAGCACGTAGAACGAATAGCTAGGAAAAGTGACCAAGTTTCGTGAAGCTGCGTTAAAAAGCCTGGAATTGGCAAGCAAAAAAACCCAAGGGGGGCGGATTCAGCCCCCTCTGCCTGGAATAGGGTTAAGATAGCGATATCTGGGACGACATATACGATGATGTCCGTAGACGATGAAGAAGTATGCTACTCAAATCACAGATATGAAGTACATCTGAAATGAAAGCTCATGGTGGACAGGGCATTTGGCGAGGCTGAGGTTTCGCTTCAGGTATGTGGTCTGACATTGCCAGTTGGTAAAAATTCCCCGTATTGTTCGACGTGTGTTGTTCTTTGCATTTATCTCAGTTTTTACAGGTCATCGCTACCAACTCACCTGCAAGTTTGCGAACCACAAGCATTCTCTGTCAGGGTCGTAAGTCATCGCAGTCACTGTGACCCGCTGGTGTAAAAATGTGTGCATGTCGAAGAGCATTAACTCATAATCTTTCGACCCAGTGAAGGTAATCGTGATTACCGTGAACGTCGGTCAGAATAACGATTTCCGTCCTTTTCCCCGATAAGATGGCGGATGTTGCATTCTGAAGTCACGAGACTAGGTTTAACAGCCGATGGTGTGGTGGCAGAGACCTACGATGGCGGTGGAGATCTTACGAATGCGTGCTCTTTTACATATTCGGAAAGTTTTGTGGGGATGAGCTTAGAAAACCGTATGAACTTTTTTCGTTATTGGTAATCGGACATTTTTTATAAAATGGGATATCAGTAAACCGAAGTAATGTTTTGACAGACCAGTGACAAGCACCAGAATGGGGTGTTTTGACATAAATCTCGTAAATCTCGGAAATAGCTTCAAGGAACTTAAAACTAGAATGAAAAACTAGAATCCCCGAAAGCTACAGAACTATCACGATGACAGCTGGGACGGCAAACGATATGTTGTGACCTTAGAGGTCACCGGGCAACCTGGGGGCTCAGACTGGGTATCATTTGAATCAGAAAAAAAGGAACAAGTTCACGGAAAGGAGCTTACGTTCGCTTTTTGTTGTCACTATCGTGATTGGGAGGGAAATGGATTGGAATGTAGCATTTACCTCGTCGTCCGGGCCTAGGCGAAATTCCGTACTTCCGGCTTGGGCTGATACAGATGAGGTGAAAATAAGCTTGTGTGGTGAAGATTGCGGGTCGGGGTGTGTCCAGAGGTAGTTGGGTGGGGGCGTAGTGATCACAAGCGCTGATACGGCGTTGTGTTATTTTTCGCAGCCTCGGATTAGTTTGGAGCAGAACGGTATAGCCGATCAATGATTTTTTTCCTGGATAGGCATGAACCACAGCTGCTCGTATCGGCAGATATCAGCCTCGATTGATGGAATGAAGGTTTGAATGCCGAACCATCGAGTGGGCCTGCCGAATGGGCCATTATGCGGAGTGGTTTGAGCCGCGGTGGCTCGTTGCGTGACGTTGCGTTGAGCGGCGTGCGCCGGCTCGGCTTAGTCTCCGCATTGCTGCCGTGCCGGCAGCCGGATTGTACTAGAACACGATCGGTGTCAAGGTCAGGCCGGCGCACCGGTAGCCATGCTCCGACCGCCCCCTCGCTCCGCCACCGTTCGCTGCCACATGGTCTCGAGCGTCGCGCGTCTGAACATGGCAGACAGCGCTACGGGCGCGGTTTTATCGGAGCTCGCCACCGCGGCCGCCGCTGCCAGATGCATTTTTGCCTCACGTCAGCGGAACTTGACGAAAATGAATTGGCGATTTAATGTGGTGTGTAGTGGCCCCACGGGTTGCGCGATGACGGATTAGCAGGATGGTTGTTTTGGGTGTCGTTATTTTATCCCTATCCTATTTCAAATTCTTATTCATCAGACGACTGTCATTGCCAGATATGTTGCTAGTGCATGCAACTTCTGCCAGTGTGACCCGCCGACTGTTGTCGAATGACCTTGGTTCCTGGTGCGATATCTTCATGATGATTGTTTGACTTATCATCCTTCACATATTGCGATCCATATCTTTGTTGCTATAGAACATGTTAGATGCATGGAATGTCGTTCACTTTGCGTGGAGTTGAATGTGCGCAGAGAACCTTCACGAAATACTGCTTTTCATCATAAGTATGTTGTATGAGAATAATCTCAGGATCTTTCAATGCATCATGGTTTCTCGGACGTCATTTATCATTATGATACGTCCTGAACTCTGCCCTCTGTGAAAACGAACTGCTAATACTAGGTTTACGCCTTCCCGTCGTATTGTTTGGTCTTTGCGGAATACACATTTTCCTTTGGAAGTAGTAAGGATCCAATGTAGACCTATTTTTATCTTTTTCCGCATTAAATTGGTGAGAAACTACTTCACTTCTTACGTTTTATTGATGGTGTGACGTATGTACAGCTCCGGCTTCATGTTTTTTTTTTTGTCTGCGGCTGAAATGGTCTTCCCATAATAGAGCCTTGGTGGTAAAAATACTGATTTTTCCATGTCATGCCCACCGCGGATCAGATTTTCACGCAATCCGCATGAAACGTGGTCTGAAATTGCTCTGCCGAGGAGTTTTGTCTCGGTTCCGACTTAGTTTTCGGCCTACTGAAAATCGAACCAATCATCTGTCTGTGGGTTGCGTCATACGTGTCTCTATGCAACTGTCGTTGTTGCGGACATGAACGTTGTGCCTATCTTAGTCCTGATTCCACAGCATCGGGGGTCGGTGCGGAGTATCTGGGGCCAGCGGGTCGGTGCGGTGTATCTGAGGTGGGCGCGGTGTACTGAAGTCGGTGCGGAGTATCTGGGGTCGGCGCGGTGGCGGTCAGATGGACGCGTGTTCGTGCGGGACTGCAGCAGGAAAGTGGCGCCCGTTTGTTGGCCAACTGAGCGGTACTGGGACAGTGCGGCCGGCCGAGCTGCGCACCTCCCTGGCCGCGCTCGTAATTTCCTGCCGTCCGCGAAAAGAAAGCCAGCTACTTTTCAAGTGGATGCCCGCCCTCTGCGCCATCCGGTTTCCTGAACTAGGCTGGTCAGCATAAACGCACGCCTTTTCATGCGCTGTGTACGCTGAATTTGGTCATGCGTTCATGAAACGTCACGGTCGTTGAGGACTTTTGGCGACGCCTTCACTGCGCGGTACGGTGTGTACAAGTCGTCAGTCGCGTGGGATGGGCAATAATGTTTGCTGAGGCACGATGAGGCCACCGCTGTGTTATACGTCTGTAAACTGAAAGAACTCGGAGGTCTGCGGAAGGTGTCAGTTAGATTCTAGACCCGAGCGATCGCGGAACCGCTATCGATCGCACCTGAATTATAGCATATTGTGTAGTATTTCATGGATCCAATGTTTTTTTTCGACTTCGGTGGTTAAAAAGGGAGGTTGTGTGGCCAGGCGGTGCAGCCTTCTCGGACCGGAGCAGTGCAGGGTGGCGGCCATCAGTTGGCTGGTGGGGGTCGCTGGGACCGGATCAGTGCCGGGTGCCGGCCGTCAGTTGGCTGGTGATGGGGGAAGGGACTACTGGGGTCGGATCAGTGCCGGGTGCCGGCCGTCAGTTGGCTGGTGGTGGGGGGAAGGGACTACTGGGGCCGGATCAGTGCCGGGTGCCGGCCGTCAGTTGGCTAGTGGTGGGGGGAGGGGGAGGGGACTACTGGGGACGGATCAGTGCCGGGTGCCGGCCGTCAGTTGGCGGGTGGTGGGGGGAAGGGACTACTGAGGCCGGATCAGTGCCGGGTGCCGGCCGTCAGTTGGCTAGTGGTGGGGGGAGGGGGAGGGGACTACTGGGGACGGATCAGTGCCGGGTGCCGGCCGTCAGTTGGCTGGTGGTGGGGGGAAGGGACCTCGGGCCGGATCAGTGCAGGGTGCCGGCCATCAGTTGGCTGGTGGTGGGGGAAGGGACTACTGGGGCCGGATCAGTGCCGGGTGCCGGCCATCAGTTGGCTGGTGGTGGGGGAGGGGGAGGGGACTACTGGGGACGGATCAGTGCAGGGTGCCGGCCGTCAGTTGGCTGGTGGGGATCGCTAGGGCCGGATCAGTGCCGGGTGCCGGCCGTCAGTTGGCTGGTGGTGGGGGGAAGGGACTACTGGGGCCGGATCAGTGCCGGGTGCCGGCCATCAGTTGGCTGGTGGTGGGGGGAGGGGGAGGGGACTACTGGGGCCGGATCAGTGCCGGGTGCCGGCCATCAGTTGGCTGGTGGTGGGGGGAGGGGGAGGGGACTACTGGGGACGGATCAGTGCCGGGTGCCGGCCATCAGTTGGCTGGTGGTGGGGGGAAGGGACTACTGGGGCCGGATCAGTGCCGGGTGCCGGCCGTCAGTTGGCTTGTGGTGGGGGGAGGGGGAGGGGACTACTGGGGACGGATCAGTGCCGGGCGCCGACGGATAGCGGCTGGCTTCACGCTGTCGTTCTTGGTCGGCCACTTTCTCTTTCGGCATGTTTTCATGTCGCCGCGCCGTGCAGTGGTCCATTGCAAAATGTAATACATTGATTGCAGATGTCTCCTGCAAATACCAGCTGGCCTCGCTGGGAAAATTTTAGGCCTCTCGTAGAAAGTCGGAGGATCATTTAGCATTCAAAAGCAAAACCTTAAGCCCGGAATAGGGCTTTTTTCTTTGATAATTTCTGTCTTCTACAGCCCTTTGTCAACCCGTGCCATGGAGTGATAGGTCCAGACTGCTGTGGCTTACGTGGTACTGGAGATTTTCTGAAATGACATGCGTCTTTGAACCACAAAGACGGTTACCATCCACTTCTGCCGTCGTTATTGGCAGTGCCAGGACATGACGGTTCGTTTGATTTGGGCGTACTGTTTGTCCGGCACGCTGCTCAATTTCTAGACGTTCCCTTTTTATCGCCGTTGGATGTACAGCAGCCACTGGAGCCTAATGCGAAGTTTGTGTTTTCAACTCGTGAACGTTCTGAAGGGCTTGGCATTTACCTGTCATGTGTGGCAGAGACAGGAAGACTGCCACATTTCTGCCGCCCCCTGAAACGCTGGAATCTGGGCTGTGGATACTGTATATTTGACGTTCGTCTGAATCCAGGAGGCGTTTTCTGGATAGAGTAATTACCCCCACTCACTCATTGGCTCAGCCTCTAGGCTGGGGCCAATGAACGACCGTTGGCTTTGCTTCGGGAGAGACGACGGCCTGCGCTATGCGTCCATTTTAGCGCAGTCCCCGCAACACCTACGCTACGAATGCGTGTTCTGCAACCGTTCGGTGCACCTGTTCCGGTAACGGCGAGGAATGAGTGGTGCTCCATGTCGCATTGTGCTCCGGGACGTGTTGATGGATAGCGGATTTTGCAGGGCTGCGCAAACTGGTCATGTAACTGCCCTTTCTTGAAGGATGGCGTCGCCAAGACTTGTTCGGAGACCATAGACCAGATGCCAGAAAGCGAGACTTCTCGCTTTCTGGGATCTGGTTGCGAACATTCGATCTCGTGTCTGACAAGCAGTGGCGTTATGTCAATATTTCGTGCCACAGGTAGGGACTTCTCAAAAAACGGACGAGACTGTTGGCTGCGCATACATTTGCAGCTCCGACACTCGTTCGTTTTCACTGCCTTCGCGGGCTTTGATATCTACAGCCGAACCGATGGCGATTTACAAAGCGTTGTGCTGTGTTGGTCGTTGACTACAAATTACGTTTCATCCTATCCAACTCAACGCGGAGGTTATTGGCTCTGCAGCATTTGAGTTCGTAAAGCCTGGTATATTAGGCGCTCTTCATCAGCCAAAATTCCTTGTTCGTGCAGTGAAAACATTGGGCTGAATTTCGAGTCATGTCAGCATGCGGAGTAACGAGCTGGCCGACGGTGCCGCGAAACGTCACGCACAAACCCCAGTACGCGACGCCGCCCTCTCCCTGATGCAGGTCTACTCTCACCCGTGTCAACCTTTTTGCTGACAGCGTAGCGAGGGCACTTCGACCCCAAAGATTGCTCCGTCGACCGCTGAACAAACATTTCGAAATCTCAGCAAGGCCTAGGTGTTGGATGCCAGACCCTTTACTGGTGTCGCCATCGGGTCCTCATGTTACGTGGTCAGTTTTTCATCGTCGTAGGTTAATCATTTTTTCATGGAATCTTGATGTTATGGATTTTGTGCAACGGAATCCAGCAAGCGGCATTCCCGGCATTGTTTTCCAACACAGGGTTTTTTAATTGCCTAATGTCCCTAACCCTATTCCGGGACCTGAATTTTAAACCTACATCTCGCGAGGGGTCTTGCTCCGCTCCTCTCATATCTCGGGAACTAACCGTCCGATTTTTCTGCGAGACGGCTGAACCGAATCTGTGGGACCTAATCTACAATTCTAGGTGCTTCAGAGCGCATTTTTTCAATGACGGTGTAGGTTACCGAAAAAGGGGACTTTTGTATCATGTTCATTGGTCGCCATTGCATCAAACGTTGTTGGCAAAAGGCTCTCCCGAATGAATGGCAATGAGACCCAAGGGTCGAAAACATGTTTTAAGGTCGATATATATATATATATATATATATATATATAACGGAAATAAAAACAATGACCAACGACTTGTCTAGGGACTGCAAGGGACAGTAATGTACACTGCATCCTTTTGTGCACTTTCACGAATTTTCGCCGTCTGAAAAGACTCGAAATAGCCATTGTGATCGTTTTCTATTCTTTGAAGCGCAAATATAAAATAGAGAAGGAAGAATGGGTCTTTAGCCTTGATTTGTAATACATGCCGAAGTGCATGTATCGGTGCGTATGTTGTGCCTGCATATGCCCGAGGTCAGAGAGGCTGATATTATGTAAACATGGTCGTACCCATTACAACGTATATCAGTGGCGTAGCCAGCAATCCCTCATGGGGCGATGTTTGTTATCATTTTGCCTGGATGTTTTTAGATATTGATGGGGTCTAAAACGTGCTGAAAACAGTTATTGTGACCCAGCATGCATGTTTATGGAAATGATAACTACCAGTGGTGGTGTCAGGAATCTGAAAAAGGAGGGTAAAATGTTTTTTTTTTCTCGCGCATTCTTCACTCTTGTTTTCAATGTTAAGAACGGTGTCGTGGTATTTGACGCGATATATGGGCGCCAACTAGGGCTCCCTGGGTCTGCCCCTGGCAATATTTACCTAGGCTGTATGCTAAAAAAGGCTTTTCACGTAAAGTCGTAGACCAGTCTGAAGACGTCCTTGGAATCGCGTGATATAGACATTGGGTTCGTGACATAGCACACCGCGTGCCCGTTTTTCGTCCCTTGGGTCCGCCCCTGCTGTCATATTGCTGCCTCTCCATCTGAAAATAAACGGCAAGGATGAATAACAGATGCTATTACGCAACGTAACAGATGCCATTATGTCTGTCCTTGATCTGACAATGTCGATAAGCTAATTTACCGAAAGTAATATATTGATTGCCTCTTCCCCCCTCCCCGTGGACCCCCACTGCGTTCATTAAGTGTAGCAGATATGTGGTAAGGCATGAAATGAATAGGTGTTTTGCAGAAAATAGTAATCTGATTCTCATAACGCCGAATAAATCACAATGAGTGCTCAGCCTGGAAAAAATGACAAAAAATAAGTGAAAATGCCTCCCAAAAACTCGTTTTGAGCTCGCCTCTGGTAAGGTTACAAACTCAGATTCTGCACGGTGTACGAAAAAGATCGTAGGAAAACAGAGTATACGAAAACATTGCAGGAAAAGTCGTCAGGTTTCACGACTATACCCTTTCAGAAATACCAGGCGACAAACCTGGGCTTATTATCTGTTACCCCCCCCCGCCTGGAATAAGGTTAAAGGCGTTAGAATCGCTTTAAAGAAAATATTCAACTTTTAGCAATTGTTTTTAACTAATGTGCCCTTTATTTCAGTCCGCGAAATTGATTGCTTTGTTTGCATTATATATTATTAAACTGCATGCCTCGAGATTTAAGACGTTGCTGCACGTCAGTGGATAACGTCAGAATATAGCTCTTTATTGATACATTTTTATGCTTGTAAATGTTCCTAGAAAACGTAGAAAACGAGTACTGAAAACGTGATCAGCAGCAGCTTCCGGGCCAACCGAATGTATTTCTGAAAAGTTGACCGAGACAGAACATTCTCTTTAACCTTCGCCAGTATTCGTCCTCTGGCACAGCACGGGGGGGGGGGGGGCTGGTACAGTCGTTGCCGTCTTTTGACTACACAGTACTACATAATTTAAAATCGAAAGAGGCAAAAGCGTGTTATGCACGCTTGTAACGAATTGAGATTTTCAACTAGAGGCAAATATGCCTGACACAGTTGGTCTAGGGTCAGAATCGAAGCTTTGTACTGCACGCACACCTGTGCGCCCGCTTAGTACCAGCATTATCCCTATGAAATGACACCTGCCGTCCTCGTCAGGCGGGTAAAAATGAATTGTGCACCTTCCCTCAAACGGAGGATCCCAAGTCTAACAAGCTGTACGTCCACATGGGTGACATCTTGCCACTGATGCCCTAAATCTGGTTTGTCCTTGAAGACGTTTGTGATTTTCCAGCCCACCACAAAATTTGGCGCCTCAGGCATCAGTAATTCCAAGAACAAAGGCCTGAATGACAGAAGAGTACTACTCAGCACTTGCGTCCCGCACACACCAGGCTGAAGCTTTTGACATACAAAACAGTCACATGTATCGGATGCCACGTATCACTCATTTCTGCCCGCCAATTTTCAGCATCCCAACGGTAATAGTTTTGCGGCAGGGAAGGAGGGATGGTGATCGCTTAGGAGGATTTGGTTGCGCGCTTCACGTGCAAGCTGCACCCCCATTTCGGCTGGAATCCGTCGAAATTAATCGCCCAACTGCCCGTCCGCTTTTCCAAGCCTGCGCCTTGTGCGTCCCGGCACTTGGCTGATAAGAAACACGGGTGTAAAAGAGGCGCAAGCGCGCTGCACGTGACCCGTTGCACTCTACCCATCGTATGGGTTATCCTTCGATGGCCTTGGTGCCGGTCTTTGTACCCACCAAGTTTCAGCCAGCTAGGTCACCGTTTCCGGCATTCGGAGGCCCCTTAGTCCAAATCGAAACACGTACCTGTGGATCGCCAAGTGGGTCGCATGTGAGTTCCGACCACAAAAGCACGCACTCGCAAGTGGTGTGTGGTGCGTTGCGAGCTTTTACGAGTTCTGCCCTTTTACGCTGGTATACGTAAAACCGTTCTTTGCACACTTTTGGCGCATTGAGATTTCATACGTGGCGGTCGCTCGGAAAATTTAAGGTATCGAGGTGTTTGTCAGCGTGTTCAAGCTCCCGAACGTCAAGCAACCGAACGCGCCAGCCAACCGTGACGCAAGTGGCACCATCAGGTGCGCCAACTCGGTGGACAGCTTGTGGTTTAGGTTACGAAGCGGTTCGTGGCGTGTGGTACGTATCACGAGGCGTGAACCGGACCTATGCAGAATTCAGCTAATCACGGGTACAGATCAAACGGCGGTTGCTGTTGATGGAGATTTGGTGACAACAAGGGTCCCACTTGTGGTGCGTGCTTTTATCGTCGGCGCCCACGTGCAGTCCACGTGGCGATCCACAGGCAAGTATTTCGGTTTGGACACGGCGGCATTCGAGTGCCGGAAACAGTGAGCTAGACGGCTGAAATTTGTTGGGTAGATAAACCAGCACTAGGGCTGTCCAACGGTGTCCCATATGATAAGCAGGGTACAACGGGTCACGTGCAGCTCGCTTGCACCTTTTTGGACCCGTTTTTTTCATGTACCAATCACAGGGACGCGAACGGCGCAGTTTGGCGCGATGATGGCTTACAACGGCGGACAGGAAGATGTGCGATCAGTTTCGATGGATTCAGTCGGAAACGGAGGTGCTGCTTGCGCGTGAAGCGACTGCTGCTGTAACGACTAACCCCTTCCTTCATTGCCGCAAAACTAGTACCGCTGGGGTGCTAAAAACTGGTGGGTAGGAGCACGTGATGCGTGGCGTTCGATACATGTGGCTGTTTTGTAAGCCAATAGCTTCAGCCTGGTTTGTGCGGGACACGCGTACCGAGTTGTACCTGTTTGCCATTCAGGCCTTTGGTTTGGGAATCGTTGATGCTGGAGGCGCCAAATTCTGTGGTGGGCTGCAGAGTCACAAACGCCATGAAGGACATCCAGGATCTAAGGCATCAGTGACAAAATGCGACCCACGTGGGCGTGCGGCTTGTTGGACTTGGACCCTCCGTTTGCCTGTAGATGCGCGATGCATTTCTACCTACATGACTAGGACGGCACGTGTCACTTCATATAGGAAATTCTGGTGCTAAGCGGTTGCACAGAACTGCGTGCGATACAGAATTTCGATTTGGACCCCGAACCAAGCGTGTAACGCGTTGATTTGACAAGTACGGCCTTTTATTCTATACGAATCACAGTAACCTTATGATTCGTATTTCCTTTTCTGGTGTGGTGTTTGCCCGGTAAAATGCTTGTCAGTGTCCCACGACCACTGACGAACAGGGACGGGAAGTACTGATGCCATGTAACTCAGCGCTTCTGAGTGCTTCACGATTCTTCTTGTGGGCTAGGAGAACAGTTCATGTGCGGTCGATCGTGAATTTCTGTTGACACGCTTTTGGGTTTAAAATGGGCGGAACTTTCGCCGTCGTTACTCGCCTCGGATTGGGTTTGTTGTAGTCTTAAATAATTGATCGCTCTTTATTGAGACGTATTTCTCGCGAATACCTCTAGTTCAGTGAAAGTACGGAAGGTTTGTGACCATTCTGCCCTGAGATGACATTGATTGAAATGAGGAATGAGGACCATAGCGTGGAGATAACTGACACCATGGGTAGCATCCGTACATAACACCAAACGTTTCGTGGTTCTCAGAATGCTTGCCGAACGATGTCAGACCGTAGCCGACCAGGATTTACCCATTGTGTGACCTCTAGAAAGGTGCCGTGGTTCCTTGAGTAAGTTATTTTGAAATCCACAGAAAGTTCAGAAAAAGAATATTGCGTAAGCGAAACGGGAAAATGAGGGTGATCGAGATAGCTGTTCGCGATGTTTCAGGATCTTTCTGAGACCCGTGACACAGAAGGTTATTGGTTTGGAAAACACATGCAAAACTCCCTTTGACCCTACACGTAGCCATTCCAAACCCAACAGTGTGTTTTCGGTAAGGATGTTGTTTTGTTGGTATAATAATGGCGGCTGATCACCCCCGAAAAAAAGAAAAAATCCAGGCTGAGAGGCATGGCATGTGGCGCTTCAGCATATGCATGCATAGACGAGTAGAATGTCGTAATCCCTGGCACCTACGGCAGACGCAAATCCAAGGAGGGTAGGGGGGCGGTAGCCCCCTAACCGGGGGCCGCGCGAGAGGGATTCCGAAGGGGCCCTTCTCAGACTCAAAACTGGCCCGGCATGACCTTGACGGGGTCTCTGTGAAAACCTGATGGGCTGTTGATGCAGCCAGGGAGGCCCCTGGTACGTAACTCCTGAGACATCCCTGAAGCTCCCAAAGATCCCCTGAGATCACAGTATGGCTCCAACACGGTGGAGTGCCCCTGATGCCGGCAGAAGGGTCATAGGGCCTGATGAAACTTCCAAAATGAGGACTGACTCCATAGGCACCGAGTCCCTAGGGCCGCTGGAATGTCATAAAAGCCCCGAATGGGTTTCCCGGGTCCATGTGAAAGCTGAAGGTTCCTGATTCAGGCAGAGGGCTTTCGGGAGGGTTAATGAGACCTTGAGACGAGACGGCAGGATGTCTCCTAAGATGGATAGAGAGGCCCCTGGAACTCTCTAGAGGCCCGTGGGACCGCAAGGGGACCCCATCATCGGTCCATAAGACCGTTAAAAGTACTAGGGAGACCCCTGAGGTATCAGGAATTTATGGGGTGCCTAGTACGGCATAAGGAAACCCTGGCCAGCAAGAGTTGCCTCCCGAACGAGGATGCATCGGTGACCTCAACCTTGAGAGGGATCCAAATGGGCTACACTGGTCTTTTTTGAAAACCTGAGGGGTTCTTGATGCATCCAGAAAGGTCAGGTGGATCCTGAGACGGCAAGTTGGTCCCTGAGACCGCCAGAAAGGTCGGAGGGCTTCTGCATGGCAAAGGCGATAAGAGGATTTCTAAGACGGTGTGGGGACCCTGGACGGCCGAAGGCTCCCGTGTGTGAAAGGCGAGCTGCTGAGACTGTTAGTGAGGCCCCTGAAGCGCTAGCAGATGCCTCTGATACGGCAAGAGGGGCCCTACGTTTGGCAGATAGGGAAAGAGATGGTCCTTTGAGACTGCTAACGAGCAATCTAGCAAGAGGGGCCCCTGAGACGACCAGAGGGACCAGTGAAAATACTAACCTTGAGACGTCCAAACATGCTCTGAAACGGCCAAAGAAGCTAGGGGATTGGCCGAGGCGCCCCTGTCACGGCATAGAAAGACTTAGAGGCCTCTTGTTACTGTAAGAGGGGTTCGTTAGAGGGCAAAAATGCCCCAGGGACGACAGGAGCGAGTCCGGGGTGGCTTCATCGTCCCTGAAACTGTCACATGGGTCCCTGAAATTGTCTGAGGGGCCCCTGATATTGCGAGATGGATTCCTGAAACTGTCCGAGATCCCCTATAACTGCCAAAAGAGCGCCTCAGACGTCCCTGGGCCCTGACACGGGACACGTGAAACTGTTAAAAGACCCGAGACCACTAGAGCCACTAAGCTGGCAAAGAATTAGCCACTAAGCTGGCAAAAGGCACCGTCTGGGAATCGGCCATACCGTCTAGCCCTCCGGAAATAGGGCGGAAATCCCGCTGTTTTTGCCACATTTTGGCCACTCTATACGCGAAAAACGCAAAATTTTCTGAAAGAGGGGGACGTGCTTGATATATACATTTATTTATTTATTTATATTTATATAATATATACATTATATATATATATATATATATATATATATATATATATATATATTATTGACATATCTAAACCCTTGACCCGCGCTGGTCAGCACTTTTTCATATCTGAAAAGCAGGAAATGGGGGGGGGGGTGGCGGGACGAAGACCTCAACATTTTTTCATACCTGAAGAGCGGGAAATGGGGGGACGAAGACCCCGCGCTGTTCCCCCCCCCGCGGAATCCAGGGTCCACACCTGACCTGCGGTTTACAAAGAAAACTTAAAATGATCTTCGTGTTGGTTCATCCTCGAGGATTCAAACTATGCTACCTCCTCCCCCCCCTTCATATTTCCTTAGATGATGCCCAGTTCCGACTGAAGGCTTCCCCGCTGCTAGGCAGGCTGACCGCACGT
Organism: Capitulum mitella; assembly: GCA_030062745.1. Lineage (NCBI taxonomy): Eukaryota > Metazoa > Arthropoda > Thecostraca > Pollicipedomorpha > Pollicipedidae > Capitulum > Capitulum mitella. The sequence goes on from CP099840.1 coordinate 14,391,668, forward strand.
CAGTTCATGACAGTCACTAGGAGTGCTTAATCTTTATGCATTATATCCCATTTTCCCACTGAGCCCAGTTCCAGGGAATTGTTTGGGTTGAAGCGTGCACTGACGGCAGGCTTTGTGGCATCCGTGAAGCCTTTGACTGGGGAGGTTGTTACCCTCTCGACCTGCCGCCGCCCCGTCTTAGGAGTTTTCAAGACACAAAAACGAACAACGGCAACGACACGTCAGTTCCAACTCGTTTTCATACGTCAGTTAAGCACATATGGGCATAAATTGTGTTCCCACGATCATTCAGGGTCATTTCAAAATAGCGCCGTGAAGCGGCAATATTTCCGATTTTTCCCATGTCATTCGAATTTACTTATTCTTTGATTATAGAAGTCGCTTCTGAGATACAGGTGTGCTGCAGTACGTGTTATCATACCTTGGAAGATTGATATATAGCACCATCAGTCTCATATTAGACCATCACGGATCACATGCTTTTGTTTGTAATTTTCGAAATGTAATATCATTTGACATCATGAAATGAATTAGCAGCCATTTGAAGGTTGTTGAACATTTGAATTAGAGTGTGTTGTGCGCGCTGTCCATTTAATGAAGTCAGGCCGGTTGTTACCGGGATAATACGCCGTAGGATATTGACTTCATTTAACCTTGACCTGTGACGTGAACCTGAACAGGGATTGACGTTTGTGGTGTGCATGATACGCTGGAATTATCTTTATTGCCTCTGACGGCGTATGGATGAAATGTGACAGCATCTTACCCTTTCACGATTATCATTAAGAAAATTTAATAACCTTGGACTTGACAGGGATCTGTGACCTCATGATTGCTCCGAGCTGAATATGTATGTCTCGTGGGAGCACGATACAGGGCTGTCGATTGGCGTTCAATGAATTCATTGAAATCGGCGCACCAATTCAAGGGTAACCTAGGGAGAAGAATGTTTGCGCCCTCCCCCTCCATTAGTTGGCGTCTTTTGCGCCAGGTAACGCAGTCACTGGCAGTTTAATTCCTTACTTCACGCGCAAAAGTCCAGTTGCCTCACACATCTGCAGACTTCATGGGGGTCAAAAACTCATATGGTGTCCCAGTGTTGCGCAATTACGGTATGATGATCTATGATAATGAAGTATGATGATCATCGTACGATGTTATGACATATTTTTCCAGGAACGAACATGGCAGAGCACATCCATGTTTGGAATGTCTTCCGAGGGTTTAACCTTGCCTGACGAGGGGGGTGGATGCCACCCCCCAAACAGCGTTTCCGGGACTACGGCAATACGGCGCGCGAAAGCGCCTAGAAATTCGGCATAGCTGACGATACATTCATTGCGCATGATTTGAAACAAGAGTGACCCCAGGGCATCTCCGGTCGCCGAATTATGGTGCCATTACTAAAGGCTTGCAGGGCGGTTTTTGCGCCAAATGTCGGTTTTTTGCTGTTTTACGGCAATAGGTATGCGTAAACGGCAGACGACGGGCATGCAATCGGTTGAGAAAGTTCACATGCAGACAGGTCGCTTGAGATAGGTTTATGCCATTTTCATGGTTAAACGAGGTGAATTACGTAAGGTGACCTTTTACCATAAAACGTTCCCATACTGAGGTTTGGTACTGGATGTGGTGAAGAAGACGATTGCAGGCCTTTTGGTCCCAAATGTGCCATTTTTAACTCCGGTAAATCGACTTAGTTTCCGAACGTAAAGTTTGACCCGACCTAGAAGGTCAGTGGTTGACCTAACGGGATCGAACAGGGTATATTAGGATTCCTTGGGCACACAGCTATCGATTGCTTTTACCCCGTGGTGCTAGCTCAGTTGGGGCCAAACGGTGAGCGAGATGCTTACCATCTCGTCGTCGTTGCGAGTGAAAGTCCCTACCGCCCGGTGAGGATTAAAAATCGTGAGATGTCTCTGGAGTTCGTCTGATTCAGGCGTAATTGGGCAGTGCCGCCTGTTACGTCCATGTCGGAAGAGCTGAATGATGACGACCCTCGAGGGCCAAAGGTTGCGGACCGGGAGCCGCGCCAGCGTTCCTCCCCGGAGAGCCAGCGAGGGAAAGCCGGGGCCGTCGACGGCCGCCCCGGGTGGAGATCGGCTGGCACAGCTGCCCGCTGTTTGCCTGCTCGGCGAGCCATGTGACCCACTAACCCAGCAGCCAGTCAGCTCGACCTTGACACACTGCACTTGTGACGCTTTTTACTGGCGGCCACGCTGCCGAGAAAACGGTGAAAGTGAGTCGTGCCGCGCGACCGGCCCGGTCTGTCTTTCCGACGCGCTGTGCCGCGCCATGGTAACAGGGTGAGCTGCAGGCTGTGGGCTGCGGCTGCCTGTCGGCCGGGATACCGGGCGTAGCGAGCGAGCCGATTGCCGCGCGAGACCAGGGGTGTAATCGCAGCGACCCGGACGACGAGAATCCGCGCCGTTGACGTCATCCGTGACGTCATATCCCGAAGATTCTGCGCGTTTTGGTGTTCGCAGCGAACCGGACGAGAAAGATTATACGTGACGCCACGTCGAAACTGTATCGCGCGGAATGTTTTCGGTTACTTGGTGAAAGTTAGACGAAAATGGCGCAACAGGTTTATTTAAAGATTGGTTGGGTTACGCGCATTTTTTGTGGTTACGACGCATGCATGGTGCGTGCGGACCAGCGCTACTAAATAAACGTGCGGATGAGGCAGTGGCAGTGACAAGTCAGTTAATTGGTTATTTATTCAGTTAATTATTTATTTTGCCGCTGAGGACAATCCACATATAATGAGGCTGTTCTCACCCCATCGTCATGGGATATAAAATAGCATGGTATGAGCGGGAATCCATGTGTTATTTTGAGTATCAAAGAGGAAATGCCCTGGCCAATAAAAACTGAACAGAAAGAAAGCATTCGTGTGGTTCTTATCATTTATTCCCGTACAAAATGTTCACACATCGAGAACAAGCAGCATTTTTCAAAATGTCAGATCAGGTCAGCCTGCGCCGAATGGAAAAAAGGCCAGTCTTGGAAAATAAGTTTTTACCTTATATCAGTGATTCTAAAGTACGTATGGCTGCTCATCAACATTCGAAGTCTGTAAACAGATAACTCATATTCAGCCGCGGGTCCGAAAATTTAGTATAAAAAGTGACCTGGCCCCAGGTCATGGGTCAGGCAATAAATTTGCATGTGTGAAGGACGCGAAAAGGGCCAGAGCGCAAATGCAACCTTCAAAACCATCGAACTAGACCCACAATCTCAACTGATATCGTAAAAATGACGAACGTTCAGTTGACGTGAGGTCACTGACCTTGACATTTCCCCCCCAAAAATAGAGAGCATATTTGTTCTGGAGAGCAGATTGCAATCCTGATGGACCTCATGGTTACTCTTATTCACACGTCTTATGAATTGTGTCATTTATTGGGGAAAAAGCATGCATTCAAATGAATCAGCACTTGGGAATTTGACTGCTGCACGGGGACCAAAATTACAGGGCCAAAGAGAGCATGTAAACAAACAAAACCGATGGGAGACGTGATATCCTCGTAATGTTCTCAAGTCAACTCTTGCTGCACTCGCTAGTCACTCAAGTTCATATCACAACACATGTTGCTTCGGTATCAGTAGCTGAAAGCGTCGAAATTGTTGCATACCTCTGCACTGAATTGTACCGAACTACTGAAATTGCACCTTGATTGCTCCTTTAATGCAAAGAAAACGAAACTATCAACGCTTATTCGTAGGACCTGTAGAACAAGATACCTGATTATGAGATAGTGCATCCTTTCAGCCACCAGATCAGTCTTTTAGAGACTGCAAAAAAAACAACTTATAGTAGAGCGTAGCATTAGTCCGGATCTAGGAATCGTAACGAAATTTCATATGGATTTGGTGATAAGATTATTGCAAAACTACGCTTACATGTAAGCACAAAAAACGATTCGATTCTGGTTCTTGAGCCGAAAAGCGAATCGATTCAGATTGTGATTCACATTTGTCGAAATGTGAATCGACTCTGATTGTTATTCACGAAAAGAGTCGGTGAATCAGAATGGATTCCGATTCGATTCTGAATCGCATACAAGCCTGAATACGGGTCGTGACCTTGACCTTCTTATAGTTCATTCATTGCCGGTGTTTAACCCTATTCCCAGAGGGCTAGACGGTATGGTCGATTCCCGGCAGGGGGGGGGGATTCGGCCCCCCCCCCCTGAGATCTCGAGAACTACTTGTCCGATTTCATCGCAACAAACGGCAATCGATTTGCCGTGACGTCAACTACACTTTTATAAAAAGAAATTTTCAAAATTTTGAAATTTGTGGATACAGGGGGGCAAAAATGTCAAAATGGGGGTACTTTTGGACTTATTATAACTCCGTTGTTTGTGGACCGATTTCGATGCAACTGGCATCAATCGAGAGATTATGAATAGGGCTTTTACCATGGGTCCGCAAATGCGAAATTTTGAGAAAATTCATGGGCGTTCACAGCGTTTCAAAAATAGGAGGATTAGTTTTCTAACAACTGAATGAACAAAAGAGGCAAACACCCTTTTTTGGCTTCTGCTAGTCATGTTATACTAAAGAAGTACAAATCGCATTACAATGTTTGTATAATGTTAGCATAGGCGGAGCCAGGGACATGAAAAAGGGGGTACTGTCACGGTCACACGTTTCTCAGATCAACTTGTGACCTTTGACCTTAAATGACCTCCAGTGACCGTGGGGTCACTTGGAATGATCTCGTGTGCATTTAATATTACCTGTCAACGTTTTCAATCATTTGAATTCGCTCTGTTTCAAAAATTTTATTTTATGGCTGTTGCGATATAGGGTACGCGCAGTGACATTTTAGGTCATGTTTCCGTGACCCGACCTGATATCAAGCTGAAAGTTGGTACACAAGTAGAGGACACCTTTCTACGTTATATATATTCCGGGTTTGGCATGTGAAAAAACGGCGCCAAAATTATAGCGAAAAAACAAATTTTGACTTTTGACCTTGACCTGACCTTGCAAAGTGATCTCAGAGAAACAAAATTATATCTGCACATTGCCCAACTATTTAGCTATACATCCATATAAAGTTTTAAGTTCTAGCTTTAAAACTCTGTTTTTGACAGACATTTTCCTTTTATCCTCAACATGGCCAAAAATGGCATGAGGTGCCTCCCAAAAACGTTGCCTGGCTCCGCCCCTGAGCAAAATAGAATTTTGAAATTTTGTCACAGCACGTAGAAAAATAGCTAGGAAAAGTGACCAAGTTTCGTGAAGCTGCGTTAAAAAGCCTGGAATTGGCAAGCAAAAAACCCGAGGGGGGGGCAGATTCCGCCCCCCCCCTGCCGGGAATAGGGTTAACCCGCTCAGTGGAGGGGGTTGCGCGCTAACGCGCACTGGAAGGGTGGTCCAAAAGGACCCCCTCCGATCTCGGAAACGGAAAGAGATAGAGACATGACATGTTGTAGACAGGGTGGGGCCATAGCGATTTACATTGAGTGCAATTTTTGTGGTCCTAGGACAATATCTTCGAGGTCAGATGGGGTCGAAAATGTCAACTTTGGAGACTTTCTCTGCCCGCACTGGTCATTCCGTACAACTTGCCGAACGAAACGAGAAAAGGGTGTTTGTGTGAGCGTACGACAACTTCCATTCATTTGACGCCTTGACCGAGGATTTGGGGCCGAATTCATGTCAGGTCATTGACCTATGCCGTCATATTTCATCTTTTGCAGATCAGATTTCGAGCAACACGGGATAGCTTGAGTGTAAATGAGGGCGTCACACGCATCTTTTGGCGTATTTTTAGTGAAGGTAGCCAACATCGGTACATTTGATCACTTTCAGGTTTTATATTTATGCATGTATGTATATGCGTATATGTATATACATTGAAGTATGAACATGCCAACGTGTTTTTAGTAGGGTCTGTGAATGTATCTTTGGTACAGATCGAGATACTACAAAGCAAATCTGGACCAAGCCACAAAATAGGTAGCTTTGACCTTTGATGACCTTGACCTGCACCGACCCTGGTATATACAAACATATCCATGTGCGCAAACGTGTTTTTGTTATGGTCTTTGAGTGCATATTTCATACATGCCGCAAAGCAAATCTGGATCAGGTCACAAGGTATTTGACCTTAACCTTTGATGACCTTTACCTTGACTGACCCCGGTATATGTAAACGTGTCAATGTGTGCACATTTGTTTTTATTAGGGTCTCTGAATGCATATTTCCTACAAACCGACATGTTGCAAAGCAAACCTGGATCAGGTCACAAGCTGGTTGACCTTGATCTTTCATGACCTTGACCCTTATTGACCCTGGCTTTGGTCTTGGTACATCCATCACTTATGCCCGAATGACGTCGCGTGACTGAGTTCAAGCGGTAATCTTAGGTAGAACGCTAGTCCTTTCACAAAGTTCTCATTTGTCAGCGACAACCGTTATTTTCGTTGTGTTTGTTTGACTTCAAATGCTTCAGACTTCAAAAATTTCCGGCCGATTTTCGGTTTTCCTGCGTCAATCGACGAATTATTCAATTGTCATAAATGTGACAAAGTAGCAGTAGCCAGCTCCAGTCCGTTCTCGAGATTTTCAAGAAAAACAGGTGGGGGACACCAAAAGACCCCCTTCCAGTGCGCGTGTTAAAACCCATATCTATGGCTCTTGCTGTGACTTCATATGGCCTGGCAGATTATGACTTAGTTAAAAACGAAGTTTGGAGTGGTTTGGTTTTTGTCATTTGGCAGTTCTGTAGGAATTCCAACGGGGTGAAGGAGGGCAGAAAATGTTCCAGTAACTGGTGCTTTAACCGCCGCCTTGGTCCAAGGAATTCCAGGAATCCCTCTCCTTTGTTTGGCTGGCTACGGAACATGACTTGAGAATATGTACCAAATGTGTACTACGTGTATCAAATGATTCTTAAATACAAAACAGAAATTGTTGAAATTGTGTTCGAAAACATTCCATGATGTCTGTCTACTATGCTTTGCCGCGCCGGTGCTCGCCGACCTGCGCACGGTTATGATGGCTTTGTAACGAAACTATATAGCTTGCTTGACACGCGCAGTGGAAGAGGGTTTTGCGGCAACTTGCACTGGAAGCGGAGGCAGAAAAGTGCCCCTCCTACCTCGGAAACGGAAAAAGCTGGAGACACGAAATTTTTAGGGTAGAGAAGGCCGTCAAGACCAACATCTTCAAGGTCAAATGGGGTCGGAAAGATCGACTTTGCACACTTTCTCGGTCCGTACAGGCCATTCCGCACAGTTTTTTTAACGAAATTGAAAAAGGGTACGTGTCAGGGCGTTAAAACGTGGAATGCGACAATTGCCATTCATTGGCGTCGTGACTGAAGGTTTCGGGTGGAGTTCATGTCAGATCATTGACTTATGATGCCATTTTTTCATTTTTGAACGTCAGATTTCGAGCAACACGGGATACTGGTGTAGCTGGAGTGCAATTAGGGGTGCTAAGCGCATGTTTTAACGTATTTTCAGTGAAGATAGCCAATTAGATCACTTCCAGCGTTTGCTGACCCCCGCAAGGTGAAAAGAAGTGAAGCGAGGCGTGAAGTTTTTGACCCAAGGTAGGCATTATGTCAGCTGTTTGCGCAAAAGTATTTCGTCTTAATGCGCTCAGTTAGATGATTTGATTGTTGTAAAACGTAAAAATTATAGATACAAGCATATCATTGTGCCAAACGTGTTTTTATTACGGTCATTAAATGCATATTTCATACAAATCGACACGTTGCAAAACAAATCTGGATCAGGCCACAAGATGTTGACCTTCTCCTTTGATGGCCTTAACCTCCACTGATCCTGGTATATGTAAGGGTATGAGTGTGCTCGCACGTGCTTTTATGAGGGTTTTTGAATGCATATTCCATTCACACCGACATGTTACAAAGCAAATCTGGATCAGATCACAAGCCGGCGGACCTGGAATTTTGATGACCTTGACCTTCATTGTTCCTGGTATATATAAGCGCACCAGTGTTCGCAGACGTGTTTTTATTAGTGTCTTTGAATGCATATTTCGTACAGACCGACATGTTACAAAACAAATCTGGATCAGGTCACAAGCTGGTTGACCTTGGCTTTTGATGACCTTGACCTTCACTAACCGTAGGTTTGGTCTTGGTACATCCATCAGTTATCCCCGAATGATGACGACTGACAATGTTGAAATGGTAATCTTACGTGGAACGGTAGTCATTTCGCGAAGTTCCCATTTGTCAGCGACAACCGTTATTTTCGTTATAATTAATTAACTTCAAATGCTTCACACTTGAAAAATTTTTGGCCGATTTTCGATTTTTTTGCGTCAGTCGACGAGCTATTGAATTGCCGTAAATGTCAAAGCAGCGGCGACCAGCTCCGATCCGTCCTTTGGAATTTCAAGAAAAACAGATTGAGGGGCAAAAAGTGCCCCTCCCCTTCCATTGCGCTTGTGAAACATAATGGATCACATGCATTTCTGGTGGATTGGTATTACTGGCAAGTGCCTAATGAGTTGGTTTAAAATGAGGTCGTTTTGGGGTTCTGGCGGTGGTGCGTGATGGGCGTGTCCGGGACTCAAGGCTCGGGTCGGAGCCGCCGGGCCGTGACGGGGCCCAGTGAACACGCTCACTGGCTTGTACTTGCGGCCTCCCGGTCCCTGGTGACCTGTTCACCTCGACACTGGGGTTCGCGGAGGACGGTGGGAAAGATGCCCGCCTTCCTCGGTGATGGTAGTCAACGTGGCGTCTGCCTTGTAATCAGGGCCCGCCTGAAAAACTGCAAAACTGCAAAACTCCATCGGATTCCGTTGACGACGTATCTGCAAACCATCTTGGCAACAGCTTTTTGCGTATTATGTGCTTTGTCGGTGAAGTGTTGTTTCTAAAGTTATTTTTGCGATGTTTCTTTGGTTATCATTTCTAACACAATAATTGCCTCCCGACAGTTCCGCTGTCCATTTCTGCAACAGACTGTTTGCCCTTTCATCGGTGTGACCAGGAAATGTGCGAAGAGCGGAGAGGGAAAGAGTGTTGAGCGCCATCCGGGAGGTTCAGCACTGTTCGGCGCGCCAGTTGCAGGCTCTGGAGGTCACGTGGCCAGTTGAAAGCCTTGAAGGTGGTTCCTGGTCTCTGGGCCGGGCGGTATGCGGTGGCCGTCGGTGCTCGGCGCCGGCCGGACGCCCTGCTCTCGGCGTGGCGTCTGGCCTTTGTGTCGGCCAACTGGCGTCGCACCTAGTCCGCTGCCCGCCGTCGTCGACGCTTGGCTTGTCGCTGCTCAAATTGGGACTGGCCGTAGCGCTGTGGTGGCGCGCAGAACATCCAGCGTCCAGCCGTGAGCCGGCCGTCCGGCCTCGGGCCGTGCTCCGGGCCGGATTTGAGGCCATTTGGGCGGAGGGGGATAGGAGGAATAGGGACTGACCAGAGAGGTATCTGTACTGGAGACAGGAGGAACAGGGACTGACCAGAGAGGTATCAGTACTGGAGACCATCTGGGCGGACGGGGATAGGAGGAACAGGGACTGACCAGAGAGGTATCAGTGTTGGAGACAGGAGGAACAGGAACTGACCAGAGAGGTATCAGCACTGGAAACAACCACTGGAAGGGGAGCAAGCGGAGAGTTACCAGTTTAGAAAACATCACGAGGATAGGGGATGAAGAGAAAGGTCCCGCGTTTGGGGACCATCACGGAGGACAGTGGCCGATCAGAAAGCTCCCAGTTCTAGGAACCATCACGGGGATAGGGGCCGATCAGAGGGGTACCAGTCTCGGAGACTCATTGGGATGGGGCCGACCAGGAAGCCGCCAGCAGACGGCCGATGTGGCTGGACGGTCGGAGACGGGGCGCGGCAGGGAGGTCAGGGCCGGTCTCACAGTGTGAGAGCGGCGCCCGGCCGGCCGCCGCCGTGCCGGAGTCCCCCGGATCGGGGGTACCCGATCACGACTCAGGGCCGAGCCGGTGCAGCCGGCTGCAAGCCGCATGCCTGGCTGCTGGCTGGCCTCGACGGCATTGGTTCCGCATACGTTGCAGCTTTCCGGCAGAGACGTATTGTGGGAAGTCATCATACCAAACCGTCAAGCGTGAAGAGAAGTGCACGTGTCAATGCCAGGTACAGGTGGTTAATGTTAAGCTCTGTTAAGATCATACGGGAAGCTGAGCTAGTTTCTTATTCTGCGTTTCCCCGGAAACCAATCCACGGGTGTCCCCTAAAATTTGGCACGATCGTTACTGCTTGTAAACGATACGATGTGAGGCAGGTATTCACAGAGAAGTAACACCACCAGAAAGCTGGCAGTTTTCTATACAAACACATTTCGCACAATTCTCTTTTCCACACGATGACGTGACAGGATGGACGAGTTGAGATTTTATACGCAAGAAGAAGGCGAGATACCCACGCTCAGCCGCTTTCTGCTAGAGGGAGCATCAGCATCCACCTGCAGAATTATGAGGAAAGTTAACAATGACGAATCTCTAAAGAAAGACAAGAAGCGAGAGAAAGCCGACAAAGGCGGCGTCCAACTATGTTTAAAGGGATAAGCGGGAACGGAGCAATATGGTTAGCCTCTTTAGAAGAGATTAAGCGGCCAAATGCCATGTTTTCGATAGCCCCATTCAACGGAACGGTGAAAACGATTGTTACTTTCGTTACTAGTGGGAGAAGTTAGCCTTACAGGCACCGGCGCAAAAGTAGACGATTTAGCAAAGGAGCATGGAGCTATGTCTCGGGTCTTTTAGTTCAGGGTACGAATTTTGCATGGTTGTGGACGACCAGTCGTGCTTCCGCATTTTTGGCGAGTTCTCCGGGGACTGTGGGTTCAACCCACTGACAAGTACGACTGTCTGAGGTCAGATACGCTGGGAGGCTTAACCCTATTCCCGGAGGGCTAGACGGTGTGGCCGATTCCCGGCAGGGGGGGATTCGCCCCCCCTCGAGATCTCGAGAACTACACATCCGATTTGATCGCAACAAACGGTAATCGATTTGCCATGATGTGAACTACATTTTAAAAAATTCCAAAATTGTAAAAGGGGTGGGTATAGGGGGACAAAAATATCGAAATGGTTTTTTTGGACTTCTTATAACTCTGTTGTTTATGGACTGATTTCAGTGAAAATGACATGAAGCGAGAGATTATAGATAGGACTTTTAGCATTAATACACACATTTGAAATTTTGAGAAAATTCATAGGCGTTCACGGGGTTTGAAAAATATGAGGATTAGTTTTCCAAAAACTGAATGAAGAAAAAAGGTAAAAGCACTTTTGGTTTCATGCCATGCTAAACAAGTACAAATCATATTACGAAATTTGCATAATGTTAGCGTAGGCGGTGCCAGGGACATGAAAAGGGGGGAACAGTCGTGGTCATATGCTCTTCAGGCCAACTTGTCACCCTTGACCGTAAATGACCTCCATCGACCTTGGAGTCACTTGGAATGATCTCGTGTGCATCTAATATTGTCTGTAAACGTTTTCAGTCATTTGAATTTGCTCTATTTCAAAAATTCCCTGTTATGGCTGTTGTGATATAGGGCTCGCGTACTGACATTTTAGGTCATAGCTCCGTGACCCGACTTGATATCAAGCTGAAACGTGATACATAAGTAGAGAGCACCATTCTACGTCATGTATATTCCGGGTTTGGCATTTCGAAAAATACCGCCGAAGTTATTACTATAAAACCATATTTTGACTTTTGACCTTGACCTGACCCTGTAAAATGACCTCAGATGAACAGAATTGTTTGCACGTTGCCCAGCTATTTAGCTGTACATCCATATAAAGTTTTAAACCCTATCTTAAAAACGCTATTTTAGCAGTCATTTTCCTTTTATCCTCAACATGGCCAAAAATCGCCTGAGGTGCCTCCCAAAAACGTCGCCTGGCTCCGCCTCTGAGCAAAACAGAATTTCAAAATTTTGTCACCGTACGTAGAAAGAATAGCTAGAAAAAGTCACCAAGTTCTGTGAAGCTGCACTAAAATTTGGAATTGGCAAGCAAAAAACCCAAGGGGGCGGATTCAGCCCCCTGCTGGGAATAGGGCTTAAGCTTCTATTGCACGTAAGGGCATAGGTCATCACCACCGACCCCAGTATCACCTCACATCTGGTAATTGGGAGCCGGTGTATAGATATCTAAACATTGCCGACAGAGTGCATCAGACGGTGCCTGGATCCCGTCCTACACCTTCTGGGCTCTGAGAATGACATATTCGTCAGGTCTGACGTAGCCATTTGCTACTACCATCATTGTGTGACGTCACGTCTGAATGCCGTTGGAGGCTGATAATCCTCTGACTCGCCATCAGGCGGGTCGAGTCTGTTTGGAGCGATCGGAAACAAACGGGGAGGACAACACCATCCGAGAATCCGGCGGGAAAACAGAATGGGCAAGAACTTCGAAGATGTACACATAAATACGTATACACATCCACCATTATGAACATAAATCGATAGATGTGCCTGAATATACAGTCTCAAATATTGTGCGCGGGACGCGTCATACTGTTGTATGTAGCTCCCGGTACTCACCATGCTAGCACCCCGCGGAATAGCTTTATGAAATCGCGACGAACCTGCCTGGAAGGTTAGTCTGCTGTTTCCCGGGCGTGAGATGCTATCATCGGCACGGTCTGGCTGGAAGCACGGAGCTGCGGTATCATCCCTGACAGTGGCCGACCGCGGTCTTACTCTAGTGCAGACTCAGCAGTACGTAGTTACGACTGCACGACCATACAGTGAGCGTTGAAGTACGTACACAGATGTACGTTCCTCTCCTGGTCGGCTTGTATTGCCGGCGACAGCCTGGTGGCAGTGATTGGTGGCGAGTCGATATGAAGCAGTCGCACCCCGCTTGAAGGGCTTGTCGCGTGGGGATGCACGCATAACGCAGCCACTGAAGTGGCCACGTCGGTTATCGTCCTGCGGCGATTTGTGCATGATGGAGCAGGAACTTAGTTCGATTATGATGGCGGTGCTACCCTCAGCTATGATTGAGGAACTAGCATTGGATCCAGTCGGTCATCATAATGAAGTTGGTAGACAGGGCTTGTCTTTAGTGAGGGGGAGTTAATGCTTGGCCCGGTCGGCTTTGGGGGCCGGATCCTGACTAGTGGGGAGTTGGTGCTGGATCTTGTCTTTGGTGAAGAGCTAGTGCCAGATCCTGTCTTTGTTGGAGAGTTGATGCTTGATCCCGTCTGCATTGGGGATCTAACGCTCGATCCTGTTTGTATTGGTGATATGGTGCTGGATCCTGTTTGTGTAAGGGATCTGGTGCTGGACCCTGTCTGTATTGCGGAGCTAGGGCAGGATCCTGTCTGTCCTCGAGAGCTGGCGCTGGACCCTGTTTGTATTTGGGAACTGGTGCTGGACTCTGTCTGTGTTGGGGAACTGGTGTTGGGCTCTGTCTTCATTGGGGAACTGGTGTTGGACCTTGTATGTATTGGGGAACTTTTGCTGGACCGTGTATGTATTGGGGAGCTGGTGCTGGACCGTGTATGTATTGGGGAACTGGTGCTGGACCGTGCATGTATTGGGGAGCTGGTGCTGGACCGTGTATGTATTGGGGGACTGGTGCTGGATCGTGTATGTATTGGGGAACTGGTGCTGGACCGTGCATGTATTGGGGAGCTGGTGCTGGACCGTGTATGTATTGGGGAACTGGTGCTGGGCCCGGTTTTGGTCACTGCTTGGCGCCGTTGGTTCACGGTCTGATCTGATCTGATCTGATCTGATGGTTGCTAGTCATTGCGGGCCGGTAGATCCAGTTTCCGCCGCCGCCGCCGCCGCCGCTTCATATTGATTGGCCTCAATCGCTGATGTCTGGGGTGACGCGGCCACTGGACATGCGGGACAAATCGATAATGACCGACATAGGCAGCTCCTGGTCAGCGTCCGGAGATAGAGCAGAGGCCGGTTCTCCAGCCGTAACAGGCGTGAGGCTGAGCACTTGCCGGTCGATAGGGCTTACTGGCCAACGTAGATCTGTCGGTGCGCCACAAGACTGGGCTACAGGAGGCTTGCCCGTCTGCCTCGGGACTGAACCAGATCGGGTTTACCAGTACGCCAGACTACCGTTCGGCAGGCACCTCCATTCCTTCGCCGTGCAGTGAGCACGTCCTGTCGCTCCCTGCGCGGATAGTCTGAACCGCCGTGCTTGGTGCGTCGTCAGTTGCCCGGTCGTTGCCAGCCGGCGAGAGATGGCAGCACTGATATTTGGTTGCCATGGGTGGTTACCGGATAAAATATGATATGGCAGAATGTCGAATAGAAGAATATGGAAAGCAAAATATGGAACACAGAATATCGATCAGGATGAATATCGACCAACATAAATATCGAACGAGGATAAAACATGGAATGGCAAGCTATCGAGTAGGGAGAAATATCGAGTGGGGATTTTTATCGAAATAGAAAAACTCCGTTGTACAAAGTATCGCATGGAAAAAGTAACAAACGAAGAATATCGAACAGCAAAAATATTTACCGTGATCAGCAGAGAATTAGCAAAACATCGAATGGCACAGCATCGCCGGGGGATCGGAAAACACAATAGATGAACGGGCATCGAAGTCCAATTTCTTTCGTTTGCCATAGGTGTAGTAATCGGGTTGTCGTAGGCGAAGTTATCGGCTGCCGTAGGTGTAGAAACTGGTTTGCTCTAGGCATAAGAATCGGTTCCCCGTAGGCGTAGTAAGCAATCGCCTTGCGGCAGGCATAGTAATCGGGTTGTCTTAGGCGAAGTAATGGATTTGCCGAGACGTAGTAATCGGTTTGCCGCAGGATTAAGGTAAGGTTAAGTAATGATTGCTTGCTTTTGTCTAGGTCAGGCGGTACTACCGTATGACCTCGACTGACTGCTGTATCAAAAATTGGCTCTGCGTACAGCATTTTACACCCTAAGAATTTGTTCATTCGATATTTTAACCACTTCTTAATTGCATAATACGTCAGTGTTTACCTGACTGAATATTGCTGTTCCATATTTGGCGTTCGGCATTTTGTCATGCGATATTTTGTTCGACATATCTCCATTTCGGTATTCAGTCCTGATCGATGTTTTATCATTCGACATTTTTCCCGTTCGGAATTTAGCCCTGACGGCTGGATGTTTTGCGTTCGATATCTTGCTTTCAATATTTTTTCATTCGATAAGCCGCCATACGATATTTTATGTTGTAATCGCCGTCGGTCGCGAAGGCTAATAGCGCAGAGGAGAGTTAATCCGACGTCGTCTGAGGTGTTTTGCCTCCTGCAAATGCCTGCAAGGAGTCTCAGATCCACTCTTTGTATGTGAGGAACTTAGAGTCCTACCTAAAAGATTCTAACGGCAATCGACAGGACGCGCCTTTCTCATTAAAACATGGAAAGTTTGACCTCTTACGTTGACCCGTGGCGTCACAGGTTAAGAAAATGGTGCACTTTATGGTCGAAACTGTGGGAATGAAGGTAAAGTTGTTTAAAGCCGTTGTCATCAGTATTATCCGATCATGATGCTGCCAGGATGATTGCCAGATATCCATACGCGGGGATGATTGGCAGTCACAGTTGGTAGTTGCCAGTTATAGTGTTGTTACAGTGCCGGTTTCAGTAATTACAAAACAGTGTTGAGTTAGTTGCCAGTTAGACCATCGGGCCGTGCTTCCTATGTCCTCGCCTGGACTGTCCACTTCGGCTACCAAATGTCAACTATAGCGCACTTCTTTTTTCTTCGTTTTGTATCTTTTAATCCTGCCCCCCCCCCCCAACACATTCCTTTAATTTTCCGTGACCATCTTCTCGTTTGATTGTTGGTAGTTCTTGACTTTCGTTAGCGAGTTTAATGCTGTGCTGTATTACTAATTATTTGGTTTTTGGGATGCTCTCGCGATTGTCGCTGGATGCGTATGTTTGTCCGACTTTTCCTCATCCTCCGTCCTTCTGTGTTTCGCCTGTCTCCTCTCCCGCTCTGCTTGTTCCGTAGCATCACTTCAACCAAGCCACCAACCTACCTTACCAGTCCACGAATCCTCCAGAGTGGTGTTTCTCCTCGTGCGGTGCTGCGGGACACTGCGGAACCCCTGCGTTACCTGCCCGGCGCTCGGTGGCCCCTCCGTTACCTGCCCAGCGCTCGGTGGCCCCTCCGTTACCTGCCCAGCGCTCGGTGGCCCCTCCGTTACCTGCCCGGTGCTCGGTGGCCCCTCCGTTACCTGCCCAGCGCTCGGTGGCCCCTCCGTTACCTGCCCAGCGCTCGGTGGCCCCTGCGTTACCTGCCCAGCGCTCGGTGGCCCCTCCGTTACCTGCCCGGCGCTCGGTGGCCCCTCCGTTACCTGCCCGGCGCTCGGTGGCCACGCCGTATGCCGCGGGCGCCGGTGGCCTTGACCGTGACGCACTGACTGCCGGTTCCGCATACAGCGGCGGCTCTGGCAGCGGCCGTTTCCGTCTCGACACACTGGCCGCACGGCGCTGCTGAACGCCCGAGCCGTGACCGAACTGATACACGGATGAATGGAGACGCGGGATCGGGGGGACCAGTGTGTGTGCGTGCCCGTGTGCGTGTGCGTGTGCTTGTGCATGTGTATACGCGTGCGCTTGTATCCACGTGCGCTTGTGCGTACGCGTATGCGTGTCTGCGTGTACGTGCGCGTACGTGGTGCGTGCGTGCGCATGTGCGTGTGCGCACGTGCGTGTGTGTGTGTACGTGCGCAGTCTCCACTGTGAATGAGGTGGCGTATTGCGAGGGGAGGCATGCGCATTAACCAGCAGGAGAGGACAGAGTGAGAGAAAACCCAGCGATGATGTTCCGCGGCCACTGCCTCGTAGGTAACTGCACTATAAGTAAGTGCAGTCTGCACGCGTGATTGGAATAAGCCGATGCTTGCTGGCAGGCCGGTTGCGTGGTCATGCCGTGATGCGTTCTATGTGAATACAATGACCACCAACGTTTCGTGTTTCCTCACATTGCCTGGGTGAGATTTGATCCAAGTCAAAATATCGGTGCTAATGTTAACTCTGCTATAGCGTGCCGAAACAGAGAGCAGATACAAGTTGATGTCACGCCTTGGGTGAAGCTCGGCAAGTGTTGCGCTATTTGGCGCGAAGTTAAGCTGCACGTTAGCCTGCGGGAGTCGCGTGTTGTTGCCTGGGGCGGCGGCAGGCGCCACCACTGCTGCGCCGGCTGTGGCCGGCCAGCTGACACGGCACGTCGTCGCTCCTCTCCACCTGCCTAAGTGCGCGGCATTTCCGTTCTACCGGCGGCGGCGGCCAGCGGACCGCGCTGGGTCGGCCGGCCGGTGGGCCGGGTGTCAGTGCTGTTGGAGGAGCTCGGCCGGCTCCGGCTGCGACCTGACCTGGCCCTGCCTGTGACCTGGCCTGGCTGTGACTGCGACCTGATCTGTCCGCGGCCGCGACTTGACATAGCCTTGCCTGTAACCTGACCAGGGTCTGACCCGGCCCCGGCTGCCCGCCTCCACGCACTTGCGCGCCACGTTCCAGTAGTTTCATTACAGTCATCTCCGTCGACTTCTTTCCCATTAGTATGGGAAAACGTGTTTGGGGGACCGTCCATTGGCTTGTTATCCTTTTGAACATGCCATGTCCAGTTTGTGTGGTCATGACAGGAGGATCGATCCTCCAGCGCGGAGAGGCGCAGCCATGCGCCATGTCCTTGGCTTTGGCGTACGGCGCGGTCGTGCACCGGGCGCACTCCATTGAGGACCGGTGAGAGCCGTCCACCGTCTCCGGTCGATCTGTGCCTGGCCAGCCGCTGGAGCGTTGGACGGCTGCGGTCGGTGGACGGGCGTGTGGGCGGGGATTTGCTGAGCCCGGCCCCTGTTTTCCCCTCCTTGCTCCGGGGCTCGGGTCCGGCCCAAATGGCCTAACGTCCAGCACTTTGGACGCAGCGGGACGGCCTCCGTGTTCCGCTGAGGGCGAGACTAGGACGTAGCTTGTTAGAGCGGCTCGGCGTGTAGCACACAGTCGGACGGCTTGTGAGTTGGGGGGCGGTTGCGACGTGTCCGGCGTGTCCGCGCGTCAGAACTCGGTCATCCTGGCGCCCGGATGACGTTGCTCTGGCCGGCCCGCCTGGTTACTGTGCTGGGTCGCCGACCCGCCGACCCGCCGGAGCCATTTCATCCACACCGTTGGAGGTCGTCTTCTGGACCTGTAGCGGTAGAGTTAGTTTCGAGGGTAGGCGACGAGCAGAAACAGTCGCCGACAGCCTCAGTGAGGCGTCCCTTCTGTTATACGGAACTGGTGGTCTGGCGTATTCATTTCCATTCACTGGTCACGCAAGACACCATGCACAGGAAATGTACTTTGCGGATATGTGTAGGTGATGTACATGATAATAATAATAATAATCGTCATCATCATCACCATCACCATCGTCAATATTAACCTTTTAAATTAAGACAGCGTGAAAAGAAGGGCTTTTGGCAGGTACAGATAGCTGTTCTAGTGGCTGTCACTGCTGTGAACTGGAGTGGCCGGGTGGTGCGGCGTGTTGGCCGCTCTACTGGGCGCAGCTGCCGTCGTCCTCGCACGTCAGCGGCCGTGACGCCCGGGTCCACCACGTCGGCGACCGGCCTGGGGACGCTACGTCGGCCATCGGCCCGGAGGCGCCATGTTGGCCACCGGCCCGGGAGCACCACGCCGACACGTCGCGTCGTCCATGGCGCGCAACGGCTCATTGTGCCGCCTCGTTATCCAATTGAGACGGAGAGTGGTGGCCTAATTCCGCGTGATTAACTGTCATGTTTGGCGGCGGGCATCCGGGCGGCCGGCGGCCGACTCGGCGCGCTCTCCGGGCGACGGTCGGTCCGGCCCGTCCCAGCGCCTGTGCGTGACGCCCTCCCCCGTCCTCCCGAGCTGTGTTGTGGCCGGCTGGCCGGGGTCATCGTCTCGGCAGTCGAGCGGCGCCTGGCGCAGGAGAAAGTCAGCCCGCAGGGCAACACTTTCGCAGTTATTTTGGGACCTCAGGGGACGGCCGGCGTTCGGCCACAGTCGGACGATGATCCTGATCCCGAGACGAGTGGCCGCTTCCAGGTTATAAATAGGCGCGTGGCTGGTGGCGCCCTTCTCGTGCGGCGGTCGCATGCGGTGCTGCCTGTGGTTCTTGGTGCAACAGGGCATCCGGTTTGTGTTTCCGACTGATCACTACCGACCGCGCCGGCGGAGCACCGCAACACGTCCGATTTTTCAGCTATCTCTGTCGGTTCAGTGTCCAGAAGATCTCTTGGATTGCATGTTGATGGTTACGATCCTGTGAAATAAAGGGGAGCATGCACCACATACATGAGAAAAGTCTTGCCACTGCTCGTATTGCCGAAAATTCTTTCTTGTTTCGTATATCGTGCACAAATGTTAACTTCTGTTGGATAGAAATTTGTTCGAACTCTCGGTCTGTGTGTCGAGAATATTCCGGGTCGCACGGGTGCCAGCCACACATTCCATCCATTGCCAGACAGCATCTCTGCTGGCGATAGCTGATGGCGTTCACTCCCGAAATCCAGTACTAGCGGTAACTAAATGACATAAACGCGACCCGAAATGGAAAGTGCTCGGATTCAGATGGAGCAGGCGAGCGAAGGGAGCGAACGCAGCCGTACAACAGATGAACACCAGAATGGAATTAAGGCGTTAAGTAGAAGTAGCGTGAAGAAGACCAGATTTTAAAAGGAGACGTTGTCTTGAACTTAAGTGGGCAAATAATGTATGTCTCCGAGATGGTCTGCTATGTTCTGTCATCTTGACATTTGGCCGGCCCGAAACACCGCCCGTGGGTAATTTCAAACTATGCCTCCAAGTACCTGTGACATGGATGCAAAAGCCGGCTTGCGCTGCGATAGCGATGCGGAATACCACCGACAGTTGACATAGTTTGATCAACACATTGACGGAGATATGACAAAAATCTTTACGGGTAAAGTGGGCATCAGAATGGTGAAGACCAATAAAAAAGACGCAACTCGTATTTTATGCATCGTGTGCGCACAGATGAAGTCAAAATCTTTGAAGCCAGTAATATGTGTTGTAATGTGTAATACAGAGTCGTACGTTTCAGCTAAATTTTATGTAACAAGATCTGAATAAAAATACCAGTCATTGGCATGTTTCGAATCAGTGCCGTGAGATTTAAGGTATGATGGGTTTTCGAGTGAGTTTAGTTTCCAGTCAGACGTCCTTTGGATGCTTGCGTGCTTTCTTGACACAGACACACACACACACACAAACATGGCACAGTGCATTGCACTAAATACACGAACGCGAGAAATTTTTGCATATATTGGGCACATAATTACACGTGGGAGTTTCGCAAGCGCCTGTGGTTGAAACACGCCTACGGACATATGGCGTCATTCGCACACGTAGTGCACACAGTGACCCGCAGACGTCGATAACTTGTATGCCGCGACATTGAAGTCAGCCACCGGTGCAGTGCGGTGCAGCATGCTAGTTTCTTTCACGAGCCGCATATACTTTTATGGCCACACCGTTATTTCCGCATTAAGGTTTGGTTCACAGTAATTGAAGAAGGCGATTGAGCTCAGTATTTGGCTCTCTATCAGCCGCGGAAGGCTATCACGTTATACTGCTTGACAACGGACCATTTATTTTTGGGGACCATTTATTTTCGCAGATTTTGACGCAGTACACATCAGTCTGTGTGTTGCCGAAGTTTCATAAGCTGTTGGCGGTAGTAGGTCGCACTGCAATTGCAGCGCAAACTAAATTGTATACCCATGCCACTCGCCTTCCGTCGCTAGGCCGCATTACCAAGGCTGCAAGACCACCGAGCTGCAGATTGTGTGCGGTTTCCACAACTCACGCTCGATGTCCGGCCGAGAAATCTGAGCACGCCTCCTGCCATTTTTTTCGATATCCGTCGAACGGTGGCTTCAGTGTGACCTAGTTTAGAACCCATGTCGACAGTCAATCGGCATTTGTTTTTTTTTTCGTTTGGTCTTGGTCATCCATTCACTGCTAATCGTTGGGAGAATGACCTAGAGACTTGAATGGTCGAAACATTGGTAAAGGATACCAAAACTTGACGAGTGGGAACGTCCGACTTTATTTAAGACGCGCCTGGGTGGTGGGATCAGTTTAATCCTCCCCCCTGGGGTTTTCCCGGAATACAGTCAAATCTCGTTACTATGCCACCTCGCTACTATGCCACTCTCGCTATTATACCACTTTTGCTCGGGCCCGACAAAATTCAATACAAAATAAATTTACTATGCCACCCCCTAATCTCGCTACTATGCCACGATTGTGTGTGTTGTATTTTCGAATTCAATTTTTTTTTCAAATTCAGCCCACAATGTCAGTTCAGAAGCGCAAGCGAACCGACTTTACGCTGAAGGACAAAAAGGAGATCATCGATGCCGCGAAGAAGGAGCCGAATCAGTCCAAGCTGGCCAGGGAGATGAACAAGAAATGGGGCGTCGAAGTTAAGAGAACCACCGTGAAGGGCATTCTCAGCAAGAAGGATGCAATCGAGGCGGCCATCAAAGCTGGAGTTCCATCGAAGCGCATGAAGCTGACGCAGGCTCACGACCCGAAGCTCGATGAGGGGGTGCTCATGTGGCTGAAGCAAGCAAGAGGACGGAATCTGCCAGTCAGTGGCGATCTGATCAAGGAGAAGGCGATGAGACTGGCGGAGGTGATGCACATCCCGGACTTCATGGCGAGCGACGGTTGGCTGGACAATTTCAAGAAGCGCCACGGCATCACGTTCAAGACAGTGCAGGGCGAAGCTGGAGCGGTGGATTCGCAATCCCTTCTTGAGTGGCAACAACAGGTTCTCCGGTCCTTGCTCGGGCAGTTCTCCGCAGACGACGTCTTCAACCTGGACGAGGCTGGACTCTTCTGGCAGCTGTTTCCGAACAAGACCATGGCTTTCAGGGAGAGCGGTGCACTGGAGGAAAGAGAAGCAAGCAAAGGATCACTCTTCTGGTCGGGGCAAACATGAGCGGCAGCGAGAAGTTCCCTCTTCTGGCGATCGGCAATTCCAAGAGACCCCGTGCCTTCAAGAACAAGGAGATCCCGGTCAAGTACAAGGCGAACTCGAAGGCGTGGATGACGGCGGAGCTTTTCGAGGAGGTGTTGCGTGCGTGGGACGGACGACTCGGCCAGCAGGGACGCAGAGTGCTGCTCTGTCTCGATAACTTCTCTGGCCACCCTCCCGAGCTCCAGCTGGACAACATCCAACTGGTCTTTTTCCCCCACCAAACACGACAGCCAATTCTCAACCAATGGATCAGGGAATCATAGAGAACCTCAAGCGCCACTACAAGAAGTTCCTGCTGTGCCGCCGGCTCGAGGCCATGGACAAGGGAAAGGAGTTCAAGTTCACATTGCTCGACGCTCTACACGTCGCCCCGCGTGCTTGGGAGCAGGTCAGCGAGTCGACGATCAGGAACTGTTTCGCGAAGGCCAAGTTCATCGAAGAGGAGATCCAAACTGAGCCAGAGGATGCTGAGCTGCTTGAGATCTGGGAAGCTCTGCCTGCCGAGGAAAAGTTGCACGAGAACGAGGAGATCGAGCTGTGTGACTTTCTCGAAGCCAACGAGCGCCTCGCGACTGGCGGGTCTTTCACGAGATCACGAGCTGGAGGAGATTGCTGAGGAGATGCTGCGCATGAAGCACCGTCCGGAAGTTCATGCAGCAGAGAAGGGGGAAGCCCGGTGTGATGCAAGCGTGCGATCGGCTAGACAACGAGATGCACGAGATCCGCCGAAAGAAGATGCGCCAGCCGACGATTCTTGAGAGATTTGGGTTGAGCTGATGGGTAACTTGAGAGAATAAAGCCGTTTTACAAACCCTCGTTACTATGCCACTCTCGCTACTATGCCACTTTCGCTCGGTCCCCACGGGTGGCATAGTAACGAGATTTGACTGTAGGTCCCAAACGTTGCGGCGCAGTCACACAAAATGGCACAACTGTACAAAACTGAATAGCGGATCTTTTGGGGTTAACAGAATATCGAGGTCCATCAGGACCACAAAGGTGGAGCGGGTCATCGGCAGGTCTTGGTTTTCAGAAATTGCCATTTTTAGGGTAAACTTCAAACTGCTGCCACGAATGCAGTTTTAAAGACAAATTTCAAGCTTTTATGGTTGTAAAGACAACCAACTGAAAAAAATACAAAAAACAGTTTGGTTGATATGAGGTAAGGTCACGAGACCAGATTGAGGTCAAAGGTAAAAAATCCAAACATGGAAGTTGTTA
The DNA here is from genome assembly GCA_030062745.1 of Capitulum mitella. NCBI lineage: Eukaryota > Metazoa > Arthropoda > Thecostraca > Pollicipedomorpha > Pollicipedidae > Capitulum > Capitulum mitella. Next base: position 14,414,874 of record CP099840.1, read on the forward strand.
TCTTATCTCAGCTCAGTTCTTATCATCTGGGCCAAAAAACTGGAACATGTGTAAAAGGCCACTTCATCTTCTACCTGTGTACCAAATCTCAGGTCGACATTAGGTCAGGTCACGGAGAGACGACCAAAAATGTGTTCGTGCGTAACCGTTTTCTGTAGAAGCCAAACAATGAAACGCCACCAACTTGTTGTTCAACGCCTAATTCAAGGTTAAAATCGTACAAAACAATGTCAGGAATGGAAAAACCCTCATTCCGATAGTTTTAATCTCTTCCAGGTCATCCTAGGTCACTGACATCAGATGAACAAAATTGACCGTGGTACATCCGTTTCTGCAACAACTTGCTTTCCAGAATTTTTTTTACGCTGATTTCGAATTCAGCGCCCAAAATTATCTGGGTGAACAGGTATAAAAAAGAAATGGATCAGATGGGTTTTACGTTCGTTGTAATATTCCGTGCCCGAGTACTGTTTCCGCGAAGCTGGAGGACGCAGTGAAGTTTTTTTTTGCGTACTAGTGCTAAATGCTTGCGTGGTAAAATTGTACTAGATGACGGTGGTTGGCTCTGTGGAGCACATGTTCGCGATTTTCATTTTTTCGAGGTAACTTTAGGCCAGTGACCTAGGCTGACTTTTGATGACCTTTGGTGGCCTTGGTAGCAGAAATTTGGACCATGAGGCATTCCTGGGTGCCAGATTCGAATTCAGCGCCAGAATTTGTTTCGAGGTACCACAAAACAAGATACATGACACTTCGTGAAGTTATAGCCATGTGGCTTAAGTTGTGCTAAAGCATTAATTTAAGCATAAGTATTAGTCCAAGTGTTTCAAATTGTATACCATCTATTGCAGTTTTGTGTTATTATTGTTTTAAAATTGGTTACATTCCTTAGTTTTTAGTTAAATCCAAGCTTTTGAATTTTTTTATTATTACAAATGTCATAACACAAGTTTTTGGCTCCATGTAGGCACAGTCGGTCTTCTCGGAGAGCAGGTCAGTCACGTGATTACTTATTGTACACCCCATACTAACGGCGTAGCAGGAAGGCCAATGGACCGCAGCTACACTGGACAGGGGTTTATAATTGCCGGCGTTCCAGCTGAGTCTGGCTATGTAGGTTCTCTGCATTACGTGGCGTAAAAGGGAAATCAGTTTGTTTTGCACCAGTTACACAGAGCCGACGGCATTGTCCCTGGCGTTTACAAGGACAGTGAGAACCGTGGGGTTTAACTTTTATGTAGCATACCGTCTTTAAAAGTACGAAAAGTGGCGTGTTACTTGTGGCGTTACATGGAAAAAAGTATGCCTCAAAGTGGCATTTCGATCCCCATTAACATAGGAAACGTTCCGCTCTTTCGGAACGTTTTGCGTAAAGAAAAGTTGTTCAGCTCAAAGGCCTGCAAACCCCAAGGAGCCTATCATGAACGAAAATAGCGTATACATCTAAGCTTAGAGATACAAGCCCACATTGTTGAAAAACAGTGCAGTGGTAATCATTAGTTCTGGAGAAGGAAAGATATATGTGCGCGGTATTTGTATGTATGTGTATTTGGTAGTGCGGTAATGACAGAACTAGCGCGTAATGTGGTACCTGGATCCTTGAGCCTCAGAAGATAGCTCCTAAGCATTACTCTAGTTTTGGGAGTAGAGCTGCGCATACTTTTTGGAGACGTTTCCAGACTGTTGTTTTCAGGGCTGCATTCAGTTCGGCATGACGTCGGACAATGCTTGAGACGCGGCTCGAACGTTTGAGTGGCCTGCTACGATACTGCGCCGTCGCTGGGTGTTGTCTCGCCTGCCCTGTCTCCCGGCTCGGAGACGCCTGGTGACGGGGCGAGCTGATCGTTGCGCGTCGGTATAGCGTATCCGATTGCTGTCAGTCTGAGGTGTGATCGCCTGCCATGCGGTGAGTTGGCCGTTCACTGGCGGCCTGCGCCGCGACGTGTCGAGCGGTTCCGGAGCATCCGGCTGATCCGTTGCTCCCGGCAACACGCGCAACAAGGCGGTTTTTACCGGCGGATTGACGCTGGAAGTGATGGTGCGGGATGGGGCGTTCGGCGTGCGTCAGGACGATTTGTGTGTGGGGTAATATTCTTTGTTGCTATGGGGCTGCTGCGGTGGTCGATGGTATTCCCTCGAAAATTGCTGATCCACATGTATGGAGTACCGTGAAAATCACTACTGGAGGAGCGGGGTGCAAAAACAGCATGCGTACGCGCCGGGAGCGGTCCTCGGTGCTGGGTGTCGTCGGTTTGTGCCGTTTTTACACGGTGCGTATCCTGGCTGTCGGCCGGCAACAGGGGCCCGCACGCCATCGATCGGGCGGGGGCGCGGGCCCTTGTTGCGCGCGGCGGCCAAGTGGGTCACTAGGCTAGCTGCTATCAGCCTTACACAGGCCCGAAAGAAACAAAATTAGGCCAGCTCCGATTCACTTTCACTATGGTGCGCGCAGTGCGGCAGTGTTCGGCGGACCGATGTGGCGTGAGGAGCTCGGCGCGGCGCCGAGCGAGACCGGCCCCACGTGTGTGCGAGACCGGAGCAGGCCGACGCCGCCAGTGGGCGAGCGGCGACACAGAGCAGAGCGCGGGCGGCGGCAGCGCGCAGCGCGCGGCCCGGCGGACCTCGTGCTCCGACGGCGCCGCAGCGCGCTATGATATCAGACATGGACATGCCACTGGCGCACGTGCAGCAGAGCTTTAGCGCGATGACAGTGCAACAGGCGAGCCAGCAGCAGGCGGCGGCGTCCCAGCAGCAGCAGCACCAGCAGCAGGCCGGCGGCGTGCCCTGCTACAGCAACCTGGCATCGTCGCCGGCAGCCCTGGCCAGCGCCAATGTACCCGTGTACTCGCACGTCCAGGTGTCGAACAACAACAGCATTCTGGGCACTCCGCTGCTGGATAACGCCTGTCTGTTCCCTCCAGGCGCCACTAGTATGGGCATCACCGACCACCAGTACAACATCCACCAGGAGCTGCCGGACACCAAGGAGGGCATTGAGGAACTCTGTCCGGTCTGTGGTGACAAGGTCTCCGGCTACCATTACGGCCTGCTCACCTGTGAGTCGTGCAAGGGCTTCTTCAAACGGACCGTGCAGAACAAGAAAGTGTACACTTGCGTGGCCGAGAAGAGCTGCCAGATCGACAAAACGCAGCGCAAGCGGTGTCCGTTCTGCCGCTTCCAGAAGTGCCTCAGCGTAGGCATGAAGCTTGAAGGTGAGTCTTCGTCCTGTGCCTTGTGTGTCGATACGAACAATCCTTTTTAACTGAGATGCATGGCACAAGCTCGGGCATCTTGTTTTGAGTGTGAAATCAGGTAATCCCATGAGTAAGTCAATGTTTTTAGAAATTGTCGTTGGTACTGATAAATTTTGTGACTGTGGTGTCGGTATGGTGATCTGGTTGGTCGTGGTCGTGTCTACGACCGTCTGCATCCGCCCTTGCGGCGCATCTGGTTTTCCGATGATCTGTCTGTTCCAACGTCCTCATTGGAGATATAATTTTGTGTCTCTACGTGTTAAAAATTAATTTTCCGTTGGACAGACGTTCGATTTGCAAGTACTGTTACGGAGATGGGGACGAAAGGAGAGACGTTGGGGAGTTTATTGTGGCAGTATTTTAACATGACAAGCTTTCTGAAGTTCCGGCAAATATTTACTTCCTCAAAACAAGGAAAGGAAAATTTATGCTTGTTGTTTTCTCTTCGCGAAGCTGTTCGCATTGCTACTCTGCACTATTTACGGTATTTGCGGGCTGAATCGTAGAAGTTGAACAAGTACTTCTTGTTGTCTGGTGTTTTTTTATAGGCCTTGACCCTGGGAATCATGTGATTACTTACATGTAGGTACATGCTGGTGCACCGCAGACAGCTGGTGCGAGGTGACTGTTGTGGGGCCCGGGTTATTTTCACGGCCAGGTGGTGTAGCGTATTGTGTGACGGCGGCTGATGACCTGCCAGGGGCATATTGCCTTTAAAAATCGAAAGTCGTTTGGTAGGCGCAGAACGATGGTGCGTTTTCCCCACGTTGACGTCCGTTTCGTTCGTGTTTGGTGATGCTGCTCCATGGTGGCTTTAGGCCGGCACCGACTCGCGGCGGCGGCTCGGTCCGGCCTGTCCGCCGGCAGCGCGTACAGGGGCCCGGACAGCCCCTGCGGCCGGCCACTCCGGGCTGCCTCTGGCCGGCGCTGCCGTATCTGACGGCTGGCGGAGGCCCCTCGGAACGCAGTCGCACTGGCATCTTTCTCTGTCCCTCCGATCTCGTGGACCAGTCGGCGCCCGGGCCGGACGGCGCAGATGTGCTGGAGCCCTTCCCATGTTAAAAGCCTGTGGTGGCTGAACGGCCGTAGCTGAACCACGATCCGGGATGGTCGTGGTAGCTGGTGTCACGACGACCTCCCGCCGGCTTAGTTAATTCTAGTACCAGCTGGGGCCGAACCTGGTTAGACTGGCGCCGCTCTCGGTCGCCGCTCTGAGCTGCAGTTCTGCTGCCACTGCAGCTACCGTCCGCTGCCACCGCCACACGGCCTGCAGACCGGCTCATTGTACCCCAGGGCCGCGCTGGTTCGCCCATGGTACCCCTGTGGCCGCGCTGGTCCGCCCCTGTGGTTGGGTTTTGGTTTGCTCATGGTACTCCTGTGGCCGTACTGGTCTGCCCATGGTACCTTTGTGGCCGTGCTGGTCCGCCCATGGTACCTTTGTGGCCGTGCTGGTCCTCACATGGTACCCGTGTGGCCGCGCTAGTCCCCACATGTTGTCCGGGAACTGGAGGCCCACGCAGCGTGCAGCGATGGCCCCGAGACTCCGCACCGTCGACCAGCAACGTAAATAAACGAGCCCGATTATGATTGATCGGATAGGGCATGTGTGGTGCGGCTCGGCCTGCGAGCCAGCCCGATGTGCAGCGGCGGCTTCAGTCCGGCGGTGCGCCGCAGAATCGGCGCCGTCTGTGACCGCCCGTCCGGGACCGGCCCACTCCCATTCCCGATGATGTGGCAACGTCATTCACTGTTTCTGCCTGCCCGGTACTACTGCTTACTTCGGACCGCATTGTGAGCCCAGGTCAGATCGGACGTACGTGTTAGACCGTCATCGAATCAGCGCTGAGGGAGAGGTGATTCGGTGGGTGGGTGGATCGGTGACTGATCGTTACGAAAGCAGTTGTTTGTTGTGGCCCGATAATACTTGACTTCATGCTACCTTTCCGGACTTGCAAGGAGAAACAGGTGGTATCTTGGCACCGTTTGTGTCCCCACCATGCTGAGGATGCTCACAGTAACGAAAAGGTCGTGCCATGTTGTGTGCCCCACATGACTTTGAAAGGTCACCAAGGCTCTAAGAACGCCTCCGATCATGGGTCTAAGTTACGACGCCTTGTTGCGACCAATGCGTTCGCTTGTGCGAAAAGTTCCCGAACTGTTAAACACACATTTGAGAATGACTCTGCTCGGTAATCGGTAACTTGACACGACTTCGGCCGTTACTAGGTCCCTAAATGTCCGGAAGTAAATATAATTCAGGTACTCAAAATATCAGGTTGCGGCAATCCTGTTTATGCCATTCCAAAGCTAGCTAGAGAAAATACGGCTCGTGCCCTCGACTGGCCAAAATCTGATCAGGTCTAATCAAGTCTCCCGACGACCCCAGAGTTGGTCCCATAGCCTGATGGAGGGCGATGGGGCTTCGTATGTTCCATCAGATTGCCCTCCGCTGAACTGAAGAGGGTGGGGCAGCTCAAATTGGCACAAGGAACTCAGGAGCCTCTGCAAAGAATTGGTGTTCTGATGGACGGAGATGACTTGCCGCCGGGAAACTGGCCGCACTGTGATGCACCGATGGACTAAAATCACTCGCTGGGCTTCACGGCCCTCACATGAGAGAGATAAAAAGCAGTTCCAAGACGACACTATTTATGTAATTTTCAACAGGTTTGACGTGCGGGTCTTGTGTTCTTTGTATTTCGGATGGGTTAAGTTTTACTAAGCGCAGTGTCGTGGACGCGCGGTTTGTGGCGTAGCTATGTGTTTGCTCCCCCATGTTGTCCGTTATGGATTACCATGCTGTGGTTTGTAACGTACCGCCTGGTGTGGTGTTGTCCATGAACATGAGTCCAGTTGGTGCCCAGTCCCACCGTAATAGTGTTCCCTCGCGGATGTTGATGTAGTGGATGCCGCTGAACGGGCCGTGGCCGTCTGGGCTGGATTGCTGTGGTGATGCTGTCAGGGTTTCTGTTGCCGCTTGTGAGAGTGGCTGGCGGCCGGCCGTTGGGCCCAGACGCCTAAGCGGGTAGTAAGGAGCCCCAGCTGTCGCAGTCTAGGCCGAGTGAGTCGCCAGTCTCTTATTCGACTCAGCCGCGGCGACACGCGGCCCGCCCTGCACCCGCTCGGTCGTTCGCCGGTCCCCTCTTTGTTTCGGCGCGCCGGCGGCGGCCTCCGGCAGTACCGTTCGCTGACGCTGGCATACGTTGCGGGCGCGTGCGGTCGAGCGGTGCGGCCTTGGCGGCCCCCATCCTGCCAGTTGGAACCAGGAACCAGACTGCGGGCGCCCCGGGTGTGGTCCCGATGCCGTCTCCACGGCCACTGCCACTTCCGCCTCCGCCCGGCCGCTGGCCCGCTAGCTACGTCTGAGGTATTGGTCTCACCACCCCTCCCCCTCAGTGAGCGGCCATCATTCCACGGTAGCGACGGGCGGTAGCGTGAGCCGTGGCGGCCGGACGTTGTTCGCCGGGCCCGGTCCGCCAGGCCAGTGGCGTATCGACGCCGTCCGGCCCGTTCGGCGGCGCGGCCACTGGCAGTGGCCCGGCTCGGTCGGCCCGCGGCGCCGTCTGTCCGGCCCGACTGGCCATGCTGCCAGCCGTCAGGCCGGCGGCGCTTTCGCTTTCCTGCGCGTCCGGCGTGAGGCGGCCTCCAAGGCCTGGCCGTGGCGGCCGAGCGCAGGCCTTTCACCTGTGGTTTGAGACAGGGGTCGGCCGATCTGCGGGCGCCGTCCGGCGACCGTCAGACGGCGCCAGACCCGCCCGGCCGACTGCCGGTACAGTGCCGGCTGGTTTCACCGCCGCTGGTAAACGGAGCCTGGCAGGGTGCCGCTCCCCCTCGCCACGGAGTAGACAGCGCGGGCGCGCTCGCACCCGAGGTGGGGGCCGGCCGGCCTGGGAGCGGTCGGCCGACGTGGACCGGGTGGAAGGGTCGAGCCCCGTCACCGCTGGCCGGCGCACTGCACCCACGCCCACCCGCAATCGGAACGGACGGCACACTGTTCCGGCGACGAAAGACTGAGCCCCGTCCGAGGTCTGCACACCCGGGACGGATCAGGAGCTGGTGCACTGGTTGGAGGCGGCCGTGTCGGGTGATATGCATGCGCGCGGTTAATGGTGTTCCCCGGTCAGTGCAGTGGCGAATCCTCTCGTGCTATCCGGATGGGGCAGACTGAAGCGGATATGATGATGTTGTTCTCGTGATGATTGGTTGTCATTTGATCTTTCAATATCAATGGCTTGCAGGAGGTTGGTCAAGGAGAGAAGGTGGCAATAGTCAATCGCCATTTTTTCATTGCGGATCGTGCTCGTGATGATTTGCCTAGATCGGCGGTCTTCGACAGTTTGTCGCATTTTCACGTTCACAAGTCACCAATTCACGACTTGCAAAGGGAAATCTTCAAAAAATTTAAGAAATAAAAATGTTGGTTGCAGTCTTGAGTAACATCATTTTGGGCCCAACGGAGTATCTGTCACCGAGCAATTTCATCACTGTTCAGCTGTCTTGCTTGGCCCATGTTGACGGACATGGAGTTAAACTCCAAGTCTATATCCCCGGTCAAAAATTTTTCCACTTACAGCTTTCTAAAACTGGTCGCATTTTATCCCAGGCTAGTGACACAATGCGGCCGGCCATGGCTCCTGCCCGGCGCGGCGGCCCGGCCACGATTGCGTCACAGCTTCGTTGCACGGCGCGCTTGCAGCGGGCCGGCCGCGGACCGCCGGGCCGTCGTGCCGTCGTCTTCTGCCTCCGGACGATCGGTGTCGCTGGCTGGTGGCACGTGTCGCCACCCGTGAACAGGGACTGTCACTGGTGACGTCAGCGGTGTAGGGCGACGGCTGTGACGGTAACGCCCGGCTCCGGCGCAGGATTGGGGTGGACGGAGGAGACGATGGGGTCAGCGGGCCCTCCAGCTCTGGCCGATCGGCAGCTTTCTGCCGATCGACGGCAGAAAGTCGACCGAGTCATCGCCTCGACGGCCGGTCTGGACATGCAAATTTCCATACAAACGCTACGCAGGCTGTCCGATCTCCGATATGTTTAGCATCGGCGTCGCGTGAGGTCAGATTTACACGGTGCGGGCGGCTGACGTCGGGGCCCGTTTCGAGATAGGCCTGGCGGGAGCGACTGTTTCTTTCGCAACATGTCCTTAGGATGTGTCGTGTGTGCTCACTCGGCCCGGCATCTGGAGCCGTTCTATCGCCCCGGGCGTGAAATCGTATCCGCCGGCAGCGGCCGTGGGGTGCCCTGGCCCTCCTGGGAACTAGGTCAACCAAGGAGCGGGCGGCCGGCCCGCCGGCCGGGCCGCCTACCGTCCGGGGGGCGTCGCAGTAGGGGTCCAGCTGCTGTCTCCGGACAGGAAGTAGGTCACCGTCTGAACGGTAGCGGACGGCGCCTGCCTGCGGGGCGGTGGCGACGTCCGGCTGACGCTGGGCTGGGGGCGTGATACCGCCAGCCGAGCGGCGGGCGTGCTGTGACGCGACCGGCGCGGTGCCGCCGCAGGCCAGCCCAGACGCCGCCGCCGGTCCGCGGGCTCGGGACCGCCGTCCGGTTGGGTAACCGGCACCCGCCTGGCCGGCCGGGTTACCATCAGCTTACTGGAGTTGGGCAACCGGGCGGCGGCGCGGCCCGTCTCTAGCCGGGCGGCCGGACGGTCGGCCTGTCGGTCGTCAGTAGTGCCGCCCTGGGGCACGCACTCCCTCCCCCTCCCCCGCCGTCCTGAACGATGTATCGAACGGCTGAAACGGGGTCAGGTGGTGCCGCCGGCCGCTCGTAACCCATTGTTTGAGCGCGCGTTGTGCGTGCCTTTCCCGGGCGGTCGAGGCAGCTGGCGGCTGGAACCCGGTGTTGCGGCCGGCCGCCGCGTACCACCCAGTCGGCGGCTGTGACCCCGGCACCAGCTTCAGCTCCTGCCGCTGGACCGCCCCGACGGCGCCGGCTCTCTAGGAGACGCCTCCCCCCGTGTGTTGTACGGCGCGGCACGGTGCCCCGTGCCCTCTACAGTGTCCGTAGCGGCCGGTCGTACCGGGACACCGTCCCGCACGGTGCGGAAAGGCGGCGGTGTGTCGTTGGTCGTCTGTCGGCCGTCAGAGGCGGCTGTTGTCGCCGGGACAAGTGTGATGACACGGTTTGTGTGGGGTCCAGCCGACACTGCCATGCTCTGGGCTTCTGCCGTGGCCGGGGTTTTGGCAGCTGCCAGGCCAGCCGCCGGTGCTCACCGCTACGCCACCACTGAAGGCGGCAGCGTTGGCTGCCACTGACCACGGTACTGTTGCGCCACTGCTTTTCCTGACAGTCAGAGTTTGTTTGCGTAGACAGCTGGTCCATCGTGACCTAGAATCAGCCCAGCCTTCGTTCCTGTGGACTTTTATGTTTGTGTCATCTTGAAAGTATGTATTTAAGTTCGGTTGAAACTCTTTCAGTCGTCCTGCCAGCACGATTTGTCGGAGCCTTTTGATTGTCCCCTTGTGAGCCTTCGATCCGATCACATCTCTTGTGCTTGGGTCCGATCTCTTGTGCCGTCACCCACCTGCCATTCATACGCCGTTCAAACCTGGGAGGCCGCGCCGGCGCGTCGGATTCCGCGTCTCGTTACGTCACCGGGGTCCGCGCCGTTTGAGTTCTGCACCTTCACTTTCCACGCGGCGCGGGCGCGCGGCCGCTGCCAGCCTGACCCAGATTCGGCGTACACCGGGTGCTCCACGGCTGGGCCCTGGATGGCGCGTCGTCGGGCGGGTGTGCCAGCCGCCGCGGCCGCCGCTGACACGCAAAACGGCCAGATGGGTGGCGTGCAGTGGAGGTGTAGGGAGTCCAGCGCTAATCTTCAGTCATGGTACCGGCCCTCGCCGTTGGTGCCGGCTGCAGGAAGATTCTACGCCGAGAGCTTTAGGCCGTCCAGTGATAACATTAATTCGAAAATGCGACCTCATTAAAAATCACATATAGAGGATGAATCGCCCACACATACTTTTTGGAGGCGTAACCTCAGATTCTACGTCAACCCAAAATGGACTTAGTATTTTCCCAAGCATCAGTTGGTTAACGAGGGAGTATTTCGCCTTCCCTTATTCAATTCTGGGGGTTCCGTGAAATGAAGATGCGAGAATTGTATGGGTCGTTTGGAGGTTGTCTGTTCACGTTGGAGTTTTTATCCGCGCATTGGTGCTCAGGCTACAAAGTGAGTCCGTGAGGTCAGTCCCCGACAAAGTTTCTTTCGGAACTATTGGTTGGTCGCAATGGAAACGTGAGCAGCCAGCTTCTACCATGTTTTCGTGACAACTGTTTCATAATTGCCCCCCTTTTCACAATTACGTAAATCCCAGTACACCGGCTATAAAAGAGAATGCGATCGTATGACAAAACAGATTAATCGAACACTTAACCCTCGCTCAACGAGGGCGGGGCGTTTCGGCGACCCCGCCGCCCCCCCTCCCGTCCTTAGGGCATTTGGTGGTAGTAAAAACAAAATGAGGTTTTCGGTATGTTTTCTTATATCCTTTCCGCATGTCTTGCAGACTTTTCGATTTCCAGTCGTTTTAGGTCACTGACCTAGGTCCAGATCTACCTGAGATTTTTTTTAAGTCGCCTACGAACCACGGCGTGCGATCGATCGACCTAAACCTTGTAGGGAATAGTAGCCGAGGACATTGCTAAAAAATGTGCGTCTCGACTTTGTTGTCAAGATCAAGGTCAGTGACCTGAGCTCAGCTCAACTGCCGCCCTATTTCCTTATTTCTAACGGCTTTGAACCGTTATTTTGGCTTATTAGTGCGTGAAATGCATTTCTTGGACAAGATGGTAACTCAGCACGACAAATGGTGTTGACCCGCATGAAGCGTCATGAGGTCTGGTCAGGTCACATTTGGGGTGAACGAACAAAAAGGAATGTTAAATTGTAGGTCAGGTCACATTTGGGGTGAACGAACAAAAAAGAATTTAAAATCCCGTTTTAATGAATCCCGGTATAAAACAGATGACAGATATATGTAATAAGTGGATTTTGCGGTCCAAAATTGCATCAGGGCGCTTCCAAGATATGAAATGGCCTTATGCCACGTGAGGTCATGCGACGTCACCGTGGTAGAAGCTGAGATCATATCCATATGTCCGGCTTTATCTCTTTGGTTTATTGCGTGTGCCAGTGGCAGATCTAGACATGAAAAGACGAGACCCAGGCGTGTTTCAAATCAGGTCATGATTCTACTTTTGGCCAGGTCATTATTGCATCCTGTTGATCACGGTTGTGAAACCCTAGGAGTTTCAGTCTGAAGGTACCCCTGCCCTTTTTGTTTGCATTGTTATTGATCCTCGACAGCACACGAAATAGTGCAAACGGCTGAATGTTATGTCACCTGACAAGGTCAGTTCAGGTCACTTCAGGTCATTGGCGCTCTAGTCGGTTTGTGTTTAAAGAATGTTTGTGCAAATCATTTCTGCCGTTTTGGAAGCATACGTGGATAAGTACGCGTCAGCGACGTTCAGAAACCTTACAAATGTAGCGAAGTGAAAAACGGAATTATACCAGGTCACCTGATGCGACATGTGATTGTATGCATGTTATAAATTATGTCATTGTAATGTACAGTATGCCAACTTTCCATTGGCATGCTCAGCACTGCTCTGTTTTGATTAAGGGTAAAGCTAGAGCTCTTCAAAAAAATCTGTTTTTCATGTTTAGGCCAAAAACTCACATTATTTTTTTGAAATTTCGCAAACATTTTGCGTGCTTTGGAATGTACCCATGTCAAGCTTTCCGATGGTGTAAGTTTCATTTTTCTCCGACGTTTTGTTCGCCAGGTAGAAGGGAAGGGGCATCGAAACGCCCTCCCCTGGGCTCGGACCGCCCACGTCAGGGTGCTGCTGGGGCATGGGCCGATCATTCACCCGATCATTCGCAGTTCTTTTTTTTGGAGAAAATAATTTGCGTCGGCATTTAGTGTCTGCAAGTATTAAACGTACTAAGGTTATGTTCCTTCTGTGACGTCTTCGACTATCCTGTTTCTTTTATGGCGTCGAGTAGGATGTGCAAAATGCCCCTTGCAGTAACTAGTGGGTGGAGAAATACCTCAGTGAATGTCAGCTTCGCGTCAAATGTGCGTTAACACGCTCAGAAATCCCCCGTTTGTAAATCTTGTTCTGTATTCGATTTCCAGTGGCGTCACAAGACGTCACTTTGATTTGGCATTCACCGTCAACACAAAGGGACCTCGAGCCCTTCGCGTAGTCTTTTCCGGCATGCAGTCCTGGTGAGGGCAGGGGCGTTAATTAAGGATAGTCGATGCTGCCTTGTCTAAAATGAGAAAACCACGTTACAGGGGTTGTAGTCATGTGTTCTTCACGTACGTTATGCTCCAGAAATATATATTTATGCGGTTTCAAAGTGATTTCCCGCGATTTTCCTCTGACGTCGTATCTATTCTTGTCGTGTTGACAGGTGCTGCGTAATGACAGGAGCGAGCGTGGACCAATTAACGCTAGCGGAAGTCTTGTGTTGCGTCATGATCAAAAGGTGGCGTGAGAATATAGTTTTTGATTGATTCGGCGTGTTCACGTTTGAGTTATGTTTCAGCAAATGATTGATAAAAATCTGATCAGTGGCATTTTTTTTTTTGACCAGCCGAATCGTTCTTGAAAAGCTGAATGTGTTGTGGAACGTTTCCGTTCATGGCCAGGCTTTTCATGGATAGGTCCGAACTGAATCGGCGGCATCTGAGCTATATTTGTCCATAGCCGCGTCAAAAAGCCACGTTTTACCGCTCACCCGTCAAAAGCTCTCAGTAGTTTTCATGTCCATGATATTTACAATGGCTGTAAAAGTTAAAAGAATGAACGCCACATACCAGTCTCGTTTCATTCTGTTATCAGGTAGCATGGACAATACCGGGGTTACAAGGCCACGCAGGGGTCCGTGTTCCACAGAGTGGGATCATAGATTGCAATTTGCACGTGTTCGGGAGCGTATTTTCCATATCTGTTGAAGGTTCGTTCTGATCGTTTACTCACACTGCGGCTGATGGACACGGCGCTTCTGATTGTTAGTGTCACTGGCGCCCTTGTTTTCTCACATTCTCCTTTAGGATTTCTCCTTTAGGTTAAGGCGTTGTACACAGGCGAAGATCCGTTAAATTACCAAGCAGTTGACGTGCCTTTGCACCAAAGTTACGAACATATAAAATAAAATAAGTTGATGCAGGCGTGAATTTAAAGCACCGGGGTTTTGTGGGCTTTCATTTTCTGATGTTTTACGGATGCATCCATGAAAAAAAACTCAAACTGTCAAAAAATGGCGTAACATTACATGTGTTTAAACAACAGGTTTTGGAAACATTCTTATGCTTCACATTTTCATACCAAATGTCCTTCAAATGTTTTGGCCAATCATGCCGTTTGACTGCGGAGTTTGAACATCTGTCCCTACTACACATTCAGCACGGCTGAGTGTTCAGGCAGAGAGGATGACTGATCGTGGGTTGTCGGCCGGCGCCAGCACAGCCCGGCCACCGCCCCGTGGACCGCTCACAGCCCGGCCACCGCCCCGGGGACCGCTCACAGTCCTGGGACCTCTGCAAATATTCTTCAGGCTTGTTGTTGAGCCGTTTCCACTTTTTGTGTTGTTTGCGTGCCCCACTTTGGGATGCATGTCCATCGTTGCCGATCAGCTGTGGTTAAAAACAGCGGGGCGTGCGCGGCGCCGGCTCTCAATCTGAAGATCCAGTTTGCTGTCCGTTAACAGTGCATGACCGACACAGACGACGCTCGCCCTCAGCGGCCGGCAGGGACAGACCGCAGGAGTGCAGGTCGGCCTGTATCGATGTGCTACGCCGGCGCGGTGCGGTTCCTTTGAGACTGCCTCTGGTGTTTCATTTGACTTATAATTTACATCAGGTACACCGTTGGATTCGTAATCCGCATGTCATATTTCGTTTGGGTATCGCAATGTGTTAAACGTATTTTGCCTCCCAAATTTTGGCTTGTCCTTAAACGCCTGGATTTAGTTACGTATTTATTGTGTTATCCGTGGATTTCAAGATTTCCTGCATCGTGACGTATTCACATCGTCGCACAAGGCTTAAAGGGAACTATATACAATAACTAGATGATAACTATACAATAACTAGACTTCCAGAACATGTCTCGTGGACTCGCGAAGATTGGGTTACTACGGGCGAAGGGTGAAAAATGGCTTCGCCCCTCTGGCGAATTTTCGCGACTTCTCAAAAATTAAAAAGCCATCGACTTGAGATTTTTATTGCCTTTTCTTACATGAAACCTGCACACAGTGATTGGTATGGTGGTGTCATGAATGTTATGGTCAAAACGCATGTTAAATTAAAGAATAAAGGCGAACATGTTTATGACCGTATCAGTCTCGTTCAGATTTACTTGTGCTTTTGCAGCTCCCCGGTAAAATTTAAACACATGTTAGCACGCAGTAGACACCTGTACGCGATTGATTAGGTCAAAAGATGTTGAAATCAAACAACAGAAATCATTTTCCCAGAAGCCATTATAAGAGCCCCGTTTTTGTTTTCCCAGCCAATCAGAGGGCCGTATTGCACAAATTTTCGGTGAACGAAGGGGCCATTGGATGGGTCGACTTTTGGAATGAGAATTTATCTCTTGAACAGAACATGACTGAAAACGGCAGGTCGGACGTTACGTGTCGTATTACCTTATGTTACCGTGTTCATTAGCCAATGAAAATCGAGCATTCCACAGAATTTCTTATCGCGTCAAGGAATGCTTGTATTGGGCTGGTTTTTTTTAATGAAAGCACCGGTGTGTAGTAGAACGTGATTGGAAACGATAAATAAATTGTCATAAAACTCAACTGTACCCAACTGATATGTGCCCCAAAATCGTGTAATTCACATATTTTTGTGCCAGGTAAAGGGATGTTCTGATTGGAGCGATACTTTTATGAGAACACCCATTGTGAGAAGAACATGACTGAAAACGATGAATTCCACTTTTCCGGTCATTTTATTCGGCTTTACCCCACTCGCGTAATTCACCTCACGCGAACGTCGCATTCTGCTGCGACGATTTACGTGCGTTTCCCTTGGCTACCGCGATGACTTCCGGGGCTGAATCTAATCCGGTCAGGCAGGGGGGGGGGGGAGTTCGACCCCCGTTGAGATCTTGGAAAGTTATCGTGGTATCACATTTGCATATGTCTCAGACGAATCCCTTAACTTCTAAACTACATCACTGAAGAGAGTGCAAGAATTTCCCAATGCCTCAGTCAGGACTTAGAGGGGAGAGGATAGTGTTTGGTAAGTTCAGGATGGTACATTTAGCTTTTTAAACAACAATTTTAGGAATATTTCTGAACATACGGGACTGCTAATGACTTTTTTGTGGGTGACTTTAACCACCTGAATTTGTTGGCTGCATTTTCAAATTTCGTATTTTCGGGAAAAAAAAATTCAAGATTGAAAAATTACAAAAAATGAGTCCTGTCATAAGGAAGAGAGTCCGAAAACCTTTCTGTTCGGATTTCAGGTCAAAATCCATATAAACAACGGTGTTTTAGCTATACTGATGAATTTTGCAAAAAGTAAAAATTGTATTGCGCAAATTATGTCAGATGTTATGTACGGATCGATTCCTGGTGCAAAGTCGAGGATTCATCGGCTTTGTAGCGCACCTCTCCCGGTGGTTCAAGAAATATGAGGAGCTGCGCAGTCCCCTCCCCTCGAGTCAATGGCGTTGCGTTAGGTACCAATGTGACTTCGTACGTATGACAGCCAATCGGGAATAATAGACGTTTTAAAACTGGGCACTGCGAACATGCTGGATTTTTTTGTGGTATCACTGCCACGCTACGGTCAAAAGTTGCTGGTCGTCCCCCCCCCCCGTTCCACTGGTGTAAAGTGTATAAGTGCCTTGTATGGATAATGGCTATGGTACTATTGAATTAGATCACGTCGAGTTGGAATTTAAGATCCTTTTTTCTTTATCTGTAATATTGGCATCTGATCTGAAATCATGGCAGATGAAAACCGTATGTTTTGCTAAAAACTAGGTCGATTTTTTCGCTTAACGTTTTTTTTTTTGCTCCCAACAAATGGGATAAATGGCCAAGAGATGGCGGCCGTCGTAGCAGCTGCTTCTTATGACGTCAGCGCAGGTTGACCTGATTTGTGCCTTGACCAGACCACTACATGGTCTCGTCTGGCCCTCGTAATCCCACGAATTTTTTTATGCCGTCGCGGGATGGCTAGTCGCGAGTGATGACTAGTGAATGCAAATGTAAGTCCTCGTTGCTGTCTCATGCTTCCCATCGGTCAGGCAGAACATGAAAGAGTGTGACCATCCATCGTAACGGTGCCTTACCGTCTTGTAGGATAATGTACGCAGTGTCTGTCAAGTTGCATTTCAGAGCGAACGCAGAATGACCTGGCAGTTGACGCAGCCGAAAACCACACCGCGAAACGGACTACAGATGGGGGCCGAGTTGGATACGGGCTTAGATGTGCGGACACGGCCACCGGTCACTACTCACCGGGCACGGCCACCGGTCACTCCTCACCGGGCACGGCCAGCGGTCCTCTGCATTGCCTGGGTCGTGGACGTACTCCATGAAAATGCAGCAGGGAGTCGTCATGACTGGAGTGTAGGAGTTTTGCGCGGCTGTCAGCCAGCGTTGGTCCCGTGGCTGAGATTCGTGGAGTTCGGCAGCAGTTGCCAGACGCAGTCAGGGGCGACGGAGTGCACTGCAGCCCACCGTGTGCTGAAGGGGCCCGAGAGGGGCCGGCGTCGAAAGGCCCGAGCTCTGTGGTTATTTGTGAGCCAGAAATTCTAAAAAGAAAAACTTTACATATCATTTACAGTCAGAAAGAGCAACGACCAGTACCTAAGGCATGACCGTCTTTCAGGCCTGGGGGATAATCTTAGTTTAGTTAAGGGGAACCGTGGGAAATGACTGAAGGGCCCTCGTATCTTACTCCGGCCCTCTTAAAGGGTCGGTGTGATGGGCCCCCGTTATGACGTGAGGAACCCTCACGAACGTCATAGGGACCTCTCGTTAAAACTTGGCGGCCGCCATAAGTATGATTCGGCACTCATTGAATCCGAGGCCCCGGAAAAAGAAAATAATAAATCATGGGCTC
The DNA here is from genome assembly GCA_030062745.1 of Capitulum mitella. Taxonomy (NCBI): domain Eukaryota; kingdom Metazoa; phylum Arthropoda; class Thecostraca; order Pollicipedomorpha; family Pollicipedidae; genus Capitulum; species Capitulum mitella. The sequence continues at coordinate 14,432,236 of CP099840.1, forward strand.
CCTTCGAGGTCTGAAGAGTCCAGAAAGTTATGGGACCTCAGTGATGGTCGAGTGGTCCCAAGCAAGATCCATCGGCCTTTACAGATGCCTGTCAAGACCTGGTTCCTCAGGAGCATCTGAGATACATGAAAGTTTTGTTGTTCCCCTGTGGTATGGCTGCCGTCTTGTGGCTCTCACAAAATACTAAGCATCGTCATAAAATCCTGAGTGATCCCTGTAAACCTGGAAACGAAACACCCCGGTAATATCTGAAGGCCTAGTGAAGTTATGATGGGCCATCACAAAGTCATGTGGCTTCAGAAATACTGTTCATACCCTTTTTACTCGGGCCGGTCGCTGATAATGCGCTGGCTTATCCCGAAAAGACTACGTCACCCTTACCTCCATCATAAGATGCTGTGGGGCCTCCTGTTGTCCGCTGGTGTCACGCTCTCATCACGTCTTTTGATCTTGGTATTTCTTCCTCTGTCGCGGCCCCGTCTTTCCTAGTAGTTTGTTGTCCTCTCTCGGAATTCTTTGTCGGTGTTGCCCCAGATGTTGCGGCGCTCTGTGTCACCCTGTTGCCGTTCGTCTGAGCGTAGTCCGTCTCTCGCGCCGCAGCTCACGTGGCCGGTGCTCTCGGCCGGTCCCGGCCGGTCCGTTTCGGCGCGTTTATGTCGCTGCCGCGCTCTCCGTCTAGGCCGCACGCGCCGCCGGCTGGGGGCGCGCAAACAGCTTTCACCGTTGTGCTCCGGTGCGGGCTGGGCCGGCCGGCGGCTCGAACCCCTTGGCCGGCATGTTTACCGGGCAGACGGGCCCGCGCTGGCGTCACGGCGTCAGCTTTCGCCGGCCTCCCGTTCATCGGCCAGCGGGACCGGGACGCGCCGGCACCACCTGGTCCGGCGCGGCCGGCCCCTAACCCCCGGGCCGGACCGGCCGGACCGCTATTGCGGTCGGCTGACTCCCCGTGCCGGGCCATTGTGCGTGGCCGTGCTCCCCTCTCCGGCCCAATTTAAATCGAGGCCCGCTGAATGGGTCGGTGGCCGGGATGTAGGCCGGCCGGCCGGCTGGAGACTTGCCGCGATGGGGCGCCGTGCTGGGGAACTGGCCCCGACAGATCGCCAGCGTCGGCGGGCTCAGAGGGGCTGACCCGCCCCGTCGTGTGCAGTACCAGTGTGCCAGGGTGGAGAGAACTGTCACTCCCCACCCTGGGACAATGCGGCCGCTCGGACGCCGACTCCGGACGAAGTGGGCAAAAGCTCAAGAGCATGACAAATGATGGAAAGAGAAATATCGGGAGGTGAAAGAACGGATGTGGTAAAAATCGGATGGACACACATCTTCGTTAAAATTATTGTTGATTATCGGAATCCGAGTTCCGATTTTTCCAAGATTTTCGTATTTCCCAATGGGAAATCGATTAGACACAGCATGTATTTTCTGGGGAAAAATTGGGCCGCTTATTGCAAGCCAGCTGCCAAAAAAGAATGTTATAAAACCAGATGGTGCTTGATATTCCAATTGTTAACTCAACTCCAAACATGCTGCAAGATTATCATTTTGATGCAGTCTTTTAACGCCATTGATGGCTAAGCTTCTGCATCTTGCACAGTCAGTTCAGTTCCACATTTTTAAATACTCATATCCAAATTGCATGCATTGCAAGTGAAACAAGACTGTTGCTGGTCAAACCAATCATGGACGTCTTAGTGAAGACTAGAATGTACCACATTTGCTCCAGTGTTAATGTCATTATTATATCCGAACAATCCAATCCAAATTATGGCACCATGTGCCAGAACAGACAACGCGTGTTGACCGTGTTGACGTAGACCAACAGACTAGACTAAGAAATTGAACGGCAGACATTGCAGCGCCCGTACTAATTTCTGCTATTGCAGCGCCCCTGAAAAATATATCGGAATTTTCTTGGACAGGCTTGGATCTTGGACGGTCCTGGACATCCACATGGCTTCCTCCGTGGAAGTTGGTCGGAAATGGGTATGATTTTTTTCTAAAATAACAACACTTGTGAGAAGACTATGAGCTAATGTAGTAGAGAGTGAGACTACTATGAGATAATGTGGTAGAGGATGATGATACTACGAAATGTTGTGGTAGAGAGTGAGAATACTGTGAAATAATGTGGTGGAGAATGAACACTGAAAGCTGGTACCATTAGCTCCGGGCATCGTTGATTGGGGACGGTTTTAGTGGTCTTTTACCCAACCCAGGGCCAGAAATGCATACGGTTGTTAAGTTCATTGCATGCGGTCGTGGATTGGTGAAAGCGTGGAAATGATGTCCTTTTGAGTGGGCACGTGCTCCTTCAGTGCTGATGTCAGCCTTCCCCCCAAGATGATTGCAATTTCCTCAGTGGTGAATTGGGGCCCTGTTGTATTTTTGTCAAGCTATGTTAAGCTGTTAAGCTGTGTTAAACTGGGGACGGTCGAAATGACACTGCATTGTGATGCATATCCGTATCTAAGGGAGGGGGTGATGGGTCTATCCCCCGGCCCCTGAGGTCTGAGAGGGGTCCCTCTCAGAATCGAAAGGGACCCTGCATGAGCTTGACGGGGTCTCTGTAAAAACCTGACGGGCTCTTCATGCAGTCAGGGGGCCGCCGGGAGGGTCAGATGGCTCGTGAAACGGACAGAAGAGCCCGTGGAATTCCCAGAGCCCCTGAGACCACAGCATGGTCCCAACATGGCAGAGTGTCCCTGAAACCGCCAGAATGGTCGTAGGACCCCTGAGACAGCAAAGATAATGATTAAGTCCCTAGGACGGCATAGCGTCACCTGGGATGTCATACGGGCCCTGAATGGGCTTCACGGATATGTGTGAAAAGCTGAAGGTTGCTGGTGCAGTTAGAGGGCCTTCAGGAGGGTTAATGGGACCCTGAAGACGGCAAGATCGCCACTAAGATGGATAGAAGGGCCCCTGAATTTCTCCAAGGTTCCCTGAGAGCGCAAAAGGAACCCCGAGACGGAGAAGTGCCCATGGGAGCGCTAAAAGTGCCAGAGGGATCGTTATGACGGCGAGACCGCAATACACAGAGTGGAAGACGTTCGAACCTTGACGTTGACCTTGACGTTCGGAATCCTCTTCCTCAGAGTTGAAGAGGGTTTCGCACTAACGCGCATTGAAAGGGGGCAATTGTGTGCCCCTCCCCGATCTCGCAAACAGAAAGAGCTAGAAACACAAAATTTTAAACGTAGAGTAGGATGATAAAGAGTGCGCTGTTTTCGTGACCAGTGAAAGTTGTATGTCATATCAAAATCTCCGAGGTCAAATGAGGTCGAAAAGATCAACTTTGGATACTCGGCCCACGCAGGCCGTTCCATACGGGTTTTCGAACAAAACTGGAAAAGGGTGCTTGTCAGAGCGTAAAATCTTAGAATACGAATATCTCCATTCATCTGACGTCTTCAGTGAATATTTCAGGTCGAAGTTATGGAAGCCGTAACCTCGACCTTTGACGTCGTATTTTGTTATTTTGCAGATCTGATGTCGAGCAGCACGGACTATGGGGATAGCTTGAATGTAAATAAGGGCGTTTAACGCATCATTTGGCGTACTTTCAGTGCACATAGCCAGCATCGGTACATTCGGTCACTTCCAGCGTTCACTAACGTCCTTGAAGTCAAATGAGGTGAAGCGAAGTCATTGACCTTGGATAAAGTTTTTGACCCAAAAATGTTTTATTTCAACTGTTTGTACTAAAGTAATTTTGTTGTAACGAATCTAATTACAATGGTTTAATTGTTATACAACGTAAGCATAGAATCAACAAATCTGGATCAGGCCACAAGCTGGTTGACCTTGACCTTCACTGACCCTAGCCTTTTTATTCGTGATACATCCATCATCCTTAGTTATTCCCCGAAGGGTGTCGGCTGATGATGTTCAGAGGGTAATCTTACGTAGGATAACTGTCGTCTCGCAAAGTTGCCATTTGTCTGCAACAGCCGGTATTTTCGTCATGTTTGTTTAACTGTAAATGCGGCAGACTTCGTAATTGTCCGATCGATTTTCGATTTTTTCAACAATCGACGAGTCATCGAATTTACGTCAATGTCACAAAGCAGCAGTGGACAGCTCCGATCCGTCTTCGAAATGGTCGGGAAAAAGGGGGCACAAAAATGTCCCCTTCCAGTGCACTTGTTAAAGAGGGTGCCTGGGACAGTATAGGGAACCCCTAGCCAGCCAGAGGGGTCCACTCATGGGGATTCATCGGTGACCGTCTCAACCTCAAGAGCGGCCCCAAATGTAGTGCGCTGGTCGTGATGAAAACCTGGGGTTCTTTATGCAGTCAGGTGGCCCCTGCGCAGGATGGGCCCCGTTACGGCAGAGGGCTCCTGAGACTGCCAAAAGGGCCAGAAGGGCCCCTGCGAGGGCAAAGACGACAAATGGACCTCTGAGACGGCGTGAGAAATCGTGAACGACCAGAGGGCCCCCGAGTGTGTTAGGTGGGCTCCTGGCACGGAAAAGGTTCCCTTGACACTGTCAGTGAGGCCCCTGAATCGCCAACGAAGGTCTGTTATGACTAGAGGAGCCCTGAGACTGCCAGATATGCCCCATGTAACAGAGGAAGACCACTGATACAGCCATGGGGACCACCGGAGACGTTCATAAGGCCCATGACACTGCGCAGGGGCCCTGAAATCATCAAAAAATCTTTTGTAAATGCCAGAGGGTCTCTGAGACGGCAAAAATGTTCCTCATAAGCAACCAGAGTTGCATCTAAGACAACAGGGCGTTCACTGAGACTGCTGGAGAGGAACCTTTGTGACTGTCAACTAGCAGTCTAGCGATAGGGACTCCTGAGACGACCTGAGGGGCCCCTGAGACTACTATACCCAGAGACGTCCAGACAGCTCCTGAAAGGGCCAGAAGACGAAGACGACTGCCGAGGCACCTGTCAAGGCAGAGAGAGGGGGCCTTTGTTACTTCCGAATGTGCTCTTTAGGCGGCAAAAATGTTAATGTTTCACGGACGACAGAAGGAACCGAGCTGCAAAAGCGTCCCAGAAACCGTCAGATGCGTCTCTGAAACTGTCCTAGGTGCCCCGAACGTCACCTTCAATTGACACCTCGCTTACAGAAATCAGGAAGAATGAAGCCATGCCAAATATAATGAGATCAAGCGCGTTGGAGCGCATGACGTCATATGACGGATACACACTGACGTACACGGACGGATCTAAGACCGCCGGTGGTGTT